>JBBGZY010000780.1:635000-1835000 GCA_037952925.1 Lithobates clamitans | reverse complement strand
ACATCACCGCTGAATTTTGACAGCTGCTCTCTCTCTGCATGCAGTTACATTACATGAAAGAGTTTCACTAAGCGTCAATATCGGCTCAGTGTGAAACTCCCTTTTCTCTGTCAGTGCCAATCAGTGCCACATGTCAGTGCCAATCAGTGCCAGTGTCTCCAATCAGTACTTCCAATCAGTGCCAATCAGTGCCACCTGTCAGTGCCAGTCAGTGCTTTCAATCGATGCCAACTGCCCGTGCGACCTAATATCAGTGCCAACCAATGCCACCTATCAGTGCCAATCAGTGTTTCCAATAAGTGCCACATACCAGTGCCAATCAGTGCCGCCAATCAATGCCCATGAGTGCCACCTATCAGTGCCCATCAGTGCTGACTATTAGTGCCCATCAGTGCTGCCAATCAGTGCCACTAAATGCTGCCAATCAGTGCTAATCAGTGCAGCCTATCTATGCCATTAGTGCTGCCAATCAGGGCCCATCAGTGCTGCCTATCGGTGCTTTCTATTAGTGCCACCTATCAGTGCCAATCATTGCTGCCTGCCAGTGGTGCCAATCAGTGCACTGAGTGCAGGGATGGAGCGATGAACTCAGCAGCCAGGCACATTGTCCATGGGGGGCTGGCCTGGTGGGGCACAAATGAAATCTGTTGATGTTTATTAATGCCACATGCCGGTCCTTAGTATAATAGGTAATCACCACACTACTATTTACAATAAACTACTGGAGGTAAAATAAAAAAAAGTGTCAGTAAATGGCCTGCCGCTAAGCACTGTTATGTGTTCCCACACCACAAGAACAAAAAAAAGTGCAGCGTTAACTTACTGATCAATAATTTAACAATAATGATGGATCCCTCTAATGTCTGGAAATCTCAATAGGCTTCAATATTACGACTATACAGGTCTCTGATACGCAACTTCACATATAATACACATCAAACTGAAAATAAGACATACTGTATAAAATGAAACTTAGCAGGGATGGTGGAAACCCCTCCTATAGATATTGGCTATAAAAAAAATGTCTTCGTCAGTTTAGGCCAATATGTATTCTGCTACATATTTTTGGTTAAAAAAATTGTAATAAGCTTATATAGATTGATTTGCGTAAAAGTTATAGCGTCTACAAAATAGGGAATAGATTTATGGCATTTTCAATCAGATTTTCTGATAAATTTAATTTTAGTTATCATGATATAAAATAATGAATGTGGGGGCCTTTTGGTGGGTGTGATTTTTTTGGGGGGGAGGGGGGCATCATTTCATTCTTGGGCCGAGGCAGCACAATGTCTTGGGCCAGCCCTGCTGATGGTCGTCCCCATCTAGATGACCATCAGCGACCCTGGGGGGTCGGTTGCCGATTTACCAGGGGGTCGCGAATGTTGGTCCAATCTGGAAAGCTGGCCGAGACGGACCCGAAGTTATTGTGTGTACACCGGAGTCTGTCTATCTCGGCCAGCGAGACGTCACTTCCGAGAGAGGAGAGATCGTGCGGAAGTGACGTTCTGTCGCCGCAATCTTGGTACTCCCGTCTGCAGTAAGGCTACAGTTAGAAGTCGGCAAGTGGACATCTTTTTACACCCACCGAAGTCTTGCATTTTACACGTATTTTTACCAGTAAAATGAGCCTATATACTATAAAATGTGTAAAATGCAAGACTTCGGTGGGTGTAAAAAGATGTCTGATTGCCAACTTCTAACTGTAGCCTTGCTGCGGACGAGTGTACCAAGATGGCGGCGATGAAACGTCACGCAGCCAGTGTGCCCATCAAACACAGCCACTGTGCCCATCAAATGCTCCCACTGTGCCATCAAATGCTGCCCCTGTGCCATATCAAATGCTCCCACTGTGCCCCACCAGCCTGCCATCTTCCTGGCACTTACCCTGTCTCTCTGTGGGGCATTTTATTAATTTGTAACTTATATGTTAATTTTAAATAAATATTTTGCAGTTTATATTACAGATTGTTTTTTGTGATTAATCACTATGCTTTAGGATGTTAAATTTGTAAGAATGAAAATACATCCTGCATATCAGATATTTATATTTCGATTCATAACAGTCACAAAATTACAGCAATGAAATGACCAACGAAAATAATTTTACTGTTAAGGGTCCCCATAACTTGAGAAATTTTATCAAGTGGTCATGGCACTCAAAGGTTGAGAACCACTGATCTAGAGGCCGACGTGCACATTACTTAGTTCAACGTTATTTTATGAGAGCGCTTGCACAAGAGCCCTCCAGATATTTGTGAGGGGGGCCAAAAGTTTTGAAAGCCTAGGGGCCTCCACAGAAGTTAACCACTTGCCTACAGGGCACTCTTACCCTCTTCCCTCCCAGGGCAATTTTCAGCTTTCAGTGCTGTTGCACTTTGAATGACAATTGTGTTTTCATGCAACACTGTACCCATAGAAATTTTTTATCATTTTTTTGAGACAGATAGAGCTTTCTTTTTCTGGTATTTAATCACCACTGGGTTGTTGTTTTTTTTTTCTAAACAAATGAAAAAGACAGAAAATTTGGAAGAAGAAAATATTTTTTTTTTTTTTTTTTTACGCTTCTGTTATAAGAGTTTGTAAATAGGTAATGTTTCTCCTTCACTGATGTGCGCTGATGAGGCAGCACTGATGGGCACTGATATGCGGCACTGATGGGCACTTATAGGCGGCACTGATAGGCACCAGACAGAAAATTTTGAAAAAGAAAAAAACATATTTTTTTTTTACGTTTCTGTTATAAAATTTTTGTAAATAAGTAATTTTTCTCCTTCACTGATGTGTACACTGGTGGGCACTGTTGGGGCAGCACTGATCATTAGGACACTGATGATCAGTGCCCTTATTATCAGTGTAGAGGATTGCCGCCTATTTGCTCTCCTTTTCTCATGCGCTGTCAGCGTGAGGAGAGTATTGCTGATAACCGGCAAATCCTGTTTACACTGTGATCAGCTGTGATTGGACACAGCTGATCACGTGGTAAAGACCCGCTGTGATTGGCTCTTTACCCCAAGCTACGATCAGCTTTGTCGTGGGAAGCGCAACCTTATGCCATATGACACACTTCCGGCAATCTGCAACCACACTGTAGACGTCATTCAGGTATGGCGCGGTCGTGAAGAGGTTAATCCTGCACTGAACACAAGTATTTAAATAGCACTGACAATTTATGCAGCACTTTACATATTGTACATTTACTTCATTTTCTGCCCTCAAGGAGCTTAAGGCTCGGTTCACACTATGTGAATTGGATTCGGATTTCTCCACATCCAATTTGCATGACAGGAGAGTGTGACCAGCTCTCGATGGAGCCAGTTCACACATCTCTGTGGCGGCCGCAGAGCAAATTGCATAGGGGTCCTGTGCGTCTTTGGCTGAATTCAGGCCTTATTCCTCCCTGAAATTGAGAACAGGGACGTACTGGACCCCTGCTGTGAGCCGCATCTGTATTAGGTGTGAACCCAGCCTTACCATCTATAGCTGGCCAGACATCTTGTGAATTTTCGTCGAGGTCCTAATGAACCAACCGAAATTCTCTACGTGCATGGCCTTGTCAACATCCACCTGCCTGATGTGCCTCGTTTGAAAAATCAAATGGAAAATGGAAAATACGCTTTTCCGGTATTTTGGAGCTGGCTGTCAGAATACCCAAACAGAGGCTGCATCTACTGGTGCCAGCTGGTGAGAGATTCGTCTATCCACACTGTATAGCATTGACGGAGGAATCTGTTAGCAATCTAACTGTGTATGGCCAACCTAAGTTCCCTATCTCACATGCTTTAGAATGTCGGGGGAAACCCCACACAAGCACACAAGCTCCACGCAGATAGTGTGCTGATTGGGATTTGAACCGGAAAACCTAGTGCTCTATTGCAGGAGTAGCTGCCATAAAGCCACATCAGTCCCTACCCTCAAGGAGCTTACAATCTAAGGTCCCTAACTCACATTCATATACTAGGGCCAATTTAGACAGAAGCCAATTAACCTACCAGCATGTCTTTGGAGTGTGGGAGGAAACCAGAGTACCCGGAGGAAACCCACGCAGGCACAGGGAGAACATACAAACTCCAGGCAGGTAGTGTCATGGTTGGTTGGGATTCGAACCAGCGACCCTTTTTACTGCTAGGCAAGAGTGCTACCCACTACACCACTGTGCTCTTATAAGCTCCTTTTTAGTCTGTTAAATATACCTTAGATTGTACCCTTGAGGGCAGGGACTGATGTGAATGTACAATATACAGTATATGTAAAGCTCTGTGTAAATTGATGCAGCTTTATAAGTACTTCTAATAATAATAATAATAATAATAATAATAGACCATTGAAAGCGTTTTTATTATCCATTCGACAACTGCGAAAAAAAAGCTGTTTATCCAGCCAGAAATCTTGTGAGCTGATAACTTGATATACTCTCTGTCTCTGGACTGATTTTAGTTAGCATTGTTCCCTGCTACTTCCTTAGACTACAAAACACCGCCCAGTGTTATGTAGAAGAGAGGGAGGTGCCATATAGTCCTAACACCATGTTATGTAGTTAGGAAGTGAGTAAGACCCCTTTCACACTGGGGCGCTTTGCAGGCACTACAGCGCTAAAAATAGCGCCTGCAAAGTGCCCTGAAAGAGCTGCTGCTGTCTCTCTTTCACACTGGAGCGGTGCGCTGGCAGGACGCTAAAAAAAGTCCTGCTAGCAGCATCTTAGGAGCGATGTATACAATGGGGCAGCGCGGCTATACCGCTGGCATAGCGCTGCTGCAGCAGCACTTTGTGGTGGTTTTAACCCTTTCTCGGGTAAAAGCACCCCGCTAGCGGCCGAATACCGCTGTGAAATTAATGGTAAAGCGTTGCTAAAAATAGTGCCGCTTTACCGCCGATGCACCCACCACCCCAGTGTGAAAGGGGCCTTAATGGAAATATTACCAGATTAAAATAAAGGAAAACAAGTGTAAAAAGAGTTAACTAATGCAGCCACCACATTGAGGTACTGGTAAGCTGCAATAATCAATTTTTGTTCTTGGATTTAGATATGCTTTATTTGTGTCACAATCCAAATCATGTGAAAAAAAAAAATTAATGTTTCCCGTTATGATGTGTGGCCAGTAGGGATGAGCTTCGTGTTCGAGTCGAACCCATGTTCGGCTCGAACATCGGCTGTTCGACCGTCCGTCGAATTGCGAACGTTATGGGCCGTTCGCGCCAAATTCTCAGGGGATTTAGTACACGCCCCACACTATATAAGGCCACCTGCACGGCGGCCCTGTGTAGTGTGTTCCGGTGTGCTGATAGAGAGAGAGACAGACAGTGTCATTTGATTTGAGTTAGCTAGATTAGGCTAGATCTGTTCCTGCTATTTACATTTAATGCAGTGCGTCCTGCTCACAGTGTTCAGCTAGATCCGTTCCTGCTATTTACATTTAGTGCAGTGCGTCCTGCTCACAGTGTTCAGCTAGATCCGTTCCTGCTATTTACATTTAGTACAGTGCGTCCTGCTCACAGTGTTCAGCTAGATCTGTTCCTGCTATTTACATTTAGTGCAGTTCGTCCTGCTCACAGTGTTCAGCTAGATCCGTTCCTGCTATTTACATTGAGTGCAGTGCGTCCTGCTCACAGTGTTCAGCTAGATCTGTTCCTGCTATTTACATTTAGTGCAGTCAGTGCGTCCTGCTCACAGTGTTCAGCTAGATCTGTTCCTGCTATTTACATTTAGTGCAGTCAGTGCGTCCTGCTCACAGTGTTCAGCTAGATCCGTTCCTGCTATTTACATTTAGTGCAGTGCGTCCTGCTCACAGTGTTCAGCTAGATCTGTTCCTGCTATTTACATTTAGTGCAGTGCGTCCTGCTCACAGTGTTCAGCTAGATCCGTTCCTGCTATTTACATTTAGTGCAGTGCGTCCTGCTCACAGTGTTCAGCTAGATCCGTTCCTGCTATTTACATTTAGTGCAGTGCGTCCTGCTCACAGTGTTCAGCTAGATCTGTTCCTGCTATTTACATTTAGTGCAGTTCGTCCTGCTCACAGTGTTCAGCTAGATCCGTTCCTGCTATTTACATTGAGTGCAGTGCGTCCTGCTCACAGTGTTCAGCTAGATCTGTTCCTGCTATTTACATTTAGTGCAGTCAGTGCGTCCTGCTCACAGTGTTCAGCTAGATCTGTTCCTGCTATTTACATTTAGTGGAGTCAGTGCGTCCTGCTCACAGTGTTCAGCTAGATCCATTCCTGCTATTTACATTTAGTGCAGTGCGTCCTGCTCACAGTGTTCAGCTAGATCTGTTCCTGCTATTTACATTTAGTGCAGTGCGTCCTGCTCACAGTGTTCAGCTAGATCCGTTCCTGCTATTTACATTTAGTGCAGTGCGTCCTGCTCACAGTGTTCAGCTAGATCCGTTCCTGCTATTTACATTTAGTGCAGTGCGTCCTGCTCACAGTGTTCAGCTAGATCTGTTCCTGCTATTTACATTTAGTGCAGTGCGTCCTGCTCACAGTGTTCAGCTAGATCTGTTCCTGCTATTTACATTTAGTGCAGTCAGTGCGTCCTGCTCACAGTGTTCAGCTAGATCCGTTCCTGCTATTTACATTTAGTGCAGTGCGTCCTGCTCACAGTGTTCAGCTAGATCTGTTCCTGCTATTTACATTTAGTGCAGTGCGTCCTGCTCACAGTGTTCAGCTAGATCCGTTCCTGCTATTTACATTTAGTGCAGTGCGTCCTGCTCACAGTGTTCAGCTAGATCCGTTCCTGCTATTTACATTTAGTGCAGTGCGTCCTGCTCACAGTGTTCAGCTAGATCTGTTCCTGCTATTTACATTTAGTGCAGTGCGTCCTGCTCACAGTGTTCAGCTAGATCTGTTCCTGCTATTTACATTTAGTGCAGTCAGTGCGTCCTGCTCACAGTGTTCAGCTAGATCCGTTCCTGCTATTTACATTTAGTGCAGTGCGTCCTGCTCACAGTGTTCAGCTAGATCTGTTCCTGCTATTTACATTTAGTGCAGTGCGTCCTGCTCACAGTGTTCAGCTAGATCCGTTCCTGCTATTTACATTTAGTGCAGTGCGTCCTGCTCACAGTGTTCAGCTAGATCCGTTCCTGCTATTTACATTTAGTGCAGTGCGTCCTGCTCACAGTGTTCAGCTAGATCTGTTCCTGCTATTTACATTTAGTGCAGTGCGTCCTGCTCACAGTGTTCAGCTAGATCTGTTCCTGCTATTTACATTTAGTGCAGTCAGTGCGTCCTGCTCACAGTGTTCAGCTAGATCCGTTCCTGCTATTTACATTTAGTGCAGTGCGTCCTGCTCACAGTGTTCAGCTAGATCTGTTCCTGCTATTTACATTTAGTGCAGTGCGTCCTGCTCACAGTGTTCAGCTAGATCCGTTCCTGCTATTTACATTTAGTGCAGTGCGTCCTGCTCACAGTGTTCAGCTAGATCCGTTCCTGCTATTTACATTTAGTGCAGTGCGTCCTGCTCACAGTGTTCAGCTAGATCTGTTCCTGCTATTTACATTTAGTGCAGTGCGTCCTGCTCACAGTGTTCAGCTAGATCTGTTCCTGCTATTTACATTTAGTGCAGTCAGTGCGTCCTGCTCACAGTGTTCAGCTAGATCCGTTCCTGCTATTTACATTTAGTGCAGTCAGTGCGTCCTGCTCACAGTGTTCAGCTAGATCTGTTCCTGCTATTTACATTTAGTGCAGTCAGTGCGTCCTGCTCACAGTGTTCAGCTAGATCCGTTCCTGTTATCTTCCTACTGACAGGCAGGCTTGTCTGGTTACAGTATATAAAGCTACCTGAAGAAAATTACAGGTGTTCTATCCCAGCTTAGTGCAGCTACAGACCATTAGTATGTCTGGAAGGCCAAGAAGGAGAGGCAGACAGTCACAAGCCAATAAGAGAGGGCAAGCAGGCTCTGTGTCTAGTGCTGGTCGTGGAGACGGTGCATCCTCATCAGCCCGTGGCCATGGGACACGCTTGGCCTTTTTTTCGGCAGCTGGCCGTGTTGAGCCGCAACATGCAGAAAACTTGGTCGAGTGGATGACCAAGCCGTCCTCATCCTCCTCATCCTCTCTCACCCATGCCCAGGGTGCTTTGTCTGGCAAAGCAGCGGCCTCTTCCCTCAGCTCAATGTCATCAGTGACTCCTTCCCTAGCTCCACCATGTCCTCCTGAGGATTCCCTCGAACTGTTTGACCACAGTGTTGGGTACATGCTCCAGGAGGATGCCCAGCGTTTGGAAGGCTCTGATGATGATACTGAGCTCGATGAAGGCAGTAACATGAGCACGGACAGAGGGGGTGCCCAAGAAGGACAGCAATCTGGCAGTCATGCTCCCCCTGCTGCAGCATACTGCCAGGTTTGCTCCAGTGATGAGGAGGGAGGGGATGATGAGGTCACTGACTCAACGTGGGTGCCTGATAGGAGAGAGGAGGAGGAGGAGGAGGAGGAGGCGGCACATCACCAACGAGGCAGGATGCCCTCCAGGGGCCAGCCTAAGGGCAGCACATTGACTGCATCACACCCCAAAGCTCCACATGTGCAGGGCGCTGCAGTCTCTGCGCGTTATTCAAAAAGTTCTTTGGTGTGGGCCTTTTTTGAGACGAGTGCATCAGATCGCACCGCTGCTATTTGCAACATATGTCTCAAGCGTATCTCGCGTGGCCAAAACATCTCCCGCTTGGGTACCACATGCTTGACCAGACATATGTTGACCTGCCATGCAGTTCATTGGCAAGCATATCTAAAAGACCCACACCAAAGAACAAAGAGGATCTCTCCTTGCTCCTCATCAGCTGAGATTTCCAACCCCACTAAACCTTCAGTCCTCTCTGAGACCTGCAGTGAGAGGAATGAAGGTGTAGAATTAGGTGTGTCACAGCCAAGTACTTGTGGGCAATCTGCTTTTGGTACATCGACGTCAGATTGTACCAGGCAAATTTCCCTGCCCCAGCTGCTGCACCGCCGAAAGAAGTTTGCTCCCAGCCATCCACATGCCCAGCGGTTGAATGCTAGCTTGGCAAAATTGCTAGCACTTCAACTGCTGCCTTTTCAGTTGGTAGACTCTGCCCCCTTCCGTGAGTTTGTGGAATGTGCGGTTCCTCAGTGGCAGGTACCCAAACGCTACTTTTTCTCACGGAAGGCGATTCCGGCTCTCTACCGGCATGTGGAAGGCAATGTCCATGCCTCGCTGGACAGGGCGGTCAGCGGTAAGGTGCATATTACCGCTGACTCATGGTCCAGCAGGCATGGACAGGGACGTTACTTAAGTTTCACGGCGCATTGGGTGACTCTGCTGGCAGCTGGGAAGGATGCAGGACAAGGTGCAGTAGTGTTGGAGGTTGTTCCGCCACCACGCCTCCAAAATGCTGATTGTGACACACCTCTCTCCTCCACCCCCTCCTCTTCTTCTTCCTCCATGGCCTCTTCCTCGGAACCAGCGGTGCTCCGTAGGCATTCAAGGGGCTACGCAAGTGCGCAGGCCAAAAGATGCCATGCGGTGCTTGAGCTGGTGTGCTTGGGGGACAGGAGCCACACTGGGGCAGAGGTTCTGTCAGCTCTGCAGGGGCAGGTTCAGAGGTGGTTGACGCCACGCCAACTTAAGGCAGGAATGGTGGTTTGCGACAATGGCACCAACCTCCTCTCTGCCCTCCGACAGGGACAACTGACCCATGTGCCCTGTTTGGCTCACGTCCTTAACTTGGTGGTGCAGCGGTTCTTGGGCAGGTACCCGGGCTTACAGGATGTCCTGAGGCAGGCCAGGAAAGTCTGTGTGCATTTCCGCCGGTCATATAATGCCAGTGCTCGGCTGACGGACCTCCAAAAGGAGTTTAACCTGCCCAAGAACCGCCTAATCTGTGACATGCCCACCAGGTGGAACTCGACATTGGCCATGCTGCAGCGGCTGCACACGCAGCAGAGGGCCATCAATGAGTACCTGTGCGACTATGGCACCAGGACAGGGTCAGGGGACCTTGGTTTTTTTTCCCCACGCCAGTGGGCCATGATCAGGGATGCATGCACTGTCCTGTCACCATTCGAGGAGGCCACGAGGATGGTGAGCACTGACAGTGCATGCATCAGTGACACTGTCCCCCTTGTCCACCTGTTGGAGCACACGCTGCGTGGAATAATGGACAGGGCACTTGAGGTAGAACAGAGGCAGGAAGAGGAGGACTTCCTTAGCTCTCAAGGCCCCCTTTATCCAGACAGTGTTCCTGCGTGCCCGCCGATCACACAGGAAGAGGACGAGGAGGAGGAGGAGGAGGAGGAGGAGGAGGAGGAGGAGGAGGAGGAGGAAGATTGTGTCAGTATGGAGGTGGAGCCTGGCACTCAGCATCAGCAGTCTTTAAGGGATCAGTCCCAAGGAACACATGGGCTTGTACGTGGCTGGGAGGAGGTGGCTGCGGACGTTGTTGTCCTTAGTGACCCAGAGGACTCCGGACCGAATGCCTCAGCAAACCTACGCTGCATGGCCTCCCTGATCCTGCAAAGCCTGCGTAAGGATCCTCGTATTCGTGGTATCAAGGAGAAGGACCAATACTGGCTAGCAACCCTCCTTGATCCACGTTACAAGGGTAAGGTTGCGGACCTTATCTTGCCATCGCAGAGGGAGCAGAGGATGAAACATCTTCGGGAGGCCTTGCAGAAAGGTCTGTGCAACGCGTTCCCAGAGACTGGGAGGTTACAAACTCCTGTTTCTGGACAACGTGTTGCTGAGGCTTCGGTCAGTCAAAGAAGGAGCGGTGGAGAAGGTGGCCGTCTGACCGATGCGTTCAGACAATTTTTTGGTCCGCAGCCCCAAGGTATGATCGGTTCCAGCAACCATCGCCAGCGTCTGTTTTACATGGTGCAGGAATACCTAGGGGCAAGATCAGACTTGGACACCTTTCCCACCGAAAATCCTCTGGGTTACTGGGTCTTGAGGATGGATCACTGGCCAGAGCTTGCACAGTATGCAATTGAGCTACTGGCCTGTCCTGCATCCAGCGTTCTTTCGGAACGCACATTCAGTGCTGCTGGAGGCGTGGTAACCGATCACAGGGTGCGTCTGTCCACTGACTCGGTCGATCGGCTGACCTTCATAAAAATGAATCAGTCTTGGATCACCACCAGCTACCAAGCACCTGATGCTGATGTAACTGAATAATTTTTTTCAGATCCCTTCAAAGACTGCCTATGCTGATGCTGAGTGACTATCCCTGAGTAATTATCCTCTTCCTCCTCAATCATCACGCTGATAGCTTGTAAGAACATTTTTGGTTCTGGGCGCCACCACCAGTGCCTAAGGCACAATTTTTCAGCCCCTGTTTAACAGGGGCGTGTAATACAATTTTTGATGTAATACTTTGCAGCAGGGCTCGTTCCTGCATTCCAACTAGAGTGTCTGTGAGGGGTTGCAGTGTTGTGGCACCAGCACCAGTGCCTAAGGCCCAATTTTTCTGCCCCTGTCTAACAGGGGCGTGTAATTACAATTTTTGATGCAATACTTTGCAGCAGGGCTCGTTCCTGCGTTCCAACTAGAGTGTCTGTGAGGGGTTGCAGTGTTGTGGCACCAGCACCAGTGCCTAAGACCCAATTTTTCTGCCCCTGTCTAACAGGGGCGTGTAATTACAATTTTTGATGCAATTCTTTGCAGCAGGGCTCGTTCCTGTGTTCCAACTAGAGTGTCTGTGAGGGGTTGCAGTGTTGTGGCACCAGCACCAGTGCCTAAGGCCTAATTTTTCAGCTCCTGTTCAACAGGGGCATGTAATTACAATTCTTGATCTAATATTTCACAGCAGGGCCCTGTGAGGGCTTACAGTGTTTTGGCCACAGCAACACCTAAGGCCCAAATTTCTGCTGAGTATATAGGGCAGGACCCTACTTTCAAACATCTAACTTACAAACGACTCCTACTTGCAAACGGAAGGAGACAACAGGAAGTGAGATGAAATCTACCCCTAGGAAGGGAAATTCTCTCCTGTAAGAGTTAATATGGGAAAACAATTTCTCCTTTCCACTGATGCTTTCCAATCCTTGTTCCACAAAAAAACCCAAATTTTCAAAAAACATTTTTCATTGGGACAAAAAAGTGAGGTGAAATCTTCTGAAGAGGAGGAAAGACGCAAAACAAATGTCACAGGGGTGATAACCCTTCCCTATGTTTTCCAAAAAGCTTAGAAAAGATTTTTTGGCTGGAGCTAAACACGTTAAAAATGTTCAAAATTACAAACAGATTCTACTTAACAACAAACCTACAGTCCCTGTCTTGTTTGCACCGCCTGTATACTGCTGTTCAGAGTATATAGGGACCTTTCCTTATTTTAATTTGGGTGCGGGGTTCCCCTTAATATCCATACAAGACCCAAAGGGCCTGGTAATGGACTGGGGGGTACCCATGCCGTTTGTCTCACTGATTTTCATCCATATTGCCATGACCCGACATGACATTAAACCCGCAAGCAGTTTTAAATGAGATTTTTTCCTTTAAAAATGACATTTGGTGCAGGAACTGTTCTAAACATGGGAAACACGCGTCACTTTACAGGCATACTATAGACACCCCCAGGTACGATATTTAAAGGAAAATTTCACTTTTTTTTTTTTACTTTAAGCATCATTAAAATCACTGCTCCCGAAAAAACGGCCGTTTTTAAAAGTTTTTTTTGCATTGATACATGTCCCCTGGGGTAGGACCCGGGTCCCCACACCCTTTTTAGGACAATACCATGCAAATTAGCCTTTAAAATGAGCACTTTTGATTTCGAACGTTCGAGTCCCATAGACGTCAATGGGGTTCTAACGTTCGTGCGAACTTGCGGTCCGTTCGCGGGTTCTGGTGCGAACCGAACCGGGGGGTGTTCGGCTCATCCCTAGTGGCCAGTCATGCGAAAACAGTGTCCATGGGACAGCCATGTCTTTCCTTTTGCTCCAGCACCCATCATTCCAGATGTAGTTTAGAGTAGACTAGTTTAGAGTAGGCTGCTAAATAAATTTAGTTAGCTCCTCTGTAACCAGTGGGGCATGGTTTGATTGGTTTGGGCTGTTTAATGTCTCACAGGCTGCTGTTCTGCTGTTTCCCCCTGTCTTCTGGATATTTCTAGAATCATAGTGGGAGGGAGAGCAGGACAGGCAGCCTGAATATTTATAGGACGCCATGCAATCCCTGGGGATGGCTTGCCCAGTAGGTGGAGGGAGTGCTCATAAATGTTCTGAGGCCTGACAGCCAAGGGGCAGAGTTTCAGGGTCCAGCCTTCTGGAGAAGACCCCTGTGCTGGTAGCTTTGCCCCTGGAGCAGAGAAAGAGACAGAGGAGAAGCCTGAGGAGTCATTTTAAAGATATTGAGGTCCCAGCAAGACTTAGCTGGAGGGCCTACTGAAGAGGGAGAGAGCCTGGGTCAGAGTTTAGACAGAGCCAGGAGAGCAGGAGTGAGGAAGCTCTACTATTCTGGGCCTAAGTGAGTACTTGATCCTGCTACATAGTGGAGAAGTAACTATGGGGTGCTTTACCTTACAATTCAGTGCAGTGCAGTCAAGAGTTGTGCAAGACAGCCAGGAGCATGCTATACTGCCTAAGTTACCCCAGTGAAGCCAGGAGCTGTGCAAGACAGCAAGGAGCGTGCCATATTGCTTAAAGCCTCGTACACACGATCAGATTTTTGTACAACCGTCCGTACGTTTTTTGTTGCATGCTAGTCTCATAACGAAAGTGAAGAGGTTACGCACCATACGAAAATTCTCGTACGATAGAATACAACTTCAGAAGTGACGTGATGTGTTGATTGATTTTGTATGTATTCTTTCGTTTCTGAGCATGTGTAGTCTTGCTCTTATGATTTTTTTTTCGGACAAAAACCGTACTAATTAAACGAAAATCGGACGTTGAGTTCATGTACGACAAAAATTTTATAGTCTGCACATTCAGCTTTTGTCTGACGAAAAAACTGAATCGGCTGTCTAATGTACTGTATTAACAATCCGAAAATCGGCAGATCGTTCGTCGGACGAAATTTCTCTTCCAATTTTCGTATCATGAGTACGAGCCTTGAGAGTGCCTAGTGCACCCAGCAGCTGTGCAATACAGCCAGGACTTATACCAGTTCAGCCAGGAAACAGTACTGTGCAGCCTAAGGTTGTGCAATACACATTTTGTACAGAGCAGCCAGAAGCTTTAGCAGTTCTCAAGTTCTACAGTTTGGAGTATCCCATGTTTCTCATCCCTATCCAAATTCCTGTTCAATAAAAACCCTAAAAAAGAAACACCCCTAGACTGATGCTTGAGCCAGTGGAAGAATGCTGAAAATGCTGTGTGCTTGGCTGTGCATGCTGGGAGTGGGGGGGGATATACCCAATTATCAGGCTCCTGAGGGGGTAGTGCTACACAAATAACTTTAAAATCTTAAAGCTGAACTCCAGATCCTTAGCCTCTGTGTTTTTTTTTTTTTTTTCATTTTAATGACATGGGGTACAGTCATAAGAAAGGTTTGCATACCTCCCAACTTTCTGAGATGGGAATGAGGGACACCAATTAGCAAAAGTATGTAGGCAAAGGATACACCCCCTGCCCCACCCCCTTAACGGAGAATTGTACAAAAAAGAATGATTGGTTAAACCCACAAGTGCTTTTTTTTACCACTATTATTCCTTTATATTTGCTTTAGGAATTTACAAATGCAGCAATTTAGAAATTGCATGAAAGTTTTAGCACTGGAAAACACCTTTTAATAGATAAAAAGTGCATTTTATATACAATTATATAGATCAGACCAAAATGAGGGACAAATGAGGAGGACAGAGGGACATTGATCCGAATGAGGGACAGTCCCTCGAAATCAGGGACAGTTGGGAGCTATGGGTTTGGTTGCTATTGTTTAGAATGGTAATTCGCAATGAGTGACTTGGGGACCACGCAGGCCTTGGAGCTTTCCATTTTCTTGCTTACAGGAGCTTCCAAAGGTTTGCTAAGAAAGAAAATATCAGGAAAGGATCAGTACAGTACACATATGCTGTAATCCATAGCAATTAACCAGATTTCACATGAAAGATATTTGGTTGCTATTGACTACTGCACATTGCCTTTTTGCTTTCTTTAATAGGGCAGCATGGGTTATACGTTATGATTTTAGATGTACAAATGTTTTTTAGGACTAAATGTTGAAGAATCATACTCTCTCACTCCCAAAATCAATATGATTGTTGTGTACACATCATGAAGGAGCTAAGACACAGACGGACACGTCCGCTGCTCCGTATTTGTGTCCCTTTCCTGATTTTTTTTTTTTGTTTCTTTTGTATCTTCCCATTTCTGCCTTTTTCCCAATGAATTGTTTTTTCCTCTCCTTCCCTATCTTTCCTTAGTATCTCTTTCTGTCCTCTTCTCCCTCTCTCGGGGTTATATTACAGACACCTCTCAGCTGATTCAGATGTTTTCACACCTCCCTTCTTGTGTAAAGTCCTCTCTCCCCCTCCCTTTAACTCCCAGACTGGATTTTTTCTGCTGTGTGTGCAGAGACAGATTGGCATTAAACCAGCCCTTTCCCTTAACACAGTGCCAGCCCCATGCCGCCTTCTCCACCTCTGGGAGCTGTAAAAGCATTAAGAAGAGCGAATGGAAGAGGTAGTGGAGATGCAGCTGGCATCATCTGCATAAACAAGAACACAGGACAAGAATTAAAGGGTGGGGGAGGGGAGGAAGAGGACCAATATAGGATTTAGGAAGCAGGTAAAAAAGAAGAGGGGTGGTGACCATATATGTCCCAATCTTTGCCCAATCGGAACATTGCTTATAGTGATGTGTAAGGATTGGGTCATGCAGGGTATCCCTAGGGGGCAATAATGAGTCTGGAGACGGTGCTAAACTCTCATTTTCAGAGATTTTCCAGCTTCTTGGAAAATTCTGTACAAGTGTGCGCTGACAGGGAACAAGTAATTCATTCCATGTGCACCACATTTACTCGTCACGTTGGGGAAAAAAAAAAACAAGGCGGCCTGGTGATGCATTTGAGGCTAGGCAAGCACTTTCAGCAAGACAGTTTGCCTTTAGTGGCCAGCCTGTGATTGTAAAGTAAAATGTATTTTTTAATAAAAAAACAAAAAACAAACATGGTATACTTACCTGCTGTCTGCAATAACATTGCACAGAGCGGCCCAGAACCTCCTCTTCTGGGGTCCCCCCCGCCAGCATTCTCGGTTCTCCTCTTCCCTTAGTTCTCCCATAGCATCTAATACTAATGCCCTGTACACACGGTCGGATTTTCCGATGGAAAATGTGTGATAGGACCTTGTTGTCCAAAATTCCGACCGTGTGTGGGCTCCATCACACATTTTCCATAGGAATTTCCGACACACAAAGTTTGAAAGCAGGCTATAAAATTTTCCGACAACAAAATCCGATGCACAAAGTGCCACGCATGCTCAGAATAAATTAAGAGATGAAAGCTATTGGCTACTGCCCCGTTTATAGTCCTGACTTACGTGTTTTACGTCACTGCATTCAGAACGATCGGATTTTCTGACAACTTTGTGTGATCGTGTGTATGCAAGACAAGTTTGAGCCAACATCCGTCGGAAAAAATCCATGGATTTTGTTGTCGGAATGTCCGATCATTGTCCGACCGTGTGTACGGGGCATAAGAGGTTTTATACAGTATATGAATATGTATATAAGTACATTGAAAAACTATTACACCGTGGTGTACAATTTACTTAAAAAAAGTGTCTAACCTGTCACTACTAGGAATCCTAGTGTTAACTGATTATCCAATATATTGTAATGAATAAACTGAATATTAAATATTCAGTTTAAAAATATTTAAGAGTGTATAATATTCAGTTGAATATCCAATATACCTCTCTTTTACTCAGAAGGGGAAAACAATCACCCCCTCAAATGGAGTTATCTACTCTCACTACAAAGTGCCTCATTATATCTGTAATTGTATTAGTTCTGATACAGTTCTGAGTATTGTGACAACAGTTGGTGCGATTATTCAAAAATAAATGCAGCACAAAATAACTATCAGTCTCCCTCGGTCTGGGGATGCATGCAAGATCTCACCTCGTGGCATTTCAATGATCATGAGAACGGTGAGAAATGAGCCCAGAACTACACGGGAGATTCTTGTCAGTGATTTCAAGGTAGCTGGGACCATAGTCACCAAGAAAACAATTGGTAACACACTACACCACAAAGGACTGAACTCCTGCAGTGCCCACAAGGTCCCCCTGCTCAAGGAAGCACTGGTACAGGCCAGTCTGAAGTTTGCCAATGAACATCTGAATGATTCAGAGGAGAACTGGGTGAAATGGTTGTGGTCAGATGAGATCAGAATCGAGCTCTTTGGAATCAACTCACCTCACCATGTTTGGAGGAGGAGGAATGCTGCCTATGACCTCAAGAACACCATCCCCACTGTCAAACATGGAGGTGGAAACATTATGCTTTGGGAGTGTTTTTCTGCCACAGGGACAGGACAACTTCACCGCATCAAAGGGACGATGGACAGGGCCATGCACCACCAAGTCTTGGGTGAGAACCTCCTTCCCTCAGCCAGGGCATTGAAAATGAGTCGTGGATGGTTATTCCAGCATGACAATGACCCAAAACAAACGACCAAGACAACAAAGGAGTGGCTCAACAAGAAGTACATTAAGGTCCTGGAGAGGCCTAGCCAGTCTCCAGACCCTAATACCATAGAAAATATGTGGAGGGAGCTGAAGTGAAGGTTCGAGTTACCAAACGTCAGCCTCAAAACCTTAATGACTTGGAGAGTATCTGCGAAGAGGAGTGGGACACACATGTGTGCAAACCCGGTGGCCAACTACAAGAAATGTCTGACCTCTGTGATTGCCAACAAGGGTTTTGCCACCTAGTACTAAGTCATGTTTTGCGAAGGAATCAAATATTATTTCACTCCTTAAAATGCAAATCAATTTATAACTTTTTTGAAATGCGTTTTCTGGATTTTATAGTTGTTATTCTGTCTCTCACTGTTAAAATAAACCTACCATTAAAATTATAGACTGATCATTTCTTTGTCAGTGGGCAAATGTACAAAATCAGCAGGGGATCAAATACTTTTTTTCCTCAGTGTAGGAAGGTCCATTGGTATATGATCTAATTATAAGAGGATCTCCAAGGTAAGCA
The DNA here is from genome assembly GCA_037952925.1 of Lithobates clamitans. Classification (NCBI taxonomy): domain Eukaryota; kingdom Metazoa; phylum Chordata; class Amphibia; order Anura; family Ranidae; genus Lithobates; species Lithobates clamitans. Next base: position 1,816,899 of record JBBGZY010000780.1, on the reverse strand, counting down.
CAGCTAGAACATCAGAAGTGCTCACATTTGTGTATCTCCGTAGCGCTTAGCCAAGTATTAGGCCTCATGTACATTGGGTGTCAAAAACACCACTTTTAAGGCTCCTTTCACACGAACATTCCGATCAGGTCCGCCTGTCTGTTTTTTAGGTAGACTTGATCTGAGCCACCATTCTTGTCTAAGGAGCAGTGGGTGCAAACAGACTTGTGTCTGTTTACACCCGCCTACATCCCATTTAATCTGATCCACTAAAAACAGACAGATGGGGATCCAATCCCCTTCTGTCCAGGGGATCGGATCATATGGCAGTCGGGTGTAAGGGCAGGTCGTTTACATCTGACCACCTATAGAGGAAAGGGGGCTGTGTCCATGTCCGCTCTGCTTCACAGACCTGTCATTTGCCTGCTTACCTTCAACTGACAGATGTGTGAAAGAAACCCTGACTTTTTTTTTCTGCATCTAAACGCCCCTCCATGTTAACCTGTTAACATGTGTCCTTGCACACATAGGCATTTAGAGGCGGAATCATTTAGAGACAAAAAAGGAAAATCACTTGTGTGTTCAGGAGAGGGGCGTTTTGGCAGAAAAACCCACCAAACGCACCTAAACGTGTCTAAGCACTAGGCGCATTTAGTGCTTGAGCATTCATTTCAATAGGAACACTTTTAATGCTGCTTTTCTCCTGCCAGGAGAATGCATGAGGCCTTAGTGTCTGTCTTGGAAGTGAACAGACCCTACCCATCGTACTGTAGGTGCTTATCTAACCAAAAACTGTACACCTGAGGATAGAACCTTCTTTAGGCACCTATCTCCGTACAAAATAGGTCAATATCTCTGAATAATATGTTGTATCTTTTTCAATTCCAAACTATAATATGTGGAAGAAATTGTAGACTGTGACTTATTCCTGGAGTGTCTTTGTCTCTTGTTCTTAATATAGTTTCCTGAAGAGTTCCCCTGACATTCAAATATGCTTTCTTAACTACACCCGGGTCATATCCACGCTCCAGGAATCTCCTTAATAACATCAGCCTCCTTTACAAAACTTTCAATGTTAGAGCAGTTCTGTTCAGCTGTGATGAATTGACCCTTTGGCATAGCTCTTTTAACATGGCTTGGATAACAGCTCGCTTCATGGAGTAGAGAAATCTTGAAGATGGACTTCCAGTAAGCTTGTGGGTAAATTTTCTTATCTTCAACTGAACCACACAACTTTATGTGTAGATAATTATTTGGGACTCCTGTTCTTTCCCCTGTGAACTTCAAGTTACATTTATTCCTTTTTAAATATTACAAGAACCTCTCAATAGACAAGTCATGTTTCACCACAAACAGAATATTATTGATGTAGCGAGAATAGAACCTAATCTGATTTCTAAATAGATTTGTATCTGCAAAGACGCCCCTCCCACCAACCCATATATCGGTTGGCATAAGCTTTGCGTCTATGGATGTATTGCTACATGCAAAACCTTAGGAAGACCTGGGAACATATCTGAGACTGCAACGTCCAAGGCAGAAAAACTCAAGCAAGGTATCTATAATGAACCGTGTAGCGGCATCCCTGACCTCCAAAGGCCTAATGGTGACCTCCAGAGTTAGGGAGTGCTGACATCCTTCTTCACAGTATGGGTTACTGGGCATGGTAGGTGTAATGCAAGTTGAAAACTTGGGCGCCAGTCACTTTTTGGATGGGAACAAACTAGATTTATTGTCTCTTAACAAGAACTGAGGGAGAGAGGGTTTAGGGTCAGGACACCCTTAGGCAGATGCAATAGCAATTGGCAGACTTCGAGACAAAAATGGGCAGAAAGCTATTCAGGAAGAGGGCCTTTAAGCTGGATGTAACAACTGTATTTGTAGAACTGCTGTCTCCTATGGCAACTGAACTTTGAACAGTCAATAGAAATCCATACACGTAACTCACAGTAACCCGTTATAGATCTTTTCTTACATCTCACAGTATCTTAGTGTAGATCTTTACTCACCGAGCTCCCGGTCTCTCACTAGACTTCAAGATCCCAGTCATCACTGGATCCCCTGAGCTCTTCCACAGCTAACCATTGCATTCTCCTTAAGCATCTATCCTGCTAACCCACTGGGTCCCTGGCTTGGCACTCTGCTGAAGCTTTCCCACTTCTTCACTGTCCCCGGCTGGTGAAAAGGCTGCTCTGGTACTTCTTCACACTCTCATACACTCACCTCTGATAACTGGAATTGTTGTCCCTTGCTGGCGTCTATTCCTCCCTTTACCTCTGGCCTTGATCATCACTTGCCCCTGGCGACAGGAGTGGTCATCCCATGTGGCAACTGCTTCTCCCTCATCGCTGTCAATGATGTGGTTCCCCGTCCGGTGGAACATCTGCAACTTGGTTGGGCATCCTGGACATTGAGGATACACAAGTTTTGCTTAGAGATAGGTTTTAAGTACATCCAGAGGTGCCCTGCAGGTAAAAAAAACACTGCAGGACTCTTGCAGAGATTGCTCCATGCAATCTGAGTAAATTGGTGATGGTTGGCTGTCATGAATCACCAGTAATACCTTCATACCCTCTCTGTCTGCTTACCTGGTCTGTGTGTCACCCATGGGCTGCACTCTCACACCTGCATGGTTAAGTAATCTTCCCTCAGCGTGGCTCCACCCTAGCCTCTACAGGATACACTATTTAACACTGTGCTGTCCGAGCCTTCCTTGCCCAAGTAATATTGTGTGTTTAGTTTCCTGTCTCCTGCTTGCTGTGTGCTCTACGTCTGTTTCTGTTACCGATCTTGGCTTGTTTTTTGACTATCCCTGCCTGCTTGTTACCCTGATCTTTGGTGTGTTCTCTGTTTATCCTTGTCTGCTAGTTGGCCCGACCTTTGGCTTATCTCCTGACTATCCCTTGCTGTCCTGGGCTGCTGCTTCTTCTCCATCCTCCTGTAGCCTACCATGAGCGTGAGCTGGGAGACACTGGGGGCCACTACCTGGAGCCAGTTGCAGCACAGTCCATCCTCACCTCTAGAGGCTCTGGTGAACAGCTGCTGGCTCTTAGACTCCGCGCCCTGGGAAATGCTCTAGCTCCCAGTAGGATCCGTGTTGGTGCTCCAGTGGACCTGCTTTTCTAAACCACCCAGAGTTCCATCCGCAGCAGTCAGCCATAGGGTCCACTACCATAGCAGTGCACTCCTGACCCCAACGGTGTGCATCTGTCACCTGGCCTTAGGTGACCAGACATTGGCTATGACTTTCCAGGATCAGAAAGGTCTGATAGGATTTTGCCAGTAGCTACTTGATTGAAGAAATGCATACATCTTAAAACAGAAGGAATGGAGAAGGTAGATGTTCATCCTCCTAAGAACACTAGACAAAACTATGGCATGTCTGGTGTGGGAGAGGTAATTTGCCCTAGGCCTACAGACTTTCTTTGCACTAGTGTCTATTCTCCCATATGCAGCACTAAAAACCCATAGTGAAACACTGTTCCTTTGTCTTTCAACGGGTAAGAGTAACCTCTTTAACCACCTTACTACCGACGTATTGGAAAAAAAACAGAGGTAGGTAGACTCTTATTACTGGAGAGCCAGTTATAAATAGTGCTCTTTTTACAGCTTGTACTCTTCTCAGTGCTTGTGAGCATGCTGTCATTAGACAATACACATTGTAGGTAAATGAAAAGAGCCAATCAGAGCAACTCTGTACCCTGTGAACCAATCACACCAATTTTTTATTTTTATTTTTTGCTTCTACTTGGCTTCAGTGGGCAACATTTAAAAGGTAAGGGCGCCTTAAAGTGGAACTTTACCCATAACAATTTGCTAAAAAAAAAAGTTCTTTAGCAAGGAACATACATTCCACAATAATAATTATACTACCAAAATTAGTGTGTGCTGTAAATTGTCTCAGGTATTGTTTGTCATGGCTATGCAGTAATGTTTGTCTGTCAGCTTCGATCTCCATGTGTTCAGCTTAAGAGGCCATTCACTCTCACCTGGCTGCTTAAAGTAGTGTTCCAGCCAAAGTTTTTTTTTTTTTTAAAGTCAGCAACTGCAAACACCGTAGCTGATGACTTTTAATAAGGACACTTACCTGTCCAGGGAGCCTGCAATGTCGGCCCCCCGAGGCCGATTAGTCAATCGGATTGTTTGCCGCCATTCCAACTAAGGGAAACCGGCAGTTGAGCCTTGCGGAGTCCGAGTCGCGTGGCGCTTTGTGAATGGCCAGCTTGTCTTCTGGGACACACACATGTCCCAGAAGACAACAGGGGGGCTCGCCGCAGTAGAAGATGTAACGTCCTCAGCCGTGGCCCGGCTGGAACGGAAGTACTCTTAGTACTTCCAAAAAAGGTACGAGAGAAAGTAAAAAATATATTTTAAATATCCAAAAACTAGGGGTGGAGAGGTGGTCTTTCGTTAAAGACCAAAATTGGGTGGAACTCCGCTTTAAGTAATCTCTCCTCAAAGCATGGCTCCACCGCAGCCCCTATCAGGGAACTCTATATTAACCTGTGCACTGCAAGCCAGCCCTGCTGATCAATATTGTGTTTTTGGCTTCCATGTGCTCCTTGCTGTGTGTTCTACGTCTGATTCTAGTTACCGATCTTGGCTTGTTCTTGACTATCCTTACCTGCTTGTTACCCCGACCTTTGGCGATCTCCTGACTGTCCTTTGTTGTCGCAGTCTGCTGCTTCCTGTCTATCTCCATGTAGTCTACCGTGAGCATGAGCTGGGAGGCCCTAGAGGTCGCGACCTGGAGCCAGATCGCAGCTAAATCCATCCCCACCACTAGGGGTCTCTGCTGAACACCCGCTGGCTCTTAGATTTCACGCCCTGGGAAATCTCATGCTCTAGCTCCCAGTGTCATCCCTGTTGGTACTACAGAGTACCTGCTCTCCTGTATCACCTAGAGCTCCATCCGTAGCTCTAAGCTGTAGGGTCCACTACCTTGCAGTGCACTCCAGACCCCAATGGGGTGCATCTGTCACCTGAATTAGGGTGATCTGACATTGTTCTTGTTTCTTCTTGCCAGAGGCTGCCATTTTGTTGAAGCCCAGAGCCCCTGAGCAGCAGTACATGTTTAGGCTGTCAGCAGATTGGCCTCTTTTTTTTTTTTTTTTTTTTGGATGCAGTGCCGAAAAGCAGAGAGCAACTGAGCATATGCAGAGCAGGGTAGGCAGTGTATTACTGGATTTTAAACCATATAGGCATTTAATTTTAATGTTTACATGGCTATACCTGCAAAAGGGGCCAGCCTGAAGTGATCTAGAAGGACTTCATTTTCTGACTGACATAACATCCCACTTTAACCACCTCAACACCAGTATGTTTCTTTGTTCTCTAAAGATCACCTTGGGGTGTCTACATTCCCAAAAAAGGGTAATTTTGTGGGTGTTTGTAATGTCCTGGCTTTTTACTTGATATGTTTTAAAACAGAAAGTATTGGTGCATAAAAACAAGCCCAGTCATTATTAACTTCCATCAAAAGAATGTCCAAATATAAAGAATATATATATATATATATATATATATATATATATATATATATATATATATATATATATATATATATATATATATATATATATATATATATATATATATATATATATATATATATATATATATATATATATATATATATATATATATATATATATATATGGTATAAATGTACATAAAACAAAATAATTGCTTGGTAATGAAGAGGTTTAACAGTATAGGTAGTTGCCTGAATGGTCGGACAGGGAGTAACTGTAACTTGCAGTTTGCTAGATATATGCCAAGTTAGAAGCAATAATGCAAAACAGGTTCAAGGTGGCAAAGATACATGTATACACTGCAGAATAATAAAAGCTGTACTTATCCAGCTACCTCTGCCTCATCAGGTGTGGCCTTGTAGACCGGATGAGTATATTAGTTAGGAAGTTGGCTTGCCCAGTCAAGGGACAGGGTTAATTGCTAGCTCCTCGGTACCCAGGCTTTTTGGGCCCTGCCTGTCCACCTTGAGATATTAGTAGAGGGGGAAGGCTGAGTTCTGGAGCTCATCCAGTTCCCAAAGCTGCTGTGACTAATATTGAACACTGAAAGAGATTGCTGTGCCCAGCAGTCCATCGAAAAACACCGGAAGACCGGAGAACTGCCAAGCCTCGAAGGATGACAGTAATGGACAATCACCTTGTTGAGGTATGCCTGGACAGCTTAGTTCAACAGGATATGTTGCACTTGAAAGTACTTGTTGGACTTTCCCACAACTGTTCAGTAAAGTTGCATCAATTGCCTTAAGCCTGGTCTGAAGTCATTTAGAGGGGTGCATGATGGTTTCTGGCATATGAAAGAACAGGGTCAGTGAAGCACATGTGGAATGTGAAGCAAAGCCACTACAAAAGGTTTACTCGGCAAGACAAGCAGGAGGAAGAATGTGGTTGCTATGAGTAACTAGTACAAGGTACATCGCAGCTGGTCATGAAGGGTGGTACCTGACATGGTGGAGGGGGGGGGGGTGATCTGGCTCCCTCCAGAGTGGTCAGTTCCCTGAGGGTATCGGGACTGAATCTGTATTACGGAGACCCTTAGCTTAGCCGGATGGTACGGGAGAGTGAGGTAGTTAAGTAAGGGCACACATGTCCGTGCTAGGACTGATGGAGAGGGCACGGGCTCAGCGTTGTCCTTCCAAAATGCAATATATATCAAGCAAAGGTGTGTAGTGACACGGGATAGCACTTTACAGAAAGACTCTGTATATTTTTTATTGCACACAATGTATGGCTCATCTCTAACTACCGCTAAGCGGCAACCACTATAATGTTTGATTCTTGCATGAATGCAGTCCCTGGCATTGATGAGCACACACACGCAAAAGGTACCCTCAAATGGAGGGTGAGTGGCCCTGCACACAGCCTCTCAGGGCTGCTGAGGGACCTAAGCTGAGTAACTTATCTGCCCTAAATCTGTCCAGAAACCAAGGAATTCACTGGAAAATTGAGTTGAAGGGCCAGTGTCTGCACCTGAGAATGGAGAGTAATGGACATTCTGCTACAGAGTTAGAAAAAAGGTGAGTACTTAATTGGTTAAGTTATAACAAGCTTAGTGCCAGTGTTAATTTAGTCGACTAAAACTACTAAAACATTTTAGTCGACTAAATGAATACTATTTTAGTCGACTAAAATACGACTAAAACTAAACCAATTGAGATGACTAAAATACGACTAAAACTAAAATGCCATTTTAGTCAAAAGACTAAAATGGGACTAAAACTAAAATGCCATTTTAGTCAAAAGACTAATAGGGCGTACACACGGTCGGACTTTGTTCGGACATTCCAACAACAAAATCCTAGGATTTTTTCCGACGGATGTTGGCTCAAACTTGTTTTGCCTACACACGGTCGCACAAAGTTGTCGGAATTTCCGATCGCCAACCACGCGGTCACGTACACCACGTACGATGAGACTAGAAAAGGCCGGTTCAGAACCAAGCGCGGCACCCTTTGGGCTCCTTTTGCTAATCTCGTGTTAGTAAAAGTTTGGTGAGAGACGATTCGCGCTTTTTCAGACTTGTGGCTTTCAGATCGTTTTCTGCTGTTCAGTTTGTGCTTGTGGGTTTGTATCTGCTCTTCAGTGCGTGCAGCAAGTTCCGTGAGAGTTTAGGTAGTCATTGTATTCTTGTTCGTTCGTTACTGTTTTTCAGGTCGCTCTTCACAGGCCTTGCTGTTCTTCAGTGCGTTCTGTTACTTCGTTCTGAGTAGCCGACCGTTTTCTAGCCATGTTTCGTATGCGTACTCCTCGTAGAGTTCGTGCTGTGCGGGGGCTTGGTGTTGGGGTCCTGACCTTGACACAAGTCCAGTCCATGAACAGAGTGGGGAGGAGTTCATGGACCAAGAATTGGTTGCTTCAGCGTGACCAGTTCTCTCATATGCCTTTGCTCCGTGAGATCCGTGAGAATAATCCTGATGATTTCAGGAACTTTCTCCGGATGACGGACCCCGTGTTTCACCGTTTGTTGGCTTCGCTGACCCCTTATATTAGCAGGCAGGATACCTGCATGAGGCAAGCCATCACTCCGGAGCAGAGGTTGGTCGCTACCTTGCGGTATTTGGCCACAGGGAGAAGTCTGCAGGACTTGAAGTTCTCAACAGGCATCTCCCCCCAGGCTCTGGGGATCATTATCCCAGAGACCTGTTCTGCCATCATCCAGGTCCTGCAGAAGGAGTATATGAAGGTAAGATTTTTTTCCTTTTATATCACATTTTATTGTATTGAATGTTTGATAATATCTTTCCTCATTCCCTAATTACCATGCTTGTAATATGCTGTGAATGTCCCCTTTGTTCTCATGCATGCTGGATTTTTATGTAATTATTATTTTAGGTCCTTCATACAGATTGCCCTTCAATAACCTCCCCAGCATGGTGTCTCCTGCCCTATATTCACCTCATGTAGTCACTTAACAATGTATTTTATCAGCTCCATAGTAGTGCTTTACCCAAACACCCCCTAAAATGTTTGGAAATGTTATTTTAGCTTTAAATTCAGGCAGAGTGCCAGAGGCTTTTTTTTGTGGTGTCCCCAAATCATTTTTAGTAACCCTCCCTCCCCCAACTGCTAAGTCAGCTGATCCCAATTCTCTATCTATCCTCAATCATCTATCTGCTGACTTTGCCAAACCCATACACACTATACCCACCTCTTTAGTGCTCAGATTTATGGGTGAATTCCCCAAAGCATGTAGTGCAAGGGCCTGCCTGTATACTTTACAATGGTACTGTTTAAAGTTTTTGTATCCTATTATTATCTTGATAGGTAATAGCAGAATGTCCAAATGTCCTCAAATGTGTACAATGTGTATTTATATCTTTGTATTATGACACTTCTTACCTGTCCAGTGGTCTGCCAATAGTGTAACTAAGGAGGGTCTGTTCCAAGTAATACCCATTATTTAGGCATTCATCTCTCAATGAAGTGAAGAGGGTTACCTGTCCAAGATTTCCACACACCCCATAATGTTAGAAATGGCCCATGAGGGGGGGGAGGGGGAATACGATAGGTGTACCTTATACTTTGGCCTTGTTAAATTCCCCTTAATAAATGCTATCTGGAGGTTGCCCCATAATGTTTGTGTCTAATCTGCTTGCCATGTTTCAGAGTAAAAATAGTAATGTTTATTGTTTTTTCCTCAACAGTTTCCTTCCACGCCACAGGAATGGCAGACTGTGGCCTCCCACTTTGCCGAGCGGTGGGACTTTCCTAACTGCGGATGGGCAATTGATGGGAAACACGTCCACATCTTCCCACCACCCAACTCGGGGTCGTACTATTATAATTACAAGGGGTTTAATAGTATAGTGATGTTGGCAGTGGTGTCGGCTAATTACGACTTCTTGTATGTGGACGTGGGGAAGAATGGCCGGATGTCCGATGGTGAAGTCATCGCCCAGACGGAGTTCTACAGGCGTCTCCAGAATGTCAGCTTGGACTTGCCAGCTCCAGAGGACAATGTGGAAGGACTCCCATTTGTGTTCGTTGCTGATGAAGCATTTGCGCTGGGGGACCAACTGATGCGGCCATTCCCAATGAGGACCCTCACCCCGGAACAGAGGGTTTTTAATTACCGGCTGGCCAGAGCTGGAAGAGTGGTGGAGAACACATTTGGAATCCTGGCCAGCCGGTTCCGCCTATTTCTGACACCTATCCATATGGCGGAGTATAAACTGAACCATATAATACTTGTGTGCTGTGTTCTCCATAACTTTTTATGGAAACATTCAGCCAACTATGCTGGCTCAGTTGGGCCTGAGGCCGGAATCCTACATCAAACCACACTGACGGCGCTTGAAAGTGGCCGTCCTGGCTTGCCCTCCCTGAGTGCCCGTGATGTCCGGTTACGCTACCTGGACTATCAATATGCCAGACAATATGTGAAGCCTTTTTATAATAAAAAAAAAAAGAAATTCTTTGTGGACATTTACTGCTTGTGTTTGTTTTAGCTGACCCTGACATAAATGTTTTGAGTGCAGAAAATGTCGTGATTGGGTAACCCTATACAAAGCACTGTTGGCTGGTATTTCCTAAATGCAAAAACACATTTCACTACAAGTGCACTTGCAACTGCACTGAAACTGCACTTGTAGAGCAAAGAGGATTTGCCCTTAGGAAATAATCCCCATTTTTGCATAAAACAGCTATTACATCACCCCAAAAGTGTTGTAGTGTTGAGACAATAATCCACACATTCTTGAGTAAGCCACTTTTTTATACCTGCACAATCACATGTGCATTTACCAAAGGTTTTTAAAACAAACCAACATGTTTGTTGTATAACAATTTTTGCAGTAGCATTATCAAAATTCGAGATGTCCATTTCAGATAAAACAGGCCTGTGTAAAACCAACAAGAAAGCCAAAAAACTTGAACTTACAAAGTTCACATATGGTAAAACCTGAAGGCTATATCAGACATCAGTATTTAGGAACTGGGTTTGATATAGCGTTCAGATGGGGGGAAATCACCCCAGGAAAAGCCAAATTTGGAAGATGCACACCAATTTACGATTGTCAACATGTGCTATCTGCCATCAGGGGGGATCAAGGGACATGTTTTGGGGGAGCAAGCCCTTCCTCAACGTGACTTTATAATTGACGAAGGGGTTGCACCCCCAAAACTCGTCCATTGATCTCCCGTGATGGCAGATAGCACATGTTGGCACACTGTGTGCATCCTCCAAATTTGGCTTTTCAAAACATTGCAAAAAAATTTAAAAGATTGGACCACAATCCAAAAAGTGATTTTGTGGGGTTTTAAATTCGCCCCAAAACATCAATGATGTTATTATTTTTTTTAATAACATCATGGATTTTTTGCTGGATGTTTTGCAGTACACCCCATGATCTCCCCGATCAGGATCTGGGCACTTTCTGAAGTAATGCGTTCTCTATCCCTCACATCACGATCACCTAAAAAGAGATAAAGAAAAAAAAAAAACAGGTCTCAAAAATCTGCCACCATCCATCTCTTTTACCTGAGTCTGTGGTTGCAGACACTCACCTGTTGTGGTGCCAATCTCCACCATATCTTCTTCTTCCTCCTGCTCAGCTTGGGTTTGGGGTATTTCACCTTCTTCCAGAGGTGGGGGGTCTCTGGTCTCCTCGGATGAGGGGTGTCCTCCGAGTCTTTTCTCCCCTATGTAAAACAAAAATGGTATAATTAGCACACAAATATTTGATGGCCGAACTAGAAATAGGAAACATTGCTTGGAAGTGGGGTACAATTGTCTATTTTAGCCGAGTTCCAAGATGTATTTTTTTTATTGCCCTTTGTCAAGCTGCAATACTTTACCTGTTTTGTACAAGCTTCACAGATGTAGCCCCCCCTATAGTATACACTGGAGCACCTGTGTGCCCCCCTAATAAAAATGTTGTTCTGGTGTCCCACACTAGTGCTCCAGTGTCCAGATGTGAAAACAGCTGCTCAGTGTCCTCTCCTTACACACAATCTAGTTGGCATTTCATTCTAGTAACAAACCCATCTACACAAACAAATATTTGGCATCCAAGTAGGCCCAAAAAAAATGTGGGAAAATGCATATGGCCTAAACAATGGTGTTCTAGAGGCCGAAAGAAAAATGTTTGATACGAACGATTAATGGGCCCATGAACATTCAAGTTGCCCTTTTAAACGTTACAAATAATAAAAGCACATGGAGCAGCACGAATGTAATAAAGACAGGAAGAATAGGAACACAGCACAACTACTTACTTTTTTGCAGCACTCTCCGGATCTTTCGGTACTGCTCTGGCTCTCTCAACTTCAGGTCCGACCACCGCTTCCTGAGCTGATCTTTTGATCTTCGGACCCCAAAATTCCTGTGAAGGCTTCTGATCACTTTCGCCATGATCTTGGCCTTTCTGATGTTGGGGTTGGGGTAAGGCCTATACTTCCCGTCATAGTCAGACTTCCTCATGATGTCGACCATCTCCAACATCTCCCCAAAGGACATATTTGTGGCCTTAAAACGTCTCCTTCTGGATCGGGACGTGTCCGGATCCGGGCTTTCCTCCTCCTCGTTGCTATAATTAGCACACACCTGCTCTAACTCCGCCATCATGCTCTTCACCCACTGCGCCGAACGAAAAGGGACGGGGAATAGACTAGAAAGAACGTCAGTGGCGGGCGGAGTTACACGCATGCGCAGTGTGTATAAAGTGTAACACGCGTGCATATTACGTACAATCTGTGAGCGGAGGAAGGAGCATTGGACGCGCCAATCGTAAGAACGAAGGTAAGAGACAAACTTGTGCCTATACTGCTTCTAGATTGAGGCCTATATTGTAACAAGATTAGGAGAGTTTTGTCTGACATTAGGCTTTGTCTTGTGTTGTGTCTTGCGGTGAACATGGATATGCTACTCAAAGATAATGACTTCATGTCAGTATTCCTAGAGATGCTAAGGGAGCTGCCCTGTCTGTGGGAGATTAACCACCCCCATTTCAAGAACCAAGCAAAGAGGAAGGCAGCACTGGTGCAATTGTGTGAAATTGTGAAGCAGGTGATCCCCACGGCAGACATCACCTATTTAAAGATATTAATTGGTTGCCTGAGTACATATCTGAGGGAGCGCAAGAAAGTCCTGGATTCACAGAGATCCGGAGCAGCAGATGACATCTATGTCCCCAGGATGTGGTACTATGACAGGCTGCATTTTCTGGCAGGCCAGACTGAACCCAGGCCATCCCTCTCCAGTCTTCCTTCCACGCTTCCTTCCCCCCTGGCTGAGGCTTCTGACGCCCAACCTGGGCCTTCCAGGCCACATGTGGAGGAGCCCAGATTGAGCCAGGTATAGCATTCCTCTAAATATTTCTGCTTGTCCAATCAATGATGTTAACTAGATGTTAGTTGAGAGTACTAATTTAGGATTGTGATTGATGAAGCAACAACTAAAACCATGTCCCTTTTTCATACACAGGGAAGTCGCAGCCAGGAGGTGGCCGGGCCGAGCCGGCTGGCTGATCTGCAGGTCCCTCCCCTACACCTGGAAAGAGAAAGTGGCAGTAGGAGGAGTGCCCTAGAGGAGGCTGCTATAGGATTCTTTTGGAGGGCTACAGAGGTCCTGGGAGCACCCCACACCATGGAGGAGAACATTGCTGCCTTCATTGCATATAAAATGCAGAGGATGGAGGAGGGCCAACAAGTCATGTGTGAGGCGCTCATATTGGAGGCTCTTGAGAAAGGTATGAGGGGCCAAATGACACCTCAGACACACCTTTGTGATGGTCCTCCTCCTCCTCCTGCAGGTCCTCCTCCTCCCTCTCCTCCAGGTCCCCCCAGTCCTCCTCCAGGTCCCCCCAGTCCTCCTCCAGGTCCTCCCAGTCCTCCTCCTCCTCCAGGTCCTACTCCTCCTCCTGCCACATCTCCAACTGCACAGCCACAGCCCGGAAGGAAGCGTGGAAGGAAGACCAGACAGTGATTGCCCTGGGTTCAGTCTGGTCGGCCAAAAGATGCAGCCTCTTGTGGTACCACAGCCTGGGGACACAGATGTCATCTGCTGCTATCCGGATCTCTGCGAATTCTGGACCAGACTGCCCTCCCTTAGATATGGACTCCTCAGGCCACCAATTTTGATGTTGAAGAATTGATGTCTGCCATGGGGGTCCCAGGCTTCGCTAATTTCTCTTGTTGATCCAGTGTTGCCTTCCTCTTTGTTTGGTTCTGATCCCTTAATAAAGGAATTTTTGTTTTGAATTATACTCTCCTATGTGTTTTACTTCAAAAAGGACAGTTTGTTTGTGAGGGTTCAGGTACATTTCAAATATACAATGTGAAATGAACAAGGGACACCAACACCAAACAATCTCCTAGAGATTAAATAATACAAGATATCAATGGTGTTGGGGTAACTTGACACACAAAACACACACAAAAATATTCTGGAGTAAAAATAAAAATAACATTGAACAAGGATCAGCCTTGGAAAAAATCCAAACATTAAAGAAAAAAAAAGGCTGAAAATCCCCCCCAAAAAAAAATAATAATATAAAACTGTCAGATGTGACAACTAATAACAATATATTCAGGGAATCCCACTAAAAAAACACAAATAAAAGTTTGTGAGAAGTGTGTGTGAATATGAGCAGCAAAACTACTTAATTCTTGTCACATTATAAAGAAGAGAGTGCGCTGTATTAAACCATTTTTAACATTGCAGCGTGACGAAAGTGCTGTATCCATTGCGAACGCTAAGTTTACCAGAATGAGCTGTCCCGTCTCGGAATTTCTTCTGAGCATGCGTGGCACTTTGTGCGTCGGAACAGGCCACACACGGTCGGAATTGACGCGATCGGATTTTGTTGTCGGAAAATTTTATCTCCTGCTCTCCAACTTTGTGTGTCGGAAAATCCGATGGAAAATGTCCGATGGAGCCCACACACGGTCGGAATTTCCGACAACACGCTCCGATCGGACATTTTCCATCGGAAAATCCGACCGTGTGTACGGGGCATAAGACTAAAACTAATATGAAATTTGACTTCAAAATGATCACTGGTCTGTAGCGCATGTTCATACCTCAATACCATAAATAATAACATATTAGATTTTTCACTCCAGCAGTATATAATGAGTTTGGAAATTGTAGAGAAATGCCTAATGCATTACAATTTAATTATACCCATTAGATTTTAGTCGACTAAAATGTACTGGAGATTTAGTCGACTAAATAAGACTAAAACTAAAACAATTGCAGAAAACTAAAATGGGACTAAAACGAAAATGCCATTTTAGTCCTAAGACTAAAACTAAATTGAAATTTGCTGCAAAAATTAACACTGCTTAGTGCACAACGTTGAAGGAAATTCTTGCCATCTGGAGCATGTTTTTTGCATATCGAATTAATAGTCTACAGGTAAAAATTGTTATGTAGAAAAAAAAACTTCATGATGTTCTGATACAGCTTATGGAACTTCTGCATTAAGTTTATATGGTATTAGTATTAAAACTCTGCTTTTGACATTTGCTGAATAGTAGTGTGCATTGCCTACTCACACCAGAGATGAATGAGTATCTATGGTGATATAAAACACTTTGGTGTTTGCCAGAAATCTTTAGCTGAAGGTGAACTGCACTGAAAAGCTCAGTATGAAGCTACTGTATATTAAAATTAAAGCTAAACACAACAAATGAGGTGATAGCTTTTATTTAATAAACTACATGAAAAGTATAAATGTATCTTTAAACCTCCCAGTCTTGGCTAATTCTAATATTCCTCTCCTACATGTGAAAAACATATTTTTTTTTTGCTAGAAAACCACTTAGAACCCCCCCCCCCCCCAACAAAAAAATTGATGTCACAAGATATTTGTAGCGTTTTTCCAACAATAAATTTTTGGGAAACAATACACTTTAATGAGTTTAAAGCACAAAAGCTAATATAATACCCAATTTATGGAAAAATATAAAATATGATATTATGCTGAGTAAATACAGATGATGCTCGAAAAATTAAAATATCGTGCAAAAGTTTATTTATTTCACTAATGCAACTTAAAAGGTGAAACTAATATATGAGATAGACTCAATACATGCAAAGCAAGATAGTTCATGCCGTGATTTGTCATAATTGTGATGATTATGGCTTACAGCTCATGAAAACCCCAAATCCACAATCTCAGAAAATTTGAATATTACATGCAATCAATAAAACAAGGATTGTACATAGAACAATATCGGACCTCTGAAAAGTATAAGCATGCATATGTACTCAGTACTTGGTTTGGGCCCCTTTTACAGCAATTACTGCCTCAATGCGGCGTGGCATAGAAGCTATCAGCCTGGGGCACTGCTTAGGTGTTATGGAAGACCAAGATGCTTCAATAGAGGCCTTCAGCTCTTCTGCATTGTTCGGTCTCATGTCTCTCATCTTTCTCTTGGCAATGCCCCATAGATTCTCTATGGGGTTCAGGTCAGGCGAGTTTGCAGGCCAATCAAGCACAGTAATGCCAAGGTCATTGAACCAGGTTTTGGTGCTTTTGGCAGTGTGGGCAGGTGCCAAGTCCTGCTGGAAAATGAAGTCAGCATTCCCATAGTGCTTGTCTGCAGAATGAAGCATGAAGTGCTCCAAAATCACCTGGCGATGGCTGCGTTGACATTGGACTTAATGAAGCACAGTGGACCAACACCAGCAGATGACATGGCTCCCCAAATCAACACAGACTGTGGAAACTTCACACTGGACTTCAAGCATCTTGCAGCGTGTGCCTCTCCATTCTTCCTCCATACTCTGGGTCCTTGGTTTCCAAATGAGATGCAAAATTTGCTCTCATCAGAAAAGAGGACTTTGGACCACTGAGCAACAGACCAGGTCTGTTTTTCTTTAGCCCAGGTAAGACGCTTCCGATGTTGTTTGTTCAGGAGTGGCTTGACAAGAGAAATACGACATTTAAAGTCCATGTCCAGGATCCATCTGTGTGTGGTGGCTCTTGATGCACTGACTCCAGCTTCAGTCCACCCCTTGTGAAAGTCCCCAACAATTTTGAATGGCCTTTTCCTCTCCAGGCTGCGGTCATCCCTGCTGCTTGTGCCCCTTTTTCTTCCACACTTTTCCCTGCCACATAACTTTCTATTAATGTGCTCTGGTACAGCACTTTGGGAACATCCAACTTTTTTTGCAATTACCTTTTGAGGCTTTCCCTCCTTATGGAGGGTGTCAATGATGGTTTTCTGCACAACTGTCAGGTGAGCAGTCTTTCCCATGATTGTGATTCCTACTGAACCGGACTGAGAGACCATTTAAAGGCTCAGGAACCCTTTGCAGGTTTTATGGCTTAATTAGCTGATTAGAGTGCAACACATTGAGCCTAGAATATTGCACCTTATCACAATATTCTAATTTTCTGAGATTGTGGATTTGGGGTTTTCATGAGCTGTAAGCCATAATCATCACAATTATGACAAATCATAGCTTGAACTATCTTGCTTTGCATGTAATGAGTCTATCTCATGTATTAGTTTCACCTTTTAAGTTGCATTAGTGAAATAAATGACCTTTTCCTCTTTATTCAAATTTTTCGAGTATCACCTGTAGACACATTTTAAATTGCGTACACCCGTATCTGGGCGCCAAACTATGGTGACTAAAAATCTCCATAGGCAATGCTTTATTTGCCTTTACAGATTACCAGTTGGAGTAACACAGGAGGTCTCGAAGCTAGAACTATTGTTCTCACTCTGATGGTTAAGGCAATACCTTACATGTGCGGTACAATACCGGTTTATATATTTGTGCTGGACTGATGCACTTGTTCGCATTTCCGCGTGAGCACGGAGAGACGGGGGCACCTTAAACGTTTTTTTAAATGTTATTAATTTTATGTAAAAAAATTACACTCTCTTTTTATTTATATATTTATTTTTTTAATCACTTTTAGAAGAACAACATCCCTTATAATAGCATGGGCTGTTGTTTAGAGGAACAACATCCCTTATGATAGCAGGGGCCCTGACAGGTCCTCTTTATGGAGAGATCTGGGGTCTATTAGACCCCAGATCTCTCCTCCCGCCTCCAAAGCATCTGATTAAACCAAGATCGGTTCGATCAGATGTTTGTACAAACCGGTAACTGTTTGTAAATAACAAACCAAAACCAGAAGTGACAAAATCCTTGTCGCTTCCAGTTTCTGATGTCACACAATGGGAAGAACAACATTAGCTCCTCTCACTGTGTCCCAGGAAAGGGATGCCGCTGGCCGTTCGGGAGAGCCCGTAAAGGCGGCGGCAGCGCAGGGGGGGGGGGCCTTCCTCTAGGACTGCTTTTACAGTGAATAGAATCGGCGGTTGAAAAAAATCTCGGTCACCGCTGCAGCTGCTGATATCAATCTTTCCATCCAGTGATGTACTGGTACATCGATGGACGGAAGTGGTTAAAGGATCACTATAGTGAAAAATATTGTATTCTAGTAACTGTATGTGACTAATATTTGTGATTATAGTATTCTGTTAGTAAATTCCTTTTTTATTAAACATACCTTTTATTTAAATAGCTGTCCAGCAAATGTGACAGTTGGGACAAACCATACGAGGGTCCTTTCACATGGACATTATAACTTCAGTCACCTTTTTTGCAAAGAAAAAAACGAATGAATATTGATTCCGATCACATCAGTTTGCACATCCGTCTTCAGTTCAGTTTAGTTTACATCAGTTTTCACTTCAGTTTAGTTCAGTTCCTATCAGTCTACATCCGTTTTTCATCCATTTTGTTTCAGCTGATGAAGAAACTAATCAAAGTATTTTCTGCAAAAGAAAAAAAAACGGATGCAAAAACAGATGTGAATAGAACTGAAAGTAGTTGTAAAGTTCTTTTAGCATATCCACATTTTTAAAAACATTAGTATATGCCTTTTAAAAAATCCATATTTATAAACAAACTTGCTAGTTGTGTTTTAATCCAGCTCACAAACTGTCACGTGATCAGAACGATTCACAGACCTGCGAGTGGGCGTGTTCAGAGCAGGGGGCACCTGTCATTGCAGGAAGTGGCATATTGACGCTGAGCGTACTAGTTTCCAAGGCAACCATACCTAGCCCCAGCTGAATGCAACGCTGATTCACAAACAGGAGGATTGGCTGTCACTCAAAGCAGGGGGGATGGGCGGGGGGTGTGGTCTTACACTAACCACAGAAGATACAGGCACGACAATGACAGAGGACACAAATTGACCATGCTATCAGGATCGGCTGCCATGCTTGGCGTGGTCAGTTTACTAATAGGGAGAAGGGAACTGGCAGGATCAATTAAGTAATACAGAAGCACCGCAGGCACTGCAAGAAGACAATAATATTAAAGATCTCATAGGAAACCCCTTACGGGAAGAGAAGGTGCTTTTTATTTCTAGGTTTACAAACACTTATGCCCCGTACACACGGTCGGACATTGATCAGACATTCCGACAACAAAATCCATGGATGTTGGCTCAAACTTGTCTTGCATACACACGGTCACACAAAGTTGTCGGAAAATCCGATCATTCTGAACGCGGTGACGCAAAACACGTACGTCGGGACTATAAACGGGGCAGTAGCCAATAGCTTTCGTCTCTTTATTTATTCTGAGCATGCGTGGCACTTTGTGCGTCGGATTTGTGTACACACGATCGGAAATTCCGACAACGGATTTTGTTGTCGGAAAATTTTATAGCCAGCTCTCAAACTTTGTGTGTCGGAAAATCCAATGGAAAATGTGTGATGGAGCCTACACACGGTTGGAATTTCCGACAACAAGGTCCTATCACACACAATCCGACCGTGTGTACGGGGCATTAAAGTGTAAACTGAGGTTTTTGGCATCATAGACTTGATTGGGAACGCCTGAAAACATGTGAATTTTTTTTTCCCAGACCTTTTTTTTTAGCATGTAAGAATTGCTTTTCACTGGCTAAAACAAAAATGCCTGAAACTTGAATACACTTGTAAAATCCTTGAAATCTTCTAAAACGCTCATATATGCGCAAAAACACTAAAAAAATACACCTGAAAATCACTCTGCGCAGCCTGAAGGCAAGTGACATACTGCAGCCTATATGTCATTTTGTTATTTTGCTCATAGGTGTATTTAAAGTAGAAATACACTAACCCAACTTCTCTACTCATTTTGAGCTAAACTATACTACAAATCTCCCACCTGTCTAAGCCCTCGTAGACTTAAATAGTTTCATTTCCAGTCTTGAATATCATCTTATATAAGTCTGTGCCTGCTCAGAGGTAAAGAGGATTTTAGCCAGAGGACGAAAACAAATCTGTGACTCAATGTAAGCCATGGCTGTCTTCCTAAGCAAACTAAGCAGCTGGGGTGGGGGGTTTCTGCTATAGTTTACCTAGGAAGGGTGTGATAATGTTTTTAACGTGAATTGATAGACAGGGTCAGTTTGTTTTTGTTTTTTGCAAGCTGGCTGGTAAGTGTGCTGGGAAAATTTTTGTCTGTGATGTGCAAAGCTCTTCCATGTAAACCTTACTGCAAAGGCTAGTTATAAGTTCGAATGGTTGCCATCCCTTTTTATAGCTCCCTGATTTTGAGGTGGGGCCACACTGGATGCCTTCAGCTGCCATTGTGTTCTTGC
Source organism: Lithobates clamitans (assembly GCA_037952925.1). Classification (NCBI taxonomy): domain Eukaryota; kingdom Metazoa; phylum Chordata; class Amphibia; order Anura; family Ranidae; genus Lithobates; species Lithobates clamitans. Next base: position 1,796,822 of record JBBGZY010000780.1, on the reverse strand, counting down.
TGGATGTCTTATGTGTTCCTGTGTGTTTAAGGAGGAAAAAATGAACAAAAAATGAACAGTCATACTCATCACCCGTGTGGATGCAGCATCAGTCTGATGTTGCATCTGCCTTGTTAGCCCACTGTTGGCTGAAAATGGGTCACAGGAGTGCAGAACTAAGTGTACTCTATTGCTATAAATGCTCCAACTTGGAGACAATCAAATATAGAGCAAGCAGCAGTGGCTCAATGTCAATGGGACCTTAATTTGAGACTGTAGATTATTCAAGAATTATTAGAGCAACCTTTGGAGTGATATTACAATATTTGTCTTCTCAAATGTTATTAAAGATACTACATGGTGTTCAGGTAGTGTGACTTTGTAGGGAATAATTTGTATGTCCATACTACTTTCAAACAGACCTGACTGCCATGGGTGATGGTAAATACTGTATTCAATTTAGACTGGTTATTAAAATCATCAGACAGTGTAATTACCAAAGAATTTCTAACTAAATTTACAGACTATCCTTTTATTTTGTATTGGACAACAAGGAATCCTTATATACTGTCGTATTAACTAAGCATTTCTAAATTCCATTTGACTAATTTGAGGTTTTCTGGGCCATATATGAATATCAAAAAATTTATGTATAGTAAGCCTATCAATTCATTATAAGCTCTAAAGCCACGTACACATGAGCGGAATGTCCGACAGAAAAAGTCCAACGTCTTTTCATCGTCTATTCCGATCGTGTGTATGCTTCATCTTACTTTTTTTTTCAAAAATTCTGACAGACCTAGAAATGGAACATGTTCTAAATATTTCCGACGGAACCAATTCCTATCGAGAAAACCGCTCACCTGTATGCTGACGGACCAAAAACGACGCTTGCTCTGAAGCAAGTATGAGACGGAAGCTATTGGCTACTGGCTACTGGCTATTGAACTTCCTTATTCTAGTCCCGTTGTACGTTTTGTACGTCACCGCGTTCTGGACGGTTGGACTTTGGTGTGACCGTGTGTATGCAAGACCGCTAGAGCGGAATTCCATCGGAGAAACCTTCGGATTTTATTCAGACAGCAAAACCAGTCGTGTGTACGCGGCATATCAATTTTTAAGGGTACTAGACATGTCTACCCATTACCCTTGCCATTTATTCCTTTTTTTGAATTGGAATCCATATAGGCAGAAGAGAATGGCAATATGCTATTGATCCAGGCATACCTTCAGGAACTCAAAAGTTATAATTTATAAAAGAAATGTTGGACACTGGGCACCAAACAGTGCCAAATCACACACTACTTATCACAATAATTCACCCAACAGCACTGTGGATATTCAGGGTCCCTATTTGCATAGATTTAGGCACACCTGTTGCATAGCAATGCTAGAGTCTGGAGAGATGTGGCCGGGGCACTATGCTAGCTCAAGATCATAGAGCTACTTTCTCTTTTCTCATAGCTTCCTCTGGGTACTGGTGCAAGAATAAAGCAGCCGTGGAAGGTTGGATCTATGTCCAGGCAGTGGTATTGATTGGCTGCCTCTGCCTGGGAAACTAATTAGTAGCATTATCCACACACAAATCCTTCCTTGTGCTGTGGCTCTATGCCCGCATTGCAGAAGGAGACTGAAGTTACCCAACGATAATTATTATACAGGGCTTTTTATTAGCTTAAGCTACAGGCTAGCAGGGAGGTTTGCGTAGGAAAAAGTTTATTAGCATTTAGGACCACTCCAGGTAGATATTAAAAGACAACAATCAATCACATTCAAAAAATAATCAGATCTATTTTTAAAGGAAATAAGCACCTGAATTAGATTGTTTACGAGCCTCGTGTTATCCCTTAGAAAAACTCAAACTGAGATAAAAAAGGTCAGCAATTGGGGCACAATCACACGTGATTTTTGACCTTTCTGGAAAGGAACATGCTGTGACAGGAGAAGAGAGCAGAAGCTGCTCCTTTACTGTCTAATCACAGGCTAGGGGGCTCGATTGGATTGTTGGCCAACAAAACTGTGGACTTTTATCCGAAGGGCGTTGGCCCAAACCTGTCTTGCATACAAATGGCAAGGAATTATTGGCCAACAAACACGATTGTACTGACTTACTACGTGGTTTTTCAGCTCTTTAGCGCCACCCTTTGGGCTCCCTCTGCTAATTTCGTGTTAGTAGAAGTTTGGTGAGTGTTGATTCGCGCTTTTCATTTCATGCTTTTCATTTCGTGCTTTTCATTTAGCGCTTTTCATTTCTCACTTTTCATTTTGCGCTTTTCATTTCATGCTTTTCAGTTAGTTTCTGAACGGTCCTTCGTCAACTAGACATGTTGCGGAATCGGAGGAGAAAACGTGTTATTTATTATTGGCCTTGGAGTTATTACTTTGACATTATTTTGATTTGGTATAGTTTCTATATTTTTGGATGCACAGAATACACTTTTTGGTTAAGTTCTATTGGCAGATAGCATGTCTAATTTTATTTGTTTTCTTTTTTTAATGCACAATAAAAAAAATTGTGTAGAATAATACCTGGCTATGTGTTTTACTTCAAATGACAGTTTGGGAGTAGGCAGTTACATTTAAATAAATACAATGTAAAACTGACAAGGGACACCAACACAGTTGTATCTTTGATCTTAAAAACTACGGGATAATGGTGTTGTGGTAACTTGCCCAAAAAAATAAAAAAAATAAAGCATAATAATATTATTCTTGATATCACCAGAAAAAAAGCCTTTGAAAATTTGTTTGCAATATCTCCATCAGTATCACCAGCAAAGCAGCTTCATTATTATCCCATTAAAGAAAAAGAGAATTGTGCGCTGCATTTAGAGATTTCATAATTTGCTACGTCACGAATGTTAATTCTCCATTACGAATGCTAGTTTAGAAGACCGACTGCTTCTGGCTAGTCCTTGCTTCCAAGCATGCGTGTTTGTATTTTGGACCTTTGTCTGACGAACTTGTGTAAACACACTCGGAAAATCCGACAACACACATTTTGTCTGCGGAAAATTTTAAAACCTGCTAGCCAACATTTGTCAGCGGAAAATCCAACAACAATTGTCCGATGAAGTATACACACGGTCGGAATTTCTGCAAACAGCCTGTCATCACACATTTCCCGTCGGAAAATACAATCGTGTGTCTGAGGCTTTAGTCTTATTGCTTAATACCTATTTTTGTGCAGAAAAAAATACAGCTCCCCGGAAAAGCACATTGAAAACATTGGTTTTCTATGTGTTCAGTTCACACTTCACACAACTGTCAGCTGCGGGGCAGAGAGATGCACAAAACTGAAACATGTCTGCAATTTTCCATATATCAAAGCAGTTGAGCACAGCAAAAACGCACAGTAATCCAACATTGCAGGAAATAAAGAAAAAAATATATTTTTGACTGGCAGATGATTGTCTACGGACACACACACAGAGGGGCTTGGGATCGAGCCCGCACGAGTACCCCTATACCTAGTGGCTCAGTCTGAAGACACTTGGCAATTGGGCGGGGCCAGGAACACTAGCGGGGGGACCCCAGAGGAGGAAGATTAGGGCCTCATTGCAAAGAGCAGGTAAGTATAACACCTAACTACCCCAGCAAAATATTTTTGATTAAGAAACTAGAGTTTTACATTTACAGCAAACCTTTCCTAAAATAAATATATGATGGAGGCCGGTGATGATCTTCTGAAAATGCTAGTTATAAATGCTGTTCTACTGGCCTCAGTATTTACCTGTATATACTTTTTCCAAATCAGTAATTCAAAGTAATGAAAGTATTAAAGAATAGGTCCACCTTATTCAAAAAAATAATAAATGCACATGTTTTTGTAAGCAAAAAATTGTGCATTTCATATTTATTTACACAGGAGCCTGCAAGGCATTGCACCCACAATCAGTGGATCGCAGGTGCAATGTCAGGCTCCTGCAGACACTTATTCCAGCTTTCTGTTTGTACTTCTATACGGGCTTTCAGTTTGAAAAGTGAAGGAAGTGTGAATGGACTAATAGCACAATGATCAGTGTGCTTATAGTCCATTGAGAACTACAAGTCATCTGCCGCTGGGACTCGAAGTTTCTTCATTCACAGAGCTCTGCAGCATTCTCAGTCTGTAGCGAGGGTAGTGTAAAGCCTCATACACACGATAGGACTTTGTACAAACTTTCCCGTGGATTTTTGTACAAAGGGCGTTGGCCTTAAACTAATTAAGCATACACATGGAAGGACTTTTTTATCCAACTTTCACTGGCTCGCTCATCGGGAAAGGAAAAATGTGTTTTCCTTTCGCGATGAGCGACAAGCATTGCCAACAGGTGTTTGGTATGAATCATGAGGGGGAACTCCACGCCAAATTTTAAATAAAAAACGGTATGGGTTCCCCTCCAGGAGCATACCAGGCCCTTAGGTCTGGTATGGATTTTAAAGGGAACCCCCTACGCTGAAAAAACGGCGTGGGGGTCCCCCCCAAAATCCATACCAGACCCTTATTCAAGCATGCAGCCCGGCCGGTCAGGAAAGGGGGTGGGGACGAGCGAGCGCCCCCCCTCCTGAGCCGTACCAGGCCGCATGCCCTCAACATGGGGGGGTGGGTGCTCCCTGTGCCCCCCACCTCAAAGCACCTTGTCCCCATGTTGATGAGGACAAGGGCCTCTTCCCGACAACCCTGGCCGTTGGTTGTCGGGGTCTGCGGGTGGGGGGCTTATCGGAATCCGGGAGTCCCCTTTAATAAGGGGGCCCCCAGATCCCGGCCCCCCGCCCTATGTGAATGAGTATGGGGTACAACGTACCCCTACCCATTCACCTGGGGGAAAAAAGTGTCAATAAAAATACACAGTACACAGTTTTTCAAAGTAATTTATTAGGCAGCTCCGGGGGGTCTTCTTTCGACTTCGGAGGTCTTCTTCCAACTTCTCCGCTCTCTCCGGCCTCTTCTCCCGGTGTCCGGGAGAAGAGGCCAGAGAGTGTGGAGAAGTCGGAAGAAGACCCCCCAAGTTGGAAGAAGACCCCCGGAGCTGCCTAATAAATGACTTTAAAAACCTGTGTACTGTGTTGTTTTATTGACACTTTTTTCCCCCAGGTGAATGGGTAGGGGTACGATGTACGATGTACCCCATACGCATTCACAGAGGGTGGGGGGCCGGGATCTGGGGGCCCCTTTATTAAATTCCACTAAGCCTCCCGCCCGCAGACCCTGACAACCAATGGCCAGGGTTGTTGGGAAGAGGCCCTTGTCCTCTCAGTACCCTGTCACCGAGAACCGGCACGATGAGATCACGCTGGAAACATTCTCGCGGGCAGGTACTGTCGTTTGTACAAAAGTCTGATGGCTTTGTGTACACACGATTGGACTTTGCTCCATCAGACTTTTGTTGCCAGAAAGTTTGTCCGTTCGCACAGCCAACAAAAGTCCAAAGAAAACCAAAAAGTTTGTCTGATGGAGCGTACACACGGTCGTATGTTGCTCCAAAACAGCTAATTTGCATGTTTGTTGTCAAAAAGTCAGATCGTGTGTACGGGCCTTAAGATGCACTAGCAGATTTTATATACACTAACAAATTGAAGCTTAACTCCAGCTAAAGCTTTTTAAACAGTTACAGCAACGAATGTATAACAGGGTATCTCACCCAATGGGTATGAAGAACAAAAAACATTCAAGAACACAAATTAACTGTTGTTTATAAAACAATTAACGTTCCAAGTTTGCCCACTTAAAAAGAAATGAAGGGCCTATAATTGTTATCATAGGTGTATTTTAAATGATAGAGACAGAATATCAACCAAAAAACACTATACAAATGTTATAAATTGAGTTGCAGTTCAATGAGTAAAATAAGTATTTGATCCCCTACCAACCAACATTAATTCTGGCTCCCACAGACTGGCTACAGTATGTGCTCATGTGGTACACAGATAGTCCTGTCACTTTAAAAGGTGCTCCTAACGACAACTCCTTATGTGTATAAAAGACACCTGACCACAGAATCTCTTTCTTCTATTCAAACCTCGCCATCATGGGCAAGACCAAAGAGCTGTTAAAGGACATCAGGGATAAGATTGTAGACCTGCACAAGGCTGGATTCGGCTACAAGGCCACCATCAAGTAGCTTGGTGAGAAGGAGACAACAGTTGGAGAGATTATTCGCAAATGGAAGATATACAAAATAACCATCAATTGCCCTCGGTCTGGAGCTCCATGCAATATTTCGCCTCATGGGTTAAGGATGATCATTCATGAGAAAAGTGAGGGATGAGCCCAGAACTACAGCTACAGGGGGGAGCTGGTGAATGATCTCAAGGCAGTTCGAACCACACTCACTTAACACAAGACGCCGCCCTGGATTGAAATCCTGCAGCGCCTGCAAGGTCCCCCTCCTCAAGAAGGAACATGTACAGGCCCATCTGAAGTTTGCCAATGAACATCTAAATGATACAGAGAAGGATTAGGATAAAGTGCTGTGGTCAGATGAGACCAAAATTGAGCTCTTTGGCATTAACACGACTCGCCGTGTTTCGAGGAAGACAAATGCTGACCATGACTCTAAGAACACCATCCTTACAGTCAAGCATGGAGGTGGAAACATTATGCTTTGGGGCTGTTTCCTGCTATAGGTACAGGTCGACTTTGCCGCATTGAGGGCCAATGGACGGGGCCATGTATTGTAAAATCTTGGATGAGAACCTTCTTCCCTCAGCCAGAACACTGAAGATGGGTCGTGGATAGGTCTTCCAGCATGACAATGACCCAAAACATAGGCAACCAATTAGTGGCTCAAGAGGAAGCACAAGATCTGTATAGAAGAGTGGGCCAAAATCCCTCCTGAGATGTGTGCATGGATCATATAAACAACATATTTAGATGAACATGTTACAAAAGAATTAATGTCATAAGAAACCCCAGTGGTTGAAAAGAGGACAAACTCCTTCCTCTAAAAGAATTAATCTCGCACACATTGCATTTCCGACATGGAAAATAACCTTTCATAGAATGAAAAAAAGACAAATGTTTGGGAAGGTCTAGGACATTAGGAGCAATTATATGTCAAAGTGCTGGTGCTGCCCTATAAACCACTACTGGTTGGTCTAGTAATACTGGGCCTAAAACCCTATCACTTTTTAAGACAGCCTAGTGTTTTTTTTAAATTCTCTTAATAGCAAAATGTTGAGTAGAAAAATTAGTCACCGTAGACCAACTAAATTTACTAGTGTTCATATCGTCCCTGGTTGCTTGGTTCTCTAACATTTGCTCTCCATCCATCTCACCCACCTCACCAATAATCCTGTCAATGTTACATTCAATATAGCCTTTCTCAATAAACCTAGATTTAAGAATTAGGGCCTGCTCCTGAACATCCTTTAGAGTAGCACAATCTAATTCTGTGAAATCGGCTCCTAAGCACACCATTCAGCCAAGAAGGGTGTTGACAAGTACTCATGGGTATAAACCCATTTCCATCAGTCTCCTTGAAATGTTTAGTCGTTACCAATCTACCCCCCACTACCTGAATTTTGAGATCCAGAAAGTGGGCTTTGTGATCACTAGCCTCATGTTGCAACATGTTGCTGCCATTGTCATTAAGCTTCTAAAAATAGTCCACCAAAGAAGCCATATCTCCCTCCTATAGGAGGAGGTCATCATTGATATACCTCCTCCACAGGCATAACTCGCCAGGTGGGTTGCTCCAAATGGTTTCCTCCTCTCATATGCCCATGTAAAGGTTAGCCATGCTGGTCACAAATTTTAGTTACAGCAACAGGTATTTTTTAAGGGGATAAAGAATAACTCCGAAATCATTTGGTTAAAAGGAGGAAGCGAGAAATAATTGAAATGCACAAATGAATTCCATTATATGTTAATGAGAAGGAGCTTACCCTGTCCTTAAGTCTTTCTATTCAGACAGAACAAACTTACTGAAACATCTAAAAGGTAAGAAATATTTTAACCAGTTGAAGAGTGGAATGTTTCACCGCCTTCCAGTCCGGGCCATTTTACAGTTTTCATCGCTGTCACATTATGAATGACAATTACTCACACTTGCAACACTGTACCCAAATGAATTTTTTAAACATATTTTTAGACAGATAAAGCTTTATTTTGGTGGCATTTAATCACCACTGTGGTTTTTACTTTTTACTATATGAGGAAAAAAGACTGAAAATTTGGGAAAAAAATACATTTTTCTTAGTTTCTGTTATGTTACGTTGCAAAGAAATAATCTTTCTTCATACATTTGCACAAAATGTTTTCTGCTACATTTCCTTGGTGAAAAAAAAACAATTCAGTGTATATTTTTTATTGAGTCCCTGAAGTGTCAGGGCAGGAGAAAAGCCTACAAAAGGAGCACACTTTGGAAAGCTAACACACCAATGTATTTTCTGAAAGGCATAGTAAGTTTTTTGAAAATGTCATTTTGCCACAAGTTTTTGGAATACAAAGGAAAGAATGAAATGAAATGAAATGAAAATTGATTTTTTTACAAAACGTTGTTAATAATAGGATATTTCTAATGCACAGCATAGACATATTAACATTTACACCTCAAAACACATTCTGCTACTCCTCTCAAGTATGGGGATACCACATGTGTGAGACTTTTTTGCAGCCTAGTCACAGAGGGATCCACAATCCAAGGAGCACCTTCAGGCCTTCTAGAGGCATAAATTACACGTCTATTTTCCTGACAACCTATTTTTGGACACTGTGACTTGTGTGGTGGTGATCAGAGACACTGTGGATGGCTGCACCTGTGGGACTTGTTCACACATAAGATTGGGGGGGTAAAACCTTGTGATTGGGACATGGTTTTTACTGTCTCCCAACTGCTACCCTCTTTATCTGAAGAGGTAACTGCTGGGGGTGTACACATGCTGCGGCTGTGATGCTTTGCTTCAGTGCAGAGAACACCGAACATGTGAACAAGACCTTATGGTGACACTGGGACTGGTTTGGTGATGACTGGGGACACAGTGACTAGCTGCACTGGTCTGATGACATTGTACTGCTGTGGTGGTGGATCAGCGATAATGGCTGTCTGCACTGACATACAGCATATATGTACGCATACAGTATATACAGTATCTCACAAAAGTGAGTGCACCCCTCAATTTTTTGTAAATATTTTATTATATCTGTCCATGTGACAACACTGGAGAAATTACACTTTGCTACAATGTAAAGTAGTGAGTGTACAGCTTTTATAGCATTGTAAATTTCATGTTCCCTCAAAATAACTCAACACACAGCCATTAATGTCTAAACCGCTGGCAACAAAAGTGAGTACACCCCTAATTGAAAATGTCCAAATTGGGTACAATTAGCCATTTTCCCTCTCCGGTGTCATGTTAGTCTTACAAGTTCTCAGGTGTGAATGGTGTGAATGGGGAGCAGGTGTGTTATATTTGGTGTTATCACTCTCACTCTCTCATACTGGTCACTGGAAGTTCAACATGGCACCTCATAGCAAAGAACACTCTGAGTATCTGAAAAAAGAATTGTTGCTCTACATAAAGATGGTCTAGGCTATAAGAAGATTGGCAACACCATGAAACTGAGCTGCAGCACGGTGGCCAAGACCATACAGTGGTTTACCAGGACAGGTTCCACTCAGAACAGGCCTCGCCATGGTCGACCAATGAAGTTGAGTGGACATGCTCAACATCATATCCAGAGGTTGTCTTTGGGAAATGGAGGTATGTGTGCTGCCAGCATTGCTGCAGAGGTTGAAGGGGAGGGGGAGCAGCCTATTAGTGCTCAGACCATACGCTGCACACTGCATCAAATTGGTCTGCATGGCTGTCATGCCAGAAGGAAGCCTCTTCTAAAGATGATGCAGAAGCAAGCCCACAAACAGTTTGCTGAAGACAAGCAGACTAAGGAAATGGATTACTGGAACCATGTCCTGTGGTCTGATGAGACCAAGATAAACATATTTGGTTCAGATAGTGTCAAGCCTGTGTGACAGCAACCAGGTGAGGAGTACAAAGACTTGTCTACAGTCAAGCATAGTGATGGGAGTGTCATGGTCTGGGGCTGCATGAGTGCTGCCGACACTGGGAAGCTACAGTTCATTGAGGGAACCATGAATGGCAATGTGTACTGTGACATACTGGAGTAGAGCATGATCCCCTCCCTTTAGAGACTGGGCCTGCAGGGAAGTATTTCAACATCATAACGGCCCCAAACACACCTCCAAGATGACCATTTCCTTGCTAAAGAAGCTGAGGGTAAAGGTGATGGACTGGTGAAGCATGTCTCCAGACCTAAACCCTATTGAGCATCTGTGGGGCATCCTCAAATGGAAGGTGGAGAAGTACAAAGCCTCTAACATCCAGCAGCTTTGTGATGTCCTCATGGAGGAGTGGAAGAGGACTCCAGTGGCAACCTGTGAAGCTCTGGTGAACTCCATGCCCAAGAGAGTTAAGGCAGTGCTGGAAAATAATGGTGGCCAGAGAAAATATTAACACTTTGGGCCCAATTTGGACATTTTCACTTAGGGGTGTGCTCACTTTTGTTGCCAGCGGTTTCAACATTAATGGCTGTGTGTTGGGTTATATTGAGGGGACAGCAAATTTACACTGTTATACAAGCTGTACACTCACTACTTTACATTGTAGCAAAGTGTAATTTCTTCAGTGTTGTCACATGAAAAGATGTAATCAAATATTTACAAAAATGTGAGGGGTGTACTCACTTTTTTGACATACTGTACATAGTGACACTGTACTGCTGGGGGGGTCTGTTTTTTTTTTACACTCTGGGTGCTTACTACAGTCTCAGTGACTGTAGTAAGCACTCAGTTTCCTCTCGCAGCTGATTGATGTGAGAGGAAATTACATAAAGTCTGCACCATGTAGCCTTTGTTTACAAGTATGATCATTGTAATTGGTCACAGCAATCACATGGTGCAGTTCCAATTTCATAAATTCTGCATTTCAAAAAAAGTGACTGCTTATTCATTTTGTCCCTATAACTATTTATTCTGGGTACCTCAAAAAGAATTTGGAAAGTCTTAAGACTGTCACTATAAATTAACTGATTGTTAATTATAGGCAGCTGCTATGAAAATAATTCTGTAAACTTGTATTAAGACCCCCCCCCCCCCCCCAAACATTTATGCTACAATTATGCTTTTACAATCCTATTGTGTATTAAAAATGTTTGATAATAGATTTAGTAACTTGATAGAAATACATGGTATAGCAGTTGTAGACAATGTAAGTGCATAAAAGGGATACATAAGTTAGATATTTTGTATAGATATATTCTATTTTATTTTTATTGTAAATTGTTGTGTATTGTGTCTTCATCAATGTACTTGTTCAATGTACAGAACACATCTTTTTTGTTTACTGTTGTAATAAAATAAAATAAAAAAATCATCTAAAAACTAAGCTTTTTTCAATAGGGAAATTTTGGTATTATTTGACACATGCTTAAAGAGGAAGTAAACCCTGGTGGGTTTTACTTTCTCTTTATTTCCCTGCAAAGGTGAAGCATAATGGGTTACTATGCATCGCATAGTAGCCCATTATGTGTCACGTACCTGAAACCGAAGCCTGCAATGTCACCGTTGTCCCCACTAGCAGGGAGCGTCCATCTTTGCCCCTCTTCCCTCCCTTCCCTGAGTCGCGGGAGCTGCCAGACACGGCATGACCCATAATAGAAACGGCACAATGTGCCCTTTCTAAAGTGCGCATGCGCCGAAGTCATCGGCGCTCGGGTCTTTCGTAAATATCTCCTAAACCGTGGAGGATTAGGAGATATTTCCAGCACCTACAGGTAAGCCTTAATATAGGCTTACCTGTAGGTAAAAGTGGTTGTACAGGGTGCACAACCACTTTAATGTTTACTTTCCTTTGATTGCCTAAGAAGTGGCAAGTGGTTTAGCTGCTATAGCTGCCAATCGTATATTGACTGTACTTTTACAGACTTGGATAGTGTGTTCTTTGTTGAGCTGGCTTTGAATCTTGGATGCGGATGCTGTTCTGTATTGTACTTATATAAGCTTGATATACAGGTCTTTAGATGCGGTGGCTACTAGATCTGCCTGATTTCATTGTGGTTAAAACAGCTCCATTAGAAACTTGAAGTTTATTTGTCATTTGTTTCTGGATTAGTTTGCAGCAATTGGGCACAATTTCACTTCAAACGTCTATATTAAGCTTTTTGACATTATTATAAATAGCGGGAAAATATCTTTAAATAATTTCAGGCTCACGCTAGCCTGTGCACTAAAACATGCGGTGCAGTGAGTTGCGCTGCATAAAAATGCAGCATGCCAGTATTTTTACACAATGCACCACCACCCACCTCAATGCAGCTTCATGGTGTGAACAGCACACATAGGAAACAATTGTTTACTTTGTGACCTCGCCTTGAGCCTGCGTTGATCTAGGCAGATCAGTGCAGCTCAACAAAAAACAAAAAGAAAGAGATGGAAAAAGCCCTTACTTGCCACAATAAAGTTTAGAGGATCATATTAATTTAGTAATTTAACAGTATTAGTTGTTGAAATAACACAATTCACATTGTTTATAAGGATTACATACCGTGTATTGCCATTTGAGTTAGTATAATAAGCACAAATTAGTAAAAATATACATCAATTTTTATTTTCATACAAAAAATCTTAAAGGACAGCTGCACTGCAAGCGAAATGTAGGCTGCCATTGCTTATCTCCTTCTAAAAATGCTATTTGCGAGGTGGTCATCCTGATACAATGTAGTTGATTTAGATAGGAAAATATTCTGTTTACTTTGCAAGGAAGTGTTCACAAAGCTTTGCAATTAATACCCAATCCCATGCAAGTAAAAGAAGAAACAGTATTTTTGCTTGCACATGATTGATGAAGGAAGCCAGTAGAGCTTCACTTCATTCACTAAGCTGAGGGAAAATTCCCTTGAACAAATAGAACAGTCTTTTTGTCCTTTAGTAACACAACCCCAGTGGCTTCAGTGCTTTCGGAATCTTTGACCCATAACAAGCATGTGACTCAGGACTTCAGTCCGACCTTACTTTCAGCATTCTTGTTTATGGTCTGGGCTGCAGAAATAACTGAACGCAGGAACACCCAAACAATAAGAATTTTCAGAAAGAGATAAAAAATATCATATGCACATCTAAATTTTCTTATGATGAGTTGCCTTTTAAAGTGTGAAAGCTATTGAGTTCTGTAATCTAGTCATAATCCGATGACTGAGGAGGAGGAAGCAAGAATGGCTTTGCCAGATCTGTTCATATACTGTACTACCTAGCAGGACCAATGAAATATTTAATAACAAGGGTTCTTCCTGATGTCCCCCCTAACTCTGAGGCCCACTTGGAAAATTTCTTGAAGAGAAGTCAACCACAATGTTTCCAGAAGCCCCTAAATAATTCCACTGTACACAATACATACCTTCAGTTGTGAAACTTGCCATATAAGTGTGGACTGAAGTCAAACGCTTGTTCTCCTTTTAGGATCTTCCAGACAGCCTGTCCTTTTACCATAACCCAAAACCCATGGTACTGTTTGTCAGGAGGGGACTATGTACTCATTTAAATAATTACAAGATAAACATGAATTACCCTGTTATTTCTTCTATAGATTTTTATAATTCCACCATGGATTGGAAACACAATTTAGACCACAACAAGCCCATCTTTAACTACCCACTAATAGGAGTCTTAATTCACAAGGTCCCAAAGGTGTAATTTCCCATTTAGCACAAATAAGTTAGGTAAAACCTCACTATCCTTTAATGCTAAATGGCAAAATCTCATCTCAATTATCTCAACAAAATATGGCAGTATAGATTGCACACTAAGGCTAGGTTTACACTTGCAACTGGGGGGAGGGGGGGGGCTGCATTATTACCTCCTTCCCAACTGTTCCCCCATAATCTGCAAAGTCATGGGATGGGGTTTTACACATGCCACAGACGCAAACTTCGCTTTGCAGCATGGTAAAAGTTTTTTTCCCCAACTGAATAGGGCCACACCACAGCCGCATGCAACACATAACACCTCCTTACCATCTGTCAGATGCCCTCTGAGAAGTGATTAGCTGCAGATCACACTTTAGAGGGCATGGCCAGTGTAAACAAGTCCATATGCTACAGTCCTAGGATCGACAAAGCACTGATTAATGACTATGACACAATGACTATGACACAAGAAACAATTTGAGAGAAACAAATAAACCTTAGGACTAAGTACCATTTTTAAAATCACAAAATGCTTCCATTACAAATGCTTTTATGAGCACAGATCATAAATATAGATGTAGCGCTACCTCCGAAGGAGCCGCTGGTTAAGATGGGTCTTCTGTTTCTGGCCTTGACCTTCTCAAACTCAAAGAATGTTATCCCACTAAACATTTATTTATGAAGGTAAGCATGTATCTACTGTACAGAGGATACTGTACCAAGGATGGGTCCTGGATGGTTGCTATGTGTCACCAATTTAAGATGAGGAATTCCAGTCTAGTCAAGTAAAGGAGAGGACTGACTCAAAGTCCTCTCAGGATTAGTAGTGGCTTATTTGGGACCTGGATTTTGGGACCTGGAATTTGGGAGTGACATTCGGGTGGGAAAAGGACCTCCACTCCTGACTTTGGGAACTCCGGTACCTACAGGATTAAGCAGCCTCCAGGAAGCAGCACATAAGGCAGAAAGCTCCCAGTGCTAGTGGGGGAAGTGGGAGTTGAGAGGAGACCTGGCTGTGTGCTGAACGTTTAATAAAAAACTGACAAAGATCTGAAGCTGGATGCTGCTAACTTGGTTCCAACTGGTTTACGAAATTCGAGGCTCATACCCTCCTCTTTGGAGCCAAAGGTTTTTTGGCCACGAGGAATAGGGTATTACCTTTGAAATACATATACCATTTGTATCCAAGTGATATTCTCCGAAGCCTCAGGAGCACGCGGAGCGGACAGAACAACTTTGCCACTTTGATAAGCTTTGTCTGTTTCAATGCCTCTATGTAGATACGTACTTACTTTTATAAATAAATGTTTATTGGGATAACGTGTTAGGCTGGTGTGTCTGTTATTAGGGTTAATCTGCATTTTTTTCTAGTATTGAGACAATAAACAGCATGGCTAGGAGTAATGTAATTTATAGCGCAGCTTACAGAGTTCAGCAATTAGAACTTTATACCATACAACATAGTGTATAACGCACAACACCCAGGATTATGTAATATACAGCATAGAGTAGAGAGTGCAGTGGTTGAGAACGTGTAATAATAAACATAACTTACAGTATGGTGTTCAGGGGTTAATACTGAGTAATGTACAACACAGTGCAAGGTTTAGCGTATGTAATATACAACAAAGCTTATAGAGTGCAGGGATCTGGTAATGTGTAGTACATAGTACATAGAGTGTGTTGATCAGAGCTTCATAATTTACAGTACAGAGTGCAAAGAACAGGAATATGTGACACAACATAGTGTACATAATGCAGGGATCAGTATTACATGAACAGCAGTCAAAAAGTATGTAATAAAATGCCCCAACATTGCTGGTTATTGGAAGGAAAAAAATAACCAGTCATAGGTGATCAGTGAAAAAAAGAATGCCCCATCATTGATGTCCATGGGAGAAACAATGCCCCATTGCTGGTGTTAGTGGGATGAACAATGCCACATCATTGAAGTTAGTGAAGGAATAGTGCATGGCAGGCCAAAAGAGCCCAGTTAGAATGGCCAGGGGGGCAAATATCACCCTGGCCCAGTCCGCCCCTATGGTCAAGCAATTTTAAGGACAGAACTTTGGAGATGCCTTTCAGTGAACTATTACTATTATTACTATCTAGGGCAGTGGTTCTCAACCTGGGGGTCGAATGACGATTTGTGTCAGATAAGGGTACTCACCGAGGCCGAGATGCTGAGAGCGGTAACCTCTTGCGACTAAGCACCCTCCACTCCTGGAGATGGTACAGGGGGTGAAGGGCACAAAGAGGCACGAGTCACCAGCAGGCTGGGCAGGTCTTGCGTGAAGGTCACCGGCAGGGAGACTGCTGTGCAGGACTGGAAGATGCTGAAGCTTAAGAAGGAGGATGAACAGCTGATCCAGCAACAGGCCGGGGGTCAAACACCGTTGACTAGTAAGAGTCTCTAGATAGGCAAAAACAGTCTAGTGCAAAGGACTGTTAACAGGTCTGTCAGCAGGCTGATGACTTAGACCACAACAAGCCCATCTTTAACTACCCACTAATAGGAGTCTTAATTCATGTGGTCCCAAAGGTGTAATTTCCCATTTAGCACAAATAAGTTAGGTAAAACCTCACTATCCTTTAATGCTAAATGGCAAAATCTCATCTCAATTATCTCAACTAAATATGGCAGTATAGATTGCACACTAAGGTTAGGTTTACACTTGCAACTGGGGGGAGGGGGGGACTGCATTATTACCTCCTTCCCAACTGTTCCCCCATAATCTGCAAAGTCATGGGATGGGGTTTTACACATGCCACAGATGAAAACTTCGCTTTGCAGCATGGTAAAAGTTTTTTTCCCCAACTGAATGGGGCCACACCACAGCCAAATGCAACACATAACACCTCCTTACCATCTGTCAGATGCCCTGAGTCCGGCAGACAATTCGACCGTGTGTGGGCTTCATCGGACCTGCAGCAGACGTTTTCGGTTGAAAATCTGACGGACTTTAGATTTGGAACATGTTTCAAATCTTTATATCGGAACTCTGCCGGACCCAGTTCCTATCGAAAAGGCGGCTCATCTGTATGCTAGTCCGACAGACGAAAACCGACGCTAGGGCAGCTATTGGCTACTGGCTATCAACTTCCTTATTTTAGTCCGGTCGTACGTCATCACGTACGAATCTGTTGGACTTTGGTGTGATCGTGTGGAGGCAAGTCCATTCGCTGGGAAAGTCTGTTGGAAGTCCGCCGAAAGTCCGTCGGAAGTCCGCCGAAAGTCTGCCGAAAGTCCGTCAGATATTCTGTCGGACCAGTCCGGTCGAAAAGTCCGCTCGTGTGTACGGCATAAACGTGATCTAGCAACTAATCAGCTGCTCTCATCACTTTTACCGGAAAGAGCAGTGGCTGAGGAAGATTTTAATATTAGGTTATGACATCTAGCTGCAGCCATAACCCCGGTATTAAACATCAAAGTAATGACGTATTTTCCCAGTTAGGCGGTCGGCAAGTGGCTATAAGTTATAGCAACAACATCACACCAAGGAAAATAGCATTTTCAGAAAGGAAGGTCAGCAATGACCACCTATATATTCCTCTCATGACTAATTTCTTTTCAGGTGGAACTGTTTGTTATACTTTGCCATGCAAAAGGTTTATGAGGGTGACTGGTTGATCTTACAAACTACAACGTAAAGTGAAAAAGTTATTTATGTGTGGGCCACTGAACTTGATGAAGGAATACTGGCAACTGACAAAGGTGTACCTCATAAAGCAGCCTTTTATAGCTAATTTTCTTTCATTTCAGATGACTTAAGACCACCTCAGGGACACTTTATTTAGTACAGGGTGTTTCTAAAGTCCAGCTTAATACTGTTTACAGAGCAAATGTGGTGGAAACACCAGGGGATAACATGTCTGTTTAAGGGAGCTCCTCACATGGAGAGCATCTCTTTCTACGACCTACTTAGGTCTTTCAGTTCCATTCTAGTGTGTGTTTCTTGTTTCTGCACCCATTCACATTTTTTTTGGACTAGACCACTAGGGACATACAGTAGGGAAAATAATTATTTGACCACCTGCAGATTTTGTAAGTTTGCCCACTTACAAAGAAATAAAGTGTCCATAATTTTTATCATAGGTGTATTTTATATGATAGTGACAAAATATCAGCCAAAAATCCAGGAAAAACACATGCTACAAATGTTATAAATTTAGTTGCAGTTCATTGAGTAAAATTTTTAAAAAAAGTATTTGATCCCCAAGCAAAACATGACTTAGTACTTGGTGGAGTAACCCTTGTTGGCAAGCATAGAGATAAAAAAAACTGGCCACTGCCCCCACCTATAACTGGCTTCACAGCAAGGAGCACATTGAGGGGCATATACATGTAAGACAAAAACAATTCCATAGCCCAACTCACCAAACAGTCTGCTGACCAACCAAGTTAACCCGTCTAACCGTCTGTTAAAAGCAGGGGTTTAGTTAGCACACATTTGCAAACACATGTGAAAGCTGCAAGACCTCGTCACGGCACCCTGTGTTGCGTGCAGTCCTAACACTACAAATTTATAAGTGTCTGCACAGTGGAAGCACATGCATGGAATGGATAGATGTGGGGCAGGTGAGCCTGGAGGCAACCTAAGCCCCCTTAAAGGAACAGAAGCACACTGGACACCCAGCAAGAGCACAATGGCAGCAAAGGTGCCCAGTGTGTCCCCGGACCAAATATACAAGCAGTAACAAAAAACTGGCCACTGCCCCCATCTATAACTGGCCTTCACAGCAAGGAGCACATGGAGGGGCATATATATGTAAGACAAAAACAATTCCATAGCTCAACTCACCAACCAGCCTGCTGACCAACCAAATGAACCTGTCTAACCGTCTGTTAAAAGACTGGTTGGTGAGTTGAGCTATGGAATTGTTTTTGCATAGCATCCTACCTGTGCACACAGGAGACCGCAAAGCAGCACAGTTCTGGACAGGGGGCGGGAGCCGGAAGAGTGACTTTTCATATTAACAAGCGGTTGCTTAGGACCTGGCAACCAACCATCTGCAGGTTATGTTGAAAAGTTAACTTGGCCAGCTCCTCCCCCCACCCTCCATCCTGAGCTGTGCCGCCTCTCACTCCGCTGCTGATCACTGATGACAGCGGCGGAGGAGGCTGGAGTGGGGGAGAGAAGAGGACCGAAGGCGCAGCAAGGGAGGCTGAGGGTAGAGAAAGAATGCGGGGGTCGGCGGAGCAGACCCATTCCCGAACGACAGGTTGCAAACCCCAGATTTAGATGTTCATTGGCAAACTTCAGCCATGCCTGTACATGTGCCTTCTTGAGGAAGGGGACCTTGTGGACACTTCAGGATTTGAATCCATGGTCGCGTATTGTGTTAGCAATGGTTTGTTTGGTGACTGTGGTCCCAACTGCCTTGAGATCATTCACAAGCTCCTCCCCTGTAGTTCTTAGCTGATCCCTCACTTCCGGACAGAGGGCGATTGATGGTTATTCTGTATTACTTCGATTTGCAAATAATCAGTCCAACAGTTGTCTCATTCTCACCAAGCTTCTTGATGATGGTCTTGTAGCCCATTCCAACCTTATGCAGGTCTACAATCTTGTCCCTGACGTCCTTAGACAGCTCTTTGGTCTTGCCCATGACGGTGAGGGTTTGAATGGAAGAAAGAAATTCTGTGGACAGGTGTATTTTATACACATTAGAAGTTGTCGTTAGGAGCACCTTCTTAAATTGACAGGACTAATCTGTGTACCACATGAGCAC
The DNA here is from genome assembly GCA_037952925.1 of Lithobates clamitans. Taxonomy (NCBI): domain Eukaryota; kingdom Metazoa; phylum Chordata; class Amphibia; order Anura; family Ranidae; genus Lithobates; species Lithobates clamitans. The sequence goes on along the minus strand of JBBGZY010000780.1, from coordinate 1,777,426 downwards.
ATATTGTAACCAGTCTGTGGGACTGGTTACATAACATTTGTATCTTGTGTTTTTTCTGGATTTGTGGTTGATATTCTGTCTCTATCATTTAAAATACATCTATGGTAACAATTATAGACCCTTAATTTCTTTGCAAGTGACCAAACTTACAAAATCTGCAGAGGATCAAATAATTATTTTCCCCACTGTACCGTCCTGGTGGGTGTCTTTCTTACAGCAGTGCAACAGATTGCTTACCCTGACTTCCACAGAACTATGAAGAACTTGTGATTAGTAAAAAGCCACTTTTAATATATTACTACAATTGATGGCATTGAGTTGCTGCCTCCCTTAATACTTTCTGAGGCAGAGTATATCCACTCTCTCTGCTGAAACCATAGACTTTTTTCATTAAGACTGAGCCTAACAAAACCAAAATGTATTAGTATTCCATAAATCCTGATATGATATGATACAATTACATTAAAGAGGTAGTAAACCCTGACGGGTTTTACTTCCTCTTTTTTCCCCCTGCAAAGTAAAGGCATAATGGGCTAGTATGCATCGTATAGTAGCCCATTATGTGGCACTTACCTGCAAACGAAGCCCGCGCTGTCCCCGCTGGTGGCCGCATCCATTTTCGCCCCTCTTCCTTTCGGGGGCCAGGGACTTCAGCTCTGTGACTGGCTGAAGTCACGTGACATCACTCCCGTGCATGAGCGTGGGAGCCGTTAGTCACAGCACTTGCTAGTGAAGAAACGGCACGGAGGGCCATTTCTTCACAGCGCATGCGCCGATCATCGGCGCACTACAAGGTAAAGTTCTTCTAAACGGTGCACGTTTAGGAGAAATTTACAGTACCTATAGGTAAACCTTATTATAGGCTTACCTATAGGTACAAGTTGAACAGAAGGGTTTAAAACCACTTCAATAACAGGCATCTAAAACAACAATTTTAAATTTCCTCAGTGCAATTGAAAATTGCCTGAACAAAAACCTTGTAGACTCTTGTTCCTGCAGCCTCTGTTCCAGTTCCTTATACCCATAAGTGACCTTTTCCTGTGTTATCCACATGTCCTGACTTCTTGTGGCCTGTATGACCACTACTTTGCCTCATGATTCAGTACCTCTCTTTGTTTCTGCCAGCTGTTGCCAGTGTGCATGTATTCGACTCCACGACTTGGGAGCCATCAGCAGCCCATCATTTCTTGTGTGTGGCACTGGTGAACACCATGTGGCTCCTTAGACTGTGCATAATGGCAATATTTAGGGCTAACATTCACCTGGCAAGGTAGAGGGTCTGCTATTTTCGTGAAAATATGTCACACCCAGCACAGTGTACAGTGTGGAACTCTGTAAAAAAAAACTCTTGCTCTGTTTTTGTTTTAGGTGCATTTTGTGGATGTGTTGAGGTGTCTTTCAATGTGACTTCCACCACAACACATTTCATCCAACCCATGTCATCGTGTTTGGTGTGCAACCTATGTTATAGTAACTTGCACATTTTACTGTGCATTACTGCAGTACGATGGGGTAAAAAGTCCTGAGGGTTTAGTTATACTAAATCTGTATAGGAGACCTAACACTGCTGATCCTGAGCTGTCAAAGCTCCAACAAGCTGTGCCACCAGTCCAGGGAGTTGATATTCCTGCTACTTTCTCTCCTTTCTATCCAACGCTGCCAATACGGACCAGGTAGACTCCGATTGGTCAGCGCCGTCCATGTAATGGCTTGTAAACCATAAACCGAAACAGGAATTGACTAAATAATCGTTGCTTCCATTTTCATTGATAATAGAGGCGATCAGCTAGAGTGGTTTCCATCCTGGGCGCCTTGGTGGAACGGGAGCCCCTGGGCAGGTGGAAGGAGGGGGGGAGAAACACCTTCTGCCACATATAAAAGTGATCCAGTGGCTGTATATCCACTCAGATCACTTTACATCATAGAGCATCGTTGGCTGAAAGAAAAGTAGCAGGGTCATGACTGCACCCCACCAGAGGGGTGACACCATCATGCATGGCCACCGGTAGGGGGTAGCATCGCTCCACTTGTAGGGGGCCCGGACACACAGGGGGCCTGAACAGTAGGCAAAAAAGTTGTTAGGAAAGACAGGGAGGGGGATCGGTGCGAGCGGAGAAATCACAGGAACAATGCCCTGTGTTTGTGTCTCTCCCTGCAGCAGCTGAAAGCCGGTGGGAGGGAGAGGGAGAGAAACCGGCTGTCAGCTGCAGCAGGGAGAGACACAGAGGATTGCCACAATATCAGCCTGGACTGAGGAGCTGCGGAGGTCTCTGTAATGGAGGTTTCACAGGTGTCCCACAAACCACACTGACTGGTGCTGCTCTCCCTGGAGTATAACCTGGTCTCCTGTGCTGAAGAAGACCTGGCCCCGGGGTGAGCCCCGGATGTGGTGAGTGGAAGCTGGGGGCCGGCTATAAGCTGCAGAGCGGACCTGTCTTCCGCCTGCTGTTGTGGAACAAGAACTCCCAGCATGCCCTGACAGCTTCCGCTGAACTTCTACTTCCAAAGGAGCTGAAGAGACCCATCTGGGATTCACCTGGACAATCCAGGTTTTAAATCATGTGTCGAGGTTTCAGTCCGCCGGAAACCTGGACACATCATTCACATCAGACCAGAGGTGTAACTTCAAGGGGGCGGTGTGGGTTCCCTGTCCCACCTGGATAGGAGTTGTGGTGGGGCAGCATTTACTATAACCATTCACCTGTATTTTCCTCCTGCATGGGTTGAAGGTAGTTTTCTCTTCCTCTGCTTCCCACTGGCATTCAGCTGCTTCAGAAGGAAAATACAGGTGAATAGTTCTAGAATGCCACTCCCTGCCATCCAGTTTCTCTTTCTTCTGCTGCCCCAGAGCCCAGTGTGCTCCCCTGGTCTTCCCCCCCACAGCACGGCAGGCTCCCCTCCTCTCCTTCCTCACCTGCAGCTATGGGGGATGTTTCAAGATGGAGAGTGGCGGAAGGGGCCAGTAAATATGTCATTTACCAGCCTCTTCCTGTTTAGAATGGACAAAGTGAGTGATTGATGCCAATCCCCCACTGTGTTCATTCATAACTGAAATATAGTAAGTTATGTTTTGTCTCTGCTAATATTCATAATGCTTCAGAATTCTCTGCCTATAGGCACCAGAGGATGTATATCCGGCCCTGACATCAGTGTGATGATATAACACGTAAACTGACACAGTTGCATGGATTGGCTGCCATGCTACCATGGTCAGTTTACCTGTGAGAGGAGTAGCACCGGCAAGGATCAACCAGGTAAATCAGATCATCCACAGCCCAGAATGTAATGCAGCCATGAGCAATCACATTTAACTACTTTAACCACTTCAGCTCCGGAAGGTTTTACTCCCTTCCTGACCAGGCCATTTTTTGCAATACTGCACTGCGCTGCTTTAACTGACAGTTGCGCAGTCTTGCAACACTGTACCCAAAAATAATTGATGTCCTTTTTTTCCCATAAATACAGCTTTATTTTGGTGGTATTTTGTCACCTCTGCGGTTTTTATTTTTTGAGCTTTAAACAAAGCCAGACATTTTTGAAAAAAACAAACTTTTTTTTACTTTCTGCTATAAAATATATCCAGTAAAAAATCTAATTTCTTCATCAATTTAGGCCAATATGTATTCTGCTACATGTTTTTGCTAAAAAAAATCCCAAACGTGTATCCATGTTCCTGCTTAGCAGAAACACAAAGGCAAATCCACCTTGCACTGAAAGTGCACTTGGAAGTGCAGTCGCTCTAAATCTAAGGGGTAGATCTGAAATGAGTGGAAGCTCTGCTGATTTTATCATCCAATCATGTGCAAGCTAAAATGTTGTTTTTTATTTTCCTTGCATGTCCCCCTCGGATCTACAGTGCAAAGTGGATTTTCCTTTAGTAAGTAACCCCCATGATCCCCATCTTTCTTACTAGCAGAACACCGTTCTGCCTCTCTCCGAGCAATTGCTGGGTTTCCGGTGGACATCGGGTCCGCCAGACCTGCTGATTGGCTCCCGCTGTGTCCAATCACAGCGGGAGCGGGGCTCTGGCGGCGCCCGAGTGTCCCAGAGTCCTTGAAAAAAAAATCACGTACAGGTACGTGATTTTGCGCTTAAGGGCCGACTTGCCGCAGTAAATGTATGTGGGGTGGTCGTTAAGTGTCCCTAAGCGGTTAAAGAGACATTTGGTCTGCCAGTGCATTTAAAAAAAAAAAATGTTTACCTTTACAAACACTTCAATAAAGAGGAAAAGGGTATAAAAACATATCCAAAGCCTTGAATATGCCAGTCAGTACTATTCAATCACTTATTAAGTGGGAAATTTGGGGATCTCTTGATCCCAAGCCAAGGTCAGGTAGACCAAGAAAGATTGCACCCATAACTGGCAGAAGATTTGTTTGGGATACAAAGAAAACCCCACAGTTAACCTCAGGAGAAATACAGGCTTTTCTGGAAAAAAATTGTATGGTTGTTTCAAGGAGCACAACACGACAATGCTTGAACAAAAATGAGCTGCATAGTCGAGTTGCCAGAAAGAAGCCTTTACTGCGCCAATGCCACAAAAAAGCCCAATTAGAATAACCGGGACAACACTTTGACACATCTCACAGCTTATGGTACACTGTAATCTGGAGTGACGAGACCAAAATAGAGCTTTATGGTCACAACAATAAGCGCTGTTTGGAGAGGGGTCAACAAGGCCTATAGCACAAGAATACCATCCCCACTGTGAAGCATGGTGGTGGCTCACTGATGTTTTGGGGGAGTGTAAGCTCTAAAGGCACAGGGAATCTTGTGTAAATTGATGGCAATATGAATGCAGCATGTTATCAGAAATACTGGCAGACAATTTGCATTCTTCTGCACGAAAGATGCACATGGGACGCTCTTGGACATTCCAGCGCGACAATGACCCTAAACACATGGCCAAGTTAACCCTCCAGTGGTTACAGAAGAAAAAGGTGAAGGTTCTGGAGTGGCCATAACTGTCTCATGACCATCATATCATCAAGCCACTCTGGGGAGATCTCATATGTTCGGTTCATGCAAATTGAGAAAAGAATTTGCATGACCTGGAGGCCAAGACAAATGAGCATCTATACCACCTGCAAGAATTTGGGGCACCATAGACAATTTTTACAAAAGACTGGACACTTTCATTGATGCTGAAGGGGGCAATACACAGTATTAAGAACTAAGAGTATTCAGACTTTTGAACTGGGGTCATTCCATTTGTTTACTTGCCATGTTTTGTTTTATTATTGTGCCATTCTGTTATGACCTACAGTTCAATACGAATCCCATAAGAAATAAAAGAAATGTGTTTGCCTGCTCACTCATGTTTTCTTTAGAAATAGTACATACTGTATATTACCAATTCTCCACGGGTATGCAAACTTTTGAGCACAACTGTATCTGGTTGTGCCTGACTCTCAGTGATTCCAATGCCGCGTACACAGGACCGGACTTTACGGCATACTTTGCCCGGCGGACTTTGCGACCGACTTTCCGAATGAACGGACTTGCCTACACACGATCAACCAAAGTCCGACGAATTCGTACGCGATGATGTACGACCGGACTAAAACAAGGAAGTTCATAGCCAGTAGCCAATAGCTGCCCTAGCGTCGGTTTTTGTCCGTCGGACTAGCATACAGACGAGCGGACTTTTCGACCGGACTCGAGGCCGCCGGATAGATTTGAAACATGTTTCAAATCTAAGTTCGTCCAACTTTTGATAAAACAAAGTCCGCTGGAGCCCACACACGATCGAATTGTCCAACGAAATCCGGTACACCGGTACACCGGACCAAGTATGCCGTAAAGTCCGATCGTGTGTACGCGGCATTAGGGACTGCTGTCTTCACGTTTTCTGATACTTGTGCTGCTACTTTTAGTTGTTTCATGCTCTGACTGGTGTTGGCTTTTCATGCTGTCTAACCATTGTGTTCTCTGCTGGCCTCCTTTTGCTGCTAACCAGACCCGAGCATAGGTAGCAGTTTTATAGCCAGGCAACTAGCATTTTCAGATGGTAATAATTCTTTTATGATAGATAAAGCGATCCTGTGCTTCATTTTAAAGTAAGAGTACCCTCTAAGGCAGTGATTGTCAATTTATGAGCTTAAGGGGACCTCAAATGCAGCCCATGACATCACCAAAGGGCCACACATAATGTTCAGTATATGTAATGCTTGGGAGGACTGTCAGAAACTGCAGACCTAAAAGAGGAAATGAGGGTCAGAGAGTGTGAACATGCTACCTTTCTACCTGGGAATATGCTACAGAAAACAATATAAAACTGGGAAGATGTTACATGAGGCTAGTAGAGATCAGAGCTCTCACTCTAATCAATGTTCCCACTACAGACTGCTGAGGTCTGAGGGCAACACATCATATACCAAAGGGCTACATGTGGACTAAGGCTGCAGGTTGGGCATCAGGGCTCGTTCACAAGTGTAGCAGGCAATGTCACTCCTCACACTCAGATTGTTTCTCAGGGGTGTTTGATAGGAAGTGAGGAGGCAACATTCCGGACATCACCTTATAATTGCCATACAACTTTGCCTGAATCGCGTGCATTACAGTCGGTTGCGGTGCAGTTCCATCAAGGCCCCATAGCACTGCTCTAATCATGTTTGGCAGGACACTGTCCACTGAAAGCATAATGCTGTTTCATCTTTACAAAAAAAAACCTGCCTATGCAGGTAAAGGGTTGTTGTAGGTAAAAACAAACTGAGCAGCTCTAACTAAAGTGCTATAGAAGCAGGCCATTTCCATACCTCCTGAAGCCTGACTGGGATACTCCCAGGACGTTGCTAAGTGAGTTCTAGTCATTATTGTTCACAGTGGCAGCCTGTCCATTAGGGGTGCATGGGCGCCACCCCCTCTTATCCATGCGTCCGACCCCCTAATCTACACCTTTTATGAAGTACCTTGTTTACTTCCACCCCAGCATCACAGTGGCCCAGTGCGTCACGTCCTCTTCTCCCCCGCTGCCTTCTGGGACCTTAGTGTGTCCCAGAAGATGACAGGGCCATTCAGGAAGCGAGGCTGCGCAGCAGGAAACCGGCAGTGCAGCCTGAAGGCTCCACTGCTGGTTTCCCTAAGTTGGTATGGGGGCGCCTGCACCCGATCCGATGGACAGATCGGCCTGGAGGGGGGGGGGCTGGCGGCAAGCGGGCTCCCTGGACAGGTAAGTGTCCTTATTAAAAGTCAGCAGCTGTAGTATTTGTAGCTGCTGAATGTAGTTCCAAAACATCTGGGGTGCCAAGGTGCGCCATCACTGGCCTAGGCTTATGACATCATGCACACAGCTCTCTCTCACTCTTGTGAGAGTTTGCCAGGAAGGGAGGGGGGATGAGTCATAAGAGGACCAATGAGAGCTGCAGAGCTGGAGGTTTGTTTGTGTAAATCCAGGAAGTGAACAGACAGCAGCGTCAGCTGCCCACAGTTAAAATGGTTGCAGCCAGACTCAGTTAAGGGAAATTTCTGCAGCATATTTGGCAAGTACAGAATCACAGTATATATAAAATAATATGCAAAATGGTTGGAGGGAAGCTTCAGAATGGCAAAATGTTTTTATTACAAATGATGTGAGGAGACTGCAGTTCCTCTTTAAGTGCAAAGTACATTGTAAAACTAACTAGGATAATAATGTAGGTAAATATAAAAAAAAAAGTGTGAGGAGTCAAGCTGCAAGCTGGCAGCCTGACTGCTCTCCCTGTACTGCGCACACTACAACTTCCACCGTGCACCGCTGTTCAGGCACACAAACTACAAAGACCAGCATGCACCGCGCCACCAAAAGACTACAAATCCCGTCATCCATCGAACAAATTAAAATAAACGACTTCACAAGTCATTGCGTTAATTTATATCGCGCTCCCAACACATCATTGTGACATCAGTATGTTTTTCTGTATTTCTCACGCCGAATACGCCAGCCCTAAGTTCGACTACATTTCCCAGCATCCTCTTAGGCACCCGAGCGATCCTGATGGGAAACGATCCGCCGCATGCGCAGTACGGCTTGCTGGCGAACACGAACTACACATCCCGTCATGCAGCGCTCGCCTCCCTGTGAGATGCCCAGCGGGGAGGACTTCATGTCCCGGCATGCTCGGCGGCCCAGAACGGGGGGCGGTGCCAGCGGCGGGCGGAGGCGGCTCAGAGACTCTGAGCGCAGAGACACGGAGGAGGAGAAGGGGAGAGCGGCACTGAGACCGGGGAAATACCGGGACTGACAGGCACGACGGTGGCCACACGTCCACGGCGGGGGGAGAGAGCGAGCAACGCAGATAGGCCGGTGTGCTGAGAACGAATCGCCCGGGACGTCTCTGGAGACGGGAAGCGGCGCACCAGGGGCTGTCAGCAGCTTAAGCCCAACCGCCTGTGGTGAGAGCCCTGAGGGGGAGCGGAGAGTCCTCTATCCACACACACACACACATCCCGCCCCCCGCGGGGACTCAGCGCCAAGCCCGGGGCCCCCCGGGAGATGATGTGACCATGCTGAGCGTGCCCGGACCTGGAGCAGCCATGAGCGGCCGAGAGCAGCCGGAGCCGGCGGGGAACGGTCAGTGTGGGCACCGGGGAGGAGGGGGAGGCGGGTTATCCCGGGCCATTGGCAGGACTATTTTGTATGCCCAGTGTCCAGCCATGACAGGCAATCGGTGCTGCCGAGCCATGCATGGAGGAGGAGGAGGAAGAATTCTCAGGGGGGCCAATTTGAGGCAGTCTCCTGTACTCCTCCATATACCCGGGGGGTCTCCTCCGTGCACACAGCCGGCTCTGATTTCCGTCCACTCTTGTCTATGTGATTCCTTTTCATCGGTGTGATGGGGATTAGCTGCCTGTGCGCCTGTCCTCAGCACATCGATCTCCTCTTCCTGCTACTGCAAGGCTAAGCTGACAATAGCAAAGAAAAGTGCCTCGTTTTACTGCTAACTCTGGGGATCTGTGATAGGGCGTGTGTGTGTATATGTGTGACATGTGTCTGTCACTTTCCACATTACCCTGCACCTCCTATAGTGCAATCACCAGAACCCCCCCCCCCCCCTACACATGTCCATTGCCATTTTTACATATACATTTCATTTAGAAATAGTGTGCCTACTACAATCTTGGTGACATCATGATGTTCCTCTCCCCCCCCCCCCCCTACATATAATAGCTACCTTGTCAGCTAAATCTACCTCCGCCGCTGTCACAAGTGTAGTTCTGCCATCTACAGAAAACAGCAGGATCCCCCCCCCCTTTCATGGTGATCACCTCTACAGCTGCTCATCATTGTTTTACTGTAGTTTTCTTTATGTGCCATAAATAAGGTCTGATAGCATGTCATCTTCCCCCTTCAGCTGCCCTTCCTCCCCCCCCCTCCTTCTTCTTCGGTTCTAATTAAAAGGTGCCATTATACCCTCGCAGGGGTGGAGGAGGGGCAGAGGGTCAGGGGACATGTGTCTCAGCTCAGGTGACATTCATTGTCTGAGTGCCTCTCCTTTTTAGCTTTTCCTTTAACCCTTCTGAAAAAAAAGGACTCGCAGATAGCGTAGAAAAATGATCAGGTTTGTTAGTTAATTTTTTTTATTTTTTTATTTTTCACTGTTAAGATTGTAGGAAAATAGCAAAATTAAAATAAAAACGCAGCACATTGGCAAAATTTGTACTGATGGCACAGAGGCTCATCCTTTAATATTCCCGGGCGTTATTAAAATTCTCTATTAATGGATATGCTTTAAGGAAACGTGTGGTCTGAAAGAACGTTGCATGATTCCCTTTTTTCCTGTGTTATACTGTTTATATTTTGTGTGTATTATATAAAATGTGTCTGTGTCCCAGGCAAAACAATGACACAGAGGGCTTTGCAGCCAATCATTGTGAAGGGGGAGGTGCCTGGAAAAATATCACACTCATATATATACATATTTACATTTACACAGTCTGCAGGAGCTTGAGGTGGCAGAAGGAAAAGGGGGCAAGTCAGAAGTAAGTGCATGTTCACACCATAGTTATTTATTGAAAGGAGGCTATCATTTTTTTTTTACCTTTTTTGTGTTGGTGGTTTTTATGCAGTGTGGATTTTTGTGAAGTTGTATCACTGTTTTTTGTTGCAGTGTATGGCAAGGTTTTTAGCAGGTAGTATTAGATTACTCTTTTGTCTAGCTTGGCTTTATCTCTCCTATCTGTATTAAAGTCTACACATATAAGGCTTACCAGCGGAGATATTATCTAGGTGTTGTTCGTTGCTTGCTGCTTGTAGTAAGATGTGTGTATATTTGGTGGTGATATACTCAGAGGGGAACAAATAACTGCTGGATGCAATGATTGTCTTCCTTTTTCTGCACTAAAACCACGGTAATAACTTGTATTATGTCATATACATATTTTACTTATTTGACTTAGAAGCAGATCCCCTTTTCTCTTTAAAACTGGTTTGTAGCTCTATTGGCTTAATAAGGCAACAGCCTCACAAGCATTCTGAAACGCTCAGTCCTTTTTTTTTTTTTTTGTAGCCTCCTTTTTCCTTTCACAGTGAGCCTTCGTATCTGTGTTGTAGTTTCACTGGCTGTGCAGAAGGGTGTCTGTGAATGCATTTTCTCAATACAATACATGTCTATTTGATTTTAGAGGGAGCATCGTGTTTCTTAAAGCCGGTGCTGAGAATTAGGAATTGTGCTTTACCCACTATGCAGCTCTGACCCCCTATTCAGCCACATGTAATTCAGTTAAGGGTTTGAACATGCTAATGTTTGTAGTGTTCTGTTGGTGGCTGTGCAGTCTTCAGACTTTATATGTTAAGCATTGATTTTGATAGTCTTTACATTGTACTTGCATTTCAGCTGATGTTGATTGTGCTTACCAGTTAAAGGTTCTCGCAGACATGAGATAACTGATCCTTGTATCTATGGGAAGCTTTAGGCACCCCCAGTCAATCTTGGGGGGGTGGTGAAGTAGCCACCCGCCACTTAAGGAAATGGCCACTTACCCTATTTTTCCAAAGATAAGGCTGGTATAAGGGGACCCTGGTCTTACTCCTCAATGATATTACTATATTTTGGATAAGCCAAGCTTGTTTATGGAAAGTCAATAAAAATTATCTGTTGGCCCATGAATGGCCAGCCTCCATCTGAAGTAAGGCAGCCTTATTCCTTCTGTTGTAATCCAATTGGTGGAGTTGGTGACTGAATTATTAATTTAGTGGTTTTGTGTAAATAGCCTAAAAGAGGTTATTAACTGGTCTTTAGACATACCCATATTGGTCTAGCATGCTGTTTAATTAACTACCATTTGAAGACAAATATGCTGAAAACTGAAGCTGTTTCTAATAGCAACTAACCATTTTGCAGTCTGCACTGGTAACCACTAAGGCATGAAAATCTGGTATCCATCAACAGTTCCCCATTTTTGCTGCAGTTTCTAAACCTAGCTTTTTGTTCACAAATATGGAAAAGCACATGGTCATTTGTCCCTAAAGGCTGTTTATAGACTAATTTCTTGAGTTGGTAATGATACACTTAACCATAACAACCTATTAAGTCCATTTATTTCCATCCTCATAGGAACACTTGATAAAATGTATTGTTTGGTTACCATTGGGCACCTTGTATGGTTTTTCTGTTTGCAGTGTTAATAATCTATTTTTTTTCATCTTTGGAGGAAGATTGTGTCCTCCTACTGCAAACTAGTTAGTTTAGACCAGTGATGGCGAACCTTGGCACCCGAGATGTTTTGGAACTACATTTTCCATGATGCTCATGCACTCTGCAGTATAGATGAGCATCGTGGGAAATGTAGTTCCTAAACATCCTGGGTGCTAATGTCCGCCACCACTGTTTTAGACCTTCAGTTATGCATATTATACAGCATGCTGGAAATTCTCTGCAAACGACTTGTTGCATTTAGCTTAAATTGGAGGTCCACATTTTAGTATTTTTATGAAATTGACAGCTTAAATCAAATTACAGTATACTATAGAACACTAGATTATGGAATACATTCATTTCCTAATGGTATCAACTAGTTAGCTTGGCTTTATTTAAATGATAAAGCTAAATGGCCTGAACATATTTTGAACCTCATCACATCTAATTTTTTGATTGTAGTCTTGTATAAAGAAAATAGTTGAAATATTATGGCACTAGTTAAATACATATTTATTTAAATACATCCCTGTCTATTTGTTTATACCACGTTGCCTGTTTATAATATTAGTTTTATGCTTCATTGATAAATTCAGTTATGGACCAGGTGTCTAGCAGGATTTCCTAGCTACAAGTTTTTAAGCCATGCAAAAAACGGATACCAGATGAGCTTCAATCTATCTACAAACTGAGCCTGTATTTTTCTCTCGAAAAAAAAACTCTAGATCAAAGGTTGAATTTCAAGGAAGGAGCAATAACTTTTATGAATGATTATATTGTGTCAGGCTTTCCAAAGGCTGTATAGCATGGATGGAGGAATCTGTCAGATTTCTTTTGTATTGACAGTCACCAGGTCACTGAAGACCGAGAACTGAGCGATCGGCGGTCTTTGATTGCTCAGTTCTCAGTCAAAGAAGTGGTGAAGGCAGATGCCACATTGGGCCGAGCTAAGTGTGTGTGTATCTAGAGATATCTATATCTATCTGCATGATTAATCGTCAAGAATCGAGATCACAATTTTTTTTTTTTTTCCCTCACGATCTTGACAAAGCATTATCCCAATTCTTTCTATGCAGAGAATTTTCTGCTAAAGCGGACAGCTGTCAAAAAAATAAAAATAAAAAATAACCAGGAGGTCTGCCAAGTAACATTCCTCAGCTGCTGAGCTAACTATAAACATTCTAAAGTTTTATCCTAGATCAAAGGAATGAACTTTGGTGTGTAAATGAGGGAAGTTTAACCACTTCAGCACCAGAAGGATTATTTACTCCCTTAATGACCAGGCCATTTTTTTGCGACATGGCATTGCGTCGCTTTAACAATTGCGCAGTCGTGCGACGTTGTAGCCCAACAAAATGTGCCCCCCCCCCCCACAAATAGAGCTTTCTTTTGGTGGTATTTAATCACCTCTGCGTTTTTTATTTTTTGCGCTATAAAAAAGACGAACAATTTAAAAAAGCTATAATTAATTTATTTCTATAATATCCCCCCAAAAAATGTAAACTAATTTCTTCATCAGTTTAGGCCAATGTGTGGTTGCGTACATTTATTTTTGGTAAAAAAAATCACAATGATTGTATATTGATTGGTTTGCGCAAAAAATGTCGCGTCTACAAAATAGGGGATAGATTTTATGGTATTTTTATAATTTTTTTTATTCATTAGTAATGGCAGTGATCTGCAAATTATTATTATTTTTTTATCAGGACTGCGACATTGCGGCGCACAGATCGGACACTTGTGACACTTTTTTGGGACCACTCACATTTATACAGCGATCATAACTATAAATAGCCACTGATTATTGTGTAAATGTCACTGGCAGGGAAGGAGTTAACACAGGGGTGCGATCAAGGGGTTAAATGCGTTTCCTAGGTGTATTTTTTTCTAACTGTGAGGGGATTGGACTGACCAGAGGAAGAGCCAGATCATTGTTCCTACTTAGTAGGAACAGACAATCTGTTTCTCCTCCCTTGTCAGAACCGGGATTTGTGTATTTACACACACAAATCCCGATTCTGGCTCTCGCGCCCACGATCGTGGGTGGCCGGCGGCAATTGCACCCGCCGGCCATGCGCATCGGCTCCAGGGACACGCTGTGCCTGCTATAGCGCTTTGAAGAGCCCTCATACCATGACGGCGATTCGCGCAGCCGTGCTAACCTGCGGCAGTATAACTGCGGCGGCTGGTCGGCAACTAGTTAACCACTTAAAGACTAAATCTTTTTCTGACGTTTGTTGGTTTCAAGTTGAAATCGTTATTTTTTGCTAGACATTTACTTAGAACCCCCAAACATTATATATATATTTTTTTCTAGCAGAGACCCTAGAGAATAAAATGACGGTCGTTACAATTTTTTCTTGCACTGTATTTGCACAGTGGTCTTTAAAATGCAATTAAAAAAAAAAATACTTTTAATGAATTAAACTAAACAGTAAAGTTAGCCCAATTTTTTTTTTGTATGATATGAAAAATGATGTTGCGCCGTGTGTGTGTGTGTGTGTGTGTGTGTGTGTGTGTAGATATTATACACACACTCTTCTGTTTTAAAGTTTGACAATGGGGGTGGTGGGGCAGGAAAGTGCAATCTTGTGGCTGGGAAGGGCAGTAGCAAACCAGAAAGGTTTCTGAACCTGCTCATACATGGATCAAAATTCGGACAGTTCAGCAAGCATTGGCCAAATTTCGACTTGTGAAGAAGTACTGTGGAAATTTGATCCATTTATCGCCTTCTGTATAACCATTCTGCTGGAAAAGTTGATCAATGTATTCTGAGGGAGGGGACGCCACCCTGCTGTCGGAATACAATGTCGCCGTGGGAAGGATTCCCCCATACACCTCAAATGTGTGGACAGAGGAATTGGGTCAGTTTTTTTTTTTTTCCATTCAACCTGCTGGTTGAAGGAAAAAAAGTCTAATCTATGGGCTGCTTTACACATGCTCCATCTGAGTGGTTTGGGGTATCGCAAATGTAGGTACAACTGAAATAACATGTTTAGGTGGATTGTTTTTCTGCTTAAAATGTAACTTTACCGATAACTTGATAAAAAATAATGTTCTTTAGCAAGGAACATACGTTCCATATTAGGAATTACGCTACCGAAATTAGTGTGTGCTGTAAATTGCCTTAGCATTGCTCCTCATTCTTCTTGCTGGAGGCTGCCATGTTGCTGAAGCCCAAAGCCCCTGAACAGCAGTAAATCATTAAACGGAACTAAATTCATCTTTTTTTTTTTTTTATACGGTTTAACAAATAGTTACAGTCATGGAATGCTCGGATTGCTAACTGTTACGTTTGCTTGTGTTTTCAACCAGACTGTCAAACCATCAAATGCCTGGTGTCATAACTGATCACATGTGCAGCACCATGGCAGTTGCAGACACAGCAGAAGCAGCTTCCTTGGCTGTAAAGGATAGGAGGGTTTAATTTCCCTTTAAATCTGTCAGCAGATCAATCAGTACAAACTCAGCAATGCCTAACATGGAGAACAACTGAGCATGTGCTCAGCGTATTACTGGATTTTAAACATTATAGACCCATTTTAAATGTATTACATAGCTACACATGCAGAAGGGGCCAGCCTGAAGTGATCTAGCAGGACTTAATTTTCTGACTAAAGTTCCAGTGGAATAAACAAAATGAAGAGTGGACCACACAGTATAATTCAGTTTGTGTATTAAATTAATGGTGTAAATCCATATTAAACACTTTTTTTTTGTTAAATGTTGAATATTTTTGGTTGAACATAGATAATAAAGCAATTTATCTCCAATATATGTACTGTATATATCAGAAGAAATAATATTTGATGTATATTCCAACCCCACTATGCAGTGTGTTCTACCACTGCATAGTAGATTGGGATAAATGCCATACACATGAGTTATCTTGCTTTAGTTTGACTTGAGCTTCAGCTATTTTCTATATATAGAAGCTACCTAGGGACAGCTGCATGGTTGATGAATAGTTGCTCGCCCGATTTCATTCTATGTACACACCTAAAACCCGTCCTTATAATCAGAAAATCAAAAGATAGTACCGTAATTGTAACCCAGCTTCCTTAAGATAATAGTTTTGTTGTTTTTTTCCCCAACTCCACAATCCGAAAACCAAAATATACAGTTCCATTAATTCCTAGTCATAATTGAAAGTTTTTTTTTTTTTAAATGTTTTTTTTCAGCATATTCTGTTTCTAGGAGTAAACTAAATTTAATGTGCCTCCAGGTCCATCTTTGGTAGCGAAAAAGCATGGAGGCTATCATTCCCGACCTTTCTTTCTGTATTTACTTGTTCCCTGGCTGTCGTGTTGATCAGTGGCTTGGTACTTTTTAAATCGCTGACTCTGAACAAGTATGCAGGAGTTTTGACTTTTCTGATCTGCATGCTTGTTTCCAGGTAGGTATTGAAGATAAAGAGAGCCAGGTATTTTCAGAAGGAGGTCAGTAATGGCAGCCTGTGTATTTATTTCTGTACAGGTTTCCCCTACAGGCTTATTTCATGGAGCATCCATTTACAGTAGGCAGCAACCTGTAGCAATCAATCCATAGGTTATCAGTTTTGAACTGCAATGAAATAAGGTTACTGTTGGTTACATATAGAACATATTAGGGATGCACCAATACCTTTTTTTTACAATGAGTACAAGTACCGATTTACTTATTTTTTTCTTTTTTTTTTTCTTTAGTACTCGCCGATACCAGTTACCGATACCTACTACTGTCTGCAATGATACAAAGCATTGAAAAGTTATTTACAAATGAAATAGATTTTTTTTTTAATTTAGCGCTTTTTCAATGTGAAATGTGTAAATATGTTTATTTATATGTGTAAAAATATTCACTAACAAAGCAAACAAAAAAAAAACATTCTAATTGTTTGTTTATAAAATAGACGTGAACAAAAGAAAAACAGCAGGAAAATAATAAATGGAGGAGAATAGGGAGGTATTAAGGCTGATTAGAGTAAATAAGGGTTATTAAGGGGTTAAGCAGAGGAACATTTGTTCATCCCTTTGATCTGCAGATGAAGAAATAGAAATATACAAAAAGAAACAATGTTCCTTTTTATTTTAGTGTTTCAGGGCTGAGCAATGTTGTGTCTTTTTTTTGACAGCTCCAATTACCGGACTTCTTTAACCACTTGCCAACCACCGCATGTACATTTACATGGGCAGAATGGCACGGCTGGGCAAATAGGCGTACCTGTACGTCCCTTTGAATTTGCCACCGTGTGGTCGCGTGCGCGCCGCCGTGAGCTCCGTGAGTAGGATCACGGGTCCCGCGGACTCCATGTCCACGGGAATACCCACGATCGTCTCACAGAGCTGAAGAACGGGGAGATACTAATGTAAACAAGCATCTCCCTGTTCTGCCTAGTGACACTGTCACTGATCATAGCTCCCTGTGATTGGGAGCTATGATCAGCGGCGTGTCACTCATAGCCACGCCCCCTAACAGAATCACTTCCTAGGACACACTTAACCCCTTCCTAGCCAGCTAGTGGTTAGCCCCTTCACTGCCAGTGTAATTTTTACAGTAATCGGTGCAATTTTATAGCACTGATCGCTGTAAAAATTACAATGGTCCCAAAAATGTGTCCAAATTGTCCGATGTGTCCGCCATAATGTCGCAGTCACGATAAAAATCACAGATTACATTGCTAGTAAAAAAAAAAAAAAATGAATAAAAATGCCATAAACGAACCCCTATTTTGTAGACGCTATAAATTTTGCGCAAACCAATCAATATAAGATTATTGCGGATTTTTTTACCAAAAATCTGTAGAAGAATACGTATCGATCTAAACAGGAAAAAAAAAAAGTTTTTTTTTTTTTTACATATTTTTTGGGGATATTTATTATAGCAAAAATTTAAAAATAATGCGTTTTTTATTTTTTATTTTTTTCCAAAATTGTTGCTGTATTTTTGTTTATAGCACAAAAAATAAAAACCACAGAGGTGATCAAATACCACCAAAAGAAAGCTCTATTTGTGGGAAAAAAGAACGTCAATTTTGTTTGGGAGCCATGTCGCACGACTGCGCAATTGCCAGTTAAAGCGACACAGTGCCGAATCGCAAAAAGTGCTCTGGTCTTTGGCCAGCCAAATGGTCCGGGGCTTAAGTGGTTAACACTGGGGACACCCACTGACAGCTCGAAGAACTGGGCCTGAAAGTATTGGTTTCGTACCCGAGAATGCTCCATTGTTCAAGGTACCTACAACATTAAGGCCTCATGTACACTGGATGTTATAAAAACGGCAGTAGTGTTAGCTGTAGAAAGCTATAGAATGAGATTTACAGAGTAGAGTTTTTCAGTGTTAACGTTTTGGCTGTTTTTAGCAAATCTATACTACCACAAAAGCTTATGGCTCAAATGCCGAATAGCTGTGTGTTTTTTTTTTTTTTTTTGTTTTTTTTTTTAAGCATTTTTCAGAGTTAGGCCACTTTCACATGTGCGGATCCATTTTCAGACATCTGCCTGCTCAGCAGGGATCGATCCGTTGATTCCCGCTGAGCCGGCGGATGACAAGTCCGTTTCTACACACTGTGCAGAAACGGACCTGTCAGATCTTCGCTCTCCTCTATGGCGGGATCTGATGAAAACTAACCGCCTTTCCGTTATCATCCGATCCGCCAGACAGATGGAAAATAGGGTTTTCATCCGTCTAGATTTAGCGGAACGGATGTCAGCTGACATCCGTCGCTCCATAGAAATGTATGGAGCGTTCATCCAGGTCTGCCTGAAAACGGATCTGAACGGTTTGCACGTGTGAAAGGGCCCTTGAAAACTAGTTTTCAAACCCACTAGTTTGTTTTGTTTTTTTTTCCAGCCAGAAAACGCCCCTGCCAAAAAATGCTGATAACAGCCTATGTGTGCATGGACACATAGGATACCATGCTGGGGAGTTTACTGGCTTTAGGTGTTTTTTCTGAAGCCAAAAACAGCAGCTGTAAAAACATCCAGTGTGCATGAGAGCTTAGGGTCTGTTAACATCAAGTGAGCAGCGGGAACGTGTGCGAAATTGCATGTTTTTATTGTAGGTAAACTGCTGTGCCACCTGTTAACGGCATGCCAACAAAAACCCTTTGATATTTATAATATATAATATAATAATAATATATATAATATAATATAATATAATATAATATATAATTTGATATATTAACATAAAGTTAGTTTTTCTAATGTACATATTTTTACACTGTATCTAACGAATATTCATTATTTTGGTCTGTAGGAAAAGCATTATAAATGCGTTGGCTCTAGTACTTACTTGCATTCCCAGTTATAATGTTCGTTTCACAAAACTGAGTTTATCCTATTGGGTTAGTTTTTTCTATGGGTATAACACCTAGTGATGTCACATGAACACATAGGCTGTTGGCACTGGTGCTTAAACCCTTTCCTGCACCATTCAGGTGGTTTCCATAGTAACAAATATATAAACAGTTGAAACAGGAACTAGAATATGCGCTGTATTTATTGATGCAAAGTGACCAATGATACATTGCAGAAGAATACCAAGCTTTTAGGTGTGTGTGTGTGTGTGTGTGTGTGTGTGTGTGTGTGTGTGGTACCGTGCACCAGTACTGTGGGTTTTACTAAATGTGGGTACCTACATAAGAAAGATTCAAGTCATAGAATTATTATTATTTTGCTCAGGTATACTAGCGATGTTGCTGTGCTTTTTGTGGCCTTCTGATTAACTTACTTTGTGTAAGTTCTGACGTGAAAACCATAGCTTTAAAATCATAAGGAGAATAAAAAGTGATTTTTTTTTTTTTTATTTAATTTTTTTTTTTGCATAAATTTAAGGCATTTAAAAGATCTGTCTTGGCATAAAAAGTAAGTTCTCTGTGAACATTTTAGACTGCTGCGATGTTTGTAGACTGCTGCAGTCTGTATTTAGTTATGTTCTTTCATGCCTGTGTGCAGTATACAAATGTTATGGTGATTCCATTTGTAGAATAGCCTATAAGGCCCTTTATGAATAAAGGTTTAACCTAATTTTTCTAGTGTTGGGGGTGTGTGTGTGTTTTTACACTACTACACTGGGCACTTTTACCCTCTTGCTGCCCAGGCCAGTTTTCAGCGCTGTCATCCAATGCTGTACCCAAATTTAAATTATCAGAATTTTTTTCACACTAGTGCTTTCTTTTGGTGGTATTTAATCACCACTGAGTTTTTTATTTTTTGCAAAATAAATGAAAAAAGACATAAAGCACAAACAATCAGAAAAAGATATTATGAAAATGTTCAGAACATAAAACAAGTTGCACATACAGACGTATATCGACACCCTATAATGGCATGAACTAATTAGAATACTATTGGGGAATGTCTACCAATATAAAATCTTATAATCTTAGTCCATGGTTTACTACTCCCTATCTTAAACTCCCATAAGGGTGTAGGACACATCACACATAAGACCAGAAAAAGGGGGCGAAATAATGCAGCCTGGGTTAGGAACTTGGACAGACATCACCTTGCTCATCCCAACTCTAGACCAGGTTCAAATCTTGCGGCCGACCCATATATACATTTCAGAGGATTCCCTGAGCAACTTCCAGGGGTGCCAGATTTGGCAACATTGTTCATATGTGTCCAATTCACGTGACAGGAGTTTCTCCATCGTCTCAATATGGTCCATCTCTGTAACCAGCTCAGAGGTGGAGCCTGTGCGCTGATCGCCAACGGCATAGTATAACTGCTCTTGCTGCCGTCAGCCAGTGCCTAAGAAGGCCTTTTGTAATTCTTTTATAAGAGCCGGATAAGATAGTCATTTGTGGTGTATTGGTGACAATCGCCCCAGTTGCACGTTTATGGAGCTGGAGAATCACACCCCAGAAATCATAGACAAATGGACATTCCCACCAGATGTGCAATAGCGAACTCTTAGCGTAATGACAATGCCAACCTAAATCTGTAACATTTGGGTATATCCGCTGAAGCAACATCGGACTTTGATACCATCGAGAGAGAAGCTTAAAATTCGTTGCATGTGCCTTAGTTGCTAATGACATCCAGTGAGTGAGGGTAAACACTTTCTCCCATTCTTATGGTCTAATTTGAATATTCAAATCTAGAGTCCACTTATTTCTAAATTCCAGGAGGTGTGGATGGAGTTTCAAAGTAAAGAGTCCTATATACTGCAGAAAGAATGCTTTGGTATAGTATCCTGTAAAAGGAGACTCAAAGGTGTCTGGTTCTCTATTAAATACATCCCTTGAAGAAAATGGTGATAAAAGACGATAGTTGCCGATATTCCAGCCAATGTGTAATTGAGTGTTGCTGTATAGGAATCAGACTTGACAACAGTGGGAGAGTTCCCTGGCAAAGAATTTGGGATATTTGGCGGCTTGCCTCCTTACTCCATGACAGGAAACTTTACCACTGCTGGAGGAAACCGTGGGTTACCGAGTAAGGGAGCTATTGGTCCCATTTTGGGAGAAAGTCCCAATTGGCTTTGTATTTTATCCCAAATACGCACTAAGTGTGCTGTAAGGAAGAAAGTGGAGATTGAAGGGGGCAATCGTAGGGCTGGGGAAAAAATCGATTAAAATCTTGAATCGAATTGAGAGGTCAAATCGATTCAAAATGTAAACAAATCAAATTTTTTTTTTCACCGCGCCGGTCCTGAGGCACTGCGGGCATGAGTTTTTAGGCGAGGCTTCGGCCGGATGCCGCGGACTAGGCCGAAGTCGCCTAAAAACTCATGCCCGCAATGCCTCAGGACCGGTGCAGTGCCAGCGCCGGTCCTGAGGCGCTACGGGCATGAGTTTTTAGGCGAGTCCGCGGCTTCTGCCTAGTCCGCGCGGCCGGACCCTGCGGACTAGACCACTTAGGACGCGCAGCGCGACTCGCTCTTGCACAGTAGGGAACCGGAAAGTGAAGCCGCAACGCTTCACTTCCTGATTCCCTCACAGAGAATGGCGGCGGCAGCAGCCGAGAGCCGAGCGATTGATCGGCTTTGGCTGCCAACATCGCTGGACCCTGGGACAATTAAGTGTCCATTTATTTAATTCAGCAGCTGCAGTATTTGTAGCTGCTGGCTTTTAATATTTTTCTTTTTAGGTGGACTCCCTCTTTAAGGGTGCTTTGAAACTTGTGAATGCACCCTGCTGGCTATTGCTTGCGGTATCCCCAGCGGGGCTTCACGCAATTAGATGCAAGTAGGAAGCACCGTTGAAAGCAATGAGGCTTCTGGCTCCCACACCTAATCGTACCCACTTGAATGTAATTATTCATGCTGTGATCACATGCTTGTGATTGACGCAGGACCCTGGTCGCATGTGATCGCAGCATGAATGATTACATGTGTGTAATGAGCTGCGAGTGTCGGCAGCCTTTCATTCTATTCAATGGGGGCTGACTACTCGCTAATCGCAGGAACCTCCACAATGGTGGTATTGTGATAATATATTTTATACATAAAACATCTTTGATAAAGGTATGAGAACGCAGTGGAAGATAATGGGGGCAAAAATAGGATACTGTAAGTATGGTTATGCTTGACTGCTGTGGAAAGTAAAGTGTCAACCAGTCAATTGGTACCAGGCACTGAGTTGTGGAAATTGCCACTCACTCCTTCCTTTCACAAGGCACTGCTTGGCGCCTGAGCAGCCATCAAGGGCTGAACAGTGTCACATGCTATAGTAGGAAGATCTTTAGGCCTGTGTAAACTAATAATCAGGTTGTTGGAGGGAGGGGCTTGAATATTGTAAGTATAACTAGTAGAGCTATATTTTTCTCCTATAGTCTTCCAGGAGAGCCTCTGAGATATAGGGCCCCTCCCTCCGGCACGGGAAAGGCCTTCCCCTTCCAGGGCGGGCTGGGCACTTCCTCCGTTTGATCACAAACACAGTGGTGGTGAAGGTCTGGGGCAGGCACTCATAGGCGTTTTTTGTTTTTGGCTTTCAGGGTAAAGCCCAGATGCAGCCCCCTAGGAGAAGATGTGGATCAGTTAGGTTCCAATTGGGAGAAGCCACTTTGCCCTGAATGTGTCAGTAGTCTGGTCAAGGACGATTCTTTGACGGCATCTCATAAGATCCTTACGTTCGTTAAAGACCAGATCACATCCACGTTCCAATCTTTTAAAGGGGTGATGGATAGGATGCAGGGTCCCTCTATGCCCCTATCCAGAGCAGCAAGTATGCCTGTCCTATCGGAGCCTAGTCAGGAGGATAGGGAAAACGAACCCAGTACGCTTGCCTCCTCTCAAGTGAACTCAGGGTCTGATTCAGAAGGAGAGGAAGATTCCTCCAGAGGGTCCAGGTACAGATTGACGCTGGACAATGTGGGGGACTTGCTGAAAGCGATTCATGACACTTTGGAGACTAGAGAGGAGTCGGTACAAGCTAAGCAAGACCTCATGTATCAGGGGATCAGTACACAGAAATCCAGGTTATTCTCTGTGCAAAAATGTCTAGTGGAATCGATCTTGCTGGAGTGGGAGCACCCTGAAAGAAGAACCTTCTTTTCAGGCAGTCTTAAACGCAGATTTCCCTCTGAAAAGGACGCGGTCCATCCTTGGGGGGGGGGGGGGAACCCAAAGTTGAATGCACCTCTGGCGAAGGTTTCCAAAAAGACTGATTTGGCATTTGACGACTTGGGATTCCTTAAAGTGGTCCACCCTAAAAAAAATAAATAAATAAAATTCATGACACTGCCTAAAAACAAAATAAAAAAAAACATTTGGAATTTTTTTTTTTTACTTACCTCTAAATGCCTGTTGCTAGGGGGTCCCTCGTAGTCTGCCTCTTCCAGTGCCTGGGCTGGTGACATCACTTCCCCCTCGGCACAGGAAGGGCTCTGCTCCCTCCCTCCTGTCAATCATCTGGGACCCATTACAGGTCCCAGGTGACTAAGCGGCCAATCACGGCGCGCCGCTCGCGCATGCACAGTGTGTGCCAGGCTGTGAAGCCACAGCCCGGCGCCCACAGTTGCAATTCCGGCGCCGCTGAATGGAGGGGGAGAAGAGCGTTGATCCCCCTCATCGCTGGAACAGGTAAGTGTCCAATTAAAAGTCAGCAGCTGCAGTATTTGTAGCTGCTGACTTTTAATTTTTTGTTTTGATGGGCCCTCCTCTTTAAGGACCCCATGGAGACGAGTGAGGGGAAGATGGCCCGCCCCCCCGTCTCCATAGCACTGCAGGGCGGAAGCAATGCCATAGCTCTTAAAAAGGGCCATTTTTTTTTTTTAAATGACAATTTTTTTTTTTATTGCATTTTAATGTAAATATGAGATCTGAGGTCTTTTTGACCCCAGATCTCATATTTAATAGGTCCTGTCATGCTTTTTTCTATTATAAGGGATACATTCCTTGTAATAGGAATAAAAGTGACACTTTTTTTTTTTTCTTTTAACAGTGTAAACATGTTAAAGGTAAAGTAAAGAAAAAAAAAAAATTATTTTTTAAACACGCCCACATCCCGTGTGCAGAAGCGAATGCATACGTGACTAGCGCCCGCATATGAAAACTGTTCAAACCACACATGTGAGGTATCGCCACGATCGGTAGCGCGAGAGCAATAATTCTAGCCTGAGACCTCCTCTGTTACTTAAAACATGCAACCTGTAGAATTTTTTCAACTTTGCCTATGGAGATTTTTAAGGGTAAAAGTTTGTCGCCATTCCACGAGCGGGCACAATTTTGAAGCGTGACATGTTGTGTATCTATGTACTCAGCGTAACATTATCTTTCACACTATAAAAAAAAATTGCGCTAACTTTACTGTTTTTTTTTTTTTTGTTTTTTTTTTATTCAAAAAAAGTTTTTTTTCCCAAAAAAGTGCGCTTGTAAGACCGCTGCGCAAATACGGTGTGACAAAGTATTGCAACGACCGCCATTTTATTCTCTGGAGTGTTAGAAAAAAATGTGTAATGTTTGGGGGTTCTAAGTAATTTTCTAGGAAAAAAAATGTTTTTAACTTAGACAAATCTCAGAAAGAGGCTCGGTCTTTAAGTAGTTAAGCCAGCCCTTGCAGCTACTTGCGTTGCCAGAAACTTTAAAATGCTGGTTAACGCAGTTGCAATCCCACATTTCTGCAGGCACGTCCAGACAACTGCTCAAATCTTTTTCCTTACTGTTTAAAGCAGTCGGATTCCTTGCAGATGCCTCTGCGGAATCGGTGAAGCTGGCAGCCAGGTCATCGCACTGGTTAAAGCCACACGAAGGTCCATATAGTTAAAAGCTTGGTCAGGGGATGCAGCATCAAAGCTCAAGCTTTGTGGATTGCCTTTCTCAGCTGAACACCTCTTTGGACCTGGGCTTCAGGAGGCACTGGAGCGTACCCAGGACAAGAAAAGTGTTCCCAGAAACAAATGCCAGAAGGTAAACATTTCGAGGTGACAGGCAGCAGACCCAACAGGAGAGAGGGTCGTCTTAAAAAACACTGGACAGGTCAGAAGGGATATGGAAGAGGAATATTATTCAATCCTCCTCAGACCACATCAAAGCCCCAGTGTCTCCTGTGTCCTGGTGGGAGGAAGATTGGGGGACTTCCTCCCACAATGGACCAACGCAACTTCAAGCCCGTTTACATTGGAAATAATAAAAAACGGCTACAAGTTGGAATTCAATGCCATTCCCCCTCCCATTACTCCATTACCCTGAGACCAGGAGAAAGCAGGGGCTCTGAGTTGACTGTTAGGGGAGCTGGTGGATCAACAAGTCATCAGCCAAGTGCCACATGCAGAACGCTGCCAGGGGGTGTATTCCCACGTATTCGTAGTCAAAAAAGATCAGGCAATTTTAGGTTAATCCTCAATCTCCGTCCTCTGAACAAGTTTATCAGATTCAAGCATTTCAGGAAGCAGTCTATCTTCACGGTAATTAATCTCCTGTTTCCCGATTTGCTATATGGCAACGATCGATCTCATGGACACATTCGCATGTGCCGATACATCAGGATTTCCAGAAATTCCTCAGACTAGCAGTCAGTGTGAATTCAGAAGTTCTTCACTTCCTGGCAGAAGCCTTAGCCCCGCTGCGTGTCAGAGCCATTACAGTGATGCCCTACTTGGATGATCTTCTGTTTGTGACCCAATCCTATCAGCAGCTGGAAGAGAACTTACATAGGATTTCCTGCGCTCCCTTGGGTGACTAATCAATCGGGACAAGTCCCAGCTAATCCCAACCCAGGATGTACACTACCTGGGCTATAGGATATCTTCAACAGAGAAGAAAGTCTCCCGTTGGAGAAGATTGAGAAACTGGGTCTAGCGATAGCACAGCTTCAGAGCAATCAGGAACTCCATTTAAGAGATGTCATGAGAGTGATAGGTTTAATGACCTCCTGTTTCCCAGCAGTCTCCTGGGCAAGGTTTCACCAGCGCCCATTACAGACTCTTTCTACACTGCTGGGATGGCAGCCAGCAGAGTTTGCATCAGCCTATGCCCATATCGACCAAAGTTAAAAGGGCGCTGTGATGGTGGCGAACCAGTCACAATCTAGGCAAGGGTCTGTTGTGGTTCAGACCAACAGCACTGGTGGTGACAACAGACGCCAGTTCTTTCGGCTGGGGAGCCCACCTGGAAAAGTATCTATCTGGCTCAAGGAACTTGGTCTCAGGTGGACCTCGAATCAGAGGGAGCTACTGGCAGTGCAGAGGGCTTTAGAGTCCTTCTAGCAAAAGATAAGGGGACAGCACCTGCGAGTAAGGACGGACAATGTGTCAGTAGTCGCATACATAAACAAACAGGGGGAATCCAGGAGCCCTGCCTTACAGCAGGCAAAATTTTCGGTTTGGCCAAATTAAACCTGGCTTCATTGATAGCATTCCACTTAAAGGGGTCTCAGAACTCTGTGGCGGACTTTCTCAGTCGCCATCGAGTAAGACAAGTCGAGTGGTCGCTCAACCAGGAAGTCTTCGAGCAGATTTTTGAGGACCTGGGGCTGGCCTGTGGTGGATCATTTTGCTTCAGAAAGCAACAAGGTTGCCTAGTTCTTCTCTCTGCATCCGCTGGATCGAGCCAGGGAGATGGTTGCCTTCGCCAATACATGGCACTTCAGCCTTTGCTATGCCTTTCCCCCAGTAAGAATAGTCGCGGCAGTTCTCCAGAAGTTTTTGAGCGAGAAAACGGATCTCATTCTGATCGCTCCATTTTAGCCGAGGAGGGCCTGGTTCGCCGCCCTAAAGAGGCTGACCTTCTATCCCCCCTATACCTCTCCTGGTGAGGGAGGATCTGGTCACACAGGGACCTATTCGGCACCCTCAGGTAGATACTGTCAGACTTGCAGCATGGTATCTGAGGAACAGCTGTTAAGGGCTCAGGGGTTCTCAGAGTCATCAAGAGCCTTTTAGGCTGGTTTCACACCTATGCGAATTAGATGCCGGTTTCTCCGCATCCAATTCGCATATTTGGAGAATGTGACTGGCTCCCATATCTCTGATGTGGCTGCGGAGCGCACTGCACAAACGCTGTGCATCTGACTCTTTTTTTTTTTTTTTCTGGGCCGACTTCAGGCATAGATTCGGCCCTGATTCGTCCCTGAAACGGGGAACAGGGACGTGCAGCGCTCCTGTGTGAACAGTGCCTCAGAATGCTGTAAGCCAATAACCAGGGCCATTTACATCAAGATCTGGAGAAGGTTAAACTCCTGGTTAGCAGAACTAGGGCTGGAAGAACCGGGAATTCCAGCGATACTGGACTTTTTCCAGGCAGAAATGGAATTGGGCCTCTCCATTAGCACCCTAAAGGTACAGGCTGCTGCCTTGAGTGTGTTTCTTCAGGTCTCCCTGTAGCAAGATCAATTTGTAAGGAACTTCTTTCTGGGCCTGTTCCGCCTGGAGTCTATGCTTGGTCCTCAAGGCACCTACAGGGAGTCCCTTTGAACCACTGGAGAAATCTGGAATTAAGTGGGTGGTTCCAAAGGCAGTTTTTTTGCAGTTACATCAGCCAGAAGAGTGAGTTGCAGGCGCTTTCGATCAGAGAGCCTTTTTTGTTAATTTTGGAGGATGGGGTTGTGCTCGAATAAGATCCTAGTTTCCTCCCCAAAGTATCCTTTTGTGCCAACTTTTTATTCCTCTTCAGAGGTTGATGAGGAAGGAAGGTTTAGTAGATGTCAGGCGAACCCTTTCAGCTTATCTAGAGGTCAGCAGAGACTTCAGGAAGCCAAAATCTTTGTGAACTTTGCAGAGGCACGCAAGGGATATAAAGCATCAAAAGCCACTATTGCCAGATGGATAAAAATGACAATTACAGAGGCATACAGATTGGCGGGGAAGCAAGCGCCCCTAGTTAAGACACATTCAACCAGGGCGGTGTCAGCTTCATGGGCAGAGAAATCCAGCGCCACTCCAGAGGAGATCTGCAGAGCTTGGACCTGTTTTCTGATAAAGAACAGGCATTTGGGCGAAAGGTCCTCCAGGCAGTGGTCCCAGCCTAGCAGAGGGTTTTTTTTATTTGCTTATTTCAGAGGCTGTCCTGGAAGACGATAGGAGAAAACCGGAGTTAGACTTACTGGTAACTCTCTTTCTTGGAGTCTTCCAGGACAGCCTGGTTTCCCACCCAGTATTTTTTTGGAGCTGTTGAAAATTGTATATACTGATGTTATGTCTTTCAGGGCCTTCCGGCGGTTCGTGTGGAAACTGAAGGGGAAGGCCTGGAGGGCCTTCTAACAAATTTGGGTGACCTTGTTTCCTGTCCTGGAGGGAGGAGCCCTATGTCTCAGAGACTGTCCTGGAAGACTCCTAGAAAAAGAGTTACTGGTAAGTTTTAACTCTGGTTTTTTAAGAGAACTTGTTACTATATTCCTAATTTTCATTATTATACAGGATTTATATAGCGCCAACAGTTTGCGCAGTGCTTTACAAAACAGTTTATTGTGATGGGCATTGAGCGGTAATTCTTTTTTACAGTTACTTATGCCAACTTGCATGCACGTTTAACCCTCCATAGACTTTAGGTGGTGCTCGATTATGATCTTGCCAAACTCAACATGCTTAGGGGTGTTCCGAGCAGGTAGCGGGGAGGCCCTGTAAGGTCTTCTCAAGATGGAGTCATTGGAACAGATTTTGTTGATGAACCTCAGTTATTAGTCCCTCCCCAAAAGTGTTGCAGACTCATCCACACATATGAGATCTAGATTGGGTGACCCTAATAAATTTGGTTACACATTTGCATGCTCTTTTATTTAGTTGTTGTATCACTGTAACGAAAATGTTCTAGTCCATAGAAACTTGGGAATGGCTTGCAACGGTATTATTTATTTATGATTTATATATTGGTGTGTATGCTAGATACGCAACATATTATGGTAATATACAAAATGGAAAACTGTCCCTAGTTGTAATATAAAAAATTTAATTGCTATTGAATGTGTTCCCTGGCACTATCTTTTCCATTATGTCTACCCTTCCTAAACAAAAATAAGTAAAATATTAATATTTCAAACTGGGAGTCTAAGGGCTGGTTCACACTGCTGCGGTGCGAATTTTGCGCAAATTGGATCCGATTGCATTGCAATTTTACGTTGCAAATTCTTTGTGTTCTGGCAAATCTACTGCGATTCTACGGAAAATATTGCATTGAATTTGCATCGCACACGGATCAAACTCGCAATGCATTGATGTGAACAGAACTAATGGAAAACTGTTATTTAAATGACTTGCGAATTTAAGCGATCGCAATGACTCAAATTCGTAATAGAATTTGCAGCGGTGTGAACCGGCCCTAAAAGGCCAATAAAAGTATAATGGAATATAGTAGGTAACGTTTTTCTTTACCAAATTAATTTGGTGTTTCTCTTTTTTGGCCTAGAAGTTTCCATAGAGGTAAAACTGCATTTCAATTATTAATGGATTAGGTTAACATCTCTGCATCATATATGCAAAGTGTCTGTGCGTTTACAAGCCTAACTTATTCCTTTTATGTCACAAATGAAAACTTGAGAATATTGAAGTGTTGGAGTTCTGTGTATGGGACCTGTACCTTTTTGATTGTGCAGTAAACATCGCAGTATAGCATGGCCTTATCCAATGGATACTTAGTACTACTTTTTGTGTGTTATCTGCACAGGAAGGGAGAGGTGCCAGCTTAAGCTCAGTTATCAGATCGATGGTAGAGCCCTGTTGGATTTCTCCCCCCTCCTCTTCTCTTGTGCCCTGGAGCCTGTGCTGGCGCTCTCTCCCCCCTCCCTCCCACTCTGCTGCAGCAAGGAGCGGTTGGGGGTCAGCGGAAAATATGTGGCAAGGACCTGACAGACAGCAGGCATCAGAGAGTAGGCCGCATCCCAGAGGAGAGGGGGAGGAGAGGGAGAGACAGGACTGATATTCCTGAATAAGGCAGAGAGCTTGAAAAGGAGGGGGGATGGGGGATAGCAGAAAGTAATATCACAAAAGTGGGGAGTTAGAGGTAGAAGGGTGGCATACATGGAGAGAATGTGCTGTAAAAATATTGTATTAAATGCCATTTCACAACCTTGCATTTGTTTTCTGTAAATAGTATTATACTAACAAATTATGCATGTATGATCAACCTTAAAAAATCAGGGCCCATTCAGACTAGTGTTAATGCATGGTAAAATGCACCTTTTTAAATACTGTCAAAACACGTGGCCTACTGAGGTGTGTTTTGGAATCCTTCATTAGGAATGGCACCCCAACACACAATACGGTAGTAGCTAAAGCACAATATGTAGCAGTGCACTACAAAGCACATACTGTATGTTGTGATTTGCTGCTGTTTAATAGTCAAGCCTTATCCAATGGATCTGGTCTGTTATGCAACTATTGCATCTGCATGTGTATGTCCTCAGTAGTATTCTTAATATTAATATTGTATTTTGTTTGATTCAGTAACTCAGCAGGTACATTTGCTGACAATACCTTACCGTTGGGGACAAATCGGTGTACAAATATATACTGTATGTTATATATATATATATACAATATACTTTATTTTATTTTTTCTAATGGAAAATCTGTCAGACTAGCTTTGGGTAGGATGCGCAATCCTACAACTTATTTGAATTTTTTTGCACTCGAATTGCATGAACAGGGCAGACCAAAACAAATGTAGTGGTATTCTACAGGACACGCCTCACTTTTTTTTTTTATTCCCCCCTGATTGGTGGGAAAATATTTAAAGTGATTCAGGGTATACTCCTCACTACCTTTCCCACGGCCCCAATCCCTAAACACTACCTGACTCCTCTCACCGCTCTTGCGCTGTCCTGGCTGCGGCCCCCCTCTCCTCTTTTCCTTGTCTCACAGGAAGGGCATTGGGAACCATAGGCTTTTGCTGCTGTCAGTCAAACTTCTGTAAGGAGGGAGCAAGGGTGTGGCTTACCAGCACTGCGTGCGTGTCTATGGACGCACGCAGTTTAGATTTGGTGAGTATGGGTTTCCATCATAGTACGACTTGCTGAGGAGGCACCTGGGGGAAGGAGGAGCAGACATTGCTGGTGGGGGACTGTCAGAGCACACCAGAACACACTGATTAGCACTCACAGCCATTGGCTAGTTGGTCGGTTGCTGGTTTTGCAGCATGATTGTTCAACAGAAGTCGTGCGTGAGACCAGCTTCTGTCAGAAAGGAAGCTGTACACACGAATGAAAGTCGGCTGGCACCTGACGATCTGACAGTTTACCAGCCGTGTGTACCCAGCCTTACTCCTGTTTCTATAAAGAATAGTCAGTCTGTTTATAAACCTTCCATACCATCCTACCTTTTTTTTTTTTTCTCTTCAGAAACCTGTCCTTCACAGTCTGCAGAGTACACCCATGTTGTGGAGTGCTGCTGCAGTGACTGGGGCAAGTGTCTTTCAGGTTGCCTGATATTGCATTATGACCACCCTGAGAGACGCCACATCCTGTCGTTTTACAGCGGCGCTTCTAGATGTGAATACAACTCTGACCACTTGCATCCTTGGCAGTTGGGAAAGTGTTTTTTCTAAAATTGACAGTTAAGCCCCCTACACACAGGCCAGTATCGGCCGGTTCAACAGAAACCAGGAGGACGCGGCACATCCTCCTGTCAGAACACAATAGCTCAACGGGGAGATTGCTGTACTTTCATTGGATACTTAGCACAGCGAGCTCCTCTTGATCTTGTGTTTTTTTTTTTTTTTTGTTTTGTTTTGTTTTGTTTTTTTTACTCCGCTGGGTTGAACGAAAAAAAAAAAACAGATCGTGTACCTAGCTTACCTGTCTCTAGTTTTTGTTTACATCAGCCGCTATGTTGGGGAGGAAGGGTGACATTGTTGAAGAAACTGCAGGTTCCTTTTTAAAGGTAAACTTTTGTATGTGTGCAGTGTGAGTTATTGTAAAGTTTACCCAAAAATAATTTTTATTGCGACTACCGGTATATTTTATTTGCCTGCTGTTCAGTATTTTCATGATGGTATGTTTTTCACAGGAATGTAAATTCTCCCTCTAGTGGCTATCTGTATGTTAGTACAGTTGCTAGCATTGTTGATGAGTGATTGCTCATATAAGTGGTTTTTTGGTAAGAAATTATATGGTTTCAATGAGTGGACTTGCGTTAACCAAAACCTGTCACGAGAATATCATGAAGGTTTCCATTGTTGAGCTCTTCTTTTGAAAATCCTTGTTGCCTGGCACCTAATGACCTTGCTGTGACTTTCTTGAACTGCTTGTTCCAGGTCAGTGATTCAAAATATTGAAGCTATTGGGTCAGTATGTCTACCAG
Organism: Lithobates clamitans; assembly: GCA_037952925.1. Lineage (NCBI taxonomy): Eukaryota > Metazoa > Chordata > Amphibia > Anura > Ranidae > Lithobates > Lithobates clamitans. The sequence continues at coordinate 1,745,151 of JBBGZY010000780.1, read as the reverse complement.
TCATCTAGCATTTTCCGAAGCAGGTCTGCAAAGGCAGCTCCTGTATCTATCTCAGGACAGTATACTTTATGCCTGGCTTTACACTGCTGCTTTGTGATAATGCAAGGTAGAATGCTGTTATTGCAACACACATCAAAGCGCGAGGGAGCCACCAGTAACGGCACAGTACAACTGAAGCAACGGCAGCACGTACCTGCCATTGCTTCAGTTTGCTTAAGTGCGTATGTGCCCGGCTCTGCGGGAGATCTCTCCGTTGATCTCCGCTGAGCCGGCGGATGACAGGTCACTTTCTGCTCACTGAGCGGGGAGGGGCTTGTCAGGCGCCGCTGCGGCCTATGAAGGGATCGGATGAAAACGGACAGCATGTCCGTTTTCATCAGATCTCATCCGATCCACCAGCGATGGACCTGGACGTAGGGCCATCCGTCTGCTTTTTGCGGTTCGGACCGGGTCGGATGTCAGCGGACATGTCTCTGCTGACATCCGTTGCTCCATAGGCTAACATGGAGTGCCCGTTCAGGTCCGCCGTCAAAACTGACAGGCGGACCTAAACGGTCCAATCGTGTGAAAGGGGCCAAAAAGTTTGGAGATCCCCTGGTCTAGAAGATTTTAGGTGGTTCAGATTAATTAACCCAAGTGTTTGGGTTTTTTGAATGTTTGTAAATATGTTGGCACTAAAACAAAGTATATAACTTCAGAGCCTCAGTGTGTGTGTTTTAAAATTGAATGAAAATATTAAAGCAACAAAAAACAGTCCTCAATGTTTATACTGATCTAGCAAAAAATGTAAGGGTCTATTCACCTCACTCAGATCAACTGTGGTGTTTTAAACGATGAGTATCATTTGATTAGGCTTATTAGTGCACCACAATGGACCTGCAAATCCTTCTTCTTTTTTTTTTTTTTTTTTTAATTATTATTTTGCAGTGCACCATTCTGCATGGTAGTGCAGGTGTCGCAAGCAGTCACAGACCACAGTATTCCGGCACCGAGGACTGAAGCCCAGGGAACAAACCAGCCAGATGAGAACAACGCTGGAACCTGGGGCAGGTGATTGTCTGTTTATTAAGTTAGCTACAGTTTTTGCAGCTGCTGACTTTTTTAATTTTTCAAAAGATGACTGAAGAACCGCTTTAATGATCTGCGATGGTGGAGTTCTTTATAGTGCATTGATCTTCCTGCTCTCTAGTAACTGCCTGCCCATGTTGGGAGGTATGGGCTGTTGGCTATTCTAAGTTCAGGATCCTGGCATTGCATCTGCAATTTACTGATCGTGGGTGCAATGCTCTGCAGGCTCCTTAAATAAATTCAATAAAATGTGCATTCATTGTTTTTGAAAACGTGAACTCTGCCTTTTATTGCAACACATTAGCATTAATGCAAAGGGGAAGAACAGCAAAGTGTGATTGGGCCCTAAAACTTGACTGGGTGTATGCAGCATCCAATATATGAAGTTAAACAATTCCTAAGGTGTATCTATGGCCAAAATGTAAAATTATGTATTCATTTAGTTTTGCGTTAAATTGGTGAACATGTCGCCATAGACCTGACCTTTTTCAGGTCCACTGTATCTCACTAGTAAAGCTCACATGATGGCTCAAAGGAGGAATTCCAGTCAAAACCTACTAACACTCAACCTACTCTCTGCCACATTTTAAACCTAATCTATCTAACCCTGTAAAGCAAAAAACATTGTACTTACCAGTTCCGCAGCCGTTTCAATCCTGTTCCAGCGGCAGATGCTGTGTGCAGAAGAGAACTGACAGCGGCTGGGAAATGCCTGGAAAGTGACGTCATTCATAGATTTACTATGGGACTTCCGTTGTTGGCTGCGCCTCCTGCACACGCCTACACTGAAGCTGCCGCTGACAGCTCAGCATGGGACTGGAGCGGCTGCAGGACTGGTAAGTACAGTGATTTTTGCTTTACAGGCTTAGATAGATTAGGCTTAGAATATGGCAGAGAATAGGTTTAGAGTTCTGCCTGCAATTCCACTTTAAGAAATGTCAGCAGCGGCACCTTCCATGTTTGTCACTATAAATTATGTGTCTTCTGTTGATTAAACGTATTTTTTTAAATTTTTTTTTTACCATTAGCGTCTAATGCTGGCCAAACATTAGGTTTTTCTTATGTCTGTTATCTGTCTCAGTAAATATTTTTTCCTGACTTTAAATGAAATTGAAATTAAACCCGCTTAGCCCACAGGTACACTCCTTTTTCTCTTAGAAGGGATGATTGAATGTTTTACTGCTATATGTTTCCAGCATACTGGGTGATTTACATGACTTGCACTGCATTTATTCACACTTGTGCTTTCATTCATATGTGTCATTAATCACTTGATAACTACTGTTCCACTAAGCAATCAACAATTTTCACCGATCTTATGTCTGTGGTAAAAATTAGGGAGTACAAGGCTCTATTCTCTATATTTTTCCGTGCCCAGACAGTGTAAATACTGCTTTGTTTTTATTCACCCTGCCTACAGTCTGCATTGTTTGATGTAGACACCTGCAGATAACAAGTAAACACGCAGGAGAAGTGTGGGAATATAAAAAAAACAGAAACAAACATGCTTTCCTCTATGGATGCAGCATCGCCTGCCAGCTCTAAGTTCGAGGACTGAGCAATCAGCAGACTGCTGATCGCGCAGTTCTTGGTTCGCTCTGAGCAGAGAGTGGTGACTGGCAGTCATTGCTCTCTGCTCTGCCCCTCTAGCACAGGCAGAAGCAGCTGGCTCAGGCGCTGAGAGACTGAACCAGCTTCCGATCTTTCCAGAGCCTGGAGTGGGCTTTAGCCCACTGGCGGCTGGTTTAAGGTCACAGAGATGCAAAAGTAAATGCACTCTTGGGACCCAGAAGAGAAGTATGACCAAAAAAGCTTTAGCCTTACTACTTTTAACCACCTTAGCCCCGGAAAGGTTTTAACACATTACTGACCAGACCATTTTTTGCAATACGGCACTACTTTATTTTAACTGACAATTGCGCTGTACCCAAAAAAAAATCGATGTTTTTTTCCCCTCAAATAGAGCTTTCTTTTGGTGGTATTTAATCACCTCTGCAGTTATTTTTTGCGCTATAAACAAAAAAGAGGTACAATTTTGAAAAAAAATATTTTTTACTTTCTGCTATAAAAGTCATCCAGAAAAAAAAAAAAAAATCTAACTTCTTCATCAATTTAGTCCTGTATGTATTCTGCTACTGCCGCAGTACGTGTACACTAGGCGGTCTGCAAGTGGTAATATACCTACAGACTTTTACTAACTGTTCAGAAAGATCAAATGATACGCTCATGGCTTTGTGTAGGCCCTATGCATGTCTGCAGTAAGCCCCCTCAGGACAAATATTCATTGGGTGGGACAAAAAATACGTACCAGTAACTGTTGCTCTCCAGCTGGTAATTTAACACAAGCAGTCTATGCTGCTTATTTCCCACTTCCTTCTTCATAGAAGTAAACTTGACCGCTTGGCAGAACGGTGCAGACAAGTTCATTGTATACAATGCAGGACTTTGTGTCCTTTAAAGAGTAAATCCATTTTTGTTGAGTAAACCCCTCTCGGTGATCAGAGTAGATTGCAGGGATTTTAACAAACTTTGTTGCAGATTCCTACTTGTTTCTGCTCTGAAGAAAAAGCTGTTTGTTGTGTGCAGAGATAATCTAAATGGGAGTGATTTCTTCATGGTTAGTCTGTTGATACACGTACAGTGTTCTAATGAGGACTGTTGCAGTGTCTGCATCCCCTTAGAAGTGAATAACCCTTTTTGGAGTATCTTGCCAAAACTGAAATTTGGGTGGCAGAGAATGCTTAAAATCTGACTTGTATCTTAGTGCAGACTTCTGGGAACGTCAGCGGGCCAATCATAGAAGCAGGAAATTACATTTCTGAGGGTGTTCTGTATACAAACTGTGTACAAAATGCCTTTAGGATGCCATAATGCATTTTACAGAGCAATTACAACTATTGCAGATGTGTGATAGCTTTGAACAGTGATGGGTACTCTTTATAGCGGGATCAGGGGTCTAATCTGATCCCTCCTCTGCCCTCCAAGGCAGCTGATCAAACAGATCTGTTTGATCGGCTGCTTTCCTGGCTGTACTGGCCAGGGAAACACAAAACTGGAAGTGACAAAATCCTCATCGCTTCTGGTTTCATTCATTCCAGAGGAAATAAAGGAATGGATGTTCCTCCATCTCCTCTGTGAGCAGCTAGCCCAACTGTTTTACAGTGGTTCTGGGCTCCCCGGTGGAACAGGAGTGCCTGGGAACAGTAGGGGGCTCCTTCCAAGCCCCATAAAAGTGATTGGGTGGCTGTAGAGTCACGTAAAAGACTATCACTGGCTGAAGAAAATGATACCAGAATTATGGCTACAGCCACGATCCTGGTATAACCACTTGCTCCCGAGTCGTATATACAGTAAATGGCCTAAGGGCAAAAAGTGGTTACATTCAGGTATGGATATTTTACACACAGTAACATTGGCCCAGTTTGGACCAATGTAACTACACTCCGTTACAGTTTAGTGTATCACTGAAGTAGACACTACTTCTCCAGTGATTCTGGGTCCAATGCTGAACTACTTTCCCTGCTGTATTCTGAACTCAGTTCAGCCACTCTGCTTTTAGCAGTAAGGGGACTGGACTTCCTCTTTTAACGCAAAAAGTATTTGCTACTTTTTACAGGGGAACATTTGGAAATGCTAATTGTGCCCAAGGAGTACCCTCAAAAATCTACCTCTAGTCTAAAACTGCTCCTGAAAGCTAGTAATGTGTTTTCTGGTATGTGAGAGTGCCTAGGCATGCCTTAAAGTGGTTGTAAACCTTTACAGACCACTTTTACCTACAGGTAAGCCTAGATCAGTGATGGCGAACCTTGGTGTCCCAGATGTTTTAGAACTACATTTCCCATGATGCTCATGCACTCTGCAGTGTAGTTGAGCAGCATGGGTAGTTACAAAACATCTGGGGTGCCAAGGTTCGCCATCACTGGCCTAGATTAAGGCTTACCTGTAGGTGCAAGAAATATCTCCTAAACCTACACTGTTTAGGAGATATTTGCAAAAGACAGGCACCGATGCCGTGCTGTATCTAGCGGCGATCGTGCCGTTAGTGGCGGCTCCCACGCGGGAGTGACGTCATCGCAGCTCCGGCCAATCACAGCACCGGAGCCACGATACCCGTAAGGAAGATGGACGCTTTGTGGAAGAGGGGACAGCGGTGACATCGTGGGCTCCTGTGTCAGTTAAGTGACACATAATGGGCTACTATGTGATGAATAGTAGCCCATTATGCTTTACCGGGAAACAAAGAGGAAGTAAAACCCATCAGGGTTTACTTCCTCTCTTTAAACCTATAGCCTCATAGTTGTGAAGTGTTCTAAGGCACTGCTGCTCTCGAGAGATTTTGGAGTAAGATTTGGTGATGCCACTACTGTTTGACCACTGAGAAATCATGCAAAAACATTACTTGCCTCTACTACGTTGGTTGCCTTCGCTAAGAGACAGAGTACAGAACAAGTCTGTAAACTGGAAAAGATCATATGTGGGGAAACCACAGGCAATACTGGTATTCAGTTCTTTGCCTGCCTATGTTTTTGTGTTCACAGTCCCCAGAGTTCAGTTCCTCCTTATTTCTAGTCCTTCCAGCTTTTGCTCTACTGTCACCTTATTTGCTTGTGATATTTGAAATTTCTGCCCCAGTACAGACTTCCCTTAAAGGAAACATGTACCTGGAGAATAAGGAGGCTGCCATTGCTAATGGTTTGGCTGTCATGCTATTCTAATGGCTGCAATACTTTCTCAGGCACAGACCTAGAACAAGTATGCAAATTGGGAATTCTGACTTCTCTCCAATTTTCTAATCTGATCTGCTTGTACCAGGCCAGAGACAGCCAGGCAGCTAGTACTCTTAAAGTGGTTGTAAAGGCACCTTCTGTATGCTTCTCCCCCGGCAGCCCCCCAATACTTCTTGAGCCTCATGTCTATCCAGTGATGTACATGAGACCAGCGGCTCTCCCTGGTCTCTGGCGCCTCATTGGCACCTGCTGCTGTCAATTGCAGCCATTGAGGAGGGATTGGGGTGGGGCTAAGCCACTTTTTTGTGTCTTATGGACACAGGCGGCTCTAGAGGAAGCATGCAGCTCAAGAGGGAGAGTGCCCCCATAGCAAGGGAGCTTGCTATAGGGGCATTTAGCCAAAGGGAGGGGCTAGGAGCACCAGCAGGGGACACGAGAAGAGGCGGATCAGCGCTGCTCTGTGCAAAACCACTGCACAGAGCAGGTAAGTATGACATGTTTGTTAGTAAAGGCTCTTAGTTTAACCTAGCCATAGACAGATTGAAATGTGGACAGTTTAGCAGTGACTGGATGATTTTCGATTCATTTATGGGAGTTCCTGCTTGACAGAGTTCACTCTGAATTCTGTTGTATGGGAATGTTGAAAAATTTTAATTTGATCTGTGCAATCGGCTGCCTGTCTTTGATTTGAGTAGACTGCCTGCAAAGGGCTGCAGCGAACACCTGCGCATCTTGTGCAGGTGAAGATGGCCCCTCGCAGGGGTAATAATTGGTAAACATGTGAATGAGGCACTAAAGTGAATTTTATACCTTGACCCTGAAGTAAACACTTGTCTGATCACCGTGTTCATTAGCAGCTGACTGATTTCAGTGTTCTATAAATAAAATGAATACCAACAAGTGGTTACATGTTAGCAGCAAGAGATGAAAATCACCAGTTGTTCATTTATTTATTGCAGCCATTTTTATAGTGTTGACAATTTACGCTGCACTTTACATATTCTACATTCACAACAGTCCCTGCCCTCAAAGATTTTACAATCGAAGATTCTAATCTCACTCGCATACATGCAACCAATTCCAAAAAAGTTGGGACGCTGTGCAAAATCTACATAAAATTAGAAAGCAATGATTTGCAAATGTCAAACACGCATTGTATGTGCAACAGAAAATATGGACTGGGCAGCTTGCACATCTGGAAAGGCACAATCGACACTGAAAGATTATATTTAGGTTTTAGAGCATCATATCCTCACACGCTGATGTCTTTAATTCAGGGAAGGCCTTGCATTTTTCAGCAGGACAATGCTAAACCACATACTGCATCTATGACAGCAGCATGGCTTGGTGGTAGAAAAGTCTAGGTCAGTGGTCATCAACCCTGTCCTCTGGGCCCACTAACAGGCCAGGTTTGCAAGATAACTGAAATACATCACAGGTGATATCATTTGCTGCTCAGTGATTTGCAGTATTCTAATCTGCATCTCCCCAAGGTAATACATAAAACCTGGCCTGTTAGTGGGCCCTGAGGACAAGGTTGATGAACACTGGTCTAGGTGTTTAACTGGCCCTTCTGCAGTTCAGACCTTTCGCCAATTGAAAATATTTGGTCATCTTGAAATGAGAAATACGACAAAGAATACACAGGACTGTTGAGCAGTTAGTTAATCCTATATCAGACAAGAATAGGATAACATTCCTCTTGCAAAGCTCCAGCAACTGGTCTCCTCAGTTCCCGAACATTTAGGCCCCTTTCACACATGTATGTCCGTATTTCATCCATCCGTTTTCAGATGAAATACATACATACATACATACATACACATCCGCTGACACCCGATATCATCCGTGTCCGATTCTGCAGACGGAAGAAAATCCTATTTTTCTATCCATCTGCAGAGCGGATCGGATGAACACGGACAGATGGGGAGAGCGGGACCGCCCTGACATCTGCCGGCTCAGCGGGGATCAACTGAGCGATCCCCGCTGAGCAAGCGGATGTTCACGGGTCGGATCAACACAGATCCGCACGTGTGAAAGGGGCCTTACAGAGTGTTGTTAAGAGGGAATGCTACACTGTGATAAACATGGTACTGTCCCAACTTTTTTGAGACGTGTTGCTGCCATCAATTTCAGTCATCTTTTTAAAAATTTTTTTTTAAAATGGTCCATTTTCTCAAAATAAACATTTTGATATGTTTTCTATCGTGAATAAAATATGGATTTATGTGATTTAGCATTTTCGGGAATCGGGGTATGTACATACACACACTTGAGGCCGATTTGGGCTGCAATCAATTAACTGCATGTTTTTGGAGTGTAAAAGGAAACCAGAGTACCTGGAGAAAACTCATCCAAATGCCATGCAGATAGTGCCCTGACTGGGATTGGAACAGATGATCCCAGTGCTGCATAAGGGCAGGAGCGGTAAAGGAGCGGTATACACACCGCTCCTTCACCGCTCCGAAGATGCTGCTGGCAGGACTTTTTTTACCGTCCTGCCAGCGCATCGATCCAGTGTGCAAGCCCTCGGGGCTTTCACATTGGAATGCCAGCAGCGGCACTTTCGGGGTGGTTTGCAGGCGCTATTATTAGCGCAATAACGCCTGCAAACCGCCCCAGTGTGCAAGGGCTCTTAGTGCAAGCTACTAAGCCACCGTACACCAAAGCTCTACTTAAAAAAGGATGTACTTGAATGTAACCTTACTAGAGATGCACCGATATTTCAGCCGTCTAAACATTTTGCCGATAAGAGAAAAGGGTGCTGGTAATGGCACAGACGACGCACGCAACTTTACCATGATTTTACTGTGCTTATGGTGTATTTTTCATAGGTCACGTGACTTGAACACTGCATTAAAACGTAAACTGGGTGGATTATTGATGTGTTCTTACTGAGTTTTTTTTATGCATTTCAATGGGGAGGTGTGTTTTTTTTTTTTTTTGACCAAAAATGCAGCAAGCAAGATTTTTAAAACCGCAACAGAATGTGCAACGGACCAGTGTAAAGACATACCTAGAATTTTTAAAAGGATACATTTTTGTTGAGTTTTTATTGCGCTAAAGGTGCTGATAATGGCTAAATTCATGTTCATTTAAATTCATGATATTAGGAAGTCGAAATAATACAATTTTATATATTAAAATCGTATATATTTTTTAAACTGTCATTGTTTCGGCCAAATACATCCTGCATATTCAGTTTCGGCACCAAAATTTCTATTCGGTGTACCCCTAAACCTTGCACTGCAATATTAAATCCCTGCAGCTAAATTAAACTTTTTTGTTTTTTTTTAAATCGGTATGTTTTGTCAGTGCTCTTTACCCTTTTCTTTACAAGATCTTTTCATTTTTTATTGTATTTAGAATCTTGTTAGTTCTATGAAATGAAAGGATATGTTCACTTTTGAAACATGTTCCACCCATTTTTAGGGGTGGCACATCTAACGCGGCAGCGTGGGGTTCACCCAAGCGGCCGCATCATTTATAACGTTTCTTGTGAATGAATGCCTACAAGTACCGCCAGCCATTGCAGCTGACGACTTTTCGTTTTCAATGGGCTGCCAAGTTGCTGGTGAGCGTTGTAGTCCATTGATCTTCCTGCTCTCATGTAATTGTCTGCCTGTAGGAGCAGGCAGCTATCCTGAGAAGTCTGCAGGAGCTGGACATTGCACCTGTAATCTGCTGATCAGGCGTGCAATGCTCTGCAGGCTCTTTAGAAAAGAAATCATAAATGCAGATGTTTTTACAAAATGTGCATTTATTATTTATTTTATTTATTACAGGTACTTATGTAGCATTGCCAATTTATTGAAACTAGAAATAACTGAGTCTTAAAAGTCAGATGTTGAGGATAGAGCATTAAATCTGCATGATATTTGTTTTTGCAACAGTCCATACTAAATTTTCAATTAATGCCATTGATTCCTGTATAGTTGATTATGTAGCCAGAGAAGTCCCTGAAAATTTTTTTTTCTTCTCTTGACTTTGGAAAGGCCCTCTTATTCAGTGTACCAGAAACCCATAGGCATACTGTGACTAGCGTGAGCATGTGGACACCATAAGGCCGGGCAGGACAAGTTCCAGTCACCATGGAGACTAAAATATGCTATCTGGTGACCTGGTCATTGAAGTCTCTATTTGCAATCCCATTGATTGCAATTTCATCAGTCACCACTATGTGGCCTCTGGAAGGAAATCAGCCGATTAACACTGCAAGTGCCCCTTGTCTGGATGTGAGAAAGTATAGGTTTGTGCTTGGAGCCCCAGTATGTGTATCTGTAGCCCAGTATGATGTTTGTAAACCTGGTCAGTGAGGTGCTGGGGGTGTGAGTGCCTGCTGTCAAAATACAATCCTTTAGCGGGAGAGATCCCTGCATCACACATGGTTTTGTGGTGATGATTTGTTTTTTTTTTTTTTTGTTTTTTTTTTAAATATTTTTTTCTTTTTTCATTCAATCCACTGGTTGAATGAAAAAAATAAAGAGTATTCCCAGCTACTCTGTGTGTGTGTGTGTGTGTGTGTGTGTGTGTGTGTGTGTGTGTGTATATGTGTGTGCATCAGTTACATATGTTTGCACAGGGGGACACTATTCATGAAGCGCAGGGGACACTATGCATGAGGCCTGTGTGCACGCAGGGGACACTATGCATGAGGCCTGTGTGCACGCAGGGGACACTATGCATGAGGCCTGTGTGCACGCAGGGGACACTATGCATGAGGCCTGTGTGCACGCAGGGGACACTATGCATGAGGCCTGTGTGCACGCAGGGGACACTATGCATGAGGCCTGTGTGCACGCAGGGGACACTATGCATGAGGCCTGTGTGCACGCAGGGGACACTATGCATGAGGCCTGTGTGCACGCAGGGGACACTATGCATGAGGCCTGTGTGCACGCAGGGGACACTATGCATGAGGCCTGTGTGCACGCAGGGGACACTATGCATGAGGCCTGTGTGCACGCAGGGGACACTATGCATGAGGCCTGTGTGCACGCAGGGGACACTATGCATTAGTTGCATATTTAGGAAGGAGAATGTGGATCTGTAACATGCGCATGTCATAGTATGCCTTTAGAAAGGTGTGTGCATTTTTGTTTAGTAAAGTGTGTGAATGTCCAAAAAAAGATTGTGACCAGAATTTGCCTGGGTCTTTTTTCAAAATGTATTTATACACACGCTCTACCAAGTGGTTTTAAATGTGTGTAAATATGTCAGCTAAATAACCGTACTGAAATACGGATCTCCATGGTGACTGCCTGTATTTTGCAAGCTCCCAACTTTTTCAGTTGGCTCCTAAACCTTGGTGAGATTTGTCAAGGTCTGCCATAAGGGGAGTGTTCTGTGAGACTGTAGAGACCTCCTAAATGCACAGATGAATCAGAAGTATGACGAAGCCATATATTGCAACCAAAAACAATGCAGCTGCAATTTCCTAGCCTGTGTAGGTAGGAGGGGTTTATCCCTACATTCAGGCTGACCATGGCTGAGTGTAAACATATGGTGGACATGAACCCAGTTGTATAGGCTGCTGATGGATGTTCGGGTGGTTGCTAGGAAGTGTAGCATAGAGGCAGAAGACTTTTTTTCTGGCCTATAATGGGCTCATATTCAATATCCGTTGAAGGCATTTACCTCTCTGCATGTCAGCCTTGCATTTGTAATTGGGTAGGTTTTTATAGCAAGGAGCAGGGGGCCACCTTGTCCAACTTGTTATCCCGTGTAGATGTGTCCAGGAATGTCCATTACCAGGTAAATGTACTGTGTAAAGGAAGCGTGTGCTGTGCTGTTACCCAGCAACAGCAATTTCACTTCCAAGGCACCTTCTTCCTATCCTCCTGGAGGAGCTTAGACATTGTTTTCTCCCCTGTGCTGCTTATGCAGCTCATAGTGGGATTCTGCTATAAACTCCACTTGTTACATTCAGCACTTATCCAGCTGAGAGAGGAAGCTTTTCGAACAGTGTGGTGCCACATTGCCTTGCCCATCTGAAAACAGAAATTGCCCTCTTTCAAACAGTATCTACTTTATGGTACTTTATGCTTTCTCACTAGCCCACCCTGGGCGTGATGTCCATCACTATGATAGGACTTATTCCAGTCACTTTGATTTTCTCCTAACCAAGATTTGTCCAACCATTACTAGGATCCAATATTCAAGGATCTGTTGCAGTCTTTTGTGTTTTTTGCAATACCGAACTACGTTATTTTAACTGACAATTCTGCAGTTATGCGCTGCTGAACCCAAATAACATTTGTAATTTTTTTTGCCCCCACAAATGGTTTTCTTTTGGTGATATTTGATCAGCACTGTGTTTTATTGCTTATAGTGCGCAAAAAAGGTCAATTTTGAAAAAATAGATATTTTTTTTTTTAACTTTATGCTATAAAACATATCCATTAAAATTTTCTTCATAAATGTAGGCCAATATGTATACTGCTACATATTTTTGGTAAAAAAAAATCCCAAAAAGCGTATATTTTTATTTATATTTGCGCAAACGTTATGGCGTCTACACACTATATTATATGTACTAGAATTTTTATTTATTATACTAGTAATGGTGATTAATGTATAATGGCGGGATTGCGGTGGGCATTCTGACACTTTGTGGAAACCAGTGACTCTAATACTGTGATCAGTGCTAAAAATATGTACTGCGACTGTACTGACACTGGCTGGAAGGTATTTAACAGCAAGGGCGGTCAAAGGGTTAAATGTGTACCTAGCCATTGTTTGTGTACACAGTGCGGTGCTTTTACTAAGGAAGTGACTGATTTTATTCTCTGTTTTGCAGGGAATCGCAATCTATCATTTTCCCTCTGACAGGACAGAGCTCTGCCTTGTTTACATAGGCAGAGCTCTGTCCTGTCTCTCTCTCCTCGCTGATCAGCAGATGCTGGCGGACATTCATTGGCCGGCACTCGCTGATTGGCTTGTGCTGTGTCTAAGCACAGCCGGGTCTCTGGAGGCGCACGCTCCCACTACCCAGAAGTGCCACATCACATACTAGGTACGTGATCTGGCACAGAAGAGCCGCTTTGCCCAGCCGTACATCTAAGTGATGCAGTCGGCAAGTGATTAAAAATGGCCAAACGTGTTTACAGATCATATATAGCACGGTAATTGAGAAACTTTGGTGGAAAATGCTCTCCTTTTTGGGCTGGGACATTTTGCTGCTTTAGTATTTGTTATACAAAGGATACCTAACTATATTCTTTGAGGTGGGCCTTATTGGCTAGTGCTTTTTTTCACACTAGTGAGCAACCACTATCTTGGCTCACAAAATATTGCCAATGTGCTTGTGTACAGTAAACCTGGAAACCAGTTTTTCTTCGTGGTTGCTATTGGTCAGAAAAGGTTGTTGCCAATGACATGCGGAAGGAGAGGAATAGTATGAGCAAATTTAATTTGTAGTGGCAAACATAGGTCAGTTTATTGATCTTTGCTGTTGAGTCATGAGCAGACAGGCATGGAGGGGGGAGTAGGACACAGGAGCACAGAGGAGACAGATGGCAGGCTGCGGATGACGGAGGCACTAACTCTGACCACGGTGTCAGGGCTCAGCAGCCCAGATATATCGTACTCACCATAGGGAGGGGAGGGTAGAAACTGGCAGGATCAGCCAGGTATTTCAGGTGATACAGGGGGCCAAATGACACAGCACTAGCACTGTGCTGTATAACATGCTTTAACCGCTTGCTGCCCGCCGGCTGTCATATGACGGCCAGGCGGTGTGGCTCTCGTTCTGGGAGGGCATCATATGACGCCCTCGCCTTCCCTGCCCACCAGGGGGTGCGCCCATGCCGCCGGCAATCGTGTGCGCCCGCTGTCACTGGGCACCTGATGCGCATGCCCGGCAGCCACTATGTCCGCCTGGAACCCGCGATTGCCCGGTAACAAGACAGAACCGTGGATCTGTGTGTGTAAACACACACAGATCCACCTCCTGTCAGAGAGGAGAGGAGACCGATGTGTGTTCTCAGTATCTCAGTTCTACACAGATCGGTCTCCTCTCCTTGCGAGTCCCCTCCCCCTTCAGTTAGAAACACTCCCTAGGAACATAATTAACCCCTCGATCACCCCCTAGTGTTAACCCCTTCCCTGCCAGTCACATTTATACAGTAAGTGCATTTTTATTGCACGGATCGCTTTATAAATGGTCCCAAAAATGTGTCAAAATTGTCCGATATGTCCGCCACAATATCGCAGTCACGATAAAAATCACAGATCGCCGCCATTACTAGTAAAAAAAATAATAAAAAAAAAATAATAAAAATGCTGTAAATCTATTTGCTATTTTGTAGACGCTATAACTTTTGTGCAACCAATCAATATACGCTTATTGCGATTTTATTTATTTTTTTTACCAAAAATATGTAGAAGAATACATATCGGCCTAAACTGAGGAAAAAATTTGTTTAAAAAAAAAAAAGATTATAGCAAAAAGTAAAAAATATATTTTTTTTTTTTTTTTTTTTTTCAAACTTGTCACTCTTCTTTTGTTTATAGCACAAAAAATAAAAACAGCAGAGGTGATCAAATACCACTAAAACAAAGCTCTATTTTTGTGGGGAAGAAATAATAAAAATTTCATTTGGGTACAGTGTTGCATGACCGCGCAATTGTCATTCAAAATGTGAAAGCTGAAAAATGGCTTGGGCAGGAAGGGGGTGAAAGTGCACTGTATTGAGATGGTTAAAGAAACAGGATCTGTTTTTTTTTTTTTTTTTTTTTTTTTTGTTAAACACTTTAAGATGGGTCAATGACTCAGTTCTGAAGTCAGAGGGTAAGCATAACGGCCAGATAACTAGCATTTTTAGAAGTTCAGTAGCATCTTTCCTGTTTGTTATATTAGATTAGGATAGAAAAGTTACCGTATTTTTTGCAAAAAAATAGTTACAGCCAAGCACGTAAAATCCCCCCCCCCCCCCCCCAAAAATAAAGTAATTGAAGACCCCCACATCTACGCACATATTAACCTAAACGCTTGCGTCGGGGGCGCTTGTGCATGAACATGTCGATTGCAATACACATGTTACGTATTGCCACGCACACCCGAGTGAGAGCAATAATTCTAGCAGAAGGCTTCCTCCGTAAAACACTAAACTGATGACCTATAGGGCGCCTTTGAAGCATCGCCTATAGAAAATACAGTATAGGGTAGGAATTACCACTATTCACTAGGGTGTCTGCTTTCAGAAAATATATAATTGGGGCTTTCTTAATCTTCAGGCCTAATTTTTTTTTTTTTAAACGTGCAAAAAATACAAAAACTGCTCCGGCAGGGAAAGGTTAGTCACCACTGGCTTTTTTTTTTTTTTTTGCAAAATAAATATTGAAAATTTTGAGAGTGTGTCCGTTTTCGTTTGTTATAAAATTTTGCAAATAAATAATCTTCATAAATTTAGGCCAAAATGTAGTCTGCTACATTTCTTTGGTGAAAATTAAAACAGTCTGTATATGCAGTAAAGCACGCTTGTTATACTAACTGTAGAACCTAAGAGGTTAATCCTCTGCATTGTGTAAAAAGGATGCTTGATCCTGTATGCACAGATCCTCCTTTTCTTCCACTGACTCCAGAACAGGGCCGGATAAGACCGAGCCTTTGGAGTCAGGCTGCACATGCTCTGTTTGGTGTGTAT
The DNA here is from genome assembly GCA_037952925.1 of Lithobates clamitans. Lineage (NCBI taxonomy): Eukaryota > Metazoa > Chordata > Amphibia > Anura > Ranidae > Lithobates > Lithobates clamitans. Next base: position 1,729,709 of record JBBGZY010000780.1, on the reverse strand, counting down.
TGCTGGAGAGTTTTTTTTTTTTTTCTTGGGAGGGTACATGTGATCAGCACAGGGCCTATCGGCTCTGTCCAGAAAGAGGGTTAGTCACATTAAAGTGCATAGGGGCCACTGAATCAGAGAAAATTGCAAGTACCTAGTATAATATAAAATAGGTATAAAAGATAAGCAGATTGTGTGAGTTGATATTCTGCTAAATATATTAATGCTGGTATCACCCAGTCCACAAAGTCATGCCATGTGGGAACTGGGAACCTCTTTGCCTTGATTTATGAATGGCAACTGTCTCTGCTGATGGAGCAATTGGCACAGTTTGCATTGTCATGGGTGCACTAAATTTTCTCCGGGGGTTGTGTTTGAAGGGTGGGTGTCTGAGAGTATCAGGTATGTCTGCTCTTATTGGCCTGCATATGAGGTCAGTGTGATCTGACGCATGCATAGTAGAGCTGATGTCTGCCTTACAGCTTACACACAACAGACTTCATTGCTGAGATTTTAATGGTGTTCTCTGTCACAGGTCCTAGCGCTAGTATGGTTTACGTTCTTAATAGGCATGGTTCTATATGTTGAATATAGCCTACCTTCCTAAACATTATTTAGGATCAAGATCCTCAATCAGCGAATATACTTCAGTACATTTGAGTAAAAGGCTCAATATCCTTTTTGTATTCATTGTGTTAAATAAAAATGCTTGCATATCTGCTAAGGTTTCCAACTTGGTTGTGGCTCCAGGTTCTGAGGCTATTTATGGGGGCTGTTTAAGAAAAGCACATGTGTTAAGCAGTCAGAGCTTCCTTTCTAGGGGGCTGGCCAGCTGTGTCCTGCCACCTCCCCTCCTCCACCCCCTTACAGCCGCTGGTGTCCTGGCCTCCTCTCCCCTGGTTGTGCATGAAGGGAGAAGTAGCCAGCCGCATTCCTGGAGGCTGAGGGATGTGCAAAAAACCAGTGGAAAATTCCAGCCCTGCAGCCGGGGAGAGAGGGAGCGAGAGAGTGAGGAGAGGAGGGGGGAGTAGGATTTGGACGCTGAAAGGAGATTGAACAACATGCTATTCCTCTCTCTCTCCCCCCATCTGTGCTCTGTTACATGCTGAGGGCTGGCAATGCCAGGTCCCCTGCCTGCTGCTGACTGCTGCCTCGCTAACTCTTTTCTGTGTCTCTCTCCTTTGCTTTTTTTTTTTTTTTTTCTCTCCAATTCATCTGTTTGCTTCATTATGCTTCCCAGTCCTTCTGCGTTCTTCTACCTCTTTCACTTACCTCACCTCCCATGCTGTCTCTGCTTCCTTCACTCCTCTGATTTTCCACCCCTTCCTCTCCCCCTTCTGTCCATGTTTCCCACACCTTTCCCTGTCTCATTTTCACTACCCCCCTCCCCCCTGTGCCTCTTTCTGCTTGGATCACCAAATCTGTGCTTCAGCATATCTCCTGTTCCATTTCTGAAGCTCGCTCTGCTTGAATTCTTTCCTTCTTTTTTTTTTTTTTTTTTTTTTCCATTTTCTTTTTTTTTCTTCTTTCCTTTTAGTCCCTCTCTGGTGTCTGCACTTTTTTTTTTTCTCTCACTCCTAACCCTTTCGTTCAATTTTTTTTCTCTCTCTCTGCTCTCCCCCTGTTCAATATGCTTTTCTTGCTCTTTTCCTCTTTGTGCTCTCTCTGCACTTTTCTCATTTTGATTTCATCGCACTCAGCTTTTCTTTACTGTGCTTACTCTGATGGGTTTCTTCCCCTCACACTTTCTGAAAATCTTACCATCTGTGCTTCTTAATTCTTACATGCTCCTTTAATTCTATGAAGGGTTAAGTCATTTCTTCAGTTGGGTGGGAAAGCTTGCTATTTTCTCTCTATCTTTTTCACTTAAATCCGCTCATTCTGAGTCACACCTATTGGCCCAGTCCTTTTGCCTACCCTTTTCTCTTCTCTCCTAAATCTATCCCTTTCTATATGACATCTTGTTTTGACATACTCTTGGTGCCCTGCATCATCCCTATATATACAATCATTTTTTTATTTTTATACTACAGTTCAAACTTGTATGGGCTTTTTGTTACATTATGAGTGACTCCATGGGGTCATGCAGATGGTTACCATGTGGCTTTTGTACCTCCTTGGGGCAGAGTGTACTGGGAAGAAGTGTTTATTTGGAAATCCCACCCTGTAAATAGTGCCAGGAAATGAAGGAATGGTGGATTTTTGTAATTAAGTAATCTTTCAGATGTTTTTTCATCAGAAGAATACCTTTTCTACCTGATTGATCTGTCCTTCACACAATTCTGAGTGAAGCAATCTACTATGTTGTGCCTGGTAACAGTAGTAATGCTTATGCCCCCCCCCCTACACACAATCTGATTATCGGACGAATAGTCGTCCGTCCTTTTTTTTTTTTTTTTTAACATGCTAATTTCGTGTCAAATCTGAGTTTTACTCGGTCACAAATTCTCGTACGACAGAATAAAAATTCGGAAGTGATGTCATGTGTTGTAATGCATTTGTATTGCATTTTTGAATGACAGCTGTACTGCTTAAATGAAAATCGTACGATATGGCATCGTACGAAAAAAAATTCCGTGCACGTCCGATAGAATAATATCGGATTAACTGTCCTGATCGGCTCTCGAAAGCTCTGTACTAACGATCTGATTATTGTACGATTGATTAGAATGTGGCATTTTTCGTACGATTTTCAGATCGTGTGTACAACGGGGCTTATTCTTAGTCCTTTCTTTTCTGTGTTCTTTATATTTGAATGGGATGTGGGCAGAATAGCAATTTACAAAGCATAACTTCTCTTTTTCTGTGAAACCCTTTTGTATTGTTCATGTACAGATGAGCCCATCATCGTGACAGGTTTATTCAGCACAATGTGGGCTTTTTGCAGTAACTTTGTACCTGGTGTGTATTTTCAGATTGGATTGGACACAGGCCTTTCTGTGTCCCCTTATCCTCTCCCTCTTCCCATGTCCGGTCCCACACAATGCAGCTCCTGTGAGCTAAGAGCTGCATTGTCAGACGAAGCACTTTACTGCCAGGTGTGTGCTGATAGGAGGAGTGAAGAACAGCCATGTTTGCAGCTGGGAAGGTATTCAGTACCCCACCAATACACACCCGCCAGTGTCATTTAACTCCTAGCTGGCTCTGTTTTTTTATTTCAGTGAGTTGCTTGTCTACAAGAAAGCTAGAGTTTTTACTGGCGATTTTGTTTTGGGAATGCTGCACGCCTAAGTGTTTGTTTTTTTTTTTTACTTGTATAGATAACTATGGAATTCTTGAAATAGTCATGCGGTATATTCATTAAACAGAGTTACACAGGTACTCTAACATGGACCAGCTACCATAATCTAGAAAATGCATACATGCCAAGACTACAGCAATGCAATATGGTTGCATGATATAAAAATGCCTATTGATTTTTGTCTAGGGCAAAGCTGATATCGCTCGTTGTGCCCCTTTTGGAGTCTAGGGATTGCAGGAAGTTGAGCAGGTGGAGGTATACCACATACCCAGCACAGTAAACAAAGCATTGGACATCCTATCCAGCACAGGGAATACAACAGACCCCACTGACAGTATGTGCCATGGCCAACACAGGAAACATGGCATCACTAGTATCATGTGCCCTGAGCATCACACAACAGACGCATGCTTTGGCTACCCCAAAATCGGTTCAGGCAATGTCATTCTCTGCTGCAGAAAAGTGCTTGACATTTTCTGAACCGACTTTGGGGCCCCGTATCTCAGGGCCACTTTATGCTAGGAACCCCAAATTTGGTGTGCAAACCCGGTGGAATTGGTACCATAACATATCCAAAGCTGGGGTTCCTAGCACCAAGTGGCCCCGAGATATGGGGCCCCAAAACCGGTTCGGAAAATGTCATTCTCTGCTGCAGAAAAGTGCTTGACATTTTCTGAACCGATTTGTGGGGCCCTGTATCTCAGGGCCACTTGGTGCTAGAAATCTCAGCTTTGGATATTTTATGGTGCTAGTTCCACTGGGTTTGCACACCAAATTGGGGTTCCTAGCACTAAGTGGCCCCGAGATACAGGGCCCCAAAGTCGGTCAACTGTGTCCATCTGTAGCAATGTCATTTCGGGACCCTTTGGGTTCAGACACCCCACATTTTGGCTGCAGCTAGGGGGCATCTAGGAACCCTTAACTACCGAGTTTGAAGTTCGGGGGACCTATGGCTGCAAATGGGCACAGTGAGGCTGCAAATGGGCATTGTTGACCCTCTTTTTCCACTTACAGTAGCTGTGCATTTCTCACCCTCGTCTTATACTCGGGTCAATAAGTTTTTCCAATTTTTTTTGTGGTAAATTAAGGCCTCCACTTATACTCGGATCGACTTATACTCGAGTATATATGTTATATGCAGAGGAGTTGGCTTACGATGCAGTGTAAGCTTTGCTTTAATGCATAAGTTTAAGTGACCAACATTTCACTTGGCATTATGGTAATGGAGTATTCAATAGCGTGGTCCTTTTGTATGTGCTCAGTAGTCACATTACTACGGTCACCATTTCGGTAGGTTTCTATTGGCCATTTTTCCAAACTGCTAGAGATGCTTTGCATATATTGATGATCATAAGCTATCCTTGCCGATATCAACTGCATCATTGGCGTTGTTATTCCATTGTCCCTGATTCCTCTGTCCTTAGCATTGTTACAAAACTTTGCTGTCCGCTACCTTTCCCGAAGTCTGACTTTCTAATTTCACCAATTGCTGCATTTGACTTACAATTTACCTATGTTGCTTATCCTTTTTTTTTTTTTTTATTGATGACAAACTTGTAGGAACTTAGACTCACTTTGAAAAATCCTTTTTTCTGCATTGGCCCATATATTAACCATTGCCTGCCTTAATCAATTTTTGTGTGTGCTGTCCGGATTATTTAAAATTAAATCAACATAAATGTAATGTGCAGAAACACAGCAGCATGGGTAACACCCAGCATTTGTCGTTATGAGGTTTAGGTTGGGTATGTATATTTTACCTGTACACGTACGATGCTAGTTGGCTGCAATTTTGTTATGCTTTTGGATGCTTAGGTTGTACAAATGATTACAAAAATCTGTCTTGGTGCATCTGTAAGACCACGATAGAAATATCTAAACCTGTTGTGGCCAGTTTGGTAAATTTATAAGGCCTTAAAGTGGAGGGCCACCCACTACACCAAAAATTCCCCAAAGAAAAAAAAAATAAACATTGGAAAAAATTTTTTTTTTAAACTTGCCTAAACCCTTGTTGCTAGGCAGTCTTCCTAATCTGCCTCTTCCTTTTCCGCGGCGTCTCCTGCTCCTCGGTGAGCTGCCCCGTTGTCTTCTGGGAACTGTGTGTGTTCCCAGAACACCACGGGGCCATTCACAGAGCGCCGCTCGCGCAGTAGGAAACTGGCAGTGAAGCCGCAAGGCTCCACTGCCTGTTTCCCTTACCTAGGATGGCAGTGCCGGGAGCCGAGGGACGGGTCGGCCTCGGGTGGCCAACATCGCGGGCACCCAGGACAGGTAAGTACTTATTTAAAGTCAGCAGCTACAGTGTTTGTAGCTGCTGACTTCTTCTTCTTTTTTTTTTTTTAGGCCAGAATCCCGCTTACAGGCCCCGACATGTCTAGAGGGCCACAAAATAGTTTAGATTTTCATACATTTGGGTCGCTTTAAAGCATTCTAAAACTTGCTGTGCATTACAGCAACTCATGGTAACCTTTGCACCACTCTGCAGTCTTACTCCCCACTTACTATTACAGATGCAGGCAATGCACCTGCATTGTGTGCTCCTAAGAAGTCGCCAGGAGCAGAAGCCCAGGAGAATCTATGCTGCTGGACCACAGCAGTCATTGACAGCCAGTGGATCCAGCACTAAAGCCCACTGGTGGTGCTGGCACTCAGCATGCAGCCAGCTGTGCGCCAAACCTTTTTAGATGTCTGGAGCTCAGACATGAGAAGTGCTGGTGGATTGTTTGAGCAAGGATCTACTTGCATATGGGTGGTTGTAAGCATGTTTTTTCTACACTATTATGGGGTGGGAGGGTTTGACCAGGGTTTTAAGATGGTCTGTAGATTGCCTGCTGCTTGCACTCCTATAGAGTGCTTGGAAACAGAAGCCTAGGAGCTGGCTGATTGATTCAGCTTCTAGGCTAGTGCTGGAAGACCGGGGGAAGATGTCAGCCATCTCAGCTGTGACATTGCGGCGCTGGAAGGCTTTGTAATTAGGCAAGTCTCATAATGGGCTAGCATGCGATGCATACTAGCCCATTATGATATTGCCTTGCAGGGAATTTTTATTTTTTTTTAAATCACCTGCGATTTACTACTGCTTTTAAGGTCTTGTCAAAATTTATATATTCCCAGCCTTTTCAGGAAAACTGAAAATCCACAGTATTTTTAGGAAGTGTGACCCTAAATTGATACTAAACGCACTGTTTAATTTACATTGTCCCTTCTATTTCTGTAGATGGATGATGGCTCTGTGATGAATTTAACTTAAAACCTTTTTCCTAATTGATATACAGCTGTCACATGATCCAGCGCTTTCCCAGCCTTTCTGTACGGAAACATAAGCAGGAGTCCAATGCTGCTAGTCACATGTTCAAAAAAATAAATAAAAAAAACAGCCTTTGGAATACAGTAGGGATATGCAATTAGCGGACCTCCAGCTGTTGCAGAACTACAAGTTCCATGAGGCATAGCAAGACTGACAGCCACAAGCATGACACCCAGAGGCAGAGGCATGATGGGACTTGTAGTTTTGCAACAGCTGGAGGTCCGCTAATTGCATATCCCTGGAATACAGAGAAAAATAAATATCAAATGGTTTTAAATTGTCATGCAGATATATTTAAAATGAAATCTTTAATATTTTTTGGCAATAACATGGTGTGGGCGGGTTTCTGCCAGTCACAGGCTATGTCAAGCCCCTCCAGCCTGTTTCTTAGAATAAGAGGGAGGTGAACCCACCAATCTACATGTAATAACCCACCCCCATTGTGTTTAGCTAGTTAGTGGGCATGGGCGGGGGGGTGTGTTTGAGCTGTCATTTACCACTTATACACCCACATGTGTGACTATAGTCATATGGGCTGCTCAGATGTGATAGAGGGAAAATGAGCAGTATAGAAACTCAGTGAAAACTGAGCATGTGCAGAGTTGCAAATGAGCACAGCTGCAAATTCCCTAGCTGAATTGGGAACATGGACAGAAGGGGAGGTAGAGAACAGCAGGATCAACCAGGTTTTTTGCAGTATACAGAAAATGAATCTGAGTATGAACAGTATGCAATATACACCATTTATTGATTTTTATGATATGAGTTTAGTGACACTTGAGGAAGTAAACCCACTCTGCAGGCTTGTACCTACAAGTAAGCCCTATAATAAGGCTTACCTGTAGGTACTATGAATATCTCCTAAACCTTCACGGTTTAGGAGATATTTCCACTTCATGCAGCAGGTGATATCACCGGTGCATGCACTTTGAAGGAACGATATACCCATGCTGTCCCTTCAGAACTCGGTGCTGCGGTCAGTGACTCCTGTGCACATGCATGGTAGTGACATTATTGCGGCACGGCCGGAGGACGCGTACCCGGAAGTAAAACCGGGTAAAGATGGAAGCGTCTGTCAGAACTGACAGCACGGCAGTGCAGGGCTTCTAAGGTAAGTAATTCATAATGTGCTAGTATGCGATGCATACTAGCACATTATGCCTTTTACTTTGCAGAATTTTTTTTTCAAGAGAATTTGGCATAGTTTAATTAAAGGATGGTCACAAAAAAAAAAGAGCTTCTTTTTGCAGATAACATTTTTTTTTTTTTTTTTGGGAGCCTGAAATCAGCAGATCGTGGGTTCTATGCAGGGCTCTTGCAGACTGTGTGTAAGCTGTTTGGCCATACATCGTACAGTTAAGCAGTTACACACTAACAGGAAGCATCAATGAACTACCACAGCGCTCAACAGTGCCGTGGTAGTTCATTGAGAACAGCTGCAAAGACTGGCTGTCCTTGTAGTTATTTGTTCCACCACCCCCCACACCCCCTAGCTCCATGTGGCCACGTTCTTTGCAGAGTGTGACAAAGTGGGGCGGAGAAGATCCCCCCCCACCACCACCTGTCACAACGGGGAGCCTGGGGGTGCGGGGGCCGGTGGATTTATTACATGTTAAACATGGTGAACCTATGCTTTAAGGTCCCGGGTCTTCTTGGGACAGATATACAACCGATTTAATCTGTGGCAAAACAACATCAAATTATTTACTAAGGCAAGCATTCTGATTTTTCTAGTCAGACTTCTGCAGTTCCTATATTCCTGTAAAATGTAAACTTTTTTTCAGACCACTTTTACATGATAGAATAGAATGTAGCTATCCTCCTCCCTGTAGACTGCCATAGTCAGAGGTGCCACATGGACAGTAAGTGTGATCATAATGAAAAGGCGATTGTGAGATAACATTAATTTGCCTTTATCATATGTCAGGCGAATAAAGCAGTATTAAACCCAAAAGCAAACATTTATTATATTGTGACTAATCAATTCTTAGATGATTCTGGTGATGTGGCCAGTAAATTTGTGTGTTTTTTTTTTTTTTTCCCCACACGAACAAGCTCTCCAGCAGAATGTATCAGTTACAGAGATTGTCACTCAAAAAGGAGCAGCAACTTTTTTTGGAGCTAAAAGGCTTTGCACGACCTTTGCAGTGAGATTTATCGTGCCAGAATCGCACCCGCATTTAGGTGCCATTGGAAAAGAATGGTACCTGAAAAAGCGTGGTGCGATTTATCAGTTTTGCAGAGCGTTTTGGAATCGCGGTGATTTCTGCCCACGATCGCAAACCCCTAGGTGTGACTGGAGCCTAAGAAAGGAAAACCGATGCAGTCACCACATATAATGACTTGCTGTGTTACTGACAAATAGAAGTGAATTTATTCCCTGTACTATATTCACAAATTAACTGTGTAATGTCTGATAAGATCTCATAATTAGCACATATTTATGATTTCTTTTTCAGTTTTGCTATTTTAGTTTCAACTGAAATTATGAACGTTTGCTAATAAAATTGCTAATAAAGTTTCTTTCAGTATTTTTTTTTTTTCTGCGTGCTCTGAAAGATTGAGATAAAAAAAATATTCTGGCACGCATATTGCAAACCCATCAAACTACTGGACATTTTCCAACCTGTCCAATTGCTTTTCTTTTGATCCATTCACACCGAAGTTACAATATGAGCTGTTCAGTTTTGAACTTGGTTTAAAAAAAGTGATATTTTAAGAATGTTTTTTCTGTCTTGCCAGTTCTGTTTTTCCCCGCTTCTCTTTACCTTCATTCTTGATCCTAAACTAGCCACGGGCTAGTTGATTTTCAGCCGAACATTCGTGTGAAAGTCCTAGTACATTCAATGACTTGATAAATGTTGCTCAAAACTACTTCAAAATTTATCACAGAACGAAGGGTGTCGCTCACCAACCCAGTGCATTAGTAGGTAGATGAATGTGGCATCAGCCAGCTTCATTCCAGCCACATCCCCTAACATGTTTCGCCCTGCTCACTGGGGCTTTGTCACAGAGGTGCTCTTACACCTCTCAATGGATTGGCAATGCACTGGTGCAAGCTCCCTTCACTGCAGCCAGGGAGATCTGTCTCTGCTTAGAGCGTTACGGCAAGTTTCATTTAGATTACTTCAAAATTTGTTTGATTTTAACATTCCATTTTATTGAACCAGAACCAAAAGCACATTCACTGTTAGAAATTTGTTCGAGAGAAATTTTCCATCCTGCTCTTTCAACATTTTTTTTTTTTCCTCACTGTGGTATAAAACAAATGTCAATTTGACTAACAGAAGATCAAACATTCTTTAAAAAAATAAATAAATAATTGAACAAAATTCTACTAGTATAGTATATGACCACATAAGTTCATCATCTTTGTCTCTCTTTGTCATCTTTGGACCCCATCTTTCTCTACCTTTATACATAGCGCTACACACAGAATGCAACAACCTATTGGATCCAAATCTTGCAGATGAGGAGGATGCAGACACCAAAGTAAAGGCAACATAAATGAGCTGCTGACATTTGCTTTTAATATCACTTTAATGGAGTTTCTAGTTTTAATGAAATATGCATTTTAATGCATGGACTTGTCATTAAAACATATCTGAAACCAAAAAACAAACGTGTGGCATTCTGCAGCTTACAGTCCCTTAGATTTATTATTACAGGAACTTATGTAGCTTTACATTTTTATTCATATTTGCCCCTGCCTTCAAGAAGTTTACAATTAAAGATCCCTTATTCTCATTCATACACATACTAGGGCCAATTTCGATAGGGGCCATTTAAACTACCAGCATGTCTTTGGAGTGCCTGGAGGAAACCCATGGACACACAGGGAGAACATACAAATGCCTTGCAGATAGTGCCATGCTTGAGATTCGAATGGACAACCCTGGTGCTGCTAGACAGAAGTGCTAACCTCTTAGCCACTGTACTGCCTATTTTTCAGGCTTCTTCACCTGGTAAACCTGCAAATAACCTACTTCTGTCCTATGGTGACAACATTCACTCAGTGTGCTCCATCTTTGGAGGTGCAACCTTGTCACTTTCTTTCACTTTTCTCCCCAAATTTTGATTGCAGAACCCCAACCCCCTCACATTACTTAGGAGTGGTTGTGTGGATAGCTGAGAAAGCTGTTAGCATTGTTTGACATTTCAGTTTGGTGCACAAGATGTAACAAAAACACACGATTTCTTGCAGGATCTACAAGTGTTTGTTTTTTCCTGTACTGCAGAAAATAATAATTTTGACCTAAAAAAAGAAAACAAATGCAGCCATCACATCCAGGTACTGGCAGGTTGCAATATATCAGTTTTGTTCTTTGTTTAATACTTTAATTGTAAAGTTGTGTTTTTGTTTTTTGTCTTTTTTTTTATGCTTAGTTATAGTTGCTTTTACATTTTCGTTTAATGAGTTTAAGAGTAAAGAGCAAAGTAATGGATAGGAAAATGTCAGTGTGTCTGAAAAATAAGCTCAACGCTTTGGCCTTAAAGTGGATGTAAACCCTCTCCTAAACCCAGTGAAGTGAATAGCCTCTGATGATACACAGAGATGAAACCAATCATCCTACATAAGTTTTACATGTATATCTGCAGTCTTCCCCTTTCTACACTCTTTGAAAAGGGCAGATCCTGTTGGAAATCTTTTTCCTTTTTCAGCAGTGGGTGTGTGGCGTCTGGGCTTACAGCTGATTGGAGGAAAGGAGCATACGCCCCTCCACACAGGCAGAGGCATAAAGGCACGTGCAGAGCTGTAGTCTGAATAGACAAGCTCTCTGCGAATCTATCTCTAAGTTCCCCGCCCAACACAAATTTCCAGCTCCTGTTATCTCATGTGTTGAAGAACTTGTCAGAAGTGAGTCATGCTGATAAGAAGAAAAAAACATTAGAGAGATACTACACTTAGAGCTTTGGAGAGAGATAAGTCTCTCCAAATAGGCATCCCTGAAAACTCATCTCTTCAGGGAAGCCTATCATGTCTCCAACTAATCTCCTACCACTTCCATCAGCTCATTCCCCACAGTTACAACCTTTTGTACCACCTGCCCCACCCTATTAGATTATAAGCTCTTCTGAGCAGGGCCCTCCTTAATCATCTTGTATTTTATTGTATTGTAACTGTATTGTCTAAGTCTTTTTATAATGTAAAGCGTTGCGTAAACTGTTGGCACTATATAAATCCTGTACAATAATAATAATAAGTAAATACTACAGATATATGTGCTTAGGTCAAATTTCATGAATGGGGGTTTACAACCACTTTAAGGTATATCTAAACCTAATCAGATCATAAAATATATCTTTTAACATGAGTCATTTTTCAATATTTTAAAATGTGGAACTTTTATTAAAATGCCTGGAAGATTTGCCTTGAAGATCCTTGTTCAGATACATAGGGTGACAATCCTTTCACTGTATGTCACACAGTCACATGGGTGTCTGATGGAAACTACATGGAGGCATTGGTCATCTGTTGTCACCATTAGAAAACCTACCTGGAAAAATGGCATCCAACTTTCACTGGTATATATGTATCTAGTCAAAAAGTGGCTGCATAGAAACTGTAAGTAATCAACAGGTACTGAGAGGGAAGAAATTAATAATTTTTTTTTTTTGTATCCTGATGCACAAGCAGTGTATACAGCCGACTTTTGTCGAAGGGACATGCTGGAAATTCGGCATCAGATCCGCGCTCACAGCCAATGGCGCTGTTCTGTGAATATTGGCAGGGAAAGCATCCCTTCTGTCAGAAATCAATGGAACATTGGGTGAGACCGTCGCTCCAACACCACTTTTTTTTTTTTTTTTTTTGTCCTACCCACTGGGATGAATGAAAAATACATTTCAGTGTGTGGCCAGCATTACATTTTAGCAACTCAAATGGTTAGTCAGGGTGCAGATCTACTTTAAGGTTAATATTGCATTGACTAGGATCGAACTGGGGTCCTATGTGCCAAAGTGATTCCGATGTTGTAAGGGATAAAAGGGGGCAGGTCAGGATAGGGGTGAAACCAGGGGTTTTTGTTTGGCTGGGTTGCCTGTCAGAGGAATATTGCAGGTAGGCAGTTGTCGGTGTGGGGTAACTAGTCCTCTAAACAGAAGCATGTTGTGAATTTGACTGCATGTCTTTCAGTTGAATTATTCCTTGATCAGTACCACGGTTTGAGACTCAATATGTGGTCAAACACTTTAACGTTGCCAGCAGTTTTCAGAACTTGGTATATCTAAACTCAAGAGCCAACTGTTTGTATTGGTACTGGTAATTATGCTTAGGGTTGACAGCAGAATTAATTTCTGGCAGGATCAACGCATATTTTAAAGAGTCCAAATATAGAAATATTCCCATGTATTAGAAGTTTGTAAATTTTTAGCTGGTTCTGGACTAAACACTAAAATAGATCCACTTGATGACCAGGCCTTTTCTAACACTTTGTTTATGTGTAACCATCTGTATTTTTTGCTAGAAGATTTCTTAGAACCCCTAAACATTTTTTTTTAAAGCAGAGGCCCTAGAGAATAAATTGGTGTGTTGCAATTTTGTAAAGTTGCACTTTATTTTTATTTTTTTACACCATCACTTTATTTTTAATTTTATTTTTTATTCACTTTTATCACAGGAAATATGTACAGTTACTCTTTATAGATGGATCCCCCCTCTGCCCTTAAAAGCATTTGATCACTCAAAGGTGTGATCAGATGCCTTTTATTTTTAAAAATGGTGCAGTTTACCTCTGGGGACACCAGAAGTGATTTATACTCATTGCTTCCAGTTTTCTATATCATAGAGGTGAACAGGGCCATTCCCATCTGTTTGCCTCTATGGTCAGCTGGCAGAATCTCCCGGTGGGATGGGAGAGCCTGTAAAAAGTCCCTGGAGGTTGGTGGTGGGGGGGGGGGGATGGTGGGAGACATAAACTCCCTCTGCTTGTAAAAGCGATCCCAGGTTTGACCACCTGAAGTCCAGCGACATACCAGTATGTCACTGGTCGTCAAGTGGATACAGAAGACCAAGTGTGGCTCCTGATATCGTCAAAGGAACATACAGTATAGCTAGATGCAAGCCCTATTTGGCTGTATTTTGTTGGGCTCGACTTGTTGAATAGAGCAGTGCTGGCAGGGCCACATACTGCTCAAATTTCAGGCTAGCCAGTAGAAATTGGCTCAAATTTGAGCAGTGCATGGCCCTGCTTTTATTATAAGCAATTCAAGCTGCCTATAGCGTTCTGTGTATTATTCTGCTGAACAAACTAGAAAGGTAGGAAGTATTTTTAAAAATATATTTAGGCTTGCTGTGTAAAGTTGGGGTTCACATGTTTGGTTGCAAAGGTGGAAATAAACATTAAAGTGGTTCCAAGGGCTCATGATTTTTTTTTTTTTTTTTTTTTTGTTCAATCTTTCTTCACTCTGTGTACAGCAGCCCCCCCCCCCCCCCCAATACTTACCTGATCCTTATCGCGATCCAGCGAGTCGTAAAAGAGCCTCAGCTCTCCAGGGACTCTTCCTCCTCATTGGCTGAGCCAATGGCTCCGCTGTTACCACTTATGGACCACCCGTCATTATAGGGCAGTACTTTGAAGAGGAATATCGTTGTTATGGCAGCAGCTAGCTGCCATAACCCTGGTATCCTCTTCAGCGGGCAGTCCGCTTTCAGACAAAAGTGATCTCTTTGGCGGATTTGCCTTGAGATCACTTTTATCGGCGGCAGGAGAGGCCCGCCACGCTCCGGAGCCCTCCGCCGCTTACCGGAGCTGTCTGTAGCGGTGGAGGCGATTGGATCCTGTGTCCTCTGTGGTATGGAGCTGAGTGAGGGGAAGATGGCTCCCACCCGGCTCCATACCAATGCAGAGCAGAAGAGATGTCAAAATGTCACTTCTGCCTATAGTTCTTAAAGCAACATTTTTTTTTATTTTTTTTTTTTTTTTATGGCATTTTAATGTAAATATGAGATCTGAGGTCTTTTTGACCCCTAATCTTATATTTAAGAGGTCCTGTCATGCTTTTTTTTCTATTACAAGGCATGTTTACATGCCTTGTAATAGGAATAAAAGTTAAACAATTTTTTTTTTATTTTTAAAGAACAGTGTAAAAAAAAAAAAAAAAAAAAAGGTAAATTAAGAAAGGAGTATTTTTTTTAAATGTGCCCCTTACAGCCGCGCTCGCGTGCAGAAACAAATGCATACATGAGCAGCGCCCACATATGAAAACGGTGTTCAAAACACATGTGAGGTATCGCATCGATCGTAAGGCCCCTTTCACACTGGGGCAGTTTGCAGGCGTTATTGCGCTTGCAAACCGCCCCTAAACAGCCTCCACTGTTTGTTCAGTGTGAAAGCCCGAGGGCTTTCACACTGAAGCGGTGCGCTGGCAGGAGAAGAAAAAATCTCCTGCAAGCCGCATCTTTGGAGCGGTGAAGGAGCGGTGTATTCACCGCTCCTAAAACGCTCCTGCCCATGGAAATCAATGGGACAGCGTGGCTATACCGCGGTAATACCGCGGCTATAGCCGCGCTATACGAGGAGTTTTAACCCTTTTTCGGCCGCCAGCAGGGGGTTAAAACCGCACCTCTAGCGGTCGAATACCGCGGTAAAACAGCGCTAAAAATAGCGCTGTTTTACCGCCGACGCCCCCTACCGCCCCAGTGTGAAAGGGGCCTTAGAGAGCAATAATTCTATCCCTAGACCTCCTCCGTTAGTCAAAACTTGCAACCTGTAGAATTTTTTTAAATGTCGCATATGGAGATTTTTAAGGGTAAAAAAAGTGTATTTTTTCCAAAAAAAGTGTGATTGTTAGACCGCTGCGAAAGAAAGTATTGCAACGAGCACCATTTTATTCTCTAGGGTGTTAGAAAAAAACTATATATATGTTTGGGGTTCTAATTATTTTTCTAGAAAAAAAAAAAAAATGATTTTAACTTGTAAACAACAAGTTTGAAAAATAGGCCTGGTCTTAAAGTGGTTAATCGCAGCCAGAGAGCTGCATAGAGGGCACAGAGCCATGTCTGAATGGTCATGCAGAGCAGCGTCTCTGGGGTTAGCTTGTCTGGGTGCCCCCACAACAAGCTGTTTGCTCTAGGGGTATTTGTCAGGAGGGAGGGGCCAAGAATGCCAACTGGTAACCCGAGAAGTAGAGGATGAGGGCTGCTCTGTGCGAAACCACTGCAGAGAGCAGGTAAGTATAGCATGTTTGTTATTTTAAAAAACAAAACTTGCCCTTAATATCACAAGAGGCGATTGTAACTGAAAGTGATATTTTGATCATAGCTAGATTCTGATGAGCTTGGTCTGTAAGCTTCTTGTATCTCTCTTTAGTGGTACCAACTTATAAGATTTTGTCATTATTCTTGCATGTTTTTTACTGCTTTGAAACCTGGATGTTCTTGCATCTAAATACTCCTTAATATGAAACAAATATAAAATATATGAACTAAAACAGAACTCCCTCATAATAATCTTGGGGCATATGTAGCTTGAAAACTCAAGAATGCGGATGTTGACACTGGAATCTCTCAGATATTTGAAACAAGTGTTTTAACTATTCAAGATATTCCTGCATTTGGGGTCTAACATGTTCCAGTTCCTGACCCCCCCCTGCTCCTTTGACAGCAGTCAGGGGATCCTCTCCCCCACAGCATCTGACGCATTTAAAATCGGCGGTGCTGTGCAGGATTCCGCCCACATAGCCACACTGTTCAATCACAGTGATCTATGAATGAGTAAATTACAAATCCCATCTGGAACCATGACAGATGGGATTGTGGTCCAATCATACTTCCTCCAGGAGCCTGACTCTGCACCCACAAGCCACTGTGGGTGCGATGCTTTGCAGGCTCCTGTGGAACAAAAAATAAAAATGTACATTTATTTATTTTTATTTATTTATTTATTTTTTTTACCTGCAACATTTTTTCCTAAAAGGAGAACTTGGCCTTTTATGATTCCGGTCTGTACATTTTTATTTATTTTTTTTTCCCCCCAGTCCTGCTAATTTTTTTTAGGTAATTAATCCTGGTGATAAGTCTACGGGGCCAATATTTGCAGCAGCAGTCTGGAGCGGAAGTTGAAAACACTTGAAGCATTGCACTACAGTACCACTGCACTCCTGTTATAGTGTTAGAGTAGGTACACACTAAGTTTTTTTTTTTTTTTTTTTCTTCAGAGGGCTGAACAAAAAAAAAAATCTTATGGATTGCCGTGATCTCCCCCCCGCTGAGCTATTGTGTTGTGACAAGGGGACTGCACAGCTGATCGGATTCTGGTTCTCCAGCATGCACGTTCGGCAGAAGCTGGTCATGAGACTGGTTTCTGTCGGACAGGGAGCTGTACACACTGCCGAAAGTCTGTCGGTTCCTTCCTAACCGTCAGTGTTTGGCCGATTTGCGACCTGTGTACCTAGCCTTAGGAGCGTTTTATATAGAATAGGACAACACAGATGTTTCAAAAAGTTCGCCTTGAAACAGATCTACAATGAGGGCTCATTCACAGCATTGCATAATGGTAACGCATGGCAACCCATTGATATGCATTTGTGTCTTGCAGTGGCATTTGTTGCGAATATCACTCTTACATAACGCCATAAAACATGCAGCCTAGCACAATGCATGGTGTCCTTTACATTGTGCTGTGCATTTGTGATTGATAACATACAGCCTACCCCTAATTTTGCATGTGTCCTTGTGTTTCTCAGCCTATTTTATTTTGAATTGAGTTTACCAACTGATCACATAGAAGAAAGAATAGTTAAATTGGATTTAAAAGCTTTTGTTTGCCATGAAATTAGCTGGCAGAATTCCATCCTTCACACAGACAAACATGCATGCTCCGACAACCTACATTCTAAATTTTGCCATACACATCACCTTATTGTTGGATCGTTACCTTCTCATTCCTCTGTTCTTCGCAGTCTGCACACCTTTGTGTGTGTGTATATGTATGTGTGTGTGTGTGTGTGTGTGTGTGTGTGTGTGTGTGTATATATATATATATATATATATGTGTGTGTGTATATATGTGTGTATATGTGTATATATATATATATATATATATATATATATATATATATATATATATATGAAAGTGTCTAAATTTAAGAATGTTTTATGTTGTTCCAGGGAATTTCAGTATAAACTTTCTAACAGTCTCTTTCAGTACAGGTATGAACGTGATGAATTCCTTTATTGCAGTAAGACACATTGATAAATGAAGTCCACTAATATTTAGGGTGACCATATAGATCTGTGGGTGCATGTTTAGTTTCCTTGGGGCAACAGTATTGCCTGGCGAGTGCACAAGCCAAGATGTCGTGCTTGTTTCTATGGAGAGGTGAAGGGGGAGGAGATGACCATGAACGCTTCTTGTCAGTGGTGATTGGGTCGAGTTTTCTAACCTGATTCCCAGCAAGATCTGTTGTGTGACTGTTAAGAACGATTTCCATAAACTTGGGATCCTCCTCGAATCCGGACACAGTTTTACGTATGGCCATTATTAAGATTTTCAGTTGCTGGTGAAAATAGGCCGCCCTGTCTATAGGCTCAAGAAGACTGCCCTTTTTCACTCAGCTGGCCTTGGTAACAGTCTTATCACTTCTGCATGTTTACTCGGCTTAACCCTCCCTAGCCCCTAGTAAGATCACCTAGGGCATATGGTGTGGAATGTAAATCTCTACTGGGAGCCCAGCAGTATAACCGTTTCTTAGCCACCGCTAAAGGAAGCGCTACAGCATAACCCTTACTGTGTAGATGTGAATAGAGTGTGACCATGGCTTGTTTCCCCTCCTCCCTGTTTCCCTCCTGTGTGCCTGTGTGGTTATTCCTGGTCTGTCTCAGATGTTGGAAAGAGGTGATAATGTCTTGGCGGATCTGTCTCCCTCCCTCTGCTCTTCCTCTCCCACACTCCCCCCTTCCCCAAACCCCCCTCCTTCTCGCTCTGTTTATTCTCTCCTGTCTGTCTTGAATTCCACCCCAAGCTCTCCCCGTTTTCTTTTTTTTTTTTTTTTATCTTCTCACTGATTTCTCACCCCATTCTCCAGCTTTAATCTCTCCCAAGTTTGTTTCATTCAGTCTCTTTTTATCTCTCTGCTAACCTCTTTTATACTTTTTCTCCTTCACTTCTACAAAGTCTGACAGTCTATTCATGTGTTCCAATTTATTTTGTCCTTTCTGACAGTGTTTTCTGTGCCTGCACCTCTTGGGTCCCCCCCCCCCCCCCCTCTCTTTCCTCTTTCTGGACATTGCTTCACATGTTGCTGGAGAAGACAGTATTCTCTGCTCCCCCCTCTCCCCAGGGCTGGCAGCCTGGAATCCCTGCTCTGCCCTCTTCTGCTCCAGGCCGGATTAGAAGGGGGTGGAGTGATGGCCATGTGGTGTCAGGGCAGAACAAGCAGGGTGTGAGATTACAGAGGCTTGTTTATCCGTTATTGGTCTCTTTTTACATGACCACAGCTCCCTACACACATACAAAATAACTTTACAAAGCATATTCAATTCATAACTGCTGTTTATTTAGACTTGTACCTTGGGTTTGTCATGCAGTTATTTTAATATGAGCTATTACTTTGGCACTATACACCAAAGTGCAGAGACCCTTCGTTCCCAGAGTGCTTCAAACAAAGGTAAATATGGGTTAACTAAAAAGTGGAATGAAAGTAAATTCATACAACAAATAGTAGAATGTGTCAAAAAAAAAAAAAACAGTGATAAACATACCCATTTAAGCTTGCAATCCAGGGGAATAAGGGGCAGAGGTGCGTGGTATGCATATTAAGCAGGAGCTCTAGACTGTATAACAGTAGGAGGTGAATAGACTGCAGGTGAGGTTGGAATTCTGCAGGGGCAATAATGGTATTTGTGTGTCATTCCAGCTGTAAAATGTGTGTGAGGTGTATCTGGTGTAGCAGAATTGCTGAGGGCATACTGTCTCTCCCTCTCTCCTCCTTCTCTCCTTGGCCTTATCTTCCTGCCTCCTAATCTCTCTTTCCCTCTGTCTCTCTCCCTCTTGGCTCTCCATAATTACAGGGTGGAACAGATGTCCCTGGATCAGTTTCAGATCCAACATCCATTAGAATAACCTTCAGCACCATGCCTGGAGGGGAGGACCTTATTCTCCGTGCATTATATACTTGGTACCGAGCACAGTAATCTGCTTTATTCTGCTGTCGTCTTTAGCCCATATATTTCTTAGCATTCCCATTTTTTATATTGGAGTCCTCAGCAAAATTTGATTCAACATACAGATGACCAGCAAAGTATATAACCATGTGTGCACAAACTGCGCTGAATTTATTCACACTCCAGGATATTAGAAACCTACAGATCCTGCTTATTGGCAATTTTTTTTTTTAATAGAGTGACATGCTTTTTGAGTGTTGCATTTAGTTCAACTTGTTTTTGGTGTTAAGTAAATTGTTTTCTTTTGCAATACATACTGCTTTTTAAACTTTCCTTTTGAGACAGTAGAGCTGCTTGTTTTGATTGTACATGTCCTTAGGAAACCTGCACATTTTTTCTCATAAGGTCAGTCATTAAAGTATCAGTGCAGCTGTGTGTTTTACATGACCCACCCCGAACTGATTTCTTGATTTGATAGATGCTGGACAGATAAACTGCCTAACGGTTTCTTAAATCTCTTGGTAAGTTCTGCAGCCAGATCTAAATGATTGCCTTCTTGGGGATGTGTAGCTGCTGCAGCCATTAAAAAGGGAGTTCTTGTCTGCCTCTCTCTTTATAATGGTAAATGCATAATAAGGAGGAACACCCAAAATGGGATAGAAGTGAGCCAGGATCTCCGTTGAGGAAATCTTACTACCGAACATAAAACAAAAAAGGCAGCAAGTGACTCAGTCCACCATATGCTATCAAAAGCATGTCACTTTTGGGTGCACTGACCCTTTAACTTTCAGCTTTCCTTTCATGCTTTGCAATGCCTCCTGACTGCAGCATTCATAAATGCGCAGTAATGTCACTTCATTTGTAGAGTGTTATTTTAATGTGGGTGCATTAAAGTGGTTCTAAAAGAAGTTTTTTACTTTTATGCATCCTATGCATTAAGGTAAAAAAAAAAAAAACACCTGGTTGCAGCTCGCTCCCCCCCCCCCCCCCCAAGTCCCTCCCTATACTTACCAGAGCCTCATCTCGATCCATCTATGTGATGAGCATTGGCTCTTCTGGGTCTCTCTCTCCTCATTGGTTCACACAGCAGCGGGCACCATTGGCTCCTGCTTCTGTCAATCACAGCCAGTGGGTCAATGAGGAGAGAGCAGGGGCGGGGCTGAGATGCACTTTGTGTGAATGGAAAACACAGCAGGGGGAGGAGCCAAGATCCGGGCTCCTCTTTGCAAAACCATTGCATAGAGTCGGTAAGTATAACTTTGTTTTTTCTTTTTTAAATTATAACCTTTTAGAATCACTTTAAGTGAGATTCTGATGCCTTCTTTTTTAGCAAGAAAACATTGAAGTGATTTGTAAAGGGAAATTAAAAAATAAATAAGGGGGCACTCGTGTATGTTCGCTCCCGAGCCCCTCTGCTGTCTCTATTCACACAGACAGCGGGACTCTGCCCCACTCCCTTATCACTGGAGTTGATTGGCTCCCGCTCCTATCAATCTGGCTAGTAAGGAGGGAGACAGCGGCAAGAGCTGCTGCTCTCGTGCACTCTGCTGGATTGAATCGGGCTCATGTTAGAATAAGATTAGTTTGGGGGCATCCTGCAGCAAAGAAGGCTTTTTTACCGCAATGTATAGTATGCATTAAGGTAAAAAAAAACTTTGAGGCTTTAGAACCACTTTAAAGTAGTATTAAACCCTTTAGTGTGTTTAACACATTGAGTATAATAAAATAAGCATTCCACAGTAAGTGATTTGTTATTATTCTTACCCCAGGACTTGCTGCTTCCCTGAACTGTCATTCTTCACAGGAAAGGCATAACAGTGGCTAGTGCATTCTCTGGTCAGTCTGTTTGGAAAAGGGAAGAGCAGAGGAGTACCTTGCCATCCTAGTCTATGGGGCTGTGTTTCTATTGATGCACACAGTATAAGAGAGAACTTTAGTCCCAGAAAACATGCAACAGTGATCATATCGCCAGCTTAAACTCTTTAGGGGTTGTACAGTGTACGTGACCCCCAAATATTTATTTCTATGTGCGTGTTCACATGGGTATTTTCTAAATCATAGTCTATATAATTTTTCATTTTTCATCTGAAGTACCCGGTTGATCCTGCCAATCACCTTTCTTGTAAACTGACCACGCAAATCACAGAAACTGATCTATGGTTGTGGTCTGTTTTCAACCTTTTCAGTGGTACAGGACACTGTGCAGAGACACAGTATGCCTGTATTGGGTAGTTTGCTCAGCTACCACACCCCCTGACCAATCACACTCTGCCTGTGTGTGTGTACATACAGTGTCCTGAAACTCCACCCCCACTATCAGGTTAAAGAGATCGATGGTCACATGACATAACTAACCATATAAAAGGCTCCTGCGCAGTGCCATGTGTGCCCCCGCTGTATCTTTTACACAAAGAGCCCTACCGGTACGTCGATTCACGCACTAGAGCCGCCCTGCGGCAACTGGTGGGCAAGTGGTTCAACTAAGTAAAAGCTGATATGGTACCTGCATAGTTATTACTATATTAGAAAGTGACTACAACATAGTATGTTCACAACTGCTTTAAGTAACCTTCAAACCTAAAATCATTTTTTAAATGTGTGGGAAAATGGCTCTGGCAGCAAATGGGTTGATAAAGCCCAATCTATGATGAGGTTAAAAATGACATAAACCATATCGAGTAGTATCAACATACCCAAAAAGCATTTTTTGTATAAATCCTCTACTGTATTTCTTTTCTATGAAAATGTGGTATCTATTGGGCAGGAGGATGAAGCCATTTTTTTAGTTGATGTGGATCTCCGCCTCCCATGGTCGTTTCTGTAAAGGCACTGTTTGAGCAGTATGATGCAGGAGACACAAGCTGTGCCAGTGCTTTTGCAGGAGTGATTGAAGTAATTCCCATTCTTCCTTTTTTTTTTTCTCTGGTGATGTAAGCTAGAATCTGTAATATTTACTGTAACTTGGGTGTGAGTAAATCACAGTCCTAAATTCAGTTTATACAAGATATTACTGATGCCCAATATCAAGTTGAGAAAATGTTTTTTTTTTTTTTAAACTGTGGTCACCCGGCTGTGACAGCTTGCGACTTCACATGTGGGTGCCCACTGCGCATGCGCTTGCTGTGCTGCGCATTGTGAATGATCCCGCAGTGTTCTGGGACCTCTGACGTATCCTAGAAGACTGCAAAGGAGGGAGGAGAACTTCCGCTTGGTTTTCCTAGGCAGTTGGAGCGGGTAGCTGTCAAAATCGGGTACCCGCTCCTTCCCCAAAAGTGACATTTTTTAAACAGAAGCGGGGGGAGGAGGCCTCAAAGTGGAACATTCCCTTTTGGGGTGAAGCTCCACTTTAAGAACTTCAGTATTTTGAGACACTGCAGCAATATTAACTAACAACGTTTTCTCCACTTAACTCTAGTCCCAAGGCACTTCTGGCTGACTGTGAATTGTATTACAACTTGCAATAAAAACTATCTCATCAAGTATATAAATTTGCTTACTTGATCAAGAGATTCTTTTCTTTGTAGAAGCTCGGAAAGTGCTGAGAGCATCAGGGAACTGTGGATGTGCAGAACAGACTATTGTCTTGTGACTGTTGCTGAGGGATCCTTAAACTCAGAAGGGTTTTGTTTTTGTTTTTTTTGCACTTTTTAAAATATTTTTTTTCAGTAATGCAGATCTTGCAGTTGTCTACCAAATCTGCCTGCATATGACTAACCTTAATCGGGGATCTATGGTAAGGGGGAAAAGTATTTGATCCCCTGCTGATTTTGTACATTTGCCCACTGACAAAGAAATGATCAGTCTATAATTTTAATGGTGGGTTTATTTTAACAGTGAGAGACAGAATAACATCAAAATCCAGAAAAACACATTCCAAAAACAGTTATAAATTGATCTGCATTTTAATGAGTGATATAAGTATTTGACCCCTTCGCAAAACATGACTTGGCGGCAAAACCCTTGTTGACAATCAGAGGTCAGACATTTCTTGTAGTTGGACAGCAGGTTTGCACACCTCTCAGGAGGGATTTTGTTCCACTCCTCTTTGCAGATCCTCTCCAAGTCATTAGGGTTTTGAGGCAGTTTTGTAACTCAAACCTTCAGCTCCCTCTACATATTTTCTATGGGATTAAGGTCTGGAGACTGGCTAGGCCACTCCAGGACCTTAATGTACTTCTTGAGCCATTCCTTTGTTGCCTTGGCCACGTGTTTTGGGTCATTGTCATGCTGCAATACCCAGCCACCACCCATTTTTAATGCCCTGGCTGAGGGAAGGAGGTTCTTGCCCAAGATTTGAAGGTACAGGCCCCATCCATCATGCCTTTGATGCGGGGAAGTTGTCCTGTCCCCTTAGCACAAAAACCCCCTCAAAACATAATGTTTCCATCTCCATTTTTGACAGTTGGGGTGGTGTTCTTGGGGTCATAGGCAGCATTCCGCTTCCTCCAAACAAGGCGAGTTGAGTTGATGCCAAAGAGCTCGATTTTGGGCTTATCTGACCACAACACTTTCAACTAGTTCTCCAATGAATCATTCAGATGTTCATTAGCAAACTTCAGATGGGCCTGTACATGTGCTTTCTTGAGCAGGGGGACCTTGTGGGCGCTGCAGGATTTTAGTCCTTCACGACGTAGTGTGTTACCAATTGTTTTCTTGGTGACTATGGTCCCAGCTGCCTTGAGATCACTGACAAGATTCTCCCGTGTAGTTCTGGGTTTATTTCTCACCATTCTCATGATCATTGAAACTCCACAAGGTGAGATCTTGCTTGCGACCCCAGACCAAGGGAGACTGACAGTTATTTTGTTTTCTTCCATTTGCGAATAATCGTTGTCACCTATCTGCTTGGCGATGGTCTTGTAGCCCATTCTAGCCTTGTGTAGTTCTACAATCTTGTCCCTGACATCCTTGAACAGCTTTTTTTTTTTTCTTGGCCGTGGTGAAGAGATTGGAATCCAATTGATTACTTCTATGGACAGGTATCTTTTATACTGGTAACAAGCTGAGATTAGGAGCACTCCCTTTGAGTGCTCCTAATCTCAGCTTGTTAACTGTATAGAAGACACCTGGGAGCCAGAAATCTTGCTGATTGATAGGGGATCAAATACTTATTTCACTCATTGAAATGCAAATCAATGTATTACTTTTTTTGAAATGCGTTTTTCTGGATATTTTTTTTGTTCTGTCTCACTGTTAAAAATAAACCTATCATTAAAATTTTTTATTATTTTTGTCAGTGGGCAAACGTACAAAATCAGCAGGGGATCAAATACTTTTTTTTTCCCCCTCACTGCAACTAATTGCCATTGTGTAATTGAATGGAGTGAGTAGGGGATAACTTTAGTGTGTGTTTTAAGTAGAAGTTTCTAATATATTCTTTGCTGGATGCCATCTTGAATCAAAAGCTGTTTGTATATAGGAGTGTGCATGTATGGATCAATGATCAAGAAGACTTGTCAACTGTCAGATGCAATACTGCTGTAATTGTAAGCATTTGTGATCTAGCACAAGAGATAATTTAACCACACACTGCAATGTTTCCAACCTTTATAAGTTGGCTGAAGAGTGTGTGTGTGTGTAATATATATACACACACACACACACACACACACACACACACACACACACACACACACACACACACACACACACATATATATATATATGTATAATATACACTTGTGTTTTTTTTTCTACCATTTGGGGCTTGATCTTTTAGTTTTATTACAGGGGAGGTTGTGGTATATATTTTTTTGATTCTGACCCAGTGTGAATGGAGACTTACAACTGACTATGTGGGTGTGTAGGGGTGCAAAAGTCTGTTTACTTCCCTCCTAAATGAAAACTCACCAGAAAATTAGATCTGCTTTTAGATAAGGCACTAAACAGTAACTAAGGTGTGAGGAATCGGAGCAAGCAGTCTTGTAAAGGTCAGAGTTGTAACTATGTACATAACACTGACTTGCAAAGATCTATGCATTATACTAAATATGCAGTGTTAGCTATGTTTATTGCACTATTTAGGTGTGGGCTCTTACCTGTGCCGTAAGCAAGCAGTGCATGACCAGATATTTGCTTATGGTCATACATTGATTGAAATTTGTCTGATTTAATAGCAACCAAAAGGATTTCAATCCATGTATGGGCACTGTTTGAACAGAAGTTGAAATACCAATCAACTTCTGTTCAACCACCATGTTGAATTTTAGCTGTTGGATCAGTGTTTTAGTCTGCAGCGCTGATCACTGTATTCTGATGGCGGAGGAAGTCTGCACACTATCGGAATACAATACCACTGCAGGAGGATTCCCCCATCCACAAATGTATGGGTGGGGGAATTGGGCCATTGGCTGCGAGCGCTGATAGAATACCGCTCTGCTGGTTTTCCAGCATGCCCGTTGAACAGGCTGTTGTACACACTGGTCAAATGTCGGGCGGTTTCTGTTAAACCGGCCGATATTCAGCCCATGTGTACCAGCCTTTAGCCCCCGTTCACACAATATCAAAGCCGTAGGTCAGTAGGATTTCAGGTGCGACTTGCCTGATATCTGTGCGATTTTCATGCACAGATGTCTATGCAAGTTGCACCTGAAATCGTAAGAAATAGTGCAGGAACCTGTTTTCAAATCGGTGCAGCACCACAAAGTTGTAGTCGCACTGATTTCAACAGTTCCATTGCCGACAATGGGGTGCAATTTGTCATGCGATTTGGAACTGTCAAATTGCATAACAAGTTGCACCGGTGTGAACCGGGGCTAGGGGTCTTAGATGCACTTCTGTTATAGTCACTGAATTCTCTGCCCAGCATTATTTTTTGTAGTGGGCAGCAGGCATAATATCTATGATATTGATATAATGCAGGTGATGCCCCAAAAAATGTATTTGTCATATTTTCTGAATAAATCAAAAGTCATGCTTTGACTATGAATGTGATTTTGGGATAACTGGTTATTTCATTTTGAAACCAAATTTTTTATTTATTGATTCGTGGTAAGACATACTTTCTTAATATATATTGTTTTTTGTGAACGAAAGGTATCCTAAACCATGTTTACGTTAAATAATCACTACCTGTGCCAGCATAAAGTATATTAATAAAATAATACACTATAAAACGCTGTTTGACCCAATCTGGTCTATATTGAATTTTGACCACCTAATTGAATGCATTTTAACGCACACAGAGTTTGGGTACCCCATCATATCTTAGGCCCCTTTAACACGAGGCGGACTCCGCTTCCACGGAGCCCGCCTCGGTCCGCCGGCTCAGCGGGAGATCTCTCCGTTGATCTCCGCTGAGCCGGCGGATGACAGGTCCCTCTCTGATCACTGAGCGGGGAGAGGCTTGTCAGGCGCTGCTGCTGCCTATGGAGGGATCGGATGAAAACGGACAGCATGTCCGTTTTCATCAGATCTCACCCGATCCGCCAGCGACTGATCCGGACTTAGGGCCATCTGTCTGCTTTTTGCGGATCGGACTGGGTCGGATGTCAGCAGACATGTCTCCGCTGACATCCATCGCTCCATAGGCTAACATGGAGCGCCCGTTCAGGTCCGCCGTCAAAACTGACAGGCGGACCTGAAGGGTCCGATCATGTGAAAGGGGCCACTAACACACTTTTGCACATAGAAAATCTTGAAACTGCTACTTGAAGAGATATGTAGGTAGCCATTGCTGACTGGAAAATGCTAGTTGCACTCTCTGAATTTCAGGCTTTCTAAATTGTTGACCTGGAACAAGAAGCCAATTAAGTGGGAAATGCTAATCTGCAATAGGCGCATGGTAGTCAAGCAATGTGCATTGTCAACTAGCACAGTATTTGTCTATTTGGGTTTTTTTATTTTATTTTTATTTTTTATTTTTTTTAAGGTTCATTCACACTGGACATTTACAGCCATTTTTATTTTGTTTTGCATTGCTTGGCATGACCATTTGAGATATAGCATATCCGTAACTGATGCAAAGGAACAGACAATCGGTGAACTGTGGTCTTTTCTGGTAAACGCAAAGTAATGCCATGTGCACAACTTGTGAGAGTAGTTATAAAGGTCTTTTTTTTTTTAAAATATCAGACCTGTTAAACGGCAATGATTGTGCACAGATCGGCACTGAACCTCTTTTGCTGGGGCCCCCTGCTATGGGGGGCACACCTGCGGGCTCGAACCCGAGCCTGGCTGCTTGTGTTCATTGACAAAAATAACACCGCTAAACCATGACCCCATCCACCTCCCCACCCCCTTTCTCTGCTCTCAGGATTTTGAGAGCAGCAGGAGCCAATGGCTCCAAAAAGCAAGCTACTGAGCTGACAGATCCATTAATGGTTCCTCCAGCTGCCTCTGCGAGCCAAGAGAGGAGAGAACTGCCGCAGGGGGGCACAGTGCTGGATCGAGATTGGGCTCAGGTAAGTTTACAGGGGGTTAAGGGGGTGATACAAATTAAAAAACATCCATACTTGCCTAGATGGATTCTGCATCTGTCCCCTACCACCTCTACACCAAAAACTGAATGATGAAAGACCACTGAGCAGAGTGATGACTGTCAATCATCAGTACTGCTCTGCCCCTCCAGCACTCACTGAAGCGGCGAGCTGTGGAGAGAACGTGAGCTACTGGCTCAGGCTGTCAGCGGTTCGCAGAGAGGCTGAGCCCAGCTTCCAGTCCAGGCATCTAGTGGATCCCAATATTAAAATTGGGATCTCTCCAGAGTCTGGACCATTGATGTCCAGTGACAGTGGGCTTTAGTTCGCTGTCAGCTGAATTTGAGTCACAGGAGTGCAGATTAAAGTACAGTCCTGTCTCCCACAGAAGTAGGACCAAAAGAGGGAATTCATTAAGGGAAAATTGCTAGCCTTTCGAATCGTTTTAAGTTTGTATGTGGTGGTGAAGTATTGCTTCAGTCAGTCCCCCAGTGTCTGTATTGATTTGCATTTGAAGATGAACTCCAGGATAAGCAAATATTGTCTAAATACAAGAGGTATGTGTATTGGTACTTGAATCTTAGTATGCAAAGCGTGTTTATTTCAGATCCGTGCAGTAATCTAGTGTAAATTAAAGTGGTTGCAAAGGCTTAAGGTTTTATACCTTCATGCATTCTAATTCATGAAGGTACAAAACCTTCTCTGTGCAGCAACCCCTCCAATACTTACCTGAGCCCCATCTCAATCCAGCGGTTTGCAAAAGAGCAACGGATCTCCCCCCTCATTGGCTGAGACAGCAGGGGGGGGCCATTGGCTCCCACTACTGTTGATCACAGTCAGTGAGCCAAAGAGGAGAGAGCGAGTGGGGATGGGGCAGAGCCACGCTCTGTGTGTGATTAACACTCAGCTTGCTATGGGGGCAATCAGGAGGAGGGAGGGGCTAGGAATGCCAACGGGGGACCTGAGAAGTGGAGGATCAGGGGTGCTCTGTGCAAAACCACTGTACAGAGCATGTAAATATGACAGGTTTGTGTTAAAAAAAAAAAAAAAAAATGATTTTTTTTTTTTAATCATTTTAATGCCTCTGGTCAAAAGCTTCCTTAAAAAAACAAAACCCCTCTCCTTGTCCATGGTGACTGGTCTTTTGTCTGCTCCTTCCTGTAGTTTTCTGCAATAGCCTGCTGGGTCCCTCAACTCTGCACAGGCTAGATACACTGGTGATGGTGTTGCTACATTACCACGTATTATCATGGTTTTGAAAAGGCATTTGGCACACACAGTGGATTGATATCCTTTGTGGCTATTGAGAAATATTTTTGAATGACGGTTTTGTTCCCCGAGTTCAGCTTTAACAGCATCTTGGTGAATCCAGCATTGAGTTGGAATGTACAATCTGCAATTGTTACTTTGGTCTGCAGCGCAAAAAAACCTTTGTGCTACTAGTAGGCCTTCCAATATGTTGTAATAAAGCATATCACATGGACAGCCTTATTATTGTATGTATCTTCTCAGCCTAATTGAGTTTTTGCTTTGTCCAGTATTTATTCTTTAAAGTGTGACCTTGTGTTTTCAGAGATCCTATTCAGTTTAGATTTGGTTTGCTCAGCTCAGTACAGGTGAGCTCTTGAAGAAACATTTGATCTGCCTTGTACTGCATAATGTTCGATTGACCACAAGCTACTACACCTGTGGGCAGTGATATTGCAGTCCTTACTCATTTATATTGCTCATCCCTGCAGGCCCTCTTATGAAGCAGAGGGTAGGAATATCAGTAGACGCAGCATGTTTGCTACATGTGCATCTTCATCCATCTTCAGTTCGTATTTAGACCTGCCATATTTTGTTCTTTCAATTTTTTATTTTAGGTTTTTTGGGATGTGTTCTCTTTGAAAACGACTTCAAAAATAATTATGCACTTCTCTAAAACTCCTAAATTCCAGTATTGGAGATTGATTGTAGATTCCAGTAACAGGATGTTGAATATTACAAGCCAAGGACCATATTCACTAGTCAACTAGTTGCAGCATTGAGCAGATTTGAAGTAATTTGGATATGACTCCTAAAAGTAGTAAATTCATAGTGTTTGTCTTGGTGATCACTCTAAGCTCCTGAATAAAATCATACTTGGTGAGCCCATCCATGGCGTGTGCAGCTGTGTTCTCTTTCACACCTAAGAGAATATCGCACATAGCTGGAAATGTGGTGAGATGCGCAAATATGTGTGTATCTATCTGTGCCTGTCTAAATCACTTGCAAAGGAATAGCGATCTCTTAAAAATAGATGGCTATGCTAATTTCCTGTTACTCTGAATGTGATTTCACATGCACCTATACACGTGGAATATTGTGCCCCCTACTGTAATATTTAAGAATAATAGAAGTCAGAGGATTGTTGTGTGTCAAATCTTAAAGCACAGCAGCAGTACAAGTGTGCTCAAACATCCAAGCTCTATCATAACTCTTTGCAATTCACTGTTACATTCAGATATTTTTTTTTTAGGTAAATTTAAATATTTTCTATTAAGGTTGTATAGTGTACACCTTTCATGTGTATGGCACGGACACATCTTTCATCACTGTGTTAATGAAACACATACTATATGTAACGTAAACTCAACATTAATTTAAAGAAGCTTTTAAGAAAAGACGATATACTGTGAGAGCCCTGCTTAAAATCTGAATTTTACATCATTCTAAAAATAGTCACAACTGACCCCTAGACAAACCCTCTTTGAAAGGATGACCTTCACTACAAACTTTGGTCTGCATTGTGGGAAAAAAAGCCCTATTCTATAAATTTTTGTCACTGACTGTATTGCACTGATAGTTGCTTCTGTATACATTGCACTATACAGAAGAGCTATGGACTACTAAATTAAAAAGTTAATAATTATAATAAAAAAAGATCTATCTGTGTGTGTGTGTGTGTGTGTGTGTGTGTGTGTGTATATATATATTTT
This sequence comes from Lithobates clamitans, assembly GCA_037952925.1. Classification (NCBI taxonomy): domain Eukaryota; kingdom Metazoa; phylum Chordata; class Amphibia; order Anura; family Ranidae; genus Lithobates; species Lithobates clamitans. The sequence goes on along the minus strand of JBBGZY010000780.1, from coordinate 1,698,700 downwards.
ATATACACAATTTTACACTTATGCACACCGTATAATAATTGCCATATTATGTAGGGTGGAGAAATTGTTCATTAAAATTTAAAGCCAAAACGTAATTTTTTTTTTTTTTTCAATCTGTGTCCCATTGAGGAGATTTCTATCTATTTTTTGTCTTTGAGATGCAACAGGAAAGGAGAGGAATTTTCTCATATGTGTCTGTCTGCATTACAAGATTTACCCTCACCACATGCTCAAGGGACAACCAATATTTTGACTTTTACGTTACATTATCTAGTTGACAGTGGTCACCAGGGTAAACAAAAGGACAAATCTCTCCAGCAGGGACATAGCAAAAGTAACTTTAATAGGGGTTTTAATCCTTTCCCTACTGTACTCCCTATGAAAAACGGCTATACATACACTTTTAAGTTTCAAAATACGATTGTATAGCAATTCATCTTGGTTTCCTGTCCTTTGTAGGGTTGATAATATGCGTATTAATTGTTTGGTTCCTGACACTCTACTACAGTGGCCTCCAAACTGGCCCGGGGATCAGATGCGGCCCTCACGGGACTCAGACAGCAACGGGAGCTGTTGGCTCCTTCTGCTGTCAGCGGCTGAGAGAAGAGTGGGGGGGGGGGTGCCAAGCCCCGCCCCGCTGTTTATCAATAGATGCACACAGCCGACTTGGGATAGAACCCGCACAAGTATGGCAATAGCAAGCAGTCTGCTACGAGTGCACTCAAAGGGGGAGCCGAGAGCACCAGCGGAGGTCCCAAGAAGGGCAGGATCGGGCCATGCTGCAAAACCAATGCACATAGTAGGGAAGTTCAACTTTTTTAAAATAAACATAAGAACCTTTACAATCACTTTAAGGAAGTCGGTGAGTGCTGAGCATGCTGTATTTCCGAAAAGTTCAGGGGTCTAATGCCGTTATCTTTTACAACACATCAACCATGTACAGCCGCAGAGAACTGTTGAGCTGAGTCAAAAATGCAAACTTTGACACCAAACTCTCTTGAGAAAATGTGTTTTTACTCAAACATTGTACTGTTGTGTTCAGCAGAGAATTTTGTAATAAGACGCTTTAGAAGTACCTGTAATAATAAAAAAAAGGTGAAGCTAGTTAGTCAGGTGGGATAAGGATTTGTAAGTTTAAAATGACTTCCTCCCAACCAAATTGAACACAATAGTCACCGATTCTGTAATGTCCTTGTCATGCTGAAAAAATTACTGCAGCAAGGAATCAAGTATGAAAAGTTAGTGAAAATTTGTGTTTTTCAAGTGTATACTATTTAAAAAAACAAAACAAAATGCATTTAGTAACTGAAGTCTTAAAATTATTAACATGTACAAAATGTCCAGTTTTCACCTTGTGAAAAGCTAAAGGTTAATGATAGGCGATCCCAAAGACCAACCACTGAAGTACATAACTGAACCCAGAAACGCCTCAGGTTTAGAGACTGCTATATTGCATCTAACACATCTATGCTTTTGTAGTTGCCATTTTTATAACTTTATAGTTTAAACTTTTATGATATAGGGTCTGAGATTAAAAATACCATTTCAGTGTTTGCAGATGACACCAAGCTATGCAGTCAAATAACGTCCTTACAGGTGTCTCCAACTTACAAGCCGATCTCCATGCACTGTTTAATTGGGCAACTGTTTGGCAAATGAGGTTTAATATTGATGAATGTAAAGTTATACACTTGAGGGCTAAGAATATGCATGCATCATACATACTAGGGGGAGTCAATGGTGGAGAAGGATCTGGATGTTCTGGTAGATGAGCTTAATAATGGCATGCAATGCCAAGCTGCTGGTTCCAAAGCAAGCAAAGTACTTTCTTGTATTAAGGAGGATGTATACCTGCTCTGCAGGCTTGTATCTACAGGTAAGCTTTTAATGCTGATCTGTTTGCTCTATAAATATCTCCTAAGCCTTCACGGTTTAGGAGATATTCGCATCTGATGCAGCCGATGATGTCACTAGTGCATACGCTCTGAAAGGACGGTATACACATGCTGTCGCTTCAGAGCTCTGTGCCGCTGTCCGTGACTCCCGTGCGCATGCGTGGGGGTGATGGCGTGGCCAATCTGATGGCTGGAGGACGCGACCCTGGAAGAAAGACCGGGTGAAGATGGAAGCGTCTGTCAGAGCTGACAGTGTGACGGTGCAGGGCTTCATTCTAAGGCAGTGTTTCCCAACTCCAGTCCTAAAGGCGCCCCAACATGTCATGTTTTCATGCTTACCATTATTTTGCACAGGTAATTTGATCAGTTTCACTGCCTTAGTAATTACCACAGTTTATTCTGAGGGAAATGCTGAAAACATGACCTGTTGGGGTGCCTTGAGGACTGGGGTTGAAAAAAAAAACACTGTTCTAAGGTAAGTATTTCATAATGTGCTAGTATGCAATGCATACTAGCACATTATGCGTTTACTTTGCAGGGTTTCTTTTAAAAGAAAGAAAGGAAATTGGGCACAGGTTACTTCCTCTTTGATAGAGGTATGGACTCCAGAGAGAGAGGTATCATTTTGCCCCTGTACAAATCATTAGTAAGACCTCATCTGGAATATGCAGTTCAGTTTTGGGTACCAGTTCACAAAAAGGATATCGGGGGAACTGGAGAGAGAGCAGAGAAGGGCAACCAAACTGATAGGCATGGAGGAGCTCAGCTATGAAGCAGGATTAGAGGAACTAAATTTTATTTTCTCTTGAGAAGAGAATAAGGGGGTATCTAATCAACCTGTATAAATATATTAGTGGTCCATATAGTGAACTTGGTATTGTTGTTCACTTTGGGGTCATCAGAGGACAAGGGGGGCACTCTTTACATCTGGAGGAAAAGAGATTTAATCTCCAAATACGAAAAGGTTTCTTCACGGTAAGAGCTGTGAAAATGTGGAATAGACTTCCTCGAGCTAATTCTAGCCAGCTAAGTAAATTGCTTTAAAAGGGACTGGATTCTTAAATGTACATAATTTAACTGGATACTAACATGTATAGGTAATGTTGATCCAGGGGAAAATGTTCTCTGCTTGTAAACTCCCCTCCATGTTAGCTTATGTGTCCGTGCACACTATAGGCGTTTTCAGAAGTTTTAGTGGCAGAAAAACAACAATCACTTGTGTTTTAAGGAAAGAAGCCAAGTGCATTTCCACATTATTGCATTCTAATGGCCAGACTTCTGGCCAATAGAATGTATTAATGAGGGGATGCGCTTTAACGCCCATGCAAAAGATGGGTTTTTACAGCGTTTTTGCGGTTGCTAAACTTCTGTAGGAGAAAAAAAGCGTCAAAAGCATACAGTGTGTATGAGACCTAATCCTTCCTTGTAGCATAATCCAAGTCTCTTAGGCTCCATCGAAGTAAACGTTCGTAAAGAACATTTTTTGTACAAAGTCTAGACGAGTTTAGGAGAGTTTTAAGTTTTTTTTTTTTTTCTGCCAGTGAGCTCCAATCAAACGCGAACCAGAAGTTGTTTTTTTTTTTTCTGCCTCTAAACATTGAGTTCAAAATATGCCTGTAATCATTCTAATGTGCATGGAAACATAGGATAACATTGAGCTGCTTCTACAGGCAGAACACAAATCTCCTGTAAAAACTTTTTTTTATGCCAGTGTGCATGGATATTAACAGTGACTGTAAAGGCATGAAGGTTTTTTACCTTCATGTATTGTATGCATGAAGGTAAAAAACCAATGTGCTGCTTGCCAACAGCCGTCCTAATCACCTGAGCCCCTCTCGATCTAGCTTTGTGCACAGGAGCCTCGGCAGTCCTGGGTCTCTCTCTCCTCATTGGCTGAGAGACAGCAGCGGGAGCCATTGTCTCCACTGCTGTCAATCACAGCTAGTGAGCCAATAGGGAGAGAGCGGGGCAGGGCCGAGCTGCAGTTCTGCCTCTCTTGGATGCATAGATCAGGAGCAACCACACAGCAGTGCCCTCTATAGGAAGCAGCTTGTTATTGGGGGTACTGGTCAAGGGGTAGGAGCAAGGAGCCCCAGCAGTAGGGACCTGAGAAGAGGATCGGGGCTGATCTGTGCAAAACCACTGCACAAAGCGGGTAAGTATAACATGTTTGTTTAAAAAAAAAAAGAAAGGAAAAACCTTTAGAATCGCCTAACTATTAAAAGGCTTCTTAAACTTGTTGGAAAATCTCTTCATGGTCAGGGCCTGATTGCTTCATGTTGAAGGGTTGTAAATAGGTAATTGCATGTACAGTGCTAAATTATAGTGGTTATGGTCGGATTGAGAATGGTGCTGCCTCCATTGTCGATACCGTGCAGGGTTGTATTTAATGGCAAGAGTGGACCCAGCCATAAATGAGCTTCTGCCTCTGGTGAAAGAAGCAGAGGACCTAGTGATGTCACTGCTGCAGCATGTGTAAGTGCCAGGCCATGAATTTTCCCGTACTCGTTATATTCTGTTTTGTGATTATTCAGAAAGTGTGCAATATTCCCAACATTCATTATTGCATATCATCATATAATTAAAGGGCTCAACTGTCAGATTTGGTATATTCCACTTTAAAGTTCTATGCAAATTCAGAACGAACTGCAGTTTACACAATAACACGTGGGTACCAGTGCTTGCCCACCTTGTTGTTGTTTTTTTAAAGAGGTGTTATACCTAATGCAAAAATAGATTGTCCTCTAGTTTGAAAACGTATGTCTGTATGCACACACATAAGGTGAACCTGGAGGCATTCGTTTCCAGGTACACCTTGTGAACATGGATAGGTGGATTTATTTATATCCCAGCATTGTTATAGGATACCACAAATGAATAAAAATCCTGTATTTCACCTACAGCACAAGACCCTAAAGTGGCTCATTATCTGTCCACCTATGCGTTTTGAATACTTGCATAGCAGAGTTCAAAGGTCGTTAGTGTGGACATTTTGGTGTGCCATGATTAAAATGAGCATTTTATCCACCAAAATGCTGTAAGTCTTTTGAGAAAAATCTGCTTCTGTGGCTTTGTTCTCTGTATCAGAGCTATGACTGGCCATTCCAGCTATGCTGGGGCCCATCTGCTCTCTATTTAGAAATCTCCAGCAAGCATAGCCATCTCTAGCCGACAGAGTCCGAATCAGTGAACTGATTACACTGAGAGAGGTCAGACTGTGAGAGACCATTCACTGCAGTGTGGCAATGTGTAACCCTTTCCTCTCAGTTCCTTGGCTGCAATCAGTTTCCTGCCACAGAGAGCTCAGTAGAGCTTTGCATCATAAAGCACCCTGCAGAGCATAGCAACGTAACCCTTCCCTTGCCGAGCTCTGAACATCGTAGTTATGTACCTATGGTAACACAATACCTTGTCAGCAACACCCCTCCCCTGTCAAATGATGTCACTGTCAGCTCTGGGGAGAATGTGACCTTGTCACCTTCTAGCCAGAGACAGCTTGGAATAAAAGCTTCCTGCACACATAATGTGTCTATAGATGTACAGCATCTGAGGGAAAAAAAAAAAAATCTAGAGCTGAGCAGATATCGGAAAGGAAAATCAATCCTCTTAAATTCTCCACACACCTGGTATATTCATGTCTTTGTGCCATGGTTCCTACAGGAAAACCAAGATGGATTACAGCAAGGGATTCTTGTGTGCAGTACAAAGACAAACTCAGAGATGTATGGAAGTGACCACTGTGCTCGCTCAGTACATTGAAGCACTTATTGCTCATGCAATGCCTTGTACTGTAGAAAAGTAGCTGAAAAGCCTTCGTTGACCAAAACTGTTTAACGAGTCTTCGCTTAATTAGAAGCAAGCCTTAGTATTTCTGTGTTCTCTGTAAACTGAAGATATTGATTGACCCATGACTTTCTGGCATAGTTGACAATGCACTGCAAAGCAAGCATCAATAAACAAGATGACACCTGGTCTTTGTTGGACTCTTTTTGGTATTGACCGAATGCAACCTTGTAAACCATATTCATAAGTATGCCACATGTACATAGGATTGGTGGGAGGTTATCTTTAATAGGAACCGGTCAGTGGTAATGTGTCTAGTGGCATGCCTCACATCTTTAAAATGTGCCTGGGAGGAGGCAGCTCTGGTTTTCAAATATTTCGTTGAGTAGGAACATCTCACCAATAATTCCTGATGTCTGCTAAGAGTTATCTTAACAGAAAGTCTTTGCTCATCTAGCATTTTTAGAGGTGCCCCGTGACACCTTGCCAAATATAATGCTAATTGTCTGATTCTTTTCTTTTCCGACAAGAGTTTTACCTGGATGTCTTAAACTTTGTTTTTCGCCAGTGTGAAAGGACCATAGCAGTCCACGGGTTAATGGTGAGCACTCCCTGTTCGGATGTCACCGTGTCCCCACTGCTGCATGACCCACTTCCACATTCGGTATCCAGGCAACATGCTCCTGCTCCCTCTGCCCTACCTCATGTAACGCCCGGTACAGCGGCATCCTGTTAGAACAGAGAGTGGCACTGAGTATCTGTACAGAAAATGCACACGCTGAGCTGTATAATGATGCTGAGTATCTGCACACCCCCTCTCTGTTTGTAGCTGTGTATTTTATCTGCCTGTCTGACAGATCCCGGATCCAGCGGGGAGCAGCTAATCTGTGCACACAGGAGGAAGCAGATAAATAAAGGATGAGAGAGACAGAGGAGACAGGACAGACAGGAGAAAGGGAGGGAAGGAAGGAGTTAGTGTGCAGGCCTTTGTAGTGGGAAAAGAAGCAAAGAGAGACATCTGGTGGGAAGAATAGATTTTCCTCTGCACTTTTTTTTCAACATGGAGGCATGTGATCTTTCATCACTAGCACAGCGATTCTAATGAACATTAGTGTGCATGGTCACTCTCGATCTATAGTACATGGGAACCTGCATCTCAACTTTCTCCCAGCGACTTTTCTAAAGACTGCAGTGCACAAGTCCCTAAGGAACGAAGAAGAATCTGCTACCTGCATCTGTCTCACCGTTCCAATTTTATTTTTATAAAACAAGATTATATTAGTCTAGCAACTTTAAAGGGCTAACATCCGCTCATATGCCAGAAATCGCCATGTGCAAACTTTCCTATGTAAGTCAAGAAACATACCTAACTTTGTCTAGTGTATATTAACGAAACCTCTCTGTCCTGCATTTGAAGAGGTGCCCTGTAAAGCTGAAAGTAGCTGTTCATGACAGATAATCCGATTCTGACTGCCATCATTCTTCAGACATCTCCTAACTCAATTTTATAGTGCTGATATGTTCCTCAGGGCTTTACTTTTTGGGGAAGTTGCAGCAAAAAAAAGCATACCTGGTCTAAAGGAAATTCTGGGGAAAAAAAAAAACCATGGAGAACAAACCTTTAAAATGAAGGGGAATCGAAGCATTTATAGTATGTACACTGATGACCGTACATATTTTCTCTCTCTAGGTAAAATCTTACGCCATATGGTTGAAGTGGAGAGTGCAAAATCTAGTGCAGTTTTGTATGGAAACCAATCGGCTTCCAGGTTTCTTTTGGCAAAGCTTAATTGAAAAAGCTGGAGTTAGAAGCTGATTGGCTATTGTGCAGATCTGCACCAGATTTTTCACTCCAGTTTTAGTAAATCAACCCCATGTCCCTTAGATTTACTAAAATATGAGGGCTAAACAAAACAGCCCACTCGATTTATGTCATATCATATATAGGCCCTTGCACTGCATAGTTGTTAATATAACTCTAAAACCTTGTACAATCAAATTGTAATGTGCACTCGGTTGTAGGCCTATGTTTATATTCTCCAATTTATATACCCCCCCCCCCCCCCCATGGCTTTCACCCCATTGCACTACTTGGTAGGCAGAGCATGCTCTGGTGTCAGATTTGGTAGTCCAATTTTTAGGTACAAAGAAAGACTATTAGTCAAGAGGTTAAGTATCACAGTAGAAAAGGTTTTTACTTGTATTGACACGCATTTCAGACATCTGCGTTTTGTTTTTTTCCTTTTGGTGTAGTTCATCTATGTGGGAGCTGGATTAGATGGCAGTGAACACAGTGCACGGCCTTTGTAAATAGGAGGTCGTCTGTGCACAGCACCTAAAGGGTTACACTGTCACATGCTGCTTTCAGGCAGGAAAGAGGATGGTCAGAATGCCAAGGTCTGCAGGGCTTTCTGGCTGGAAAGGGAATGCTTTGCCAGGATGTGGTTCCCTGGCTGAGTGCTTTCTGCCTCAAAGCATTCTGGGAGGAGGGCAGCTATAATTAGTCCTGTGCCTGGAATCCAATGCCTGCTCCCTCCTCTCATCACTGCACCATCTGTCTGCCCTCTACCCTCCCCCACACATACACTCAGCTGTGACACGAGCAAACTTCCTGATGTCTGACTATATAGGTATATGCTTCAGAACCAATTTCTACACATACACCCACAATGAACAAATGATTGGCCATAATAAACGTACCTGTGCTGCAGTGGCACTGAATAGCGTCTGTTTTCACTGTATGCTTGCTGTACCTGTGAATAGCTGTTTACAGTCATTACTTCCCTTAATAATTCTTTGACACAATTTACTCTTGCGTTCTATTATCTTGCCTCATCTGTACTAATCTGGAAGCAGTTTCACTGGGAAATACCGTTTTCAATGTAGTAAAGCTATTGCTTACTGAGTTTATTTACATCATATCTTTTTCCTAGCCGAATATACTTCTCTTATATTTATGTTCTTTTCCAACTTGACTTCTCAGATCGATAGACTCGTTTCAGCTTTTGGAAAACATGTTCACCATAACCCTGCAGCACATGCCTTTTAAGTTATCCATTTAATTCATACAGTTCTCACTGAATCAAATAGATCCTCCTTATAATGATCCATGCTGTCCAGTATTCTATGTGGGTGATACATGTGTGGTCCATTGTTGATGTTGCCATAAAATTGAATGATGATCTAGGTGTCATACTTGCATCACTCTGTTCACTGAAGATCAGCGTTGACATATTTAAATATTTTATTTAGGAACACTTCACTGTAATCCATGTGATCACAATTTTGCAACTGATTTATACACAAACGTACGTACATATACTTGGATGCACTTTGGCTTCAGACCCTAAACTAATAAATCATTGTTGGCTTTAATACTTGTATATGCATGGGCAGGCGCAGATAGGCCAATACTGACTTATGTCCTTGGCTGCAGTGCGCTGATGCGCACAGACAAACAACCCCTGAGCACAGGCGCACAAACTGCACATGAAGAAGAGTGGTACACTGTGCCAGTAGTCAGCAAAAGTGCTAACAGAGTGTAGAATGCATTTACTCTGGTGTTGGGGGGGTATGTTATGAAAAAGTTTGGATGAATGATGGAGGAATGAAAAGGGTATCTACAACACATAGGTTAAGGTGAGTTGGAGAGATGCGAATGCAGAGAGAAGACATAAAGCCTTAAGGAAAGGCGTGAGAAGATCATGGGATTAAGTTCGAGAGGAGGGGGGAGGGCATTACAGCCCCGATGTGAGGACTTGTGTCAGTGTGTAGGAGAGAGACACATTATATATACACCGCTCCACTGGATACTGAGAAATAGATAACAGAAAAGAGAGACAGCAGGGGACACAGAAGAAGTGCAAAAAAGGGGGAGATGCTGAAAAAGAAATGAGAAGGTACAAGGAAATAATTGGGTCATAAGGGTACTAACGAGTCCAAGACATGAGTGCATGGTAAAGACCAGTTCTTGTGTGAAGAGTAACTGTCATATTTGAAGATTTTTAAGAAAATGCCTATTTTCAGTAACCAAGCCATTTTTAAATTATCATTTGCTCAAATTCAGATATCGGAATTATTATTTTCTTTTAATTTTTTTGGCAGATGTCAGTTCTACTGATGTTGCTCCACCTAGCCTGGAAAATGGAGATACTCCTGCTGAGAAGCGTACTTCCCATCCAAAGGAGATAGAGAGGGGCCGCAGAGTGACCCAGGCATGCAGACACCCACGTTCAAGGTGAGGCTATTAGAGTTGTAAAAATGGTTAGAAATGTAGCGTCCGCAAGCCAACTAGTGCAATTGAATAGCCAATATACGTGTTTTTTTTTAATGTGAACCTATGTTTTTCCTACATAACAGTGACCGGTTCAGTTAAATGACTGATTCCCAGTCCACTCTCCCTTAAATGTAGGGAAACTTGTCTCTCTCTCTCTCTCTCTGTCTCTCTCTCTCTCTCTCTCTCTCTCTCTCTCTCTCTCTCTCTCTCTCTCTCTCTCTCTCTCTCTCTCTCTCTCTCTCTCTCTCTCTCTGCGCTTTCTAACAACGCAATGATGAGTACTTTATTGGCTAATTGCCAGGCCCCAGTGCTATCACTTGGTATTGGGGAGAGCGTTGTTGGTCCTCTATAAGCTCCAACCAGCTACTTTGAAATTACACGAGCACTTTTTCTTTGCTCTTTGAAGAGTAGGCAAGCATAAGTAGCTGGGAAGAGGCGGTGTGGGGAGCATTTAAAATGTTTAAAGAAAAAAACACACAGCAGAGAGGCCCTAACCCTCCTCTTCGCAGGTCCCCACGCCAGTGCTTTGGGTCCCTCCTCCTTGCCGAAAAACTCCATAGCAAGCCACTTGCTATGGGGGCACTCGTGCGTGTCTATAGGAGACCGAGTGCGCGGCTCAGCCCCACTCCCTGCTCCCTTCTTACTGGTTGATTGACCGCAGTGGTAGCCAATGGCTCCTGCTGCTGCATCTCAACGAATAAGCAGGAGACCCGGGAGATCCTTGGCTCTCGTGCACCTCGCTGGGTCGGGATCGGGCTTGGGCAAGTATTGGAGGAGAGCTGCATACTGGAAGTTTTTTACTTTCATGTATAGACTGCATGAAGGTAAAAAAACCTTCAGTCTTTACAACCACTTTAAGTGAAACTGTTGCTTAGCCCTGTGTGGACAAAGCACAGGCTCGCTTTAAGGAGCCTCACAAGCGAAGCCCCAACTGAATTCTTTAAACTCTGTACATAAGAGACTTTTTACAGTCATCTGTAAATATTTGAAAAAAATCACCTTCTCCTGTAAATAACTCTGTATTTTCCTTTCTAAAGAGACACACTATCATTTTCCACATGGGCATGCAATCTTTAACCACTTAAGAACCGAGACTCTTTCTGAGATTTGTTGTTTACAAGTTACAAATCGTTTTATTTTTGCTAGAAAATTGGAACCCCCAAACATTATACTTTTTTTTTATTTTTATTTTTTCTAACACCCTAGAGAATAAAATGGCGGTTGTTGCAATACTTTGTCACATCGTATTTGCCCAGCGGTCTTTTAAGCACACTTTTTTGGAAAAAAAATACACTTTTTTTGAATGAAAAAATAAGACAACAGTAAAGTTAGCCCAATTTTTTTTTTTGTTATATTGTGAAAGATAATGTTACGCTGAGTAAATTGATACCCACCATGTCACGCTTCAAAATTGCGCACGCTCGTGGAATGGCGATGAACTTTTACCCTTAAAAATCTCTATAGGCTAAGTTTAAAAAAATTCTACAGGTTGCATGTTTTGAGTTAGAGGAGGACTAGGGCTAGAATTATTGCTCTTGCTCTACCGATCGTGGCGATACCTCACGCTTGCTTTGAACAACGTTTTCATATGGGGGCTCTACTCACGTATGCGGTCACTTCTGCACGCGAGCTCGACGGGGCGTGTTTAAAAATTTTTTTTTTCTCATTTATTTTGCCTTTTTTATTTTTACAATATTCTTTAAAAAAAAAAATGGCACTTTTATTATAAACATCCCTTGTAATAGAAAAAAAGCATGACAGGACCTCTTAAATATGAGATCTGGGGTCAAAAAGACCTCAGATCTCATATTTACACAAAAATGCAAAAAAAAAAAAAAATTGTCATTTGAAGGAAAAAAAATAAAATAAATGGCCCTTTTAAGAGCTATGGGCGAAAGTGATGTTTTGACGTCGTTTCCGCTCGCAATGGTATGGAGACGGGTGGGGGCTATCTTCCCCTCACTGGTCTCCATACCCAGGAAGGCCAAGGATCTGATCGCCTCCGCCGCTACCGACGGCTCCGGTAAGCCGCAGGGGGGGGGGGGGGGGGGGGGGGGGGGCCCCTCTCCCACCGCCTATAAGTGATCTTGCAGCGAATCCACTGCATAGACCAATATTGTTGGAAACTGGATCGGCCACCAAAGAAGAGGATACCAGAGTTATAGTAGCTAGCTGCTGCCATAACAAAAATATCCCTCTTCAAATTGAGGATGTATATTGGCCTGCGGCGGTCCAGAAATGGTTAAATGGCCCCTGAAATTTCCTTTATTCTCTGGACTTTAAAAATGTAGGTCTTTTTATGAATAACCGATTTGGTTCTTAAATGTGGACTTTACCTGAGTTCGCTCAGGTTTAAATGAATGCCTGTTGTATGGCATTGCATTCATATCTGATTCCTGAAGAACAACCAAAGGCTGACATGTTCCACTGTACAGTTCTGACACTTCACCTGCTATAGATGGCCTTTCCCAAATCTACCAATCGTTACTGCTAAGCCCCATCCCCTTACTCTCCTTACTGAGGAGAAGCCAGGAGTGCCTACAAGGGAGTCAAAAAGAGGATTAGGGCTGCTTTGTGCAAATCCGTTCAAAGTATATCATATTTTAATAAATAAAATAAAAAAAATCTAAAGCTTTTCACTCACTCTAACACAAGCAGTCCATCGCATACTCACAAAATTCAGTGCATGCATCAGCTACTTAGAAGCAGCCTATAAAATTTCACTGGTCTGTAGGCTCTATGCAATGCCAATTGACCCAAAAGAAATTTAGTTCAGCAAGCAGGGGGTACCCATAGATGCCTGTTCTTAGACCAGTTTAGAAACCTGCATTAAATGTGTGGTAAAAAATTCAATCCAGTTACATTTTTATAGTTGCATTAATATTGTACTCTGTGATCTGTAAAATCTTTTCTTCGTGCCAGACACAGGGAGCTGACACGCAAGGATGAAGGGGAGAGAGGAGAGCAAAGAGGACAGCTGCATATAACGGAGGGGTGCCCTCTGACCACGGTGGTCAGGGCTCTGCAGCCCTGATTTTCGTGGTCAGTACAGATAGGGGATACAGGAAGTGACAGGTTCGGGAAGGTTTTTTTTTTACAGTTTAGAAGGGGGCAGGTTACACAGCACAAGCACTGCTGTTTAATCTGCTTTAAGGACCCAGGACCTGAATTTTTTTTTTTTGGGTTAATAAGCACTTTAACTTACTATATCTAAATGCAGTGACTATCAGGAATTGATATTGTATACTGGTTATGCTAGTGGCCAAGGAATTAATGCAGAAAATAGTCAACTGCAGCACATGTGTAGGTCACACTGCTATGTACTGTATAGGATTCAGTATAACTTTATAGGAAGCGTAGATACAGTGCCTTGAAAAAGTTTTCCTTCTTCTTCTTCTTCCTTTTTTTTCCCACATTTTGTCATGTTACAACCAAAGACCTAAATGTGTTTTATTGGGATTTTATGTGACAGACCAACACAAAGTGGCACATAATTGTGAAGTGGAAGGTCAGAGGTAAATGGTTTTCAACATTTTTTACAAAAAAATATCTGAAAAGTGTGGCGTGCATTTGTATTCAGCCCCCTTTGCTCTGTTACACCCAACTAAAATCTAGTGAAACCAATAGCCTTCAGAAGTCACCTAATTAATAAATGGTCCACCTGTGTGTAATTTAATCTCAATATAAATACAGATGTTCTGTGAAGCCCTCAGGTTTGTTAGAGAACCTGGCCATCCACCTAAAGTGACAGGCCAGACAAAGAGAACATTAATCAGAGAAGCAGCCAAGAGGCCCATGGTAACTCTGGAGGAGCTGCAGAGATCCACAGATCAGGTGGGAGAATCTGTCCGCAGGACAACTATTAGTCCTGCACGCCACAAATTTGGCCTTTATGGAAGAGTGGTAAGAAGAAAGCCATAAGAACTCCCATTTGCAGTTTGCGAGAAGCCATGTGATGAACTTGTCTCTTTTTTCAACCTCGCCTACTATGTAACTTTGTGGGTGACACAGCAAACATGTGGAAGAAGGTGCTCTGGTCAGATGAGACCAAAATTGAACTTTTTGGCCTAAAAGCAAAACCCTATGTGTGGCGGAAAACTAACACTGAACACACCACCCCCACTGTGAAATATAGTGGTGGCAGCATCATGTTGTGGGGATGCTTTTCTTCAGAAGGGACAAGGAATCTGGTCAGAGTTAGTTTGCAAAAGACTTGAAACTGGGGTGGAGGTTCACCTTCAAGCAGGACAATGGCCCTAAACATACAGCCAGAGCTACAATGGAATGGTTTAGATCAAAGCATATTCATGTGTTAGTCCAGACCTAAATTCAATTGAGAATCTGTGGCAAGACAGGTTCTCTGAAAATTGCTGTTCAGACGCTCTCCATCCAATCTGACAGAACTTGAGCTATTTTGCAAAGACAAATGGGCAAAAATGTCACTCTCTAGATGTGCAAAGCTGGTAGACATATACCCAGAAAGACTTGCAGCGGAAGGTGATTCTACAAAGTGTTGACTCAGGGGGCTGAATACAAATGCACACCACACTTTTCAGATATTTGTAAAAAAAAAAAAAATTGAAAACCATTTATCATTTTCCTTCCACTTCACAATTATGTGCCACTTTGTGTGTTGGTCTCTCACAAAATCCCAATACAATATATTTACATTTTTGATTGTAACATGACAAAATGTGGAAAATTTCAAGGGGTATGAATACTTTTTCAAGGCACTGTAGGGCTTAAATACAAAAATACACATATTAGACAATAGGTAATAGTAAAAATGTTACTAAGCTTTGCAGTAAATCCAAACTTCTTTAAGGCTCAACTCCCGGCACGATAAGCAGACCAGTGTTCATTCGGTTATCCATTCAGTTACCTCAAGCACTGGGGTCTGAGACCTTGCAGCATTTACATCTGAGTGGGCTGGAAATACAGGCAGAGCTGTACTTTCCCTGGCATGTAAAAGAGCAGATTTGTCTAATGTAGAAGGAGGTTTAGTTTGAGGCAGTGGAATATATAACTTGATGAACTCTGGTAAGGTTATTGTGCCTGGAGTTGAGCTTTAAACATTTTTATCAGTTGTTACTACTTGTGGGCTAAAAAAAGTTCTCCGCTTTTTAACCAACCATTTAGCGAGGTAAAGTGTATAAGTACGCGAAATTATTACTGAAATATTGTTTCATTGTTTTGTTTTTAATGTGTTTTATTATTGGTTTTATAATCTGCTTTTCACCAGTTAAAATATAGAACTTAAAGCAATAAAATCCACAGGATGTGTTTAGTTTAGATATCAGTCTACAAAGTACAAAGGCGCATAAACTTAAATCAGGACATAATCAGGTGCATGAAGAGGTTTTATTCATAGAAGATCTGCATTTTAATTAAAGGAAATGTGACAATTTTTCATTCTCGCACTGTTCCTGACATTTGGTCCTTCCATAGGTCCGTAAGTACAGAGTTGCTGTCCCTTCCCAAAAAGTGCAGGGCTGTGGATCTTCATAACACCTGCTTATGCCATGTAGCACCTTATGTTACAGGGGCCATCAATGCATATGGCACAGCCTACTTATACCTCCCTTAATAAGAATCCAATAGCATCCCCTTTAACAAACATCCTGTGGTCAGAGCTGAACACCCGTTTACTGATGATATGAAATGCTTGGGTATAGCATCTTTTTCAAAGCACTCTCCCTTCTTGGCAATATTTTGAATTTTGTTTCTGCCAAAATATATCATAAGTGCAGCAGGTCACCTGTCCTTCCTGTTGTCAAGACTATCTGTTGTTCTGCCCATTTTGTTGTCCCCGCTTCGGTACGTTAGCGATTGTAAAGCTTGTATTTAAAAAAAAAAAAATAACACAGGTGTATACTTGCCTGCTCTGTGCTGGCACTCCTGGCTCCTCCTCTTCTAGGTGGTACCCCCATAGTAAAATGCTTCCTATGGGGACCCACCTGTTTGCTTCCTTCCAAACCCTGCTGTATGTATCTACAGACACAGACATTGCCCGCTCCCCTGTTACTGCCTTTGACACCGGCTCTTGCTGCCTTAGCAAAGCCTGTAAGAACAGGAAGTGAGGGGAGTGAAGAGCTGCGCTTGTGAACAGCGCTGGATTGAATGAAGGCTCAGGTACAGTGCAGGAGAAAAGTATTAGATCCCCTGCTAATTTTGTATGTTTGCCCACTGATAAATCATCAGTCTTTAATTTTAATTGTAGGTTTATTTTAACAGTGAGAGACAGAATAATGACAAAAAAAACAGGGAAACGTAGTTCAAAAAGTTATAAAGTGATTTGCATTTTAATGAGTGAAATAAAGTATTTGACCCCGTCGCCAAAACATGATTTAGTACTTGGTGGCAAAACCCTTGTTGGCAATCAGAGGTCAGATGTTTCATGTAGTTGGCCACCAGGTTTGCACACCTCTCCGGAAGCATTTTGTCTCTTCCCTTTGCCGATCCTATCCAAGTCATTAAGGTTTCAAGGCTGACGTTTGGTAATTCGAACCTTCAGCTCCCTCCACATATTTTCTATGGGATTAAGATCTGGAGACTGGCTAGGCCACTCCAGGACCTTAATGTGCTTCTTCTTGAGCCACTCCTTTGTTGCCTTGGCTGTGTTTTGGGTCATTTTCATGCTGGAATACCCATCCACAACCCATTTTCAAGGCCCTGGCTGAGGGAAGGAGGTTCTCGTCCAAGATCTGACGGTACGTGGCGTCCTCCATCGTCCCTTTGATGCAGTGAAGTTGTCCTGTCACCTTAGCAGAAAAACACCCCCAACGCATAATGTTTCCACCTTCTTATTTGACAGAGAAGATAGTGTTCTTGGGGTCATAGGCAGAATTCCTCCTTCTCCAAACACGGCTAGCTGAGTTGATGCCAAACAGCTCGATTTTGGTCTGATAACAACACTTTCAACCCGTTCTCCTCTGAATCATTCAGATGTTCCTCTGAATCATAGCAGATGTTCAGAGGAGTGCTTTCTTGAGCAGGGGGACCTTGCGTGTGATGCAGGATTTCAGTCCTTCACAGTGTAGTGTTACCAATTTTTCTTGGAGACTATGGTCCCAGCTACCTTGAGATCACTGACAAGATTCTCCCGTGTAGTTCTGGGCTGATTCCTCACTGTTTTCATGATCATTGAAAAGCCATAAGGTGAGATCTTGCATAGAGTCCCAGTCCGAGGGAGATTGACAGTTATTTTGTGTTTCTTCCATTTGTGAATAATCGCACCAACTGTTGTCACCCTCTCACCAAGCTGCTTGGCGATGGTCTTGTAGCCTATTCCAGCCATGCGTAGGTCTACAATCTTGTCCCTGACATCCTTGGACAGCTCTTTGGTCTTGGCCATGGTGGAGAAATTGTAATCTGATTGCTTCTGTGGACAGGTGTCTTTTATACAGGTGACAAGCTGATATTAGGAGCACTCCCTTTGAGAGTGCTCCTAATCTCAGCTGTTAACTGTATAGATAAAAGACACTTAGGAGCCAGAAATCTTGCTGATTGATAGGGGATCAAATACTTATTTCACTCAGTAAAAGAGAAGTCCAGCCTGAGCTTGTTTGGACTTCTCCTATGGGTCACAGGAGTGCAATCTGTTTTGCACTCCTGTGACCCGTTTTTAGCAGAGAGCCGTCTGAAGTCCGCTCTCTGCTGACGTCGCACAGATCGGTCCAGGCACCGCGCCATCCCGACTCTGGAAGTCTGGATCCGCCATGTCCCTTGACTGGTGGCTGCCTCAGCCTCTCTGCGAGCCGCTGAGACGGCCGTTCCCCGCCCCTCCACAACTCAACGCTCCATTGAATGTGGAGGAGCAGAGCAGGAGAGCTGCTGATTGACAGTCGGCAGCTGTCTGCTTGGGGAGCCGAGAGAACCGAGCTATCGGCGGTGTTCAATGGCTCGGTTCTCAGTGTAGAGATGCCAGGGGACAGATGGTGCATCCACCTAGGTAAGTATAATGGGGGGGGGGGGGGAACCCAAACCCATACCCATACATCTCCTTTTAAAATGCAAATAGTTTTTTTATAGCTTTTTTTGAAATGTGTTTTTCTGAATATTTTTGTTCTGTCTCACTGTTAAAAAAAAAAAAAAAAAAAAAAAAAAAAATCTACCATTCAAATTTATAGATTGATCATTTCTTTGTCAGTGGGCAAACGTACAAAATCAGCAGGGGATCAAATACTTTTTTTCCTCACGAAGTATAAGGGGAGGGGAGGGGCGATACTCATGCCTTAACATTACCTTAATGCAAAGAATATATTGAGGTGAAAAATAAGTCTTGAACACAGATACTATGGTCCTGTAGAACAGCTCCAATTAAAAAGCTAAATACATATACAGGGGCTATTTAACTTGCCAAAAGATTTGTATTTCTGTTCACCCACAGCTATGCCACCCTGCACCACCCCGTCTAGCAGTGGAGGGGACCGGATTATTTCCTGCTGCAGTTTATCTTAAGCTTGCATGTCTTATCACAAGCCCTCCCCTGTGTGTGGACAATGAAAAGAGAATCGGCCCACTGATTAGCTCAACCCTGTCACTCAGTGATCAACTTCACTGCTTACACTAAAATGTTAAGGTTTTTTGTTTTTTTCTTTTTTTAAAGAGAAGTATGGGAATACCAAAAAATAAAAAAAATCATACTCTTCTAGATGGCTGCTGCACCGATCCTGGCTGCAGCTGTCTCCTGCTGGCTTTATCCTGAGAACTGAGTGATGAAAAACCTCTGCTCAGTTCTCCCCCTCCGCTCAGAGCAGAGAGTGGTGTTGGTCAGTTGATGGCTCTCTGCTATGCCACTCCAGTGCTGACAGGAATGCTGGGCTGTGCAGGGGACGGAAGGTCCTGGCTCAGGCTCAGTGGCATGCTGAGAGGCTGAGTCAGCTGCTGGTCCAGGCATCTGGGTGGATCCTGACTGGAAAGTCAGTATCTCTCCCGAGCCTGGACAGGCTGAGTGACAGCTGATAGCGGGCGTTAGCACTTTACAGGAGTGCAGAATGAAATTCACTTCTGTGATCCATAGAAGTATAGCCAAAATAGATTAGGCTATACTTCTCCCTTTAATGTATACAGAGCTGCATTAATTCTATCTTTATCTGCCTGAAGTTCACCTTTAACTGCCACTAATATATGTCTTGCTTCAGTTGCAGCGGGGGGGGGGGGGGGTGTGTGTTTATACACAGTCTCGGTTTCAGCCAGGGGTGTGTGTATATTCCACAAGCTGAGTGTTGGCTTTCTGATCAAATCAAGTGGGTGGCTATACAGCCACCTGATCGCTTTCACTAACCCCTGGAAGTCAAAAATATCTCTTTTGCTGCACACGGAGTGAGAGCAATAATTCTTGGCTGAATTATTCCGGGTTAGCTCTAAACTGATGAACTGCTGTAGGGGCTTTTTTACATATCGCCTGTAGAAAAAAGGGTATCGGCATTTGTTGCCCATGTGCAGTTTTTAAGCTTGAGATGTTGGGTATCTGTGCAAGCACATCATTATTTTTATTTTATTTTTTTTACCAAAAGATTTGGTGTAATATTACCATTGTGTACCTTAAATTAACTTTAGTGTATTTTTTTTTACTGAAAATTTGCACTTCTTAAACAATTGCACAAATATGTGACAGAAAAAAATTGGAATTACAACTATTTTTTATCTTTAGGCTCGGTTCACACTAGGACGACTTGTCAGGCAACCTAGTCGCCCGACAAGTAGCGTCCCGTTCTGTACAATGGAACCGTTCTAATCGGAGCGACGCAAGTCGCTCCGACTTAGAAAAAGGTTCCTGTACTTCTTTTTGGGTGACTTGAGGCGACTTGTATAGACTTCTATACAGAAGTCGTTTTGCAAGTCGCCGTGGCAGTCGTGTGCAGGTCGCCTCGGTGAGGAGACCTGCAAGTCGTGCCGCCCCTAGTGTGAACCGAGCCTTAGGGTCTTTGCTTTCAGAAAATATATACTGTTTTGGGGTTTTAAAGTTCATCTCTATCTTTTAGTGAAGTTTAGTTTAGTTTGAACCAAGCTGGTCTAAACTATTTACTTCACTAAACTATGCAGCGGTTCACAGTGCTGTATGAACTGTGTTGCCTCTACTATTTACAGTATAAAGCGCTGTGTTCCAGCAGTGGGATACAAACTTCCTGTCCCACTCCTGCAACCAAATTTAGTTGGGCTGAGCATGCTCAGCTATTCATAGGAAGCATTGCATTCTCTGAATACAAAGCTTCATCTTATTGGCTGAAACGGAGATTGTGACAGTATCTTCTCGCCTCTCATAAAGACTGTGGAATTGCAAGAGTTAAATGTAACTTTCTTTCAGTTAAAGACTTGAATTGATTTTTAAAGGCCACCGCTACATCAAGCCCCGTTTTTTGTTTCGTGTGATATATAGTTAAAGTAAATCTGACCTGGTCTTTAAAGTACCTTGGGTAACAATGTTGAAGTGCAGGTACCTTTGTAGTGCCCGTGGATAACTACTAGTTTTCACATTGATCCCAAGTCATGGCCTAATGAGGCTCCATCTTCAAGTTTTTAGAAAAGCATCTTTGCCAGTTAAAGTTGAAGGAAAGGCTTCTTCTTTACCTCCCTATAATCAGACACCACAATAGGTAGGACATCTTTGTCATTCGAAATGCAAATATGTTTGTGCTTTTTTTTTCCTACCTTATTGGTCTTCATAACCGCAAAGCTCTCGACTTTAGTTTTGCAGGCTGACTGTTGGGTATGTACACTTTCTCCTAGTATCGTCACTACAGCTCTCTGTTGCTCCTGCAATTCAAAGCCAGGCTAGGAGAAGCTGCAGCACATTGCTGCCGATGGTGCTGATGGTTGGGCAAGTTTGGGAGGCGGAGCTGGATGGGACAGGGTGGGGCTAATCTGGCTGTGCTGAAAAGATTACACAGACACCCACAACAGTGTGAGGAAGTGCCTGTGAGTAGCCACATTCGACTGCAAAGGCACACAGTTGTCGGCAATGCTCCAGAAATTGCTAAATGTCTAGCTAAGAGTAATTGTTCTAATCTAGACAATCTGCAATTAAGACCATGCATAATATAAAAGTTGTTGTTACACATACTAAGCAAGGGCAAATGTTGATTTTTAACTGGAATTTCACTTTAAAGTATAACTAAAGGCAGAACTATTTTTTGTAGTTTTGGATAGAGTGCAGAGGGATTGGAATGCTTGACAGCTTTTATTGCTGTCTGTGTCCCCATTAGGGAGATTCACCCTCTTTTTGTCCTGTTTAACCATTATAATTGAAAGTAAAGAAAATCCCAAATTTTGGGTTGTCCCCAGAAAAGTAATTAAGGAGTGATCTCCCAATAGGGACACTAGTTCTGGTGACTGAAGGGTCCCCAAGAAATTCCCTTGATTTGTAGGAATTTCCTCTTCCTGCTTTGGCTATGGGAAGGAAGTGAATGTATATCTCCCCAGTGGGCCAAAAAGGGCACAAAAAAAGCATTCAGGGGTTAAAAACCTTCCCTTACTCTATCAAAAATGAAAACAAAAGTTTGCCTATAGTTCTGCTTTAATGCTAAGCCTCACACCATGTGATTTAGCTGTCAAATTCCAGTGCAATTTATGCTCTGGAATATTAGTTGATTGACATTGGATGTTGTGTCAGATGGGCCTCTATCTTAACTTGCAGTAAGTGAAGGTACTGTGTACAGCCCTGTATTGGGGTCAAAGGAGCTCAAAGGACCCCTTATGTCACTATAAAGAGAACCTGCCATTGGTGTGCCATCATGTGGGGGGCCATTGCCCCCCAAGTGATAAGAAAAAGTTCAGTGTAAAAATAAATTTAAAAACCTCTCAAAAAAACAAATCTCAATTTCCTCTGCCCCCCACGTACACTGACATAAAAACACATGCATGCAGCGGGTGCACCTATATATGAAATGATTTGCACCACATGTGTGACGTCGCTGCAAATGAGAACAAAAATTCTGGGACCATCATTCATAGTTAATTCTAAACTTAACTTTTTTAGATTTTTTTTATTCCCCCCAAGCATTGCCTTTGGACAGTTTTTTTAGGTACTGAAACGTATCACCATTTCAAAGTTTGTCGCTGTTTTTAGGCTTGACATGTTAGGTGTCTATTTACTTGCTGCAAACTCATATTTTACCAAATATTGGGTGATCTATGGTGTTTGGTATCTTTGAAGAGGGATATCTTTATTATGGCAGCAGCTAGCTGCCATAACCCTGTTGGTATCCTCTTCGGCGGCGGTCCGGTTTCCGATAATAGTGGTCTCTGTGGCGGATTCGCTGCAAGATTACTTTTATCGGCGACGGGAGAGGGGCCCCTCTCCTGCCACGCTCTGGTGCCCTCCACCGCTTACTGGAGCAGCGGCGGAGGCGATCGGATCCTTCTTCCTGCTCGGCATGGCAAAGAGTGAGGGGAAGATGGCCCCCACCCAAATCCATACCATAGCAGGGCCGTAGCAACGTCAAAATGTCACTTCCACCCATAGCTCTTAAAGGGCCATTTTTTTAAATTGTATTTTAGTGTAAATATGGGATATGGGATCTGATGTCTTTTTGACTCCAGATCTCATATTTAAGAGGTCCTGTCATGCTTTTTTTCTTTTACAAAGAATGTTTACATTCCTTGAAATAGGAATAAAAGTGACACAATTATTTTTTTAAAGAACCGTGTAAAAATAAAAGGTAAAATAAATAAGAAAAAAATGTAAACGCGCCCCGTCCCACCGAGCTCGCGTGCAGAAGTGACTTAATACGTGAGTAGCGCCTGCATATGAAAACTGTGTTCTAACCACGCACGAGAGGTATCGCCGCGATTGGTAGAGTGAGAGCAATAATTCTAGCCCTAGACCTCCTCTGTAACTTAAAACATGCAACTTGTAGAATTTTTTTTAAACGCCGCATATGGAGATTTTTAAGGGTAAAAGTTTGTCGCCATTCCACGAGCGGGCACAACTTTGAAGCGTGGCATGTTGGGTATCAATTTACTCAGCTTAACATTATCTTTCACAATATGAAAAAAAATTGAGCTAACTTTACTGCTGTCTTCTTCTTTTTTAATTCAAAAAAGTGCGCTTGTAAGACCACTGCGCAAATACGTGTGACAAAGTATTGCAACAACCGCCATTTTATTCTCTAGGGTGTTAGAAAAAAAAATGTATAATGTCTGGGGGTTCTAAGTAATTTTCTAGCAAAACAAATCTCAGAAAGAGGCTCGATCCTTAAGTGGTTAAAGGCTAACCTGGTGCCCTGCACTTCAAGATTGTTGTCACCTTAGGCACATTAAGTCAGGCCAGGTTAATTTTGAACTATGTATGTAAATCTAGCTTATATCTGTTCCACCATCTTCCCAACTAGTAACATTTCAAGCTGCGCTGATTCTCATTTTATTACTACCTTGTAGAGCACCTCAGATGTATGTTCTGCCAGTGGCAAGGAAATAAAAAAAGTTGTTCTTGGAGTTAAGCCGCCTTTTGACTTGAGAGTGATTGTACATCCAGCTGACAATAAAGTGAAAAACTGGATTGGGTTACTATTATCTCATGTCTATAGGTACCTGTAGTTATAAGGTAAAACAAGAAGTGTAGATACTGATTGGATATTAAGTAAAACTTTTGACTTCCTAAGATATTCCATCTGCTTTTCCTGTTATCTTTTCTTCTGGTTATATGGTTGATTGTTTAATCATATTTATTCTTTCCTCAGAGATCACAAGTACAGTGGGCGAAGTGCAAAGCAAGAAAGGCAAGAAAGTAAGTATATATTACATCAATATGAAATGCATTGTTGCTAGGATTTTGTATTATTAAATTCACCTCATGCATTTATTTTTTATCAGTATACCTGTAATTTATCATTAGGAGAGCTTGACTTTTAAGTTCTTCTTCCAATGGTCCCTCCTATTAAAAAAAATAAATAAAAGTGCAGACCTCAGTTTCTTGCTTGTTCCTCACTGCTGCACAATACAAGGAGACCAGAATTACAATTTTTTTTTTTTTTTTTTGCATCCTCATCCTCATGCAGTAGTGTATAAAATGCCTTTCCTGTTTTTACAATACAAGACACAGGTGTCTTCAAGTTCTTACAGTTTGGTTAAATGCAGCTTCCTTCAGGTGATTGTACACTGGTTGCCGAGAAATCCCTCATACAACCCCTCTCAGATTCACATTTTAAAGAGCAAAACCAGGTATGGGGTTAGTCCCCCTTATTTCTGCTAATAATGCAGTGTTTACAGGTCGGAAGCCCTCTAAATATATATAGCAGGGTGTCCCCTTTTCAGTTTCTCTGCTTTGACTGTTTCCTTGCAGGAGACCGGGATAGAGAGGATTAATGGTTTTTATTTTGAGCCTTGTCCACATGGTACTCTGCAGTTAGTGTCATAAAACAAGAAAAAAAAGAATTGGTTGTGGGAGCCAACTATTTGGTGGTCCTGGTGCTATTCTAAGTGGAGGTGGGTGTCCCCACTAATAATTACACCAACAAAGAAAAGAGAAATGGAAAATACACTTGCAGGTGTCTTTTCCCACATTTCTTTGTTGGAGTTCCAAAAACGGACAGCAGGGTGCTGTTGCACCCAATCTCCTGAGTGGGGCACCACTGCGCCTGTATGGTGCTACCCTGCTCCCAAGGCTGTCTCTGCGCTTGTTAAACATTTCCCATTCTCTTTGGTCTCGAGGCACTGACGGAAAAGCATCTTCTGGTCCTTTGCTACGAAGGACACAATGTTATTGGTGACACCTTCAGGTGTTTGCACCAAGGCATCTCCCTCCTGCTCCACTATTAGGACGTTTGAGTACCCTTTTTGGGGGACATTTTATTATCAGTCACGGCTGGTGGTTACAAGTGCCTGGTTTAGGGGGTCAGATGCCTCTGTCCAGGGTCAACTGGACCTTTTACCTATGACCTTGCATTAAATGCGTGAATGCTTTGGCAAATGTACTTCTCCAAAATTCCAGGATTAGTCTTTTCTCTATCCACCTGCACAGGACTCTCTGGTTTCAATGCTAGCCAGCTGTGCTCTCATGCAAGAAATGCCCTCTTTGGATAAGTACGTTAAGGAGATCACAGGAGATAAGAGTACACTCCTACTCTAAGGCTCATGTCTATACCAGTAGGTCGTCTTTCTCTTAATGAGGTTATTAAGGGTTCCTTTCATCCCTCTGTCCTTCAATGCCAGGTTTAAGACAGGAATGCGCTTTTGTAAGAAGATATAGCTTTCCAAGACAGAAGGCCTCTTCACAGTAATGAGAAACCCCCACTTCTTGCAGTTGGGGGGGAGGGGCAGGAGAGGGGAGTATGTCTTTTGGCCTTCTCGGCATTCTGATCCCAACAGATCTTGTTTGTGGGTTCAGATTGTTTCCCAGGGCTTCAATTAAGAGTTTCACTCTTCCCTGCTTCAAGCTCTTGAAGATACCCTATTCCCAACTGGATGGGTCTCTTGACAGCAGATCTTGTCCTAACGGGTCATCGCCCCTTACCAACAATGGAATGAATTCAAGGTTTCTACTTCAAAAGCCGAATAGAGAAGTCAGGCACATTTTGGATCTAAAGATTCTCAGCTTGTTCCTGCAGGTTCCAAAGTTTTTCATGGAAAATGTGAGGTCAGCCATTGTCTCCCTCCTTCTGGAGGATTGTCTGGCTACTGTAGACATCAGGGATGCTTATCTGCACGTTCCCATCTTTCCACAACACCAATGTTATCTACGGTTACAGTGGGAAACCATGAGTTTCAGTTTGTCATCCTTATATTCGGTATGTGTGTGGCCGTTTGAGTTTTCATCAAGGTTCTTGAATTCATGTTGTGGGATACATGTACAATCTTGAGGTAAAAGTCTTCCCTGTCCCCGACAGTCAAACATTACAAATTTTGCAGAGATTCAGGTGGATTCTCAATCTGAGAATCACAGCTAAACCCCTCCCAGAGGTTGGAGTATCTGGGCTTGACTCAGACATGCCCTGTCCAGGATTTTCTTGCCATTGGAACAGTTTCTGTCCATTTGCTTTCATGCCCAGTGTCCCGGGCTCAGAGATGGCCCTCAGTTCATGTCTGCATATGAGGGTCTTTAGTCTAATGGCTGCCTCCTTTGAGACTGTCATATGCCCAATTTCATTCCAGTCTGTTGTAACTCAACATTCTGGCAGTGAGAGACACTGAACCATCATGCACTTGACCCCTGGGGCCAAACTTTTTTCTTAGTTTGGCATTCCAACCTAGCGCTGGAGCAGCCCTTTTTCTTAATCATGTAAGACTCTCAGGATGGATGACAGCCTTTTAGGCTGGAGTGCCGTTCTGGATACCTTCTTTGTATAGGGGACATGGGCATTGGAGGAAACTCTCGCTTTTTATCTTTTATCTTTATTATTTTTACCTTGGGACGGTTTGATTGGCCTTTCAATGCTGTAAGACTCTACTCGGAGGATCCCAGATGAGAATCCAGTTCGACTGACACTGCCCTCGCCCACATCGATCATCTAGGAGTCACCAGGAGTAGTCATGCTGCTCTTAAAGACTTGATGCTTCACATTCTGGCCCTGTCCATTTGCATCCCAGGTGTGGAAAATTGTCAAGTGGACCTTCTTAGTATTCAGGGTATGGATTGGGGAACACATGATTTTATCCATGGGTCTTTCAAGCCCTTTGCCAAAGATTGGTGGCATTGGGTGTGGATCTTCTGGCATCTAGATTCGACTTAGAACTTGGACAGGTTTGTTGCTGGGGAGTTCTGAGTGGACACTTCTTTCAGACTTGCTGTTGCCTTCCTTGCAGGATCAAGATGGAGGGCATTTAAGTTATTCTCGTGTCCATCAGTTGGCATAGAGGATGTGGTACTCTGGCATACTCAAAACAGAGTACAGATGCTCCTTGTACCCCATGGATTGTCCAGACCTGCTGTCCCAAAAACTTGTGTTCCATCTTGCTTCTTGTTTCTTTGTCTTAATTGCATGGCCATTAAAGCCATGGTCCTGCAGAATAGAGGCCATGCTTGATTAGCTGGCTGCCTGGCTACAGTAGCCAGTAAATTACAGCTTTTAACCTGGGACAGGTTAAAGCTGTCTAGATCACTTTTAGCGAAAAACGCTTATTTTTTTCGCTGGCTGAAAAAAACGGTACCAAGCTAATGGCTGCAACTGTTAGCTTGTTTTAACCACTTCAAGTCCAGGATGTTTATATGGATAAGCCTGTCTTGTTATACAGGATTTATTTAGCATCAACAATTTGCGCAGTGCTTTACAATATAAAGGGAGACAATAAAGCAGCAACACAATTTAATACAAGAGGGTTAGGGTGGCCCTGCACCTGGGATCTTCCAATGTTATCAGTTCTGTACTGTGCAATCTGGAGAATAGGATTCTTTTTGTCTTACCAGTTAAATCTGTGTCCTTGAGTACAGTATACCAGACCCTCGCCTATTTTCCTGTGATCTTTCTTTTGCTTGCTACAAAACTGAGGCAAACTGAAGTGGGAGAGTTATATGAGGGATGTATGTCCCAGTACCTTTTTTTGTTTGGTCATCTGAAAGTAGCTGCATATATCCCAGTTGTAACCATTTAAAGAAGCTTTATGTCCTGTTCTGTGCTCAAGCAAACTGATTTTACTCGCATGTCAAAAATCCTGTTTTTCAGTAGAAACTTTAAAAGCTGCCTAGTAGTGGGTAGCTTATGACAGCAAGAACTAGGTGAAACCACTTCTTGAAGTCTTTAGTTGTTTTTTCTTTCTTGCTCAGAAAAACCTTTAACATTGTGGGTCCCTAATAATTTGTGATAAAAGGTTATCCTTTGTTCTTTCTCTTAGTTGTTGCTGTAAAATATTTATGCTGAGCCCTTTCCAGTTCCCTCTTCTAGACCCAACTCGTCTAGATCTAAACTGTAAAGTTAGGTTTATTTAAATCAGGCTGGTCTTATGGAGGCAGATTAGGGTGGTTAAACCATGGCAAAATGTACCCATGTCAGGTCATGTGACCTTAAGTAGGTATATTAGGTCATATGATCTGCTTCACAGTGGACTGTGTCAATGTGAGTAAAATTTACTTTTCACTGAAAACTCTGCTGACATGCACTTCCCTGTACAACTACAGCAGCTTTAGATCTTGTGACCTGGAGCGAGAGTGCTGTAGGATGTGCTATTTTTTTTAAACTAACATATATGTTAGTTACTTGCTCTGTGCAATGGTTTTGTACACAGCAGCCCCAATCCTCCTCTTCTTGGGTCACCCGTCAGCCCTCCTGGCCCTCCTGGCACCTCCCCCCTACTGAGCACCCCCCATAGCAAGCCGCTTGCTTTTGGGTTACTCGTGCATCCCTCCTCTCTGGCAGTGATTGACAGTATCAGGAGCCAATGACTCAAGCTGCTGTCTTTGAGCCAATGAGGGAGAGAGCCGCTGCTCTTGTGCACATCTGGTTTGGGATCAAGCTCATGTAAGTATAGGGAGGGACAGGGGGTAACCACATGTAAAAGGTGTGTGTGTGTATATATATGTATGTGTATATATAATAATTTTTTCTTCTCCTAAGGCTTCATGTACACTAGCAGCTCCTAAACTGGCGTTTTAGGCGCTTTTGGTGTGTTTTTTGCCAAAGCTCCTAAACTCATCTCCATAAAACCCTATTTGTCAATGTATACATAGGCTTTTAGCAGAGTTTAAGAACCCCTGTGGTTAGGTGAGGTTCAACTTACCTCAACCTCTTTCTCTTGAACGAGGAAGAATCGCATTCAGGGTAGGAACATTTTGATCGTCGACTAAGGGAAAATCGTGTCAAAAACGCAGTGCGTTTTTTACCCTTTTCCCCATGGCTGTGGGAAAAGACGGCTAAGTGTACATGAAGTCTTAAAGCATTTGTAAAGGTTCAGCTTTGTGTAAAAAGAAAAAAAAAAAAAAGAAAAAAAAAAAAAAATCATGTCATACTTACCTGCTATGTGCAATGGTTTTGCACAGCAGGCCCGATCCTCTTCTCAGCTCCTCCCCCCTGCTGAACCCTCCCATAGCAAGCTGCATGCCCCCTCCTGAGCTGCCTTTGTGTGTCTGAGACAGTGTGTCTCAGCCCTGCTCCCTCATCGCTAGCTATGATTAACAGCAGCAGGAGCCAATGCCTCCCACCGCTGTCTCAGCCAATGGGGTAGGCAGAGCTTCTGCTCTCGGGCACATCGCTGGCTCAGGTGAGTATAAGAGGGGGAATGGGGGAATGCATCAAGGTAAGAAACCTTCTGCCTTTTATCATTCCAATATATTTTTATTAACTTTCAAAGTTTTTTACAAACAACAACAAACTTTACACAAACCAATACAGTCATCCTGAATACATGTTGATAGCTGAGATGTTCATTAACTGTATAATTACTAGCTTATAGAATAAACACCAAAAAAAATAAAACCTCCCTCAATATTCAGGACAGAAAAAAAACCCAGGGGAAAAACATATATAATGGTGTCTCACATTAATACATTTACAAGTTCTTTCTTCAACTTTTTACAGATTTGAAACAAACTAAAATAGAGTATTTATGTTCCAAAAAAAAATAGTCTTGAGTTAAAAAATTCCAGAAACTTTGAATATTTCAATGTTATCCAGGTCTGCCACACCCCATTAAACTTCTGTATAGTATCATCATTTTCAGCTACCAATATCTCCATATGCATAATACCATTAAGAGTCTCAATCTTTCTGCCTTTTAGAACTACTTTTATTATAAAAATTTTACAACCTCAGTAAGCAAGATAGGGGAACCTGAATATATCGCATATCCCTCACCTCCCTTACGTTTTTCCACTTCCCGGTTGAATAAGGCACTGATGATATAGCCAGGGTCGTACAGATGTACCCCGGGAAAGCTTCATCATCAGTGCTTTTCTGGGAAATCTATAGATGTAGGATCTACTTCTTCTGTACAACCAGCCTGCCTATACATGGGTCGAAATTCAGCTGAACTCGCCAAATTTCGATTTATGTATGGCTGCCTTTATGTTCTATTTTGGTTTGATAAAGCACAACTACTGTGTAGGAAGCAGATCTAGTATATGTAATGAACTATTG
Organism: Lithobates clamitans; assembly: GCA_037952925.1. Taxonomy (NCBI): domain Eukaryota; kingdom Metazoa; phylum Chordata; class Amphibia; order Anura; family Ranidae; genus Lithobates; species Lithobates clamitans. The sequence continues at coordinate 1,668,740 of JBBGZY010000780.1, read as the reverse complement.
TGGCTGACCCCAGGTACATATGGAATTATACATTTACAGATCAAGCTAATGCACGTTTACATGAAGATTTAAAAAAAACAAAAACTATACCATCCCTTTTTAAAAACCGTAACCCTTTTTCTTTTCTTTCCAGGCACCACCATTGCCAATCAAGAACACCAAGGTGAAGACGCTCGATCCCAGCACTCCTGGGGTCGCTCAAGCAAACCCTTCTGCCGTTCATCAGCAGGAGCTCCAAAATTAGGTGTTGATGGAATAATCGCTCTATTAAAAAGCAAATGTGGCAATGGTCGTGTCAACCTTCAACCAGTTGTGCGTTTGATGGATATCATGAAGGACCTTAGCCAACTATCCAATGACCTGCGATCCAGTGGTGTCCGCCTTAATTACAGCCATGTCACCAGCCCATCATCAGAGCCTGAAGATGCTGAACCAGGATTACAGTACAGCTTTTTTTCTTCTCAAAGCCTTGCTTGTGGACTGAGAAGCCCTGAAGAAAAGCCTTCAGAAACAGTGGATAAAGAAACAAACCCTGTCTCCCCCAACCCAGACTTTTCTGAGTCTGCCAGTTCAAATGTTCTTAGAGAGCTTGCAGCTCTTGCCTGGATGGAACCACAGCCTACAGACACTGTAGAAGAAAGGGAAGAAGATAATAATAGTAGTAGTAATGTGGGAGAAAGTTCAAGCAATATAAGGACTGTGAATCAAAATGATAAAGACGAGTCATCAGGTGACGAGCAGAGTAAGCATGAAATTGAGGAGTCTGGGGAAGAACTTGAAGAAGGTAAACATGAAGCGGAATCTGCTGAGCAGGAAATATTTAAACAGGAATCCTGTTTTGTGGAGGAACAAAAGAATACACAGGGTGAGGAGGAGTCAGGGGAGGAGCATGAAGAGCATGAAGAGCATAAACAAGATGATGAATCTGGTGAGGAGCTGGAGGAAAGTAAACAAGAAGAGTCATCAGATGAAGAGCAGGAAGGGGAATCTGCAGTTAAAATTGAAGACCAGGAAGATCTGAAGATTGAAGCAGAGCAGGGTAAAATAAATGAAAGTCAGGAACTAATTATAGATATTAAAAAGCAGGAAAGAACAGGAGGTGGTGATAAAGATAAATCTTCAGATGATGAAGATGGCATTGAGGTAGACAAGTGTAGCCAAATAGAAGACACTTACAAAGAAAAGGAAAGTACTGTAGAACCACAGATTGATGAAATGCCATGGATGCTACCTCTCTTTTCTCAAACATCAGAAACCCTTAGACGAACTCCATTTTCTAGCCGCGGACATCGGTTTGGTTTCAGAGGCCGTAGAAGTGACAGATCAGGCAGGGGAAGGAGGAGAAGACCTGGAAGGCCAAGGGCATCTGAGAGCAGCCTTTCCCGTGCATTTGTAATGCCTCCTTATCGAACACCAGAGGAACCCAGGGCTTACAGACTTAATGAACAAAATGCACTATTTCCAGTTCCTGCTGTTCATCACAAACCACCCACAGCAGAGGCTGATGTACAGCAGGGTCCACCACCAAAGCCAAAACGTAGGGGCATACGCAAAATGGTAGTTCGGATTGCCAGAATTCCAATGCCAATGGGAAGGAGAAATAAAACAAGCTATAAAGTATCTTCATTCAGTAGCACTCTAAGTGTGGAGGGAGGAGAGTTGATTGGTGGTTCAGGCCCAGGTCCCACCTCCCTTCTAAAGATGAAAAACAACGGACGTAATGTAGTAATGGTGTTTCCACCTGGTGAACTTCCAATCATTCTTAAGAGACGACGTGGTCGGCCTCCCAAGAACTTGGTCTTGGCTAGGGATACACCACCAATCCTTCCTCAACCACCTCCTGTTGAACCCACACTACCACCACAGCCTACTCCCATGCCCCCTCAACCAGTTCCAGAAGGAGAGTTTGCGAAGAAAAGAAGACGACGGAAGCAAAAACTACAATCACCGCAGCCATCTTATGTTGCAGACACTAATGACAGCAAATCTGACTACAGTGATGTACTGGCAAAACTTGCTTTTCTCAACCGACAAAGTCAAGGAGCATCGAGAACTTCACCTCCTCGTTGTTGGACACCAACATTACCAGAGTCTGTGCACCAAGCACCTGGAACTCCTAATATATCTCAATACCTTCATAGAGTTCAGGGCTATAGGAGAAGAGGCGGTCGTGGGGGAGGGCCAGGGCGAAGAGGAGCTTGCAATAGCCACAATGCAGAGCTATCTCGCTGTTCTTTCAGTGAGTTTTTTGAAGGCATTGGGAAGAAGAAAACAAAACCAAGAACCATTGATCCTTTGAAACCACGAAAACGGAGACAGCCAAAGCCTGAACCAGATCCCAATGCTAAACCCAAGCGCAAGAGAAGATCTAGAAAAAATGGTGCTCTGCTGGGTGACATGGGTGAAGAACCTAGCTACCAAGGTGTGTCGGATTGGGGTGGTGAGAGTAAAAGTGGTCCATGGGCATCACAGCTTTCCAACAGTCAGTCAGGTAATCGACCTTGCAGTTACCAAGGACCAGAACGCACAGGTTTTTCTGCCTTGCATGATGGCTCACCATCTCGTTCAGGTTTTTATGGTGGAACAGGATCTGTTACCCAGAGTGAAAGTGGAGGGCAGGATCGTCATGGACTGTTTACAGGCTACTTCCGATCTCTATTGGACTCTGATGACTCTTCTGACCTTGTGGATTTTTCTTCTGTTGCACAGAGACAAGAAGCAAGAAAATCTGCATCTGCCTTCTCTGGGTCATCAGCCTCACCCAACCCAAGGGCACTTCAGTCATACCCCAATTCTCGGGGAGGGAAATCGAGAAACCCAGAATCATCATACCAAAGTTCAGCAACCTCCAGGCAGCCCTTCCCCCCCAACCGGGGAAACACAAATTATGTGTCACTTACCCAACAAGAATGCCGTGGATCTGATGCCTTTCAAAAGCTGTTGTCACGTTCTCCCAATTCCCAGCACTCTGGAAACTTTGGCCAGTTTGGAGCCTTTCAAGGATCTACTGGTCAAAGCTTACCTGGCCATGGAATTTTTGCACCAAACAAGCAGTACCCTGCTCCACCTGACTGCTTGGGTAATAAGGACTGTAGCTTTTCCTTCACTGGTGGTGGCAATAGTCTCCCGTCATCACCGGGCAGTGCCCATAGTAGCACTAGCTTTAGCCAGCAACAACAGATGTCGGCAGCAGGTTCAGGGTCTAATGTAGCTAAAAGTCCTTTTTTCAGCACATCAGAGTTGCCACCATATCCACCACTTAGGAGTGAAAGCCGTTCAGGCACCTCTTCACCTGCAGGTTATATGTTGCCTAAGGTGTCTGGTCCTATGTTTCCCGGTGAAAACAGTCGCACCTTTCCAGCATCAGTAGGAACAGGGCAATGGGGATTTCGACAAGGTTATGGACAGTCTGATTGGGGCCCTGATAATTTTGGGCAACTTTATGGGCCTGGGTTTGACTGCCACATGACTGAATCTAATGTCATCTTGGACATAAGCAACTATACACCACAGAAGGCTAAACAAAACACTGACAACTTGTCAGAGTCATCCTCTGACAGTACACAGTACACTCAACCTGGTGCAGGCTATCGCAGGGCCAACAGTGAAGCCTCATCTAGTGAAGGGCAGTCTAGTCTCTCCAGCCTTGAAAAATTGATGATGGACTGGAATGACACATCATCTGCACCAGGTTACAGCTGGAACCAAACTGTCCTCTTCCACCAAACAGCTAAACCTGGAAGAGGCCGAAGAAAGAAAACCGATATATTTGAGCCGTCACCCCACCACCACCTGGGCTTTTCTTCATCCTCCCCTTCATCTTCATCATCATCTGCTACCGCTCCCCCATCTGGATTTCCCACCAAAAGAGGAGGAGGGCCCAGGGGCCCAAGAGGTGGGCGAGGTGGAAATTGTACAACCAACAAGAAAGAGAGGGGTTCAAGCAAAGCTAAATTTTCCCCAAAACCACCTGCTCCACCACCATCCTCCTCAGTCAACTCCCTCTTTCAAGACACCTCAGATTTAGGACTGGACTGCTATAGTGGAGATAGCAGCATGTCACCTTTGCCCTCCCACTCGCGGGCGTATGGGGTGGGTGAGAGGGAGCCTCCTTGTGACTTCTCTGGACCCTATTCCATGAATCCATCTACCCCTTCAGATGGCACATTTGGCTTCCAGAGTGACTCTCCTGGGCTGGGCCCTCCCTCCACAGAGCTTGAATCTAGTAAACACTTCTCCCATCTCCCTACAGTTGGCAACACCAACACTGGTGCCCCACATCCTCCACCACCCCCACCTGGACTGGGGTATGATCACCCGCTACAAGACTCTCCCTTTTCCCCTAACTGCTCCCCAACGCTTGAGCTGCGGCCAGGGGAGGGAAGAAAACTTGTACCCCCTCCCCACTCATCCTGTGATCCCCTGAAACACAGCCTGCCCCCCCACTTACCCTCTTGTAGGGAGCAACTTCCTCCACAACCCACAACACACCATCGCTATGACCCTCCCAGCTGCAAGAACGCTGGCTACTGGTATCCACCCCGCAGTCCTCCTTATGATGGTAAGGGTGGATTACTTTCAGACTTCATGGGCAGGCGAGCAGAGGGTGTGTCCTGCCTGAGCCCTCATATCCCAAGCCCTAAAAGAGACAAAGAGACGCTGGACATGGTAAGGGGGCATCACAGAGCCTCATATCCCTGCCCCCTGATCAGTGATATTACCCATTCCCCTGTGCAGAGAGACTCCATGGTGCAGCTCCAGGATACTTATCGTTACCCAGCCTTCCCACCCCAGGGTCCCCCAGTCCTTTCACCCCCGAACCTGAAGGGTGGTTTCTTGGGACCCGAGAACATACCAGAGGACAACTTCACAGTCACCTCCCTCTAGGGGGAGTGGCATGTCCAGAGTCATCAGGAGCAGCAGAGTCAAAGGGGTGAGGTGAGAAATAGGCTACAATATGTTTTGGTACAATTGCACAAACATATATAGATATAGATATATATATATATATATATATATATATATATATATATATATATATATATATATATATATATATATATATATATATATATATATATATATATATAATCTATTTATATATATCCTTGTAATTGAGCTGTGTACTCTTCAATAAGTTCTAAGTTGACTTGCACAATGTTAAAAACTGCTTTATTTTGTTCCATTTCTTAATATCAAATATTTGTATGCATTGCGTCCATTTTTTAAAAAAAAATTTTTTAACCTGGACCAACAATAGGTTTATGGCATGCCTGCATGTTTGCAATCTAAATTAATTGTTAAAGTGGCCCCGCTGCATAGTTGTTAATATAGTGGGATTGCACAAACACATTGTAATGGATGTGATTCTTAGGATATTCGCAAAAAAAAATGTGATCAAATGATCTCTTGATAACTTAGGCCCTTGGAAAAAACAAAAGACACAAAGAGCCAAGATAATAAAAGGAGAAAGGCATTATACGTGGTCTTGTAAAGTAACACAAAAGTAGCAACAAGATCATTTTTTTTATCTTGTGAAGGTACATTTTTCAAACCTAGCTTTGGGTGCAAGTTTGTGAGGTAAAAAGGTTAGGAAACTGAAAGCTAAACCCAGAAAAAAGGCAAACGGGGAAGTATTGCCTGTGGTTTCCTTGCAGTTAAACTCTCCACTATTAATTACTTATAACTAAGGGCCCTTTCACACTGCTCTGTAGCAAAATCGCTGTAAAAACACATGCTGCGTTTCCTGTGCACTTCTCGTGCGTTTTTGGATTGGTTGCGCCCGTGAAAATGAACATGACTCAAAATGCACCAAAAACGCAAATCGCTTTATCACTATCTCCTTTCATTTCAATGGGAAATTGCGTGTTTGAGGTTTTCAAAACCGCACCAAAGATGCAGCATTCAGGAATTTTCAGAACGTACTGTACCTGTAACGCTGTGGTGTAAAGAGGCCCATAGGTTTTAAGGGAAGGGGGAAGCCTTTTTCTTGTGTCTTTTTTTGCCGGGTAAAAATGCAGGAAAAGAACGTATAAGTGTGAAAGGGCCCTTATTCTTCACTGTGTGTATGTAGATGTGACCACCTTGGTAGAGGTAGAGTTTTGCTTCACCCATGTCAGAGCTTCTAGCAAGACAAACCATGAACAACACAGGAGTGTCCTCAATACTTGCTCTAAATCTCTGGAGACTAGCAGTCAATGGACTGCAGAGCCTTAAGCTGGCCATACACTATTCGAATTCCAGACAATTCCTAATGAACTTGTTTGAAAATCACTTTGTGAATGGCTCGGTCACCAAAATCTTAAGATTTTTAAAATTTTGGAAACAGACTGCATTTAATGAGAAGCAGTGGCCTTCAGGCTTAATTAAATTTTTTTAAGTGGTATAGCCATCTTTAAAGTCACACTACAGATATAAAGTGATGAATCTGTAGGCACAGCAATGCCAAGGGCCACTTACAAACTAGGAAGTGCCGTGCCTTTTTTTTTTTCGGCATTCTGCTTGGGCACAGTTACCATAATCTTACATGTAAGAAGAAACTCAGCGCTAAGGCGCCTTTCACACTGGGGCGGTGGGTGCATCGGCGGTAAAGCGCTGCTTTACCGTCAATTTTGCGGTGCTATATGGCTGCTAGCGGGGTGCTTTTACCCTCGCTAGCGCCCCAGAAAGGGATAAAACCACACGCTAAGCACTGCTGCAGCAGTGCTTTGCTGGTGGTATAGCCACGCTGCCCATTGATTTCAATGGGCAGGAGCGGTATACACACCGCTCTAAAGATGCTGCTTGCAGGGCTTTTTTTTTAGCGTCCTGCCAGCCCACCGCTCCAGTGTGAAAGCCCCGACAGGAGCGCCTCTTTCAGGGTGCTTTGCAGGCACTATTTTTAGCACTGTAGCGCCTGCAAAGCACCCCAGTGTGAAAGGGGTCTAAGGATCGAATGACTATAAACCTACCCCAATTTTATCAGTGTGCTAAGATTTAAAACAAAATAGTTCCTCTGCTGCCACCATACAATACAAATATACATAAAAATTGTAAAATCTCCAAGATTCACTTTACAAGTAGCGCTGTGATATATAAAATCCAAATGAAAACAAGTTCAAAACAAAGTACAAAAGAATCCACCCAGTGTTGCTAGTAGTGATATTACACCAATGTGCTGCTGCTCTTTGAAATAAAATGGTGCAGTCCTCTTTAATACAAATATCTTCCAACTCAAGACACCACCTTGCGTGCACCAGTGATCCCTCTCCGTTTCTTATGAGAACTCAGTGACTTCATATGCTTTTAAACACCAGCTCCAGTATGGATGTTAAACTGCGCCTCTGTATAGTTCACAAGCAGATGTCATGTAGGAGAAAAAAAAAAAAAAAAAAAAAAGGAAAAACCTTCCAATGATACAGTAACCAAACCACCAAAATGTATTTAAAAATAAAATCGGGTGCTGTATCTGTGTTGGATCTCACCACCATCAGACATTTTGTTTCCGTCCTGGTATCTCCTCTGATCACTGTGTGGCCACCCCGATGCGTTTTGTCACTTCTAACTTCATGACAGGGGGACTAAAATCGCATGAAGTGTTTTTCATCAGTGTGAACGCCTTTTCATTTTTAAATACATTTTGGTAGTTTGGTTACTGTACCACTGAAAGTTTTTCCTTATTTTTCCTACATGACATCTGCTTAATTGTGAACGATACGGAGGCACGATTTAACAACCATACTGGAGTTGGTGTTTTAAACCAAAAAGCTGATTTGCCAACCATGAGAATAGGAGGCATATGAAGTCGGTGAGTTCTCATCTGAAAGGGAGAGGGATCACAGGTGCACGCAAGATGTCTTGAGTTGGAGGATATTTGTATTAAAGTGGACAGCACTATTTGTGTTGCTTGCCCTGACCCTTATCCTGATTCCTGGATCTCCTCCTCATCTCTCCTCCATATTCTCTTACGCAGCTTTTCCCCACACCTACAGTGATCCTGAGGGGTGGAAACTTGGCACCAGCATGCAGCAAAATCCATCCCCACCATAGACGGCGATAGACTGATCCTAGACAAAGAATTGTCTATTTTGACCTTACAAATTTTAACGCAGCTCGAATTTGCAGCAAGACTGAGCCACGCAGGCACGCACAGACAGATGCGCACGCACAGACACGCGCAGGCATAGATGCACAGACTCGCACAGATCTGTACAGCGTTTTAGCCTCAAATTTGACTTTCATTGAATTTCATTACATTTAAATGTGTATGTTTGTACATGCATTTATGTGTACACACTTAATTTACTGACCCTAGACAAAGAATTGTCTATTTTGACCTTACGCATTTTAACGCAGCTCAATTTTACAGCATTTCATGCACTTTCTGCATGGGACATAGAAAACAATAGATCTGCATTCAGATCCATAATAAAAAGTTTGATCCACCAGTTTACAATATAAGTGATATTGTATCAAACATGACTGGTATAATTCACTATAACACTGTAAAGAAACATGTTTCTATTTTTAAGATGGGTGCATTTGGCTAGGAAAATCCCCCTCATTTTACAAAGCTTTGAATGAAAATTGGAAAATATTTTTGGTGATCTTACATCTTATGATCCTAAAGCCAGTTATTTGCATGCATCCTTGCTATTTGTCCGATATGTGAGATGCTTGAAGCTGGCAGTCCAGTCTTTAGCATGGTAAGAAATTAAGGTCTCGTGGGTAGCAATGGTTGGAGGTCTGACACTGCAAACTTCTCTGACAGCTGTTTTCTTCTACTCCATGCTTTTTAATGCACAGTAAATCTTTCAGCCTACCTTTGGGGAAAGGAAAAATAATCCATTGCAGTGGATCCGCCTCCGCAACACAAGCATGAAATGCTCATTTGGATCTGGCGGCCACCAGAAGCAGTCCTCCTCTACTTCCCTATGACCCAGCAGTGGACTGTCCTTTAGCATCCTCACTTGATGTCAGAGGATCTGTGACCACTGGAGCATAAGGGAGAAGGGGCTGTGGGGACCAGTCTAGCAGTGCAGAGGGAGGTTACAGGAGCGGAGTATCAGGTAAATAAAAATGCTATCTTAATCATACAGTACAGGTCAGAGGCAACATATTCATACGCCATGGTTTTTGGGTGTGTTCTGGCCCCCCTTCCTCAGGGAGCCTTCCCTATAATCCTACCCCACTCCTATAGTCCTCAGTTTTTTTGCTAGTGTGTTAAGATGGACCTCTTCTGCGTCACTAGTTTGATTTTTATTTGTTTTCTGAACTCTTCAATCAACACCTCACAGTCTTCGAATGCATACACAGAAGCAGTGTATCTGGATTGCTGCTTGGTAAAACTTGAGAGCTGTACACAATGTGGGGACAGTCTGCAATATTGCTTTGGGCACTGGATCCTGCATGTATGCTCACCTTGGCAATTTGTGTGTTGAGTCAGCCACAGGGTACTATACAGGTCTAGGGCTGTGGTCCATCCTTATGGAACCCAGTCCCTTAACACCTTCCCGCCCGGCCTATAGCAGAATGACGGCCGGTGGCTATATCATTCAGACTGGACAACATATGACGCCCTTTGCATTGCAGCAATTGGTGGTGAGCTGCATCATCACCGATTGGGGTACAGAGCCAATGATGTAATCTCTTTACTATGTGATCAGCTGTGTCCAATCACAGCCGATCATTTGTAAACAAATGCTGGTTATTGGCATTTTCTTTCCTCAGCGCTGTCATTGCCTGAGGAAAGGAAATCCAGTAACTGGCTTTCCAGTTACAGGGGACATTTACACTAATAATCTGGGCACTAATTATCACTGCAGCTCTATCGGTGCAGCCTCATCAGCGCTCATCAGCGAAGAAGAAAAGCTACTTATTTGCAAAATGAATGCAGAAATAAGTTTTGTTTTCAAAAAGTTTTGATCTTTTTTCGTTTAGCAAAAAATGAAAAAAACGGTGATGATTAAATGCCACCAAATGAAAGCTCTATTTGTATATTAAAAAAAAAGTCATATAGGTACAATGTTGCATGACCGCGCAATTGTCATTTACTGTTAAAACAGGGGCTATGTTTGGAATGTATTCACTTTATAGTGCAAGCCTTTCAAACTTTGCACTGAAATTTAACCATTCACACCACTGGTTGCAAAATGCCACTTACACCTAGAGCCCTCATAAGGTACTCAGGCGCTTCCTCCCGCCCATTCTCCATGAGGGTTCCTTACAGGGATGGTCTATACCTGGGTTACTGTGTACTCCTCATTCTGGAACACTTTATCTGCCACACTGTCTACTATGGGTACTCCAAAGGGGATTACCCTCATTTGTAGTTATAGTAGAGACCAGGTGAAAGGAAGCCAAATTCAAAATCACAGGTGAACTCTTCTAAAGGCCTGCAGAACACTCAACCCCAGAGTGACAATAAGTCCCTTGCACCTGAGCAGAACCCTGTTTGAACATCTCTCTCAGCATTCAAATCTTGCTCAATTTCAGGCACACATCAAGTGACCTGATTGACTAAAGCAGAATTTTCTGCATCTATCACATTGCTTAGGACAGTTTACGGGCTTAAAGTGGTTCCAAAGCCTTACGTTGTTTTTTTTTTTTTTACCACAATGCATTCTTTGCATATTAGGGTGATAACCCATCTGTGTCAAGGATATTCCCACAACCCCGCCCGCCCCCCCCCCCCCTTTATACTTGCCTGAGCCTCATCTCAATCCAGCGCTCTGCATGAGAACCGAGGCTCTCTCCACTCTCACTCGGTACAGGACAGGTTGATATCAGCGGGAGCCATTGGCTCCTGCTACTGTCTATTAAATCCTATGATGGAGTGGGGCAAAGCTCTGCTTTCTTTGTCTATGGACACAGGAGTGAGTCTGTCTATGGGCTCAGGAGTGAGCCTGCACGAGTACCCCCCTTAGCAAGCGGCTTGCTTGGGGGGTACTTCAAAAGTGGGAGAAGCCAGGAGCGCCAGTGGAGGATCTCAAGAGGAGGATCGGGGCATCTCTGTGCAAAAATATTGCACAGAGCAGGTAGGCATAACCTGTTTTAAAAATAAATTTAACCACTTAAGCCCCAGACCATTTGGCTGGCCAAAGACCAGGGAACTTTTTGCGATTCGGCACTGCGTTAACTGACAATTGCGCCACATGGCTCACAAACAAAATGGACGTCCTTTTTTTCCCCACAAATAGAGCTTTCTTTTGATGGTATTTGATCACCTCTGCGGTTTTTATTTTTTGCGCTATAAACAAAAAAAAGCGACAATTTTGAAAAAAAACAATTTTTTTTACTTTTTGCTATAATAAATATCCCCAAAAAATGTATTTAAAAAAGTTTCCCTCAGTTTAGGCCGATACGTATTCTTCATATTTTTGGTAAAAAAAATCGCAATAAGCGTTTGGTTTGCGCAAAAGTTATAGCGTCTTCAAAATAAGGGATAGTTTTATGGCATTTTTATTTATTTTTTACTAGTAATGGTGGCGATCTGCGTTTTTTATCGTGACTGTGACAATATGGTGGACACATCGGACAATTTTGACATATTTTTGGGACCCTTGTCATTTTTACAGCAATCAGTGCTATAAAATTGCACGGATTACTGTAAAAATGACACTGGCAATGAAGGGGTTAACCACTAGCTGGATAGAAAGGGGTTAAGTGTGTCCTAGGGAGTGATTCTGTTAGGGGACCTGGCTACGAGTGGCACGTCACTGATCACCGCACCCAATCACAGGGAGCTGTGATCAGTGACAGTGTCACTAGGCAGAACGGGGAGATGCTTGTTTACATTAGCATCTCCGTTATTCCTCTCTGTGAGGCAACCGGGGGGATTTCCCCGCGGACATTGAGTCCGCAGGACCCGCGATCCTACTCATGGAGCTCGAGGCGAGTGTGCGTGCCGCCGCCGGCGCGCACGCAATGGTACGGCGGCAAATTCAAAGAGACGTACAGGTACGCCCATTTGTGCAGCCTTGCCATTCTGTCGACGTAAATGTACAGGCGGCAGTTGGCAAGTGGTTAAATGTTTAGTATCACATACATACTAGGGTGAGTACAACTGGGGGAATCAATGGTGAAGGATCTAGGTGTTCTGGTAGATCATAAGCTTAAAGCATAACTCCATTTTTGTTGAGGGGAAAAAAAAAAAAATCCCCTCTGGGTGATCTATGTACATTGCAAGGATTATAACAAACTTTGTTGCAGATTCCTACTTTTTTTTGTTCTGAAGAGATCCGTGTGTTTCTCTGTGCCTCTGTTTTGAGTAGGTCTAATGGGAGTGGTTTCATAATTAATTGTCAGGTGTGGAGCTACAGGACACTAATTAAGAAATCTGCTGGGCCTGCATTAGATGGGTTCCTATTGAAAGTATCTCTCAAAAAATGACATTTTTGTTGCAAGGGATGCCTGAAATCTGACTTTCTTAGGCAGACTTCTGGGAAAATTGGTGAGCCAATAACACAAGGAAATTAGGTTTCTGGGGAGTGGTCAGTACAAACTCTGTGTACAGGAAACTCCAGGTAGCCATATTGCAAAGTATTCTCAGAAAATTACATTGGCTGCAGATTGAAAAGGAAAGGTAATTTTTAATTCAATTACAAAATATTTAGTGTCGCGATCATATGTGCTATATTTTTTCTTTATTTGCTATTTATTTTTCCCCACAAAAGTGGTTATCTATTATGCAATGCCAGGCTGTGGTTTCCAAAGCGAACAAGGTCCTTTTCTTGTATTAAGAGAGGTATGGACTCCAGCGAGATCATTTTACCCCTGTACAATTCATTAATAAGACCTCATCTGGAATATGCAGTTCAGTTTTGGGCACCAGTTCACAAAAAAGGATATTGGGGAACCAGAGAAAGTGCAGAGAAGAGCAACCAAACTGATGAGAGGCATGGAGGAGCTCAGCTATGAGGGAAGATTAGAGGAACTAAATTTATTCTCTTGAGAAGAGATTAAGGGGGATGTGATGAAACCTGTATAAAAACATAAGTGGTCCATATAGTGAACTTGGTGATATGTTATTCACTTTAAGGTCATCAGAGGACAAAGGGGCACTCTTTATATCTGGAGGAAAAGAGATTTAGTCTCCAAATATGGAAAGGTTTCTTCACAGTAAGAGCTGTGGAAATGTGGAATAGACTCCCTCAAGAGCTGGTTCTGGCTAACTCAGCAGCTTGCTTTAAAAAAGCATGGATTCTTTCCTTTAATGTACATAATCTAACTAGATACTAACATTTTATAGGTAAAGTTGATTCAGGGAATATCCTATTGCCTCTCAGGGGATCAGGAAGCAATTTTTTCGTCTGCTGGAGAAAATTGGATCATGCTTTGCTGGGTTTTTTTTGCCTTCCTCTGGATCAACTGTGGGTATGGGATTGTATGATCCCCCTCCCCCCCCTTTATTGGATGAACTAGATGGACTTGTCTTTTTTCAACCTAACTATGTAATATTAATACAGCCATCTTTGTCCTGGGCTCAGAAACACCCCGCCTCTTTTCTTACTTCCGTTTCACAACCAGCATCAGATCCTCATATGGCAATCCTAGAGGATGCAGACATGAAAGGATGAAGATATTAAGGCAGTATTGAAGGAAGCCGTGGAACATTTCTGTCCCCAGATTGTCGCTATTCTAACCAAGGAGCTTTATGCAATATGCTTGTTAATATTGAAAAGCTCATTGCCTCTGTCTGCAAAAGCCTTGGCATTGTTTTGACCTTCCTCTGTCTCGAAAATGCCCCTTTGGGCACAAAGAAAGTTTTAAAAACCTACAAAACATTTCTTGTTCGTTAACTGGTAGAATTTGTAGTTTGATTGGGTCATGCCTGTAAGGATTTTCAGGGTGTTTCTAAGATCAGGCCTCCCTTGCAGCACACTGCTTCCCAGGGACCTTAATTTGATTCTCTGCCTTTTCAGAAACCTTTGAACCCATTAGGGATGTTCCCCTGGAGATTCTTGCGAGCAAAGTAGCCTTTTTAGTAGCTATCATGTCTGTCGGACATCTCTCTGAATTGGGAGCTCTTTCCCATAAAGAGCCTTTCCTCATACTCCACAATGACATGGTTGTTTTATGTCCAAGATCATCCTTTCTTCCAAAGGTGTTTTCTGCATTCCATCTCAATGGGGATATTTTTCTGCCCTCCCTGTGCCCTTCTAAGCATCCAAAGGAATTCTCTACATTGGGTGTAGTGAGAGCTGTTAAAAGTATACCTTAAAGCTACTGCTATCAAATGCATTCCCTCTGTTCTTTCCTCAAGTCTTTGCAAGGAGAACATCCTGCATCAAAATCCACCATTGTATAATGAATAAGTAACTTGAATGCAAGAGGTTATGCTCTTCAACAAAAACCACCCCTGCACTATTGCAAGCCCACTCCACTTTGTAGTTGGTTCCTGGGCATTTTGGCACCAAGCCTCTGTTGCCCAACTCTGTAAGGCTGCCTTCAGGTCTTCTGTTCATACTGTCTCTAAGTTTTACTAGGTACTATTTCTCTTATCCTAATTGTCCGGTGTAGGACACAGGCTGTGTATTCATAAACCCTGGTATGTCCCCAAGCAATGAATGAGAAGGGTGGGCAACAACTAGGCGAACAAGACTGTGCCAACAGGATGAACAGACCCAACTTCAGAGTGCGAATGCAAGAACCTTGCGACCAAAGTCTGTGTCTGCAGAGGATTGGAAAAAAGTTTTAGATTTTGAAAGGCCAAATTTTGCTGAAATGGGAGTAAGTAATCAGTGGGCACAATTTAAAGTCTACTAACCTGTCAACTAGATTATATATCAGGCAAGTTGGTAAGAATAAACGGAAGAAAAAAAACAATATAGTTCACTAAAGAGGTAAGTAGAATCGTAAAGGAAAAGATTCAAGAAAACAGGAGGTGTAGCTGAAAGAGGCGTATAATAGACAAAAAGAGCTCAAACACATTATCAGTGCTGCCAAAGCACAGAAAGGAGGAAATTGCTTAGTCTATTAAAGAACTTCTTTAGGTACATTAGTGATGGAAGGAAAAAATACAATGGCATCACCAAGATGAAAACTGGGCACAGCACATATGTTGAGGAGACCAGGATGTAGCAAACCATTTAAGCAATTACTTCTGTTCAGTCCTCTCAGAAATTAAATTGCACCAACGAAAAGTTGCAGCATCATATTGGTTCTAGTACGGTTTTAGGATTTCTGGAGACAGGTAGCAGAGGAACTGGCTTGGTTAAAGCTTAATAAAGCAATAGGTCCTGATGGTATTCATCCCAGAGTTCTAAGAGAACTTTGTGATATAGTTGTTGGACCGTTACCTTCTCTTTTTAATCAATCTCTTCTAACAGGATAAGTTCCCCACGACTGGCGGACCGCTAATATTGTACCTATCCACAAGAAGGGCAGCAAGGTAGAAGCTGGCAATTGCAGGCTAATGAGTTTAACATAGATTGTAGTCAAGGTAATGGAATCACTCCTGAAAAGGATCATTAATAGCCTAAAAATACACAGCTTGCTGGACCCAAAGCAGAATGGCTTTACTGAGGGCAGATCATGTCAGACTAATCTGATTTTTTTACTATATTACCAGTGTTTTGGACCATGGTGGTGCTGTGGACACGGCATATCTTGATTTCAGCAAGGCATTTGATACAGTTCCACATGATGATCTAATACAAAAGTTGTACAAGCTAGGACTTAACCCTTGGGTGGTTCAGTGGATCTGTAGTTGGCTAAAGGATCAATACCAGGTGTGGTTGTAAATGGGATTCATTCAGAACAGAGACCAGTCATTAGTGAGGTACCACAAGGCTCTGTACTGGGTAAGAGACTGGTAACAAAAATGGTGAAAGGTCTTTGGGATAAAACATATCGAGAGCGACTTCAGGAACTTAATATGTACAGTCTGGAGGAAAGAAGGGAAAGGGGAGACATGATTAAAACCTTTAAATACATCAAGGGGTGATAATGGTTAAAGAAGGCAGTCTTTTCATTATGAAACCAAAATCAAGAACACGGGGACATGACCTCAAACTAACTGGAAGAAAATTCAAAGGAATCTTAGAAAGTATTTTACTGAAAGGGTAGTTGATTGGCATAAACTACCAACAGAGGTAGTGAGACAGTCAACAGTAAATGGCTTCAAACAAGCTTGGGATAAACCTAGATCTATAGTCAGACAACAAGGTTAATAAAAAAATAATTTAAAATGGGCAGACTCGATAGTAACTGGTAAAACTTCAATGGTATGAACAGAGGACTAGGTGGCAGTCTTACCGAGCTGGGCTGCAGAGGCCTGGTGTTGGAAAACCCAGGAACACCCACTGATCTTGCGGAGTGGACGTATAAACGCGCAGGAGTTGACTTTTTGCAGCCCCTGGACCTAAACCAACATTTTAATCCTTGCAATTCAAGGCGAGCCCCACTTCAAAAGAGGACTATTTTCTCTGGAGTTCAACTTTGAAAGTCATGAGACAACAGTTTGACCTGTCATTACCGGCCGCCCTAAAGGTGTAAGTTTTTGGGCTGCATCTGTAATCATTACGTCTGAGCTGCAGACCTGGAACAAGCATGCAGAAAATAAAGCCAGAATTTCCTATCTTTCACTTATTTTATACCAGTGATTCATCAAATATTAAAGCAAAAATAATCAGCATGACAGCCAGGTAGCTTGCATTTTTAGAGACATAGGTTGGCAGTGGCAGCCTGAGATAATGTTTAGTATTCAAAACTTTTCTTCTTATGCTGGGGAAATGTAGCTTAACCACTTGAGTCCCAGCCTGTAATACTACTTCATTACCAGGCCATTTTTCAGTTTTCACTAGGGGTGCAACGGATCAAAAAACTCACGGTTCGGATCATTCCTCGGATCAGGAGTCACGGTTCGGATCATTTTCGGATCAACAAAAAAAAAAATCTCCCCCCACTGTAATATCCACAATCTCCCTATTGGCAGAGTATTGCAGGGTATTGGCGGGTATATTGGCAGGGTATTGGGTATATTGGCAGAGTATTGGCGGGTATATTGGCAGAGTATTGTTTCTCTGTATTGATTACTATTAAAGCCATTATCGCATACTGGCAATTACTCCCCTGAAGAAGCCATTGTTTGGCGAAACATGTAGGAAACACTACCAGTAATTGCTGTTACCTGAATATTTTGGCCAGTATTGACCATATGTATACTCTGTATTTTATGCACCTTAACTAGTTATGTCTGATGGTTTTGTGTAATAAAAAGTAGTTTTATACTATAAACATATTGTTTATTATTAAAAGCTGAGCACCGATGTAATCCCTAGCTTCTACCCTACATTTATAATTCATTAAATCCAGGATGAGGTGCCGGATCTACTGAGGTCACCAATTTACACCCTATTGTTACCTTACATAATGTAGTCTGTGCTATCACATCTGAGGGAGAAAATGGTGCCTTATATGAAATGCATAACATTGCATTTTACATTACAAAAATATTGACTTTCATGTTAAATCAAAAGGTTTTGTTTTAGGGATTTTGACGATCTCTGGACTTGAATTCTCAGGTCTGCAGCCTGCTGTTAACCACTTGCTGACCGCCTTCCGCATATATACTGCAGCAAGACGGCTTGGCTGCGCAAACCAACGTACCTGTATGTCGGTCCCTGCATGTCTTATTGTGGGCGCACGTCCGCCACAGGTCCAGGGGACTCTATGTCTGCCAGGCAACCTGCGATCGAGGAACGGGCATCTGCCTATGTAAACAAGGTGGATCCCCGTTCTGACGGGACAATACTGAGATCTACTGTTCCTAGTGATCAGAAACGGCAATCTGTGTTGTCCCAGTAAGCCCTTCCCCCACACAAAACACCCAGGGAACACAGTTAACCCCTTGATCGCCCCCCTGATGTTAACCCCTTCCCTGCCAGTGTCATTTATTTATTGATCAGTGCATTTTTTTTTAGCACTGATCATTGTAATAATGTCACTGGTCCCCAAAAAGTCACTTGGGGTCAGATTTGTTCGCAGTTCCGCTAAAAATCTCAGATCGCTGCCATTACCAATAAAACCAATAAAAAAATAAGTCCAAAAAAAAATAAATCTATCACATAGTTTGTAGACACTAAGTTTTGCGCAAACCAATCAAAATACGCTTATTGCGAGGTTTTTTTTTGGGGGGGGGGTTGCCAAAAATATGTAGAATACATATTTTTTTGGGGGGTATGCATTATAGCAGAAAGTAAAAAAATATTTTTTCTTCAAAATTCTCTTATTTTTGTTTCATAGCGCAAAAAAATAAAAACTGTGGCGGTGATTAAATACCACCAAAATAAAGCTCTATTTGTGGAAAAAGGACATCAAGCTTGTTTGGGTATAGTGTCGCACGACCGCCCAATTGTCAGTTAAAGCGGCACAGTGCCGTATCGCAAAAAATGGCCTGGTCATTAAGTGGGTAAATCCTTCTGGGGCTGAAGTGTGAGGTTCCCACTTTTGGGTTTAAAGGCGTTGTAAAGGCACATAATTGTCACATAATTGAGAAGTGAAAGGAAAATGTTTTTTTAATTTTTTTACAAATAAGTATCTAAAAAGTGTGGTGTGTATTTGTATTCAGCCCCCTTTTACTCTGATACCCCTAACTAAAATCTAGTGGAACCACTTGTCTTCAGAAGTCACCTAATAGTAATTAGAGTCCACCTGTGTGTAATTTAATCTCATTATAAATACAGCTGTTCTGTGAAGCCCACAGGTTTGTTAGAGAACCTTAGTAAACAAACAAAATCATAAAGGCCAAGGAACACAGCAGATGGGTCAGGGATAAAGTTGTGGAGAAGTTTAACCGTTTCAGCCCCGGAAGATTTGGCTGCTGAATGACCAGGCCATTTTTTGCGGTTTTGTACTGCGTCGCTTTAACTGACAAGTGCGCAGTTGTACGGCGCTGCACCCAAACAAAATTGGCCTTTTTTCCCACAAATAGAGCTTTCTTTTGGTGGTATTTAATCATCTCTGCGGTTTTTATTTTTTGCGCTATAAACAAAAAGCGACAATTTTGAAAAGAAAAACACTTTTGTACTTTTTTGCTGTAATAAATATCCCCCCTTCTTTTTTAAAAAAAAAAAAACAAAACTTTTTTTTCTCAGTTTAGGCCGATATGTAGTCTTCTACATATTTTTGGTAATAAAAATCGCAATAAGCGTATATTGGTTTGCGTAAAAGTTATAGCTTCTACAATATAGGGGATAGATTTACAGCATTTTTATTTATTTTATTTTTTTACTAGTAATGACTGCGATCTGTGATTTTTATCGGCACTGCGACATTATGGTGGACACATCGGACACTTTTGACACATTTTTGGGACCATTGGCATTTTTACACCGATCAGTGCTGTAACAATGTCACTGTCATGGAAGGGGTTAACACTAGGGGGAGATCAAGAGGTTAACTGTGTTCACTCTGTTTTATCTGAAGGGGGATGGACTGTCTAGGGGAGATGACGGATCGCTGTTCATACTTTGTATGAACACACGATCAATCTCTTCTCCCCTCAGAGAACCAGGATCTGTGTTTACACACGCAGATCCTGGTTCTCAGTGTGTCACGAGCGATCGCGGGAGCCCATCGGTCATTGCGACCGCCGGGTACTCGCATCGGTCCCTGGGCGAGCAGCGCGTGCCCCTAGTGGCCACAGGCGAAGCAACATAACGTCGTTTTGTCCAGCCATGCCATTCTGCCACAGTGAAACTGCGGCGGCTGGTCTGCAAAGTGGTTAAAGCAGGGCTAGGTTATAAAAAAATATCCCAAGCTTTGAACATCTCATGGAGCACTATTCAATCTATCATTCAAAAATGGAGAGAATATGACACAACTGCAAACCTACCAAAACCTGGCCGTCCACCTAAACTTACAGGCGAGCATTAATCAGAGAAGCAGCCAAGAGGCCCATGGTAACTGTGGAGAAGCTGCAGAGATCCACAGCTCAGGTGGGAGAATCTGTCCACAGGACAACCATTAGACCCCTTTCACACCGAGGCGCTTTTCAGTCACTTTCACGCAAAAAAAAGCGCCTGAAAAGCTCACAAAAATCTATTTCCATTAAAATCATTGATTGCTTTACACTGAGGCAGTGCACTGGCAGGGCGGTGAAAAAACTCACCTCTCCATTAAAATGAATGGAAAGCTCTTCAAAAGCACCTGAAAAGCTCTTCAAAAATGTTCAGTGTTTTACTGGCAGTTTAGAAGCGCCTCAGTGTGAAAGGTTCCTTAGTCGTCCACAAATCTGGCCTTTAGACCTCTTTCACACTGAGGTGCTTTACAGATGCTACAGCACTAAAAATAGCGCCTGTAAGGCGCCGCTCCTGTCCCTCCAGTGTGAAAGCCCAAGTGCTTTCACACTGGAGCTGTACGCTTGCAGGACGTTAAAAAATCTCCTGCAAGCAGCATCTTTGGAGTGGTGTATACACCACTCCTGCCCATTGAAATGAATGGGCAGCACGGCTATACCCCCGGCATAGCGCTACTTTTAACCCTTTCTCGGGTGCTAAAAAAAGCGGCGCTTTACTACCGACGCACCCACCGCCCCAGTGTGAAAGGGGCCTTATGGAAGATCGTCATGAAGAAAGCCATTGTTGAAAGAAAGCCATAAGACGTCCTGTTTGCAGTTTGCGAGAAGCCATGGGGGGGGGGGGGGGGGTCACAACAAATGTGGAAGAACGTGCTTTGGTCAGATGAGACCAAAATTGAGCTTTTTGGCTTAAAAGCAAAACGCTGTGTATGACAGAAAACTGACACTGCACATCGCCCTAAACACATCATCCCCGCCTTAAAACATGGTGGCAGCATCATGTTGTGGGGATGCTTTTCTTCAGCAGGGACAGGGAAGCTGGTCAGAGTTGATGCAAGATGGATGGAGCCAAATACAGGGTAATCCTAGAAGAAAACCTATTAGTCTGTAAAAGACTTGAGAAGGGCAGAGGTTCACCTTCCAGCAGGACAACAACCCTAAACATACAACCAGAGCTACAATGGAATGGTTTAGATCAAAGCATATTCCTGTGTTAGAATGGCCCAGTCAAAGTCCAGACCTAATTATGTGCCTACAATTATGTGCCACTTTGTGTTGGTCTATCACATAAAATCCCAATAAAATGCATTTACGTTTTTGGTTGTAACATGACCAAATGTGGTAAATTTCAAGGGGTGTGAATACTTTTTCAAGGCGTTGTATATTTTGACACAGGCAAAAAATTTTTTTTTTTTCAGGTATTTACCAAAACTTATTCAAGCTATAGTGTATAATGGATATGGGCTGAAAGTGCACACTCTCAGGTTTAGTTTGAGGGTATGTACAGCCAAATCGGAGGAAGTATTTAGGAACTACAGTCCTTAATAGCCTCCCCCCCCTTTTTTCAAGGGACCAAAAGTAATTGTACAGTTAAATCAAAAACTGTTTCATGGCCAGGTGTGGGCTACGCCTTCGTTATTTCTTCATCAATTAAGCAGGCGAAAGGTCTGGAGTTGATTCTAAGTGTGGTACTTTAATTTGGAATCTCTTGCTGTGAACCTACATGCTGCATTCAAAGGAGCTGTCCATGCAAGTGAAACAGGCCTTTGTAAGGCTTCAGAGATTAAACAAATCCATCAGAGAGAAAGCAGCAACATTAGGAGTGGCCACATCGACAGTTCGGTACATTCTGGGGTAAGAAGAATGCACTGGTGACCTCAGCAACATAAAAAGGACTGTACATCTACAGAAGACAACCAGTGGTTGATTATCACAGGATCCTCTCTATGGTAACGAAAAACCCATTCACAGCATCCAGACAAGTGAAGGCTGCTCTCCAGGAGGTGGGCGTATCGTTGTCAGTCTACTATCAAGAGAAGACTTTACGTGAGCAAATACAGAGGGTTCACCACGAGGTGCAAATCAAGCCAGATTAGACTTTGCCAAAAAACATCTAAAAAAGAATAAAAGCCAGACCAGTTCTGGAAAAGCATTCTTTGGACGGATGAAACTAAAATTAATCTGTACAAGAACAATGGGAAGAAAAAGGTGTGGAGAAGGCTTGGAACAGCTCATGATTCAAAGCACACAACATCATCTTTAACATGGTGGAGGCAGTGTGATGGCATGGGCATGCATGGCTTCCAGTGGCACTGGGTCATTGGTGTTTATTGATTTATGTGACACAAGCAGCCAGATGAATTCTGCAATGTTTAGAGAGATACTATTAGCCCAGATTCAACCAAATGCAGCAAAGGTGATTGGATGGCGCTTCACAATACAGATGGACAATGATCCAAAACGCACTGCAAAAGCAACCCAAGAGCTTTTGAAGGAAGAGTAGAATTATTGCTTTGGCCGAGTCAATCACCTTTTCTCCACCCAATTGAGCATGCATATCACTTGCTGAAGGCAAAACTAAAGGCAGAAAGACCCACAAAGAACAACTGAAGACAGATGCAGTTGGAGCCTGGCAAAGCATCAGAAAAGAGGAAACCTTTGGTAATGTCCATGGGTCCCAGACTTCAGGCAGTCAATGCCAGTAAAGGATTCTAACCACAATATTAAAAATGAACAGTTGATTTTTGATATTCATTTGTCCAATTACATTTGTGCCCCTGAAAATGGGAGGGGGGGTGGGCTGTATATAAAAATGGTTGCAGTTCCCTTTAATTTGTACTTGATATTTATGTCCAACCCCTTGAATTAAAGCTGAAAGTCTGCACTTCAAATTAATTTGGATTGTTTCATTTTATTTTTGGCTCTGTATGTCACCAGAATAAAGGTATGAAAATTGTGCTTGTGTCCAAATATATATAGACCTAACTGTGCGAGTTAAAGGTGTTTTAGAGGCAGAAGGTTTTTTATCTTAATGAATTCTTAATTCTTAATGAATTGTTTAACCACTTCAGCTTCAGAAGATTTTACCTCCTTCCCGACCAGGCCATTTTTTGCTACACAGCACTGCGTTGCTTTAACTGACAGCTGTGTGACACTGTACCCAAATAAAATTGATGTCCTTTTTTCCCACAAAATGTTTGAGCTGTAAACAAAAAGACTGACCATTTTGAAAAAAATATTTTTTTACTTTCTGCTATAAAACCTACCCAATAAAAAAAAAAATGAAAAATCGAATTTCTTCATCAATTTAGTTCAATATGTATACTGCTACATATTTTTGGTAAAAAAAATTCCCAATAAGTGTATATTGATTAGTTTGCGCAAAAGTTATATTTTTATGGAATTTTTTTTTTTTACTGGTAATGGCGGCGATCAGCAATTTTCAGCGGTACTGCTACATTGCAAATCTGACGCTTTTTGTGGACCAGTGACATTATTACAGTAATCAGTGCTAAAAATATGCACTGTACTAATGGCAGGGAAGGGGTTAACACCAGGGGTGATTAAAGGGTTAAATGTGTTCCCGATGAGTGCTTTCTAACACGGGGGGCTCTGCTTAGCAGAAACACAAGATCTCCATTTTCCCCTCTGCGAGAACAGCAACCTGACTTGTTACATGGCAATCACGGTGTCCAATCACAGCGGGAGGAGCCCGGAGCCAAAGAAAAAAAAAATTACGTACGGATATGTGATTTTGCGCTTAAGAGCCGCCCTGCCACATATGTACGTGGGCCGGTCCTTAAGCGGTTAAAGGACAATTTATACCAAAGGTGCAGTTGTGCTGTACCTCTCACCCCCTGCACTGTGTGTACTGGGAGTGCAGCATTAAAGAGAAGTATGGGGTTTTTAAAAACAAAAAACAAACTTTTTAATTCCGATCTGATGTGGCATCTGTCTCCTGCAGCCTCTGCAGTGGAAACTGAGCGATCAAACTTTACTGATCACTCAGTTTTCCCCCCTCCACTCTGAGCAGAGAGCTGTGACTGTCAGGCACCCGCTCTCTGCTTTGCCCTGTCCCTCCAGCACAGCACTCACTGGAGCACTCGCTGCGCAGCTGAGAGGCTGAACCAGCTGCCCATCATGGAACAGCTGAGTGACGTCAGCCAACAGCGGGCTATAGCCTACTGTTGGCTGAAAATAGGTCACAAGAGTGCAGAACGAACTATACTCCTGTGATCCATAGAAGTATGGCCAAAAAAACATTGACCATACTTTTCAGGCATATGCAATGTATGGCACAGTATACAAATTGAAGTGGTTAGGGTTATGTAGCATACGTTGCAATACGGTTTGTGTTGTACTGGATGGATGGCCCCTGAGGAACTGATTTACTGGCAATGATTTTTTTTGGCGCACTGGTCGGGTAGCTTTAGTGCTGATTCTGGTCAAGATGGCTGGATGCTTTCATCCATGTCAAAGAAAGTTGAGTCCAAGGTTGAAGCTTTAAGTGTTTGTTACTCCAACACTTCATATTCCTGATATGTGCCTGCTGTATCATGTACTTGTATGAAAAAGTCTTCTGTTCTTTGTATTGCTTCCTTTATGTGAAATCCTTGGCGTTCCTGTCAGTCCCCTTCCTATTAAAAACTGACCACACTAAGCAGTAGCGCACATTGTGGTTCTAACTGTGTTGGGAACTCAGTGTACTCTCCTTCAGTGATCAGACTTGTCCCTGACACACCCCCTCTACACAGCCATTCACTGACGAGCTCAGTGTGCTGCTTCTCCTCCCCCCAGCTCTTATGTAGCTGAGAAGAGAGAATTTCACCATTTATTAAAAAAAAAAAAAAAAAAAAAAAAAAGGAAGGGAATAAAGGTATTCATTTTTTCATATCTATACAACATACAATACACACTGCTTTTAACTGACAATTGCGCGGTCATGCAACGATGTACCCCAAAAAAATGTATTTTTTTTTCCCCCACAAATAAAGCTTATGAACAAAAAACAGTTTTGAAAAAAAAACTTTTTCCTTTTTGCTATAAGACATATCCAGTAAATTAAAAAAATCTAATTTCTTCATAAATTCACGTCAATATGTACTCTAATTTTTTCGGTACAAAAAATCCCTAAAAACATATATTGATTTGCTTACATGAGTGTTATAGCGTCTACAAACCATGGTATATATTTATGGAATTTTTATTTATTATATTAGTAATGGCGGCGATCAACAACTTGGTGGGACTGTGATATTGTGGCAGACAGTTGAACAACTGACACTTGACACTTTGCGGGTACCAGTGACACTAATACAGTGATCAGTGCTTAAAATATGCATGGTCACTGTACTAATGACACTGTTAAACATCTAGGGCGATCAAAGGGTTAACTGTGTGCCTAGCCAGTTTTTTTGTGTACTGTGTGTTGCTTTTGACTAGGGGAAGAGATGAATTTTAGTCCCTGCGTTGCAGAAACACAACATCCATCTTACACCCCCCCCCCCCCCCCCCCCCCCGTTTACATAGGCACAGCTCCGTTCTGAGTCTTTGCCTGACAATCAGGGGGTGCCAGAGGACATTGGGGTGACACAGATCAGCTTCTGCTGTGAATGCTCTCTCTCTCTCTCTCTCTGAGTCTGAGGCTCTTGAAGCTAGATATTTGTTAACAGTGAAACAAGTAGATTTACCCTAGCTCAACTGATTTCAGCAGCACCTACCACTAAAGGATTGTTTTGCGTGTGTTCATGTTTCGTATGTATACAAGTCACTAGTATGTGTGCCTGCAAGATGGGTTGTGACACCACAGCCTATTAACATTTCTTTAATGCCTGGGTGGACGGTTGAAGTCTTAAAACACTGGTAAAACAAATCTATCTCAGATTTTGAATAAATATTATTAAAAACAATCCAAATTAAATGATAGAATCCCTTACTCATAATAGGATTTTCACTAACAAAACTCATATTTCAACAAGCATTGTGCAAAAAATACTTTCTCTATATGACTAATCCATGAGTTTACATATTCTAGCTAATTATTAGGCCCAAATTAGACTTGCAATATGCTCACTGACCACAGCCTTGCACAAAAAAATCCTAGGTAATCCTATTTGTCTTCATGGGAGGTGTTGATTGGGTTGCTGTGGTATTTGTAAAGCCATTGTTTCAATGTTAGAAAACGTTTGAGATATGTATTTGGAGATTTTTGTTTTCAGTGAGAAGCTAATGATTTACTGGCCTTTCTCTATTCTTCCGAGCAAGCTAGACTGTGATACAAGTCAAGTATTGACTACTACCCTCTTTAGCAAGCAAATTTAACGACTGGAATATTGTAAAGAAATAATAATAATAATTATCTAGAAGATGTAACTTGTGGATTAGTCATATTGATAGTCTTTTTGCACAATGTTTGTTCAAAACTGAATTTTGTTTGTAAAAATCCTATTGTAAGTAAGGAATTTTAGATTATTCATTGATGGTTTTAAATATTCAATAAAAACCAGTGAGATTTGTTTTTAAAAGCCCTTGTATCTGGTTACACAACTTGAGATATACTGTATAAGGTTCAACATACCTATAGTAAAGCCTTATATAAGGCCTAAGACATACCTATGTAGCAGAGCTGCACGATTCTGGATAAAATGAGAATCACAATTTTTTTTTTGTTTAGAATAAAGATCACGATTCTCAGCGTAACATCATCTTTCACATTATACAAAAAAATTGGGCTGACTTTGAAAGACCGTTGTGCAAATAGTGTGACATAAAATATTGCAACAACCGCCATTTTATATTCTAGGGTCTCTGTTAAAAAAATGTTTGGGATTCTAAGTAATTTTCAAGCAGAAAATACTGATTTCTTTTTCATACATCATGGGACACAGGCTGATATTCATTACCTGCTGGGTTATACTCCATCTCAAGGTGAATGGACACTGGTAGACCAAAGGTCTTTAGACAGGAAGTAATCCCCTATATAACCCCTCCCACACAAGAAGCACTTCAGTTATTTACCAATGTCTGCAAGCTGAATGGCATGGTTTGTTTGAGCTCTCTGAGCTCTAGGTCTCTAGTCCCACAAACGGTTCTTGAATGAAGGGATTGCCCGATCAAATCCATTTGACACAGGCTTTATATGCTTAGATAAATAGTATCCGAGCCTTGCAAAGAAGACTCAAGATCCTGCAAGGTTTTGCCTGTAATGCGGCCTCTGGACCCTGCGAAGTGGAATCCTGGACACTACAGCGCTAAGGCATTCCTGCAGGGTGCTGTACAGGTTCAAGGGAGTGGACCCTAAATATGAAAAGGGTACCCAGTCCTTGAAGGTCCTCAAGTGACAGGAACCCACCATGAAGGGTTAAGATTGGGCGCTTACTTTCTAAGTGGCCCTGCGACTGGACAGGTAAGTGAAACCCCTTTTATTATTGTGGGGTGTCCCAGTGATTGTAACAATCAAGCTAGCTAAAGGCTGGACACCTGTGACCAAATGGGGGAGTTTTGAGCTAGCTGTGGGTGTTTGCAAGGTGTACCTTTTTTCTGCTTGTCTGGCTGTTTTTTACCTGTATGATGGCGCAAAACGGTGTGTCATTTTGCCTTGGTTCACCATGGCGCACGTGCGTTCGCAAGAGTGCCGCTTTGCTCAGCAGTTGTTTCGTGGCCATGGCGCACATGCATTTGCTAAAGCGCCGCTGGACTTAGCAGTTTGGCGGCCAGGGCACACGCGGCTTCGCCGCCCATGTGCAGTAGCCTTTATGTGGGCACACGAAGATTTGCTTCGTACGCGAATACAGCCACGCTCATTCGGGATAGCGCACATGCGCATGCTCGCACAATGTTCCAGCACACACCCAGCTTATTTAGGCTGTGAAGGCCAAGCATGTGGTGCTTCCAGAAGGCAGCTGTGGGACACAGAGCAGGCTCTGAACAGACACTTGCAGCGGTTCATTTTTCCTTACTCGGGTCACGTGAGTCACCAAGTGTTGCTTAGCAGGCTAAAGGTGCTTAAATGGATTGTTACATAGGGGCTTGGTGAGCCCTATTAAAGGGTCTCTCTTCTGAGGTGTTTTAATACTACACCCAAGTACTCTTTTTGTGGCTAGTAAAAAGTCTTCAAAAAAGAGGAGCGGCACTAACACTACAGGGAAGGGCACCTATGTCGTCCTTAGTTCCTGATGAACCTAGTCGTATCCCTAGTGTTGTATGCCCTGAAGGACCAGAGGCTTCTGGGCAATCTGAGCCGCTGCGCCTATCTGTTATTGTGCCTACAGTCAAAGCTGCTGCTTCACCCTTTATAACCAAGGATGAACTGTCCTCGGCCCTAGCCGGGTTAGAGCACAGGATTGCTGGCATGATTGCCTCCATCCCGCAGGGTGGCAAGAAGCGTGACAGATCCCCCTCCCCGGAGCCTCCTAGTCTGAAGCAGGAATGGGTTGAGGATGGGCGAAGAGCTAAAAGCTCAGGATTCAGTGGAGTGCCTGGCAGATGAGTCTGATTCTGAGCAATCTGGACAAGAAGATATCCAGTTAAAGTCTGCCTCAGTCACAGAGGCTTTCGCTCCTGACTCTGATCAAAATGGATCGTCCTTCCTTTAAGTTGCCTCTTGCAGAGGTGACTGAGCCCCCCCTGGTCCTCTTTGGGGTCCCTGAGGCCTATTCAGCCCAAACAGGCTTTCCTCCTACACCCCCTGTTGGAACAGGCGGTGTATGCTGATTGGGAACATCCTGACAGGATTTTTGTTCCTCCTAAAATGTGTTCCCTTTTTAATATCCCATGGATGAAAAGTTTGTTAAAAATGGAGCATACCAGCCATAGATGCAGCAGTCTCTTCCTTAAACAAGAATGTAACTTGTCCGGTAAATGAGGTGCAGGGCTTGAAAGACCCTGTTGACAAGAAATTGGAGGAGTTATTAAAGGCTTCCTTTTCTTTGGCCAGTTCAGCTATTCAGCCAGCTGTTGCAGCAATTGCTATTTGCCAGTCCGTAAGGATCAGGTCAAACAGCCTGATAGGCCTAACCAGGGGGATGATCTGCTGAAAGTAAGACAGATATTCCTCGAGCGCTGTGTTTTGCTGTTGACGCCTTAAAGGATTCAATACAGCAGGTTTCTTGTTTGGCTCTCTTGTCTGTACATATGTGCAAACTTTTATGGCTTAAGAACTGGTCAGCCGAGATCCTTGTAAAAAGTTAATGGCAGGTTTCCCTTTTCGTGGGGAATGTTTATTTGGTGATCATTTGGACAAATATATCCAAAAGATTTCCGGAGGGAAGAGTTCTCTACTTCCTGTGAAGAAAAGCACTAGACGTCCCTCGTTTAAAATTTCAGGGACTGCTTCCTCAAATGTCTCGGCGTCAAGGCGGTTCTGCAGCCAACAGGGTGCTAGAGCCTAAGGCACGCCGCAAGGCCAGGGCCAGAAAAAGCCCTGGGTCCAAAGTTCTTCAAAACCCAGCACCGAACCTTCCTTTTGAGGGGAAGCCCCCGCTCCATTGGGTGGGGGGGAGGCTGCTGCACTTTGCGGACATTTGGTGAACAACAATTCAGGACGAGTGGGTCACCTCAACTATATCTCGCGGTTATAAGCTGGAGTTGTAACCAAAGAAGAGCACACACCACTCCAGGGAATGCTTCCGGTGCAAATGGATGGCAGGTGCAGACCCCGGATTATCACCGTCCAATATGAATAAGTCAAAGAAATGGTCACACTCTGAGATTTCCAAAAAAAA
The DNA here is from genome assembly GCA_037952925.1 of Lithobates clamitans. Taxonomy (NCBI): domain Eukaryota; kingdom Metazoa; phylum Chordata; class Amphibia; order Anura; family Ranidae; genus Lithobates; species Lithobates clamitans. The sequence goes on along the minus strand of JBBGZY010000780.1, from coordinate 1,639,238 downwards.
CTTGCTTGATGTAACTTTGTCACAAGTGTATCAGATAAACACAGGACAAGCAGTTGACTCGTTTCACAAGCAATAGCTTGCTTGTTCACAGCAAGCAAGCTATCGCTTGTGATACGCTTTATCTGATACACTTGTGACAATAAAGGCACATCAAGCAAGTTTTTGGGAAATCTCAGTGCGCGACCATTTCTTTGCCTTATACCAGCTGGAGTTGCGGGGGCGTTCCCCCCTCAGAGGTTTTTAAGATCCAGCGTTCCCTCGGATCCTCCAAAAAGAAACTTATTGCTTCAGGCACTACACCATCTAGTGCATCAAGGAGTGATTGTAGAGGTTCCTGTATTCGAAAGGGGCACAGGGTTTTACTCAAACCTGTTTATAGTTCAGAATCCAAACTGGGACACAAGGCCCAATTTGGACCTATGATCCCTGAACCATTATCTATTTATACAGTCCTTTCGGATGGAGTCTGTCCGCTCGGTAACCTCACTCCAGAGGGAAGACTTTCTAGCCTCCATCGATATAAAAGATGCTTATTTACACGTACCTATCTTTCAGCCTCATCAGAGGTTCCTACGTTTTGCAGTAGAGGAATGTCATTTTCAGTTTGTGGCTCTACCCTTCGGGCTTGCTACACCTCCCCGGGTGTTCACAAGGGTATTGAAACCAGGGTGCTGAAGGACCGTGGCATCCCAGGACCAGTAGTGTCTACCCTAGTGAATGCTAGAAGGGAGGTCACTAGAAAGATCATAAGGTCTGGAAGACATATTGCTTGATGTAAAGCCAGAAAATGGCATTCTTGTAAATATGCGATTGGGAGAATTCTCTTTTTCTACAGTCAGCTGTGGACATCAAATTGGCTTGTAGTACAATCAGAGGTCACGTTTCAGCCCTATCGGTATTTTTCCAAAGACCTTTAGCCTCCCATTCATTGGTCCGAACCTTTATCCGGGGGGCAACTTGCTTGCTCGCTTCCCCGCCCCCCCATTAGGTCACCTATGTGTCCTTGGGACTTGAATTTGGTTCCATTTGAACTCATTAAGGAAATTCCATTAGACTTGCTGTCACGCAAGCTAGCCTTCCTAATGGCCATCACCTCGGCTAGAAGGGTGTCGGAGTTGGTGGCCCTTTTGTGCAGGGAACCATACTTGATCCTTCACCACAACAGGGTCATGTTACGACCTGTTCCATCCTTTTTGCCAAAAGTGATGTCGGTTTTTCATTTAAATCAGAACATTTTGAAAGGTCTGGTGTCACCCCTCCATCCCCAATTAAATCCGTAGATACAAGAGGATTCACCCTGGGACTTTAAATGAGGCGAGTATGGTAAGCCAATAAAATACCAAAAGTATATGCAAAATGGATTTATTGCAAGTTGTTCGTGTAAAGCACAATGGCATTAGTAAGCAGGACGGTAGGGTATACATACAATATAAAGGGAAACCATCCACATACAGAGGTATATAAAATCGCATATAGCAGCAGTGTACAAACATCAAAATTGTATACACACATCGGTGGTACCCGATGCATTTCGAGAGATCATGCTAGTTTTTCAGGGGTAGATGCTTAACTGTAGGTGATGAGGTGACACCAGACATTTCAAAATGTTCTTATCAAAATCGGGTGGAAGACACCCATTTAGCCCAACCTGGTCTGCTGCCACCATTAGCCATTATTTATACACACTTTGACATATCTTCACTATGTGGCCGTATCTAAATACATATTGGCAGGGGGCGATTTTAGGTTGGCCCCGCCATCTCTCACTGTTCCCAGATGGTGGAGGCGCCCCACCATCTAGCCCGGGGGGCTGCAATATGTGTCGGGGAGGTCTTCTGATCTCCTGCTGTCCCTTCCTGTCTGCTTGGAGCAGTGGTGCTGCATACACATCGTTGGATCAGGAAGAAAGTTGGGTAAGTGTTTAGGGAGGGGGAGAGGTGGTCAGGGGCACAACAAACAATGAGAAGTTTTTTTTTTTTTGCCTTAATGCAGGTAATGCATTAAGCTAAAAAACAGACTTCAGAATCACTTTAAAGTAGTTGTAGAGGCTGACTGTTTTTTTACTTTGTATTCTAAGCATGAAGGTAAAAAAACCTTCAGTATGCAGCTGCTATAACCCCGGTATTTTTTTTAAAAAGTCGGTGGTCCTCTTTCAGATAATTGGTCTCAGAGGTGGATTCTCAGCGAGATCACTTTTATTGGCCAGAAAGCAAAAGAGAACACCCTGTCCCGCCGAGCTCGCATGCAGAAGTGAACGCATACGTAATTCATACATGCTTATGAAAACGGTGTTCAAACTGCACATGTGAGGTATTGCCGCGATCGCGACAGCAATAATTATAGTACTAGACCTCCTCTATAACTCTAAACATGTAACCTGTAGAAATTTTTAAACGTCGCCTAGGGAGATTTTTAAGGGTAAAAAATTTTGAAGCGTGACGTGTTGGGTATGAAATTACTCAGCGTAACATTATCTTTCTTTGAGCTAACTTTACTGTTGTCTTATTTTTTTATGTAAAAAAAAGTGCGCCTGTAAGACCGCTGCGTAAATACGATGTGACATAAAGTATTGCAACAACCGCCGTTTTATTCTCTAGGGTATTAGAAAAAATATATAATGTTTGGGGGTTCTAAGTAATTTTCTAGCAAAAAAAAAAAAAAAATGATTTTAACTTTAAAAAAAAAAAAGGCCCGTTCCATAAGTGGTTAAACAAAAAATAAATTTGTGTTTTAAGTTTATATACCCGTATTGGCGTATAACACGCACATTCATTTTAAGAGGGAAGTTTCAGGAAAAATTTTAAATGAGGAACTTTGAAGCAAAATAAGGGTCAGTGCCCATCTGCAGCCTCACCATTGCCATCAATGCAGCCTGATCAATGCCCATCTGCAGCCTCACCATTGCCTTCAATGCAGCAGCCTCACCATTGCCATCAGTGTAGCAGCCTCGCCATTGCCATCAATGCAGTAGCCTCGCCATTGCCATCAATGCAGCAGCCTCGCCATTGCCATCAATGCAGCAGCCTCGCCATTGCCATCAATGCAGCAGCCTCGCCATTGCCATCAATGCAGCAGCCTCGCCATTGCCATCAATGCAGCAGCCTCGCCATTGCCATCAATGCAGCAGCCTCGCCATTGCCATCAATGCAACAGCCTCGCCATTACCTTCAATGCAGCAGTCTCGCCAATGCCATCAGTGCAGACTGATCGATGCCCATCTGCAGCCTAGAGGATACAGGGAGGGGGGCGGGACAAGCGCCGACAGATTACATACAGTGAGAATCTCCTATGATAGACAGAACAGTAGTACAATGGCAGCCCAGGAGACGGGAATTCTTATTACAGAGGCCGCCAAGTAAACAGAAGATTCTCACTGTATGTAACCTGACGGCGCTCGTCCCACCCCCTCCCTGTCCCCTCCGAGGCAGCTAAAATTGAAGTATTGGCGTATAACACGCACGCGCTATTTGCACCCGATTTTCATGGTGAAAAAGTGAGTGTTATACGCCAATAAATACAGTACTTGTTCAGGGCTAGTGACTCAAAGTCCTGAAACGATACAGCTTTTTTGCACGATAGAAAGTTAATATTGGCAGCCTCCATGTTCTTGTAAGTAAAAAAAAAATAGATTACCAGTTCCCAGATGTGGAAGCTGCGTTTGTGTTTTTTTAATTTACCGTATATACTCGAGTATAAGTCGAATTTTTCAGCACATTTTTTTGTGCTGAAAGTGCCCCCCTCGACTTATACTCGAGTCAAGCACTTTTCTGCAGCAAAAAAATTCATTTTCTGAACCGACTTTGGGGCCCCGTATCTCAGGGCCACTTGGTGCTAGAAACTTCAAATTTGGTGTGCAAACCCAGTGGACCTAGTACCACAACATATCCAAAGCTGAAGTTCCTAGCTCTAAGTGGCCCCGAGATACGGGGCCCCAAAATCGGTTAGGAAAATGTCATTCTCTGCTGCAGAAAAGTCCTTTTCATTTTCTGAACTGATTTTTGGGGCCCTGTATCTCGTGGCCACTTGGTGCTACCCTGTTTCCCTGAAAATAAGACCTAGCGTGATTGTCGGTGATGGCTGCAATATAAGCCCTACCCCCCAAATAAGCCCTAATTAAAGTCCTTGTATGTCTTATTTTCATGGTAGGGCTTATTTTTGGGGAAACAGGGTAGGGCTTATTTGGGGGGTAGGGCTTATATTGCAGCCATCACCGACAATCACGCTAGGTCTTATTTTCGGGGAAACAGGGTAGAACCCCCAGCTTTGGAAATTTTATGGTGCTAGTTCCACTGGGTTTGCACACCAAATTTGGGGTTCTTAGCACTAAGTGGCCCTGAGATACGGGGCCCCAAATTCGGTCAACTGTGTCTATCTGCAGCAATGTCATTTTGGGACCCTTTGGGTTCAGAGACCCCAAATTTTGGCTGCAGCTAGGGGGCATCTAGGAACCCTTAACTACCGAGTTTGAAGTTCAGGGGACCTATGGCTGCAAATGGGCACAGTGAGGCATGCAAATGGGCACAGTGATGCTGCAAATGGGCATTGTTGACCCTCTTTTCCACTTACAGTAGCTGTGCATTTCTCACCCTCGTCTTATACTCGGGTCAATAAGTTTTTCCCATTTTTTTTGTGGTAAATTAGGGCCTCGACTTATACTCGGAACGACTTATACTCTAGTATATACGGTAGTTTTTTAGGATTTTATAATGGGTATTGCCATGCACTTCAGAGTAAGTCAGTTTCACTGGTAACTCTATACTGATGTTCTGCAAAGGCTGTTACTTGTGGGCAATTTTGGGTACAAAACTATTTGCCATTTCACAGTCGCTTGACATTATTGGTATCTTTTTATTCAATGCAACCTCATCTCTTATATTTTACCAAAAAAAGGTAATATATTGTGTTTGTGTGCACTAAAACTAACTTTAGTGTATTTCTTACAGAAACTGTGGGTGTGATAAGCTTGTGTGCAAATTTCATGTGTCATAAAATGCAACTACCTTCATTGTATTCCTCAGGATCTCTGCTTTAAAAATACATGTTTTGGGGGTTTTCACTAATCTTTAGGCCTAACATATGCATTTGCAAGAAATGCAAAAAAATGGCCCTGGCAGCAAAAGGGTTAAAAGAAAATCTTAAATTATTGATCTCAGTCATTAAAATTTATCACAGGCTTATAAGGTTTCAGAAATTAGTAGCTGAAGTTATATAAATGTTAAAGCGAAAGTAAACCCTTCCATAAAACAGTTTCATTTACAGCACCTGTCGGAAATTTAACACTCTCATTGGTTGTGCTCTCAACCAAACTGTCAAACCATCCAATGGCTGGTGTCATAACTGATCACATGTGCAGCATCATGGTAGTTGTAAATTAAACAGAGGCAAAGATGGCAGCTTCCTTGCCTGAAAACGATAGGAGGATTTACTTAGCATTTAAATACTTGGGTCATCTTGCACATAGATGAGTCTACTTTTACTCTTTCAAAGCTGCACAACTTGTTAGCTGTTTGGTGCCATATTCTTCATATGCACAGTACAGTGTGATTTTTTTTTTTTTTTTTTTTTTTTTTTTTAGTGTACGCTATGAGTAACAGTTTCCATGGAAATGATTAACACTTGTTGTTTCAGTAAACAAGCAATAAGCTGCTGTAGGGTTATACTGTACATATAATGCCAAGATCATTTTATTTGTTTTCCTTTTTGATATTAGAAGAACAAGAATAATTTCCTATAATAGTAAGAAGTTTGCAAATATTGTGAGCATATTCCAAGCTAGAAAAGCCCATATTAAGCTCACCTGGCCTTTAAATATTGACAAGATTAGGTAAGGCCTAAAAGGGTGATTACATTTGCTACTTCGCTAGAAGTGTAAGTTTTTTGCCTGATTTAAAAAAAGCTATGGTACCTAAAAAATCACCTTAGGCGACACTTTAAGTTTAAAAGCTTTTTAAGGTTATGTTTAGAGTTACACAGATGGTCTGGCCCTAGAATTATTGCTCTCGCTCTGACACATATGGTGATATCTCACATATGTGGTGCAATCGCTGTTTACATATGCGAACAGTACCTACGAGCGCATTCACTATTGCGCATGAGCATGTGGGGAGGGTGCTTTCATTTTTGTTTTTATTCTATTTACATTTTTTTTTCTTACGCTGTCTCTTTATTCATTTTTTTTATTAACTTTATTGCTATCACAAGGGATGAACACTATCCCTTGTTATAGTACGGACATGTGACAGATTATCTCTGGGGTCTCAGACCCCATATCTCTCCTTTGGCCTCCAGTGCATCTGATCAAACTGAGATTGGTTTGATCAGATGCTTTCACAAGCTGGTAACCGCTTTTAAACAACCTGGAATTGATGAAATATTGTACTGAAGTGAGTAGGATCATGTAGTCATCATAACCGCATAAGGCCTTTTGCACATGATACTCCTGTTTAGGCATCTATCTTTTCAGGTTTTTTTTTTTTTTTTAATGTATGTATTTACGCGAGTTTTTGCATATATATGTTCGCACATTTTCACGCAAATTGCGCAAAAACTTATTCTCGCGTTCTTGTTCTGCACAATATGTAAATGGACATTTGTGTGCATAAGGCTTAAATTACTGACCAAAAAAGCAGATTTTTCTATTTTATTTTTACTGAAGAATTCACGGCGCTTATTTACGCCTGTGTGCATAGGCACATTACAATTAATGGGCCATATTTTGACTCAGTAAAAAAAAAAAAAAATCTTAAAAAATTAAGTGTGCAAAAGGCCTAACTGGTAACTTTTTGTGCTCTATCTACACACTGGCAACATTTCTGGCAGAATCCTCAGGTATTTTTGTACTGTAACCAATTGCTTTCAGTGATATATTCAACAGACCAAAAGTGACACCAGCCAGAAGGGCTGAAAGATTAAAAAGAGGACATGATCACATGAATCCCAGAAGATGCTGTCTGTGACGGAATGTCCCACACTCCGCTTGAGTTCTTCCGTCAGTATATCGCTCCCTAAGGTCCTGGAATACGAGTCCAATGGATCTGGCTATAGGAACCCCCAAGAACCAGACAAAACCAGTCTTGGAGTACATCAGGAATAATCTTTTATTTGAGATCTCACACAAATTTATACAGCAGGATGACAATACAAACTATATCCAGAAACCTATTTAACATGAGCTAATTATCTAATCCTTTAGACAGCCTAGGTGACTGAGACATGACCTTTAGGACAGACTTGTGGTCACCGAGCTTTACACAGTAGCAGAGTCAATTAACACAAACAACATTGGGTGAAAAGACTTAGAGCCTACACTAGACTTATTTACAATAAACACATTATAGCAGACAACAGACAGGTAGCTGGAGTTGATGACATTGGCATCTAACAGTATGAGTCCCAACAGTATGAATCAGTCACTATTCTAATATGGCATATAAAGGGTTCCCAGAGTCTGTGTGTCTTGGGGGGGCATGGACCTGAATCCAAAGTAACACCACCTCAGGGTCCCCAGGCATACAGCTCACAGAGAGCACCATTCCCCCAAATGCCAGGGCCCATGATCGGTGGGCAAGAGGCTAGCATTCAGTCCCCTCTGTCACATTGTCATGTTGCCTTTTTCTTTTTCCCCTCCCCCTTCTGGGAGTCCCCATGGGACTGCATGGTTACTTTTAGGTTGCAAACACACCTTTCCATTTTGGTGGTTTTCACTAGTGAGTTTTTATTTTTTTATCATCAAACTTGTATAAATGCATCATTTTTTTCATCTTTCCATCTATTAAATCTTCTGCCTGTGTTTTAACTTTGGATAGTAAAACATTTTTTTTTTGCAAGCAAATACCTTATACAGACCACTTCCTGTTTCTTGTCTGGTAAAAAGCCCAGGCTTATGACCTCGTGCTCAGCTCTCTAACTCTCGTGAGAGTTTTCCAGGAAGGGAGGGGGTGAGTCATAAGAGGGGCAAGGGGAGCTGCAGAACTGGAGGTATAACTCTGTAAATCCAGGAAGTGAACAGGCAGCAGGTTCAGCTGCCCACAGTTAAAATGGATGCAACCAGACTCAGTGGAGGGAGATTTCTGCAGCATATTTTGGCAAGTACAGAATCACAGTATATATAAGATATGCAAAGTGGTTGGAGGGAACCTTTAGAATGTCAAAGATGTTTTTTTTACAAATTATGTGGGAAGACTGCAGTTCCTCTTTAATATCTAAAATTAATAAGGTGCACTATCTCTTTAAATACCCACATCCACAAAAAAATGCAATTCTGTGAATATAAAATCAACAATACATGTGACAATTCATGTGCCATAAAATTTTATGCAAAAGTGCGATCAAGAATTATATTTAAAAAAAGTGCAATAAAGTGACATGCTATAAATAACTAAAAATGTGCATCAATTAAGTTCATCATGGAATTTCCAAAATTCATTAATCCAAAGTGGATCCCCGGCTGGCTCTTAGCAGCTTTTTTTGGTGTACCATAACCAGCCATGTGAGCACACAGCCTGTAACCAGAGTTTTTAAAGGTTTTTTTTTCTTTTTTTCTTTTTTTTTTTTTTTGTGAAACCTCATCAGTGCCCATCAGTGAAGGAGAAAACGTACTTATTTACAAAATTTTCGGTCTTTTTTTTATTTGTTTAGCAAAAAAGGAAAACCACAGAGGTGATCAAATACCACCAAAAGATCTCTATTTGTGGGAAGAAAATAAAAATGTTGTTTGGGTACAGTGTAGCATGACCACGCAATTGTCATTTAAACAGCGACAGTGCTGAAAGCTGAAAATTGGCTTGGGCAGGAAGGGGGGGGGGGGGGTGCCCTGTATTGAAGTGGTTAAATAACATATTATACTTTCCTGCTCTGTGTAATGGTTTTGCACAGAGCAGCCTCGATCCTCCTGGACCCTCCCTCCTGCCAAGTTGCTCTTGGGGCACCCAAACAGGCTCGCTCCCGAGCATGGCTCTGCATGTCTTCACACGCACACAGCCCCTCCCTCTCCTGATTGGCTGCTGTCGATCAGTCAGTGAGCCAGTGAGGAGTGGGTCCCCGAAGAGCCAAAGCTCTCATGCACATTGCTGGATCGAGATGGGACTTGGGTAAATATTGGGGGGCTGCTGCACAACCAAAAAAACTTGAGCCTTTAGAACCACTTTAAGGCCACATAGTACAGGCCACACATTGCTTGATAAAATTGTATGGGCAACTATCACACAATCCAGACAGGCTTCACAGTTAATCCACCTTTTGAAGGCTCGATACCGTCGTGCACATGAATCACTGGTCCCACGTTTTATACAGCAGCCACACTCGCAGATAGGTGCATAGGAAATACAAAGCGCTCTATATTGCGTTACTAGATATACTCACATTTATTTAAAAGATTATGCATTGACCAGGTACAATATATAGTCAGCATTTACTCATTCAGTATGGAACTAGGGACTGTGGTTGTGCACGATGAGGTCACTTGCCTATGCTACGCTGATGGATTTTGCTCACCAGCGTCCTCAGTGGATAGTGGAACACTGTATTTAACATTGTACAAGTTTGAAAATTAATCTAAAACAGTAATTTAATAAAGGGTTAACAACAAATATGAATGTAATCCATTAACAAATTAATAATATATCATACTCCAATTGATACCGGCAATTGAATGTTACATATTGTGACAGTGCCATTTCTCTTGCATCATAGATGTGATTATTGGTATATTTGAATTTAGTACAGTATGTATGTGTGCATGGTACAGCTTCCAATGTCTTTATCCCTTTTTTTTTTTTTTTGCTGAGTGCACCATTAGTAGGCCTTGTCCCTGAACAACTGCCAAAATCATGTGTTCTTCCTTACCGCTCTGATCTGTTCTACCTCTATATCTTTGCAGACACCCATCTTCCTTAGTCACTAAAATTAAAATTGCAGTCACATGCAGGCTCCTGGCAGTTTCTCTTTTAAACAGTGTTAGGCAGAGAGCAAAGCAATGGAGCAGGTAGTGTCAAATACAATGTAACCCACTCTTCCTGACAACCACTGTAAGGGCTAATTTACACCAGTCGCTGCTTTACAAAAAGTGCCATGACCCCCCTCTGCCATTACTGCTGCTGCTGTGACACTGATCCTTCCTGCTGGGTGCTGGTAAAAATATAATGCTGCTTCCCCTGCACAGCCCAGAACCCCCTGTGACCTCTGACACCCCCTCCTCTTATCTCCCAGCCGACAGCAGGGGAAACGGCAGGCTGTGCAGGGGTAGAAGTGGCTGGTGCCCAGTGAAAGGATCCATTGACAGGTGGGTGCTGGCAGATAACTTTAATCCCCCTGCACAGTTTACGTTCTCTGAGCCTGATGATTTCCCCCCAACCCCCCTGTCTTGGTTGTGCAAGGGACAAATGTGTAGATGCCCACTGGGGGGAGGATCCACGGATGTCAGAGTGGTGGATCAGTAGATGACATGTCGTATTTACTAATCCTCTGTCTGTTTTGAATGAACAGCAGGTGAGTGTTGATAACCCGGTGTTCATTCATAAATGACATAGTAAACATGAATGATCAATAATGCTTACTATGTCTCTTTGTGAATGAACTTAAAGTGCTCTATGTACAGCACTTCTGTCCAATGTGTGAGCTAGGGCTGCAGTAGAGAAGAGACTGAAGTCTGTAATTCCCTTAGTATTACACCTCAAAACACATTCTGCTGTGCCTCCCGAGTATAGGAGTATATATACCACATTTGTGAGACTTTTTCATTGTCCGGATTGATTATGTACTGGACATTCTATTTTGTGTATCACACAAATCAACCAATTGTGTCAAACAATGTTCTGTAATGGTCACCCCCATCTATTTCTGTCTATCTCTCTCTGTATATAGATAGATTTTGTGAGGTCAGGGAATATAGTGTAGTGTAGCGTCACCTATAGCAGTCCCAGCTCCTATAAGTCAAGCAAGACTAGCCTACTGGTACATGACTTGCCTGGTGTCTCACAGGAACGTAGTCAGTGGGATGTTTCCAATGGGTAAGTTCCTGCCTCAGGCAGAAACATGGTCAATAAATAGGCCAGAGTTGGTGAAGGCGACGATCAGGGACACTGTAACTGGTGTGGTTGTGATTACAGACAAAATGACTGCTGTGGCAGTGATCAGGGCCAATGAAACTGGTGTGATGGTGATTCGGGACACTGCAAGTGGTTGGCAATGATTAGGGGCACTGTGAGCAGACTGCGGTGATTAGGGACACCAACTGACAGTCTGATCTGGTTGCATTGTAATGTTGTGGCGGTGACATACAGTGATATCAGAGCAGCCAGCCATTGTACATGACCACCGCCACAGTGGTACATGTGACACTGCAGGTGCTCTGGTGACAGTATGTACAGAAAAAGTTTCACTTTTTTTACAATTGTATTTTTTTTTTTTTACATATTGTCACCAGAGCAGTGCAGTGTCACCATAGTGACACTTAGTCTCTCAGATTTTTTTTTAACACTGTTTATTAGTGTTGATCAATGTATAAAGAATGTTTACTACTATGCTCAGGGCCGCTGTGATTCGCCCTGGCACCATGTGATCGCTGTGACCAATCAGAGATCACACAGTAGTAAGCAAGGCATCATGAATGACAGCCTTGTTTACTACTATAAATGTGGTCACATGGTACCAGTGCCGCTCACTGTGACCTTTGTACCATGATCTGCTGTATCTGGGGGGCTCAGCAGTCACAGATCGTGCCACTGCAAGCTTCTGGGAGGATGGTACAAGTATGTCTTCCTGGAACCAGAGAGCACCCGCCCGGCCAATGTACATGAATGGAAATGGTCAGGGTCAGGTTTACCGCAGTCACACGTGAGGACTTTAGAGCAGCCAAAAAATTAATTCATGACTCGTACTGTAACCGTGTAATCTGTTTCATAATACTTCTCGCTATTCCTGTTTTAGTATTGCTTTGCCTTGCAACAGAATAGATAAATGTCTGCTATTGTGTTTTTAAAAAGATCTCATGAGCAATAAAGAACTAAATACAGGTCCATACACTGTATTCGCCTCTTCAATGAAACCGTATTGGAAAAAAATACTATGTATTGCAGGTATGCATGATCTCTTTGCTAGAGCACCTTGCCATCAGCAAGAGTCAGGCCCCTGCAGACATCTGTGTGTCAGTGCAGATATGTTATACATATATTTTTTTTTTTATTTTTTTTTTTTAGCAGAGACCCTAGGAAATAAAATGGTGATTGTTGCAATTTTTTGTCAGTATTTGTGCAGCGGTTTTGCAAACACAATTTTTTTTTTAGAAAAATACACTTTCATGAATTCAAAAAAACAATGCAATAAATGCCCCAATTTTTTTTAGAACGTGAAAAATGGTTACGCTGAGTAAATAGATACCTAACATGTCACTGTTTAAAATTGTGCATGCTTGTGGAATGGTGACGCACTACAGTCTCTATTGGCAATGCTTTAAACACCCTTACAGATTACCCGTTTAGAATTACAGAGGAGGTCTAGCGCAATGTTTCTCAACTCCAGTCCTCAAGGCGCCCCAACAGGCCATGTTTTCAGGATTTCCCTCAGATGAAATGGCTGTGGTAATTACTAAGGCAGTGAAACTGATCAAAATCACCTGTGCAATATAATGGAAAGCCTAAAAACATGACCTGTTGGTGCGCCTTGAGGAATGGAGTTGAGAAATGCTGGTCTAGCGCAACCACTTATGCTCTCACTTAAACGTTCCTGGCAATACCTCACGTGTGGTTCGAATATCGTTTATATATGCATGCGTGACTTATGCGTTTGCTTCTGTACGCGATCACGGAGGTATGGGGGCGCTTTAAATTTTTTTTTTTTTTTGTTACACTGTACCTTTTTTACATTTTTATTTCTCAATCACTTTTATTCCTATTACAAGGAATGTAAACATCACTTGTAATAGAAGTAAAGATGACAGGTCCTCTTTGTGGAGAGATCTGGGGTCAAAAAGACCCCAAATCTCTTCTATACCTTTTAGGCTAGATTCACATATGAGCACGCAGCACCTCACAGCAGGAGTCCAGTGCGTCCCGGTTCACTGTTTCAAGTCAGTCCGATTTCAGCCTTGGCTGAATTCGGACCTCAAAAAGACGCACAGGGCTCCTGTACAAATCGCACCGGAGCCGCTGCAGAGATATGTAAATCGGCTCCATAGAGAGCCAGTCACAATTTCCTGCCATGCGAATTGGATGCAGAGAGATCCCGCATCCAATTTGCACTAGTGTGAACCCAGCCTTAAAAGCAAAAGAAAAAAAAGACATCCTGAGGTGACAGTTCATGAAAGACTGCTCACGTAGTCTGCTTGAAAAAGACACAAGACCATCTAGTTCGACCAGTAAAAGGGGGAAAAGTTTATATTTGAAAGTTTATTAGTACATATTTAAAGATCAATACAGAAAGACTGGTTACTTTTGCGCAGCCCTAAAAAGTTATCATTGGCAAGGTACCATAAGTCTATTTCTCACATGCTCAGGTAAAATATATCTTGGGCATAGAACTCAAAATGATGTAGTGAAAGCTGGAAAACCCCAGTTTTAAATATTATACTATATCATTGCCCTACACTGAGGAGTTAAGAAATGCCAGCTTGCATATATATTCAGTATTTTATTTTTACAGTAGTTCATGTGAGAACAGCATTGATATAGTGAATCCAAATATTTCCTCCTAAATCAATTTGCTAAATTGAAATTTCTATCCTAATAAAACATGAAAACAAAAAGATACAGTAGGAATAAATACCCTGTAGGTGTCACTGTTTCTGCTGCAGCTTATTAGTTTGCCTCATGTTTCCTATAGTGACTGACTGAAGCAGTGACATATTTTGGGTACATGTAGGTAAAGCAGTTCATGAGTTTAAAAAAAACATAAATTCCTCATTTTATTTGCATTCACAGAAGACTTGCATCTCCACTGAGCATAATCATATGGAGTAACCTGGAGATACCAGCCAGGCTCTAGTATTCTCACTATTACAGCATAAAACCTGCATGACCACAGGATGACCACCAGACATGCTATACTTGATGACAAAGGACTGGTGTTGGCGAGAAAACAAACTGTAAATATCCACTCTGGATCATTACCATCGATAGCAAAAATATTTAGGCTCCTGTGAATCCACCCAGTCATTTTCAGCTCTTTGCTTGGGATTTCCAAACTAAGAACAGGAACTGGCAGAGGGAATGGATTTTTGTTTGCTTCATCTGCTGATACTGTATGCTGACCAAATTAATTGCAGTCCTCTGTCTGCTAATCCCTTATCCTGCCTTCTTCACTGTAATGTGCACACACCCAGAACTATGAGTCATGTCTGTCTCATCCTTTTAACACCAATCTGTATACAGCCTTTTCTTTCTGCTTTCCTACTAAAATGACTTCGTGGGGCTGCTTCGTTTTGAAAAAAGTTACTGTGTTGCCCATGACAATCACATGACAACTCTATTCCTTTCATGCAGCAAAAAAAGTCTGGAATCTGGTTGCTATAGACTTCACAACTTATCTCACTTTTTTTTTTTTATTACACAGGCCTAATAATCTTTTAAACTCACATATGCATGATAAGACTTCACTTATTATATTTGTTTTTTATTCCTCAATCCACAGATCAGGCCCTTCCCTCCATTGAAGCCAGAAGAAATGCCGTGGGATTCCCCTCTGAGCAAGCACCAGCTTACACCATGAGTGCGCTCCCTGTCTCTTCTACCTGAGCTCTGGAACCTCATCCCCTCCAGTTCCTCCCCTAAGAAGAAATTTGTGTTTGTTTTTTAACTTTTTTTGTTTTATTTTGTTTTATCTTCACAAAACCAGCAAAAATTGTACATAAGAATTTTTTTTAAATGTATCAAAATGTAAAAAAACTAAAAACAAAAAAAAAAAATTATGCGGAGATGGGGAGTATGTGAGGGGTGAGGTAGGGACTGTGGGAGGGTGGAAAGTTTGTTGTTCCCATGTGAGCAGAGCAGCCTGAAAAAGAGAAGGGCCGCTTCTGTCAAGGAAAGGGTTAAAGGATCCATTCCCTTTCCCTCACATACCCCTAATCCTGCACAACCACCCTCCCTGCCCCCCCCAAATTACCGGCTGCACTGAACTTGCGTATGTTAAAGCCCTACCACCACCACCCTTGGCGGTTAAAACTATTTATTGTAAATAAGGATTTCTCATAAATTGTGTATTGTCCAAAACTGGCTTTGTGTTTTCAATGTGTGAATGGCTAGATATGGTTTGCTGTATAATAGTGTATTATGTGGTGTGTTTGAGCTTAGTTTATTGGATTTGTAGTCCATTTTTATTTCTTTTCTTGTATAGCATGGTAATCGAAGGTGACAGTGATCATGACATGTTTTTTGCTGGTCTTTGTATCTTTTCTTTTATCAACAGCCATATGTATTTCCTCTCCTCTTCCCTTCCTGTCCTTCCCCTTTTCTGAAATGTGTATCCCTCCGCTCCCCCCCCTCCTCACCTTCCGTCTTTTATCTCTCATCATTGCTTGTCCCTTATCTCCCCATAACACGTTCTTGCTTCCTTTTATGATATTGTTTATCATCTTTATTCCATCATTTATGCTGCCATAATACTCATGCCTCTCTCAGTCATGTCTTCAGAATTCCTTTCTAAGCTGCATATACATTAACATTTCCACCTTCAAATTTGCCTCGCTTTTCTAAGCCACCCTTTTTAGATATTTTTTAAGTCCCCATTCACTTCCTGTCACATATCGCTTTTTATTGCACAACACTCCAGTATAGTCACATAGGTATACATAGGCTTTTGCAGAGCACCCAAGCCCTGCCTGTTAGAGCAGCACACCCTCATACGGCCTTGAGGGTTTATTGAATCCTATGAGCTTCCCCAGTGTACACCCACACTTGATTGTTTAAGAACTGTGGAAAACCTCAGAAAAAGATTGAATTCAATGTACATGCTTTCCATTGCTAAAGAGCCAAACAAAGGTGTACACTTTTGCAGTGTAATTCATAGGGTTCTAAAACTGAGTGGGTGATATACTCCAGTTCTGATTACTAGCTGCTCTTCATACTGGAAGTGGAAAGCATGGATCACTGAATCAAAGACTCATGAACACCTACCTTTAGCAATATCTCTACAGGAGACTAATCAATGATTTACTATGCTTATTAGCATAAAACGTCTGTAAAGTCGGAAGGTTTTTTTTATCTTAATGCATTAAAGGGGTTGTAAAAGTAAATTTAAAAAAAAAAAAAAATAACAAACATGTTATACTTACCTTCACTGTGCAGCTCGTTCTGCACAGAGTGGCCCCGAACCTGGTCTTCTGGGGTCCCTCGGCGGCTGTTTCAGCTCCTCCCCGCAAGCATTAACCACCTTAATGCGAGCTCCCTCGCATGGTGGTTAGTGCTTGCGGGCGCGCTCTCGTGATACAGCCGGCGGCTATAGCCGCTCGCTGTATCACTCTGCCCCGCCCCCCGGCGCGCCGCGTCATCTGATGTGATTGACAGCAGCGCGAGCCAATGGCTGCGCTGCTTTCAATCCATCCACTGCAGCCAATCAGCGACCAGGCTGAGCTGCAATGGAGATGACAAGAACGAGCAGCGGAGATTCGAGGCGTCAGGTAAGTAAAACGGGGGGGGCTGGGGGCGGCGGTATTGTCAAAAGTTTTTTCACCTTAATGCATAGAATGCATTAAGGTGAAAAAATTTTTACCTTTACAACCCCTTTAAGATAAAAAAAAAAACCTGAGCGCAACAGCCGCCCTCAGCCCCCCTAATACTTAGCAGAGCCCCATCTCTCTCTGGCGATGTCCATGAGTGTCTCAGCCGTCCAGGACCCTCTTTCCGATTGGCTGACACAGCAGTGGTGCCATTGGCTCCCGCTGCTCTCAATTAGCCAATCAGCAGAGAGGGGGCGGGCCAAATGGGGTTGGGGGGCTCTGTGTCTGAATTGAGACTCAGCTTAGGTGCCCCCATAGCAAGCTGCTTGCTGTGGGGGCACTCTACAGAAGGGAGGGTCAAGGAGAGCCGAAGTGGGACCCGTGAAGAGGATCTGGGCTGCCCTGTGCAAAACCAGTACACAGGGCAGGTAAGTATAACATGTTTGTTATTTTTAGAGAAAAAAAGAGACTTTACAATCTCTTTAAGCTGACTGAAATGTAATCAATAGGTGGCCCCGTAGGCACCACTCCACCCCGAAAAATCGAAGAAGCCAGTCAACTCCTGCAACCTATCAGATGCAGACACCATTTGGGTATTCTGATAGCTGGAGGTGCCAGCTGCCAGAGTACAATAACTGCAGCAAAAGATTTATCCATCCATGCTGTTTAGTTTGAATGTTGAATTGTGTTAAATATTTTAATTTTTTTGGGGGGGGAAATAAATCTTTTGGTGTATGGCCAGCCTCTTTAAGCCCAGCAAAATTATGCACATCATAGACCAGTTACACTTCCAAACATGCCTTCGACTGGATGAGGTATTCTTTACTGAAAACTAGACCTAGATTAGAAGTAGAATTAAAGGCAAAACGTTTTTCTTTCTGGATTTATCTAGCGCCAACAGTTTGCACAGCGCTTTAGTTATACTTTAAAGCCAAACTCCATGTTTACTATAACCACTTGCTTACTGGGCACTTAAACCCCCCCCTCCTGCCCAGACTAATTTTCAGCGCTCTCACTCTTTGATTGACAATTGTGCGGTCATGTAACACTGTACCCAAAGGAAATTTTTATAGCCCCCCCCCCCCCACAAATAGAGCTTTCTTTTAGTGGTATTTGATCACCTCCTGGGTTTTTTATTTTTTGTTAAAATGAAAAAGACGGAAAATTTTGAAAACAAAAACAACGGTTTAAAATTTTTTTTTTTTTGTTTTTTTTTTGCAAACAGGTCATTTTTGCTCCTTCTTTTATGTACGCTGATGAGGCTGCACTGATGGGCATTAATGGGTACTGATAAAGCGGCACTGATGGGTGGCACTGGTAGGTGACACTGATAGCCAGCACTGCTAGATTACACTGATGAGGCATTGATTGGCATCACTGGGCATTGATAGGTGGCACTGATATATTGACTGGTGGGCACCGATTGATGGCACTGTGGGCACTGGCAGGCGGTACTGGTTGGCACAGAAGAGGCGGCTATGCACCTTCCTCTTCGGGACAGATGTCCCTTCAACAGAAGACGGTGATGGGCTCTTTTTTGTGCTCACGCTGTCAGCGTGAGCAGAAAAAAAAAAAAAGCTATTGCCGAGCTTCTGTTTACATCACGTGATCAGCTGTCATTGGTTGACAACTGATCACATGGTAAGGGGCTGGGATCAGCCCCTTACTCCAGTCACCCGAGTCTCATTGACTCGGTGATCACAGAGCGCGTGACCCGAGGAAAGGGGAAGACGTCTATTGACAGCCTCCCGGCACTGTAGGTCTGCGCTGTAGCCGTCATTCGGCTATAGCGCGGACGGGAAGAGGTTAAATAGTCTTTTTTGGACCAAGCTGGCCAAAATTAACTACTTTTACTAATGAATCCACTTGTGTATAGTATGGCCACATATCAGTGATGAACCAGTAAAGAGGCAGGCCAGAGCCATCCACCCGTGTCCCCACCTCAGCCAGTCAGAGGAAGGCTTGCATTCATTGATAAAAATACAGGGCTTTTTGTAAATGGCTGAGTGGCACTCGGCCCAACTTGATTTTGTTCCAGGTGCCGACAGGAAGTCCCCATGTCGCTGCTGGAACACAGTGCTGCAGACAGTATGTGGTTCATGCTACATACAGTTTTATAGGGCTGACAGCAGCCACAGAAATTAGTAAAGGAAATGGTTCCTTTGGACCAAGCCGGCCCAAACAAACTTAAAGGATAAGTTCACTTCTCGCAGGTAAAAAAAAAAGTGCATTTATTAATTTTTTATTTTTTTTGGAGCCTGGAAAGCATTCAGCAGATGGTGGGTGCCATGCAGGACTCCTACAGACTCTAATGCCGCGTACACACGAGCGGACTTTCCGGCATACTTGGTCCGGCGTACCGGAGTCCATCGGACAATTCGATCGTGTGTGGACTTTTTTTTTCTCAAAAGTTTGACGGACTTAGATTTGAAACATGTTTCAAATCTATCCGAAGGACTCTAGTCCGGTCGAAAAGGTTGTTTGTCTGTATGCTAGTCGGACGGACAAAAACCGACGCTAGGCCAGCTGTTGGCTACTGGCTATGAACTTCCTTGTTTTAGTCCGGTCGTACGTCATCACGTACGAATCCGTTGGACTTGGTTGATCGTGTGTAGGCAAGTCCGTTCATTCGGAAAGTCAGTCAAAGTCCGCCGGGCAAAGTATGCTGTAAAGTCCGGTCGTGTGTACGCGGCATCAGTGTAAGCCGTCTGACCGTACATTGGGCAGGCAGTCACACTGACAGGAAGAATCCATCGAATACTAGAGCCCTCAACAGAGCCCTGATAGTTCATTGAGAACTACAAGCCGATAGCCGCAAAATGTACGAAACTCTGAATCAATGATGCTTGCAGAGCCCTGCATGGCGGCAGTTTTTTTTAAATTGAGGCAGCGAGCAGGGGGAGAAGATTCCCCCTCTCGCTGTCACAACAGAGGATCGGAGGGTGTGGGGGGCCGGTGCTACAGTAACATGTTACGAAAAGGTGAACTTCTCCTTTAAAGCAGGGATCTCCAAACTACGGGGCCCTCCAGCTGTTGTAGAACTACACATCATATGATGCGTTGTAAAACACTGACATTTACAGACATGACTAGGCATGGTGGGAATTGTAGTTCCTGAACAACTGGAGGGCCATGGTTTGGAGACCCCTGTTTTAAAGTGAAAGTAAACAGGCTTTAAACCAAGATAAGAATTGTATATGCAAACCTGATTTACATATACTCGCCTGCTCTTGGTTATATTTATTATCTTAATCTTGCAGAAATAACCCAATGCAATCTCAAAACAAGCAAAAATCCTAATAGTACAATTTCACAATCAAAAACTGCCTGTTTATCTTGGGTCTAATGCAAGCCATATGTTTGATCATAGTGGTAGGTTGCCATCAGCTTTTGATTGAAAACACAATTGCATGGAATTGTATGGTCCACAGCAACCATTCTCAGATGTTTAGAATCATTTTCCAATTTTGTGCGAACAGACTATTGAAGTTGGGGTGGCCACTGAAATTTTCAGCGCATTTTCGATGGCTGAAGATTTTGGAAAACTTAAAAAAAGCGGGTGGAAAATTGCTGTGGATAGGCTTCCACAACAGACTAGTGCATGTCAGCGTTGTCCAAGACCGGACATTTTTACTGAGCTGTTTTTCTTCACTTTTTTTTTTTCTTTAATCTACGTTCACGGTTTCTGTTTTTTTTTTTTTAAATATATTTTTGTGTGCATTTTAAACCCCTCATTTCTGTCCTTGCTTATGATCACTGTCCCCTGCTCTTCCCCCTCCCAACCAGTTCACACCAGGCTCTTGATGTCCCAGTCGTCAGCTTCTCTCTCCTAGCAGTGCCAGCAGTGTGACAATCTCCTGCTGCTCTATGACCCTTCCTGCTCAGAACAGACTTCCTCCCACAATTCCCCCAGGCCTACATTACTATCGCCCTCCAATACTAATTACCAAAGACACACCTCATTGCTTGTGTGTGGCTGTGTGGTTTAGGGAGTAAATGCATGCATATGTGAGCACGTTTAGACGTATGTACATATACAGTAAGTTGCTCTCTGTATCTTTGAATGAGTTATGCATTCTGCCTCAGAAGCCATCCTTGACTTGTTCCAGTGCTTCTAGAAGGAGTTTTCCTTTTACTGCGCATTAACAATATTCAGTTTCCTGGCAGAGAAGAGGTTACACTGTCACGCTCGGTAGGGTTTTGTCTCTGGCAGAGAAGGCTATGCATTGCTATGCTCTGTATGTCTGTTATTGGCTGGGAAAGAGTTACATTGCTAAGCTCTGCAGTGTTCTCTGGCAGGGTGCTGGTTAATCCTCTGTTCTGGCCTTGCTGTAGATTAGTGGGGGGGTGGAGGTCACTGCTGCTCCTCCAGATTTGCCTGGGGGGGGGGTCTGCCTTACTGCCAGGTAAGTGGTGAGTGGGGGGGACTGCGTTGCCCAGCAACAGCCCAGATGTCTGACCCTGTACAATGTGCATTGACACAGCTGTGTGCGAAGAGGTGTGCATGCAAGATAGGGAGAGGGTTGTTTGCGAGATATAATGGATGTTTGCCGGAAAATGAAGAATATTTCTAAGACTGCCTTGTGTAATGCCTGATGCACATGGGCATTTTAGAAGAGAACTAAATAATACATAAGTGTATACACAGGAGGTAATCTAGTACATGCAATGTCACAAAATTCATGTCTACTTATGAACAACTATATAAAGTATGTGTGTGTGTGTGTGTGTGTATATATATATATATATATATATATATATATATTATATATATATACACACACATCAATGTTGCTTATAGGCTTTCTGGGCATGAACATTTAATAAGTAAATATGCAGTGTTTATTTTCACATCTTTCCTTAGTGCTGTTTTTACTTAAACACCAAATTAAATGTACACGTTCTGCCACTTTCACGGAAGAAATGCTGCTTTTTGCAGTTTTAATTGTAAATGACCATTTTGTGCTCTAAAATATGCTGGTAGCTAACATTTAAAGCAGTGGTCATTAACCTTGTCCTCAGTACCCACTAACAGGCCAGGTTTGCAAGATAACTGAAATACATCACAGGTGATATCATTTTGCTGCTCAGTGATTACAGTATTCTAGTCTGCATCTCCGGTAATACATAAAACCTGGCCTGTTAGTGGGCCCTGAGGACAGGGTTGATGACCACTGATTTAAAGGATATTTTCATTGGACCTCCTCTGCAGTGGGTTTGCTTTTCCAACATGGTTCATGACGGATACACTATACTGTGAAAGGTCAAAGAAACTTTGCAAAATCTGGAATCTTACAGTAAGTAATTTTTGTTGTTGATGTTTGTTTTTTAACACAATTTAATGCACGCTTAGCACAGGGTCCTTTCAGCCATTCTTTCATTGATTCTGCTGCACAGCAACCAAATTTGTTTTAACCAACATAAAGCCTCAACGCAAATATAATACTTAAAGGGTAACTCCGTTTTCATGGGAAAAAAAATAGCAAATGAAAAATAATATAGCATATACAATTGTGACTCAAGTCATATTGTATTTGCATGTTTTTAAAAAGTCTCTTTCCTTTTCAATCTGCAGCACTGTAATTTTCAGATGGCATACAGAACGCTCCCTAAAAATGTCATGTTCTGCTTGTGTGATTGGCTTACTGATTTTCCCAGAAGTCCTTTTTAGGGAGATATTTCCAAAGGGAAATCGCATCTAAAGGGATACAGACCCTGCCAAATTCCTCGTTAGAGCCCTGCAGCAGCTGATTGATAATTCAAAAACAACTCTCATACAGATTCACTCTACACACGGACACAGACAAATACACAACTATTTCTTCAGATTAACAAAAGGTAGGAATCTGCTACAAAGTGTGTTAAAATTTCTGCAATGTACAGTGCCTTGAAAAAGTATTGACATGTTCCACACTTTGATTTTATGTGATAGACCAACACAAGTGGCACGAAGTGGAAGGAAAATGATAAATGGTTTTCTATTTTTGTTTTTTTACAAATAAATATCTGAAAAGTGTAACGTTTGTATTCAGCCCCCTTTTCTCTGATACCCCTAACTAAAATCTAGTGGAACCAATTGCCTTCACAAGTCTGATACCCCTAACTAAAAATCTAGTGGAACCAATTGCCTTCACAGCTGTTCTGTGAAGCCCTCAGAGGTTTGTTAGAGAACCTTAGTGAACAAACAGCATCGTGAAGGCCAAGGAAGACACCAGGCAGGTCAGGGATAAAGTTGTGGAGAAGTTTAAACCAGGGTTAGGTTATAAAAAAATACCCCAAGCTTTGAACATCTCACGGAGTACTGTTCAATCCATAATATGAAAATGGAAAGAGAGTGGCACAACTGCAAACCTACCAAGACATGGCCGTCCATCTAAACTGACTGGCTGGGCAAGGAGAGCATTAATCAGAGAAGCAGCTAAGAGGCCCATGGTAACACTGGAGGAGCTGCAGAGATCCACAGATCAGGTGGGAGAATCTGTCCACAGGGCAACTATTAATCGTGCGCTCTACAAATCTGGTCTTTATGGAAGAGTGTCAAGAAGAAAGCCATTATTGAAAAAAAAGCCATAAGAAGTCCCGTTTGCAGTTTGCGAAAAGCCATGTGGGGGACACAGCAAACGTGGAAGAAGGTGATCTGGTCGGATGAGACCAAAATTTTACTTTTTTTGCCTAAAAACGAAACGCTATGTGTAGCGGACAACTTAACACTGCACATCACCCTGAACACACCATCCCCACTGTGAAACATGGTTGTGACAGCATCATGTTGTGGGGATGATTTTCTTCAGCAGAGATAGGGAAGTTGGTCAGAGTTGATGGGAAGATGGATGGAGCCAAATATAGGACAATCTTAGAAGAAAACCTGTTTTCTTCTAAGTCTGCAAAAGACTTGAGACTGGGCCGGAGGTTCACCTTCCAGCAGGACAAGGACCCTAAACATACAGTGGAGAATAATCACCGCTCCAGGAGGATTATATAGGCAAAAAGTAAATCCTTCTAGGTTAGGAGGTTGTTGGTGCTGGCTATTGCTAGTGGCAATAAGACGAAAATAAATGCTGGACAGCCGCACTCGTAGATTTGCCTCGTTTATTCAGAAAATTCACATCAACAAAATAGCAGCAGACAGGAGAAAAGCTGACGTTTTGTACTAGCGTTAGTGCTTACTCATAGACCCTAAACATACAGCCAAAGCTACAATGGACTTTAGATCAAAGCATATTCATGTGTTGGAATGGCCTAGTCAAAGTCCAGACCTAAATCCAACTGAGAATCTGTGGAAAGAATTGAAAATTGCTGTCCACAGATGCTCTCCATCCAATCTGACAGAGCTTGAGCTATTTTGCAAAGAATGGGCAAAAATGTCACTCTAGATGTGCAAAGCTGGTAGAGACATGCCCAAAAAGACTTGCAACTGTAATTGCAGCAAAAGGTGGTTCTACAAAATATTGACTCAGGTGGGCTGAATAAAAATGCAAGCCACACTTTTCAGATATTTATTTGTAAAAAAATGTTAAAACCATTTATCATTTTCGTTCCACTTCACAGTTACATGCCACTTTGTGTTGGTCTGTCACATAAAATCCTAATAAAATACATTTACGTTTATGGTTGTAACATGACGAAATGTGGAAAATTTCAAGGGGTATGAATACTTTTTCAAGGCACTGTACATTGACAACCCAAAGGGGAATGCTTTTTTCTCTTTCGTTCATTGACGGACACAGCACCTTTAATCTTGACCTTAGGGTTATATCGCCACCTTCAGGGGAGGACTAGGCAGAACATGTAGTAACAGCAAATCTGCACAGTACTGCCCTGGGGGCGGTCCTACTGGCTGTAACCCCTCACTCTGCTTCCAGCAGCTCAGCCCAGTTTTTTTCTGCCTAGTATAGGAGAAGGACCTAGCTCCCTGTGGGGACCATTGGTCCTTGGAATTTTTTTCTTTTTTCTGCTTTTTGATTCCTGTGATCTACAATCAACAGCCAGGCTGGATAATATAGATCCTGGTAGTCTCCCCAGCCTGGCCATCGAGCGTGAGCAGACCCTAGCTACGCGCTGGGTCGGCCATGGCATGCCCCTTCTGATCCAGGGGCGGCCGGCGAGCTATATGCTCCGGAGCACACATATGACCGGGCTACTGCTGTCCGAGTCACAGTGTGCAATGGCCAACAGCCACCCCACACTACTCGGGTGATGGGTCTGTCTGTGGAATGTGTCCAGCAGTCCCTGCAGGAGGAGTAAGTATGGTTCCACCTGTCTCGGCAGGATGGAGCAGCTGGGCATTCCCTGGGAGGTCGACTAGGGGGTCTCTCCCTCTTCCTTTCTTCTCTCCCTGTCCTCTCCCTCCTCCCAATGCTAAGGGGCCGCTGTGTTACTGGGCATAGGGGGTGCTGTGCACGTACCTGGCCGAAAGGTCCTTTGGGGGGCTCTGGGTCCTGGCAGGGGGCTGCGGTTGGTGGTCCGCTCGTTTCTCCCTGTTTTTAGGCCATTTTTTGTGAATACCTGTGAGTTGCCATGTGGGGACTGGCCGTCGCGCCCATTTTCCGGTGGCCGCGGCCATTTTCTTGTAGCCTTAGCCAGTTTTCTTAACCGCGGCCATTTTCTTGTAGTACAGTGGCCATTTTCCTGGCACTCTCAGACGCAGTCTGGAACAGCGCAAAACTACTCAGAACACCTAGTGGCTGGCACAGGGGAGAGCGGACAGCGGCAGCACAGCGCAGTACCTGGGTCAGGGTGGTGAGTCCTGCGGTGGGCCCCTCAGTCTGTGGCAGCTAGGAGGGTGGGCATTTTTTGTGACTTGCCTTAAGTCCTTAAGTGGTGACAGGCGAGAGTGGGTCAGCATGGTGTCAGAAGCTGGCGCTTCTTCCCCAGACAACCCTGGTATTGCAACCGGTTCCCCTGCACCTGTGGTGCCTATGGACACTGTCGGCGGTCCTGGAGTCCTTTGTTGCCAGGGTGGAAGCGGCGTGCAGGCGCAAGGGGGGTAAAAACCGCCGTAGGCAGGGGCCCTCCTTTTCCGCTCAGAAGCGGATTTTTCGTCTGCCCGGGTCGGCAGGTAAGCGTTCCCAGTCCGACAAGGTGTCTGCTGAGGGACAGAAACGTCCCTGGTTTCGCAAGCCTGCGAGCAAATCTGTTGCCGCATGAAGGTTTGCCCCCGCCCGACTCTCGGGTGGGGGGTCGCCTTCAGGAGTTTGCAGCTCGGTGGACCTCCCTCCTTTCCGACCAGTGGGTCTGCGAACTGGTTTCATCAGGCTACAAGATAGAGTTTCTTTCTTGTCCTCCAGACAGATTTTTTCCCTCCAACCTTCATCTTCTTCCGGCTCATTGGGAGGCCCTGTTTGGGGCAATACAGGACCTGCTGCTGCGCGGGGTGATAGTAACTGTGCCGACGCCAGAAAGGTTTCAGGGATTCTACTCCAATCAGTTTGTAGTCCCAAAGAAGGAAGGGGTCCGTCCGGTCCTGGATCTCAAGGCCCTCAACGGCTTTGTGAAAGTACAAAGTTCAGGATGGAATCAGTTCGCTGCACTTCATGAGGGGGATTTCTTGGCGTCCTTGGACATCAAGGACGCATACTTGCATGTCCCCATATGTGTCAGGCATCAGAGGTTTCTACGATTTACTGTCGGGGACAAGCACTATCAATTTGCAGCTCTCCCTTTTGGCCTAGCGCCGGCTCCGAGGGTCTTCACCAAGGTGCTAGCCCTGATTCTGGCATTGCTAAGACAACAAGGGATCGCAATTGTGGGTTACCTGGACGACCTCCTCCTGAGAGCAGCTTCCGCCTCAGAATTCAGGGAGGATGTGGCGATCACCATACAGACTCTCCGGGAGTGTTGGTGCAGACTCAACGCCTGGAGTACCTGGGCTTGGTTCTGGACTCCTCAGAGGCGAGAGTCTTTCTCCCTTCGGACAAGCTGCAGACTCTTTAAGCTGCGGTGAAGTTATTGGTGTCCCGCAGGTGGTCGTCGCGTTTTTGCATGCGAGTTGTGGGGCTCATGGTAGCCACTTTCGAGGCGGTACGGTATGCTCAATCCCACACTCGAGTCTTGCAAAGAGAGATCCTGTCCAAATGGGACAAATCTCAGACATCCCTGGATTGTCAAATTTGGGTGAGCTAGCTAGTCAGAGATTCACTTTTCTGGTGGCTGAGGTCCCCGGCCCTTCGGTCCGGGAAGTCGTTCCTTCCTCTTCATTGGACGGTGATCACAACGGACGCCAGCCTGACCGGTTGGGGGGGAGTTTGGGGTGTACAGTCGGCCCAGGATCGCTGGACGCAAGAAGAATCCCATCTGCCGATCAATGTACTGGAACTTCGGGCGATCAGGCGGTGCCTCTCCACATGGTCACAGAGGCTGCAGGGGCGTCCGGTCAGGATCCAGTCGGACAATGCCACGGCGGTGGCGTATGTCAGCTATCAAGGAGGAACAAAGAGCTCAGCTGCAGCACTGGAGGTCGCTCACATCCTGCAGTGGGCAGAGCGGCGCGTGCCGGCTGTCGGCCGTATACATTCCGGGCGTAGAAAACTGGCAGGCGGACTACCTAAGTCGTCAGATGCTGGACCAGGAGGAATGGTCGCTACATCCGGATGTGTGGCTCATTTGCCTAAGGTGGGTCACACCAGATGTGGATCTCTTGGCCTCTGCTCAATCGGAAGGTACTTAGGTTTGTGGCCAGGGCAAGAGACCCCTGGGCGGACGCGTCAGGCGCGTTAGTGGCTCCATGGGGGCATTATCGGCTGATTTATGCCTTTCCTCCGCTCAAACTCTTACCCCGTCTGCTACGCAGATTGGCCTCAATGTCCTTGGTATGCCGACATAGTCAGAATGGTGGCGGATGTTCCTTGGCGACTGCCGATGCGAGAGGACCTTCTGTCGCAAGGCCCAATACTTCATCCTGCTTCACCGTCGCTGGTTTTAACGGCATGGTTGTTGAAAGCCAGGTGCTAAGGGACCAAGGACTGTCGGATTTGGTAATCTCCACTATGCTGAGGGCACTGAAGTCCTCTTCTCGGAAGATTTATCATTATACGTGGAAGGCCTACATCTCTATGTGTGAGGAGATGGGGTGATGCCCACGTACATATTCAGTTTCCAGGATCCTGCTGTTTTTGCAGCGAGGAGTGGATCAGAAACTTGCTTTAAGCACCATTAAAAGGCAGATATCAGCTTTTGCTGTCCTTTTTCAGTGCCCTTTGGGGACTCATTCATTGGTGAGTACGTTTGTTCAGGGGGTTCGACATGTGGCCCCTCCGGTTCGACCACCGCAGCCTCTGTGGGATTTGAATCTAGTGCTCTCGGTGCTTCAGAAACTGCCGTTTTAAAAGAGATTAGAGATGCCCTTATTGACACTCTCAGAAAGTAGTCTTTCTAGTGGCTATTACATCTGCCAGGAGGGTTTCTGAGTTGGCGGCCTTGTCATGCAAGTTCCCCCTACTTGATGCTCCAAAAGGATAAGGTGATGCTGCATCCGCAGCCTTCGTTTCTTCCAAAGGTTGTTTCGCCCATTCATATAATAGAGGAAATTGCACTTCTGTCCTTAAGTCCTCGGCCGTCACTTCCAAAAGAGGTTGCTTTCCATTCTTTGGACATTGTTCGGGCTCTGCGGGTGTATCTGTCTGGTACAGCTCCTTTCCGGAGGTCGGACTCGCTGTTTGTATCATGGCTGGTCTGAAGAAGGGCCTGGCGGTCTCGTTGGCCACCATTTCTCGGTGGATCAGACAGATCGTGGTTCAGGCTTATGCTATGAGGGGGCGGGCGCCCCCTTTCCTGTCACGGCACATTCTACCAGGGCAATTGGTGCCTCCTGGGCTTTCCGACGTCTGTTACCAAGGTGTGTAAGGCAGCGACCTGGTCTTCTGTTCACACTTTTACTAAATTTTACAACGTTGATGTGAGCGCATCTTCGGATGCTTGCTTCGGCTGCAAGGTTTTGCAGGCGGCTGTTTAAGGTTGCAACTCCTCTATTGAGGAGTTCTTTTTGTTATGGGTGGAGTTTGTTTTCTTGTTGTCCTTACCCCTCGTTTTTTGACACTGCTTGGGGACGTCCCTAAGGTCAAGATTAAAGGTACTGTGTCCGTCAATGAAGGAAAGAGAAAATAGGATTTTTGTACTCACCGTAAAATCCTTTTCTCTGAAGTTCATTGACGGACACAGCACCCACCCCTCCTATTTATGTTGTACTGCTTTTTGACGAACTGAGCTGCTGGAAGCAGAGTGAGGGGTTAATAGCCAGTAGGACCGCCCCCTGGGTGGTACTGTGCAGTTTTGCTGTTTTTACATGTTCTGCCTAGTCCTCTCCTGAAGGTGGCGATATAACCCTATGGTCAAGATTAAAGGTGCTGTGTCTGCCAATTAACTTCAGAGAAAAGGATTCTACGGTGAGTACAAAAATCCTATTTTTTTCCCCTCAACAATAGTGGAGTTGCTCTTTAAACCTAGAGTAGTTCCACAGTATAGGCAGGAAAAAGAATCTACCTCACATTGTGATATAAAAATGCTATATCCCCTGCACTTCCTGGTCACAAGATTTTGTGGCAGTTACAATGTATCTTAGGTGTAGTGGTAAGCAAACTGAGCAAAAAAAATAAATAATCTGCATCCCAAGAACATCACCTGAACCACTTGGTCCTGGTATGGTGAGTAAATGTCCCTCTCTCCCCTTAGGGGGTTTTTGTGGCGGATGCGGGTCCCTCCCTGGGTCGGTTGGTCCTGCGGGTGCCCTCTGGCCCTGAAGGTCCCTTGGTAACTCCCCTCCCTCCTCCATATGGGGTAGTGTGTCTGTGGTGGGTCCTGGGGGGCGGGGTTGAGTATCGGTGGGCTGGGGGTGTGCGCCGCCTAGGTGCTGTGCTTACCGGGGGGAGGCACTAGGTCTGGTGCCTGGATCCTCTCTCTCTCATTCTCATCCTGGGAGGCCACAGGGTTCTCCTGCATCTGTGGTAGTCTCGTGTAGCACTCCGGTGGCCATTTTGCCATGGCCGGCGTCCTTTTCCCTAGTGCCTGATGACTTCCTATGGCCGGTGGCCATGTTTGTGTAGCTCGGCAGCCATGATATGGTGGATTTTTGCTCAGGCAATGGTGGCCATTACTGTGTAGCCCAGGACGGGCTCCTCCTTTTAACCCGGCGCTGACTTCTGTGTTTTCTTCTCCCTTGGACGCCACATGTGTGCAGGTCTACATCTGAGGCAGCAAGGGCTACGCTGGTGGGGTGGTGAGTCCTCTCTCTGCTGCAGGCTGTGGGGTGTCCTGGTGGTCCGGTACCACTACTGGTGTGGGGGTGTCCCATTGTAGTGGTCACTCTTGGTGTTGGGCTCTTTTTTCTCTCCTATGGAGTCTCGGGAGCTTGTTTCCCCACCTGACCCCCTGTCAGAGGCTACAGGTCCCTCTGGGTCCCAGTCATCCGTTGATGCACTGACAGCGGCCCTGGAGTGCTTTGTGTCCCAGGTGGAGATGGCTAGCAAGAAGGTGGGTGGGAGGCGGACTAGCAAGAAGCTTCCCCTGCTCAGGGGCGGATCCAGGGGGGGAAACGGGGCAATTGCCACCCCCGAGAAATGTGTTGCCAGGTGGGTGAGAGAGCAAGCGTCTCTGCAAGCGGTTCCGCGGGCGGCTCCGTGGCGCCTCCGTGGGTGGCTCCATGGGTGGGTGAGAGAGCGGAAGGGCTGGGCGGCGCGGTTTGCGGGCGGTCGGTCTGGTTTTTGTGCAGGCGGGCTGGTTTGCTGAATGGCTCAGTGTGTGTGTGGGCAGGTGAGAGTGAGAAAACAGGCTTAGTGTGAGCGCGCAGCTGGTCAATCAGCTAGCCAGGAGGCGGAGGAGCAGAGAGATGAGATCATCTCTCACTACCCCGCGCCAGCCCTGCATCCCTGCAGTAACTTCCACCCTCACTGTGCAGGCAGCATGGGCAGCAGAGAGATTACATTATCTGTCTGCTGCCTGACTCTGGGACAGCAAGAGACAAGCAAAACACCACCGTAGCAGGCAAGTGACAATCTGCAAGGTGTGGCAGATGACGTGGCAAAGTGACAATTCACAACATGTGGCAGGTGACGTGGCAACGTGACAATCCACAGCGTGTGGCAGATGACGTGGCAAAGTGACAATCTGCAAGGTGTGGCAAGTGACAATCTGCAAGGTGTGGCAAGTGACAATCTGCAACATGTTAAAACCATATACTACAGACTGTGTTCTGTGAAGTATATACATATGAAAACTAAAGACAACTATGTACTTCAGTGTGATCAAAAGAAAAACCAAAAGGTTAGGTGAAACTCCTTTGAGGTTGAGCAATCTAATAAACCAGTGAATAAAAGTGCCTCGTGTGTTCAAAATTATATAAATACATATGTAGAGTTGAGAGTAAATTTGTAAAAATATTTTAAGTATAATAAACCCCAGAGTTCTAAAGTTTTGTGACAGTATGGCGCCCCGTAAAGGACCAATGTTATTTTAAGTGAAAACACATATATTAATTATTAAATAGCAGTGTCAAAACGGGTATATGGCTCCCTGAGAAATTAATTAATATGTCAGTAGTTTGATCTCTAACGCAATTGCAATAAATTACAAGTCCCATAAATTCAGACCTAAGATTTTTCAGCCTTGTGTATAATCAGCAGATATTAGTAAGGCTCTTAAACCGTGATAATCCAATAAAAACAGAGAGTTTTTTTAGCCAGATGGTGTAATAAGCAAAGTTCAATAAATGTGCAGTTTTTTAAACTCAGGAACATTAAGCAGTGACTTCTGTGTTCATTGCAAGCGGTAACTTGAAGTGCTCGCCCCCCCCGTGCTCCCCCACTCACCAGAAACAATCACCCCCACAGGGGTACCGAGCGATAGAGTGGGTGCCTTGGGGTGTATATTTTTTCCCGATCCTCTCCTGCTGTTGTTCCTCTGTTCTATGTGATCCCTCCAAAAGATTTCAAAGCTCAGCTGTGCGTTCCAAAACCAGGTTCCTCCACTGCTTCCCACCGTATATCTGTTTAACTCTCCATAAACCGAGAGAAAGAAAACAGGGGGCTTCCTTCGTGAAGTATGTCCAGTTTATTGGTGCACAAATTAATATAGGAATCCGCAAGTATAGATAATAAGATAGTAACAAATATAATGCAGGCACCGCTGTAAGCAAGGATGGGACCAGGAACGAGATGCGAGCGTGCGTCCCACCTTGCGTTCCAGCCTGCGCTTCCGGGTATGACGTGTGAGTGTGACTCCGCCTTACGCGTTTCGTCATAGGACGTTCTCAAAGACGGTGTCGACCCTCACACTTCACACAGTATTATAGTCATACAGCTTACACTTCTCCTCCCCTAATTATGGTAATAGCGCTCGGGGGGCAAGGAAGTGATAAAGCCGCTGGACTGTCCATACACAGAACAGTATTATACATACATCCTATATAATACTAATCTTTTCATAAGCCTATTGTATTGTATTATCTATTAGTATTACCTCATATGTTCACCAATTGGTACAAAAGCAGCTTATTGGTCTAATGCAACCTGAGCTCATTGTTAATATATAGACACTATGCCTAAACTATTAGTTGCGTGATTACATTGGGAGTGATTGGATTACAGATATCACATAATAATTATTAAAAAGGAAAAAAATAGTAGAAACATTAATAATAAAAATAATAATAATAAAAAGTATTAATAAAATTTAAATAGATTAAAAATCCCCTTTGTGCTGCAATTTATTAAGAAAAAGGGGGACCAGATAAAATGTATATAAAAAATAAGAGTTGTAAAATTGAAAAATATTATTGTTTAATTTTAATATAAAAGGTTTTAAAATGTGTGTATAGGAGATTCCCTCGTACCCATAAACGACCAGGCTAAAGGAATGTTCTTATTTGCTTGAGGGTGGATCAGATTGGCAATAGTTATAGTGTTTCTAATCCCATATATGGTTATACACCCTCATTACCAATGTGGGTAGAGGCTAAAGTATGTGCAGATAGGAGGTGCCTCAGAAGTTAATACTAGCTGTTCTCATTGTTATGGCCCCATGATGATGTTAAAAATGGGGCATAATGACACCTCCTATGTCAAGAAAGCAGGTAACCACCTAGGTGGTGCAACTTCGCCTCCCCCTGGGTAATACTTATTGGCCATCCCCGTGATGACCTTACATGAGCCTCAGGAGGGTAATTCGTAAGAAATAAGAAATGAGGGATAAAAACTAGGAAAAAAGAAATAAGTGGACCCCAAAGGGGTACTAGGTAAAAGCTAAAAAATAAAATAATAAAGGGAAACCATATAGATAAGGCTTTCAATCAATCCCTTAAATTGGTGGCTCTACACTGGAAAGGTAACTGATTCCTCATCATGAGGGCCCAAAATAAAAGCAAGAACGAGGGCTGAGAACAGGATCAGGAGGTATTTAGGACATCCGCTATCCGTGTGTATATGGCTTAATTAAACCCCTACACCTACATCTTGTGGTTATTTAGGGGTTAGCTATATAGCAATTTAAATCTATATCCAAGTTGAGTCCTTTGTGGGCAAGGGATCCTAGCCGGTAAATCCAGCTGGTTTCATTTCTGGAGATCAAGGTTTCTCTATTGCCTCCATGCCAGTGTTCTTGTACTGAATTGATCCCATAAAAAATAAGTACACTGGGATCCCTATGGTGGACCTCGTCAAAATGTCTAGATAAGCTATGATTGGGGAACCCCTTTCTGATATTTTTAATATGTTCCCTGATCCGGACGAAAAGGGGGCGGGTGGTTCTCCCCACATATTGGAGGTGGCAGGGACATTCAACAATGTACGTGACATGTGTACTTCGGCAGGTGATTAGTTGGTTAATCCGGTACTCTTTATGGTCAGTACATGATTTAAATGCAATCTTCTTCCTTGGTTGTCTCTTGGCTACTTTACATGGTAGACACCTCTGACATCTAAAGAATCCTTTCAATTCTGGACAGATTTTTATGGACTGCGGGGGGTCTATAACATTTTTCACTAGGTGGTTTCTTAGATTGGGTGCCTTCCTGTATACAAACTTAGGTTTACCTGGTAGGAGTTTTGATAAGGTAAGGTCTTCCTTGAGTATTGGCCAATACTTTCATATTATTTTCTCAAAATCTCTGAATTGGCTGTTGAACCCGGTTATAAATGCTATGTCGGCTTCCTTTTTTACGTTTTTGTTCTTGTTGAGGAGCAGGGAGGTTCTATCTAACTTCTTAATGTTTGTTTTTAATTTTAAAAGACTGTCCTTGTCATATCCCTTTTCCTGAAATTTTTCAATTAAAATGTCGGCCTGTTTGTTAAAATCCTCAACTGTATCACAATTGCGTTGTATGCGCAATAGCTGTCCTTTGGGTACATTGGATTTCCATCGTGGATGGTGGCAGCTAGAGGTGGGGATGTACCCGTTACGATCTGTCGGTTTGAAAAATGTACGGGTTAGTAGCTTATCCCCTACTTTGAAAATTTCTAGGTCCAGATAGTCGATTGTCTCAAGGCTCCACTTCCCAGTGAACGTGATGCCATATTTGTTGATATTTAAATTCTCAAGGAATTTTGTAAGGCTCTCCGGTGTTCCATCCCATAGGATGATCAGGTCATCTATATACCTTTTGTACATCTTGATCTGGGGTATGTTCTTACTATAGATATACTTGTCCTCCCACATATCCATGAATAAATTAGCTACGCTGGGAGCAATGAACACAGAAGTCACTGCTTAATGTTCCTGAGTTTTTCTTTTGATCACACTGAAGTACATAGTTGTCTTTAGTTTTCATATGTATATACTTCACAGAACACAGTCTGTAGTATATGGTTTTCACATTCACGATTAATAAATTAATGTGAAACAGGGCAGCGCCATTTCTTTTCCCAAAGCATCTATTATACCAACTAAATTAGACCCCTCGGGGAACTAATTAGGGAGGGGCAGCAGCTCTTATACTGTCCAAAGCGCGGATTCTCTTACTCATAATCTGCAACATGTGGCAGGTGACATGGCAAAGTGACAATCCGCAACATGTGGCAGGTGACGTGGCAAAGTGACAATCCGCAACATGTGGCAGGTGACATGGCAAAGTGACAATCCGCAACATGTGGCAGGTGACGTGGCAAAGTGACAATCCGCAAGGTGTGGCAGGTGACGTGGCAAAGTGACAATCCGCAACGCGTGGCAGGTGATGTGGCAAAGTGACAATCCACAACGTATGGCAGGTGACGTGGCAAAGTGACAATCCGCAAGGTGTGGCAGGTGATGTGGCAAGTGACAATCCACAACATGTGGCAAGTGACAATCTGCATCTGGTGGCAGGCAAGTGACAATTCGCAACGTGTGGCAGGCGACGGTGGCACACTCAGGGCTCCCATTGATTCTGCATTATGGTGAGTTGAACCATTTAATTTATACTATAATGTAATAATAGAAATAATGCGCTTCAATCATCCTGACAGCATAACAACCATGGTGCCAGGATGATTGAATTGCCAACACCAGCCATTTCCCCGATAAATTGCCCACAAAAAAACATGTTTTCTGGCAGTGCCCCTCCCGAGACAAGACTCTGGATCTGCCCCTGCCCCTGCTTCATCTGTCTCGTCAGATCCTGAATCTGATTCGGCTGCCGTGGACGGGACCCACCCTGTGGGGTCTGCGGCCGCGCTCCTAGATCTTTCGGACAGTGAGGATGATTCCTCGGGCCCAGTGGCTACACACAAGAAAGCGCTGGGCACTGATTGCTTCTGTGTGGGAAACTTTAAAAAGGGAGGAAGCAGCCATGGCTGCGGTGGAGGTGCCGGACCCCTTTGGTACTCACAAGCTTGTTCCCTTATCCCCCTTTTTTTGACAAGTTTGTTTATAAAGAATGACGCCCATTTGTGACCCCAAAGTGTTATCCCTTTGAGGCGAGTCTACTCTAAAAATGGACAACTCCACCTGTGGTGGATCCCCCCGGTTTCTCGGTTGAACAAAACCACTATCATTCCGGTTGAGGGTTCTCCAGCCTTTAAAGACCTGGCTGACAGGAAAGCAGAGTCTCTGAGCCGCACTATGTTCTCTATTGCGTGTTCTGCGATTCGGCCGGTTTTGGCTATTGCTCTGGTGTCACAAACACTGACAGAATGGAAGGTGACCAGTTTCCTCCTGCCTTCACGGAATTAGCGGACCAACTGGTCCATGGGTTGCAGTTTGTCTGCGATGCCTCTTTTGACGCAGCTCCCTTGCTTTCTAAGCTATCTGTTTCAGCGGTAGTGCTTCGACAGGTATTGTGGCTGAAGTGTTGGAATGCGGACCAGGCCTCTAAAAAGGCCCTAGCTGATCTGCCTTTTCAAGGCGATCGTTTGTTTGGGGCCACTCTGGATGATATCATTAAGAGGATGGAGCCAAGTCGCAAGCATGGCCCTTCCTTCTCGGCACACAAAGTTTTTTTGTCCCTCAGGGTCCACTGACAAAGGCTCGAAGTCTTTCAAGCCCCCCTCGGGAGGTCCCAAACGGCCCAGATTGGGCAAAGCGAGAGCAGGCTTCCCCAGACCCCCAGATAAGGCTCCTTCAGCATGAAGAGGCGCCCTCACCCGCAGTCCAGATGGGGGGACGTCTTGGCTGGTTTCTGGGCCCCGTGGACTGATAAATGACAAGTGGGTCCACAAAGTGATTCTGTCTGGTTACAAGATCAAGTTCCAGACTTGTCCCCCAAGCAGATTTTCTCCGTCCAATCTGCATCTGTCTCCGGACCGCTTGTTAGTCCTCCGGGGTGCGGTGAAAGACCTGTTGCTCCAAGGGGTGATTGTCCCGGTTCCGGTGTCGGAACATTTTCAGGGCTTTTATTCAAACCTAGTTACGATCCCCAAAAGAGAAGGTGCGGTACGTCTGATTCTGGACATCAAGGCCCTGAACCGCTATGTGCGGGATCAGGGGGACTTTCTTGCCTCCATCGACATCAAGGATGCCTACCTGCACATTCCAATTTGTACACAGCACCACCGGTTCCCCCGCTCTGCTGTGGGAGAGGAGCATTATCAGTTTGCGGCGTTACCCTTTGGTCTCGCCTCCGCTCCTCGAGTCTTCACCAAAGTGTTGGCCCCGGTTCAGTGGGGAATTGCTGTTCTGGGCTTTGGAGGCAGCAGACAACAATGAAGATGTTGTATGGTTTAAAAAGTAGCTTTATTTATGCATGGAACATCGGAGTAAAAACATGAACTGTGTACATAGAGCTATAAAAACCGGTTCGACCGCCCCCCCTTTATGGGGAGGTGGCGGTTGCAGTGCTGAGCTTCTTCCTGGCAGGGGGAGACAAGCGTAGTTATCTGTGCTTATACACACGACCACTAGAGGGCTTGACCCTCAGGGACGTGCACTCCCCCTGCCAGCGCCATTTCGAACCCCTCCGGGCGCCGTTCCCGTGCCTGCGCGCGCATCCAGGGGCGCGCGCATGCACACGACTTTACGACGCCACGGTATTACGTCGGAGGGGCGGCGGAGCCGGAACTCAGTCCTTCGGAATGCCGGGTGACCTACACATGGAGTGCTGACAGTCAGCACTATCTCCGCACAGGTGAGTAGGGTGGGGGTGGCCGGCACACACCTGCGATCTATCATCAGCAACCAATCAAAACTAGAGGCCGTTACTTCTTAAAGACTGCAGGTCCCCCACAAGTGATCTGCATTTGATACCCAAAGCTCTATCAGGAAACACTACTTCCATAAGAGGCTCCTGAAACTCCGGTATTTATCAACTCTCATATTAGACTAACTTTTGCACTGTTAGCCTGATTGTAACATACTTTACAATCTCATACACAGCCACGATATCCTCTTTGGTGCAACTTCCTAGATTGTCTTTTGCACATGGGACACGGCCGCTTGTCTGGCACTTAGAGGTAAATTTCAGATTCGCATTCTAAACACTTCCATTATTTCTCACATACCACAGTTTTACCCTCACACACCGCTATTTTTTCCCCCATCACCCACTTATCACTTATCTGCACTATATTCCTTCCTTCATTTCTCACTTATTTGCACTATATTCTCAATTGTTTCCTTTTTAGCAGTCCCCTTATATTATATTATATTTACTTCTAGCTATTGCACCCGTTCACACATTTTTTCCTTTAGCACCACCCCCATCCATTTAACCCTTCCCTCTCCCCCTGCCCACTCCTGACCATCCTTTTCTTTCTTTTCTTTCTCTATTCTTCCTTCTTTTCTTTCTTCTTTTTCCCCCTCTTTATCCTAGGCCTAGGTATACCTTCTTCCCTTTTCTTTTTCTTTCATTGTTCTCTGTTTCCCTTCTGTTTTTTCCCTTCCCTTTTCCCCTCTTCCCCTCTGGTCCCCCCATCTGTTTTTCCTTTCCTTGCCCCTCTTTTCATGTCCCTTCCTCCCCCACTTTCATTCCCACTCTGGGGTTCTCCCCCCCCCTTCCCCTTCCTTTTCTTCTTCCTTGTTCCTTTTTGCTCCTTTTCATTTCCTCAACTGGTCTGTATTATATATATTCTTTATTTTATTTTTCCTTTTAACGCAAATGCTCATACACTTGCTTTAAAAATCTTGTCTAAAATACATAAAGATTTTTACTTTGATACAATTTAGGCCCACTAGCCTGTAGAGAAATTTTATAAATACCCTAATACTTTTATCATTGATCTATATAAATTTTCTAAAAAACCTCTACATGCTTCAACTGATGTTGCTGCTTGGTGTTTAGATCGCGGGTGTTGCTGATCCACATGCCCCTTACCAGGTGTGGGGGTTCTTCCTAAGTGTAAGCCATCGTAAGTCACACAGCTGCTGCTCAAGCTCCCCCCCTGGGGGTGATGGCTGACCGTGGGGCCCTGGTGTTAAAACCTGATGGTAGAGGCGGCTTCTAAAATCGCAAGATCAGAAGACACAGCTATACGCATACCCTTGGGTAATTATGCTCAAAAAGTTTTATCATATATAACTGTGCTCATTGTTTATAAGTATATACAACCATATTGCTACCATTGTTTCATGTATACAAAATTCTCCTACAGCGCATGCATTTCCTCTGAAGAAGACCCGATGGGGTCGAAACGCGTCAGGACTATCCAAGCACTTTTTCAATACATCACTTTTGTATAGCTTATTATATACTTCTGTGCCACTTTTATAGCTCTATGTACACAGTTCATGTTTTTATTCCGATGTTCCATGCACAAATAAAGCTACTTTTTAAACCATACAACATCTTCATTGTTGTCTGCTGCCTCCAAAGCCCCTTTACCTTTTGTGGGTAAATTCCTATTTTTATGATTTTGGGGTGGGCAGCCTCTCCTTTTCCCAGGTGTCTCCCCTCTTTTTGTTATTGCTGTTCTGGGCTACCTGGATAACCTTCTGCTGTGAGTAGAGTCCCCAGCGGCCCTGAGGGGCGACGTGGAGATCATTGTTCAGACTCTGGCAGATTTTGGGTGGCTGATAAATTACCAAAAGTCTGCGTTGATTCCAGTTCAGAAATTTCAGCACCCTCTGAAAGTCCATTTGCCTTTCCTTTTTAAGTCTAGAACCCAGTGAGATCAGTTCTCCCCTGAGTACCACTTTATGGCTCTCCCATACAACTCCCTCTGATAGTCCCTCAGACACATTTTCTGTAAAATAGTATGTAATGGATTCGGAAACCTTAGCTACAACCAGTGGTGTCACTAGGGGGGGAGGGGCAGAGGGGGCCATGGCCCCCCCAACATTATACTGTGCCGCCCTATGTGCCCCCCCAACTAAAAAAATGGACACTGGAAATGCAGGGGACGGGTATGGACTGAGCCACTGTGTTGCTGGCTCCGGCTCTGCCTCCACCTCCTGAATCTACTCCCGGCCACTGGTTGCTATGACCGCCTCGCGTCTAGCAACCAGTGACGTCAGAGCCGGCACTGATGTCTCTCTCTCCCCTCCTTCCCCTCCCGCACTGAATGATACACAGCCGATCCGCTCCTTTCCCACCTCCTCTCTCCTGTGTGTGTACCGCGGGAAGTGTGAGCACAGGAGAGGGGAGGGGGAGAAGGAGCGGATCGGCTGTGTATCATTCAGTGCGGGA
Source organism: Lithobates clamitans (assembly GCA_037952925.1). Lineage (NCBI taxonomy): Eukaryota > Metazoa > Chordata > Amphibia > Anura > Ranidae > Lithobates > Lithobates clamitans. The sequence continues at coordinate 1,599,576 of JBBGZY010000780.1, read as the reverse complement.
GAGGAAGGAGGGGAGAGAGAGACATCAATGTCGGCTCTCAGGCTCTGAGCTGCTCCATGCAGGGACAACCCCCCCCCCCCCAGCATCAGTCAGTTTCACAGCAGCCAGGCTAGCTGCAGGAGCCGAACTGCAGACGCTGGATACCGGATCAAAATACATTTGTCCCTGATCTGCCTGCATTGTAAAGCAGGTCGGTTCTTGAGAGGTCCCGTATGATGTCGGGAGGGAGGAAGGCACTTATGTGAGCTTAAGCTACCTATTGGCTGGGAAGGCAGCAGGGGGCAGTGCTTCTGCCTCCTCAGCCAATGGGTGCACACAGTGCATTGTCCTTCCCTGCAAATTCATCTCTGCTGCTTCATCAGAAGCTGCAGAAGTTCCTGCAATGATTGAGGTGAGAGAGGAGAAAAGTTACTTTCACTTTCACCTCATGCATCAGCATCTTTCACCCCCAGCTTTACTTTCCTTCCCTCTGTGTACTACATGGCTCCACATTCTCCTGATAAGACTATGCAGTGATCAGACACACCGATCCTCACCCCCTCCCCTTTCCACCTCACTATCTGCTGTTACATTCTGCTCTCCACTCCCATAATTCTGTACTGAACACATCCTGCAGCCTCCAGTCTCAGATTTGGGCATTCCAAACTAGGAGTCCACACACTGACTGTGTGCATGACACCCTTTCATTCCCAGCTTCCAACTGTTCTGCAGTCTCATACATTCTTTACAATCCTTTTTTCTTTCAGCCAGCAGGCTAGTATAGTACTAGAGTGAGACTCAGACTGCAAATGTTGCTACAATATACTGCTGTTACTACTTTTGACAAGAATAGTAAAAGTATACAGTGCAAACACTGTCTGCAGCCATGAAAAATACAGCCACAACACCTGTGATCATCATTATGATGCTGATGATCACACTGTACAGCCTATATACAGTACAGTCACATGAAGTACAGTGTAATCATCAGCATGATAATGATGATCACAGGTGCTGTGGCTGTATCTTTTTGATGGCTGCAGACAGTGTTTGCACTGTATACAGTACTTTTACTCCAGGCTTTTTTTCAGCTGAAATGTGGCACTCCTGAAATCTGGACACTGTACGTAGCACATCCAGGACTCTGTATGTAGCACACCCTGTTCTCTGCACGTAGCACACCACGGACCCTGTACTCTGCATGTAGCACACCACAGACCCTGTATTCTGCACGTAGCACACCATGGACCCTGTACTCTGCACGTAGCACACCATGTACTCTGCACGTAGCACACCATGGACCCTGTACTCTGCACGTAGCACACCATGGACCCTGTACTCTGCACGTAGCACACCATGGACCCTGTACTCTGCACGTAGCACACAATGGACCCTGTACTCTGCACGTACCACACCATGGACCCTGTACTCTGCACGTAGCACACCATGGACCCTGTACTCTTCACGTAGCACACCCTGGACCCTGTACTCTGCACGTAGCACACCTTGGACCCTGTACTCTGCACGTAGCACACCCTGGACCCTGTACTCTGCACGTAGCACACCATGGACCCTGTACTCTGCACGTAGCACACCCTGAATTCTGTACTCTGCACATAGCACACCCTTAACTCAGTGCTCTGCACGTAGCACACCCTTAACTCAGTGCTCTGCACGTAGCACACCCTTAACTCAGTACTCTGCACGTAGCACACCCTTAACTCAGTACTCTGCACGTAGCACACCCTGAACTCAGTACTCTGCACGTAGCACACCCTGAACTCAGTACTCTGCACGTAGCACACCCTGAACTCAGTACTCTGCACGTAGCACACCCTGGACCCTGTACTCTGCACCTAGCACACCCTGAACTCAGTACTCTGCACGTAGCACGCCCTGGGTATGGGTATGGATATAGAATTGCATTTTATAGTTGGCCCCCCTACTTTTGTCCCTGTCCCCCCATGTGCCCCCCCTAAATATGAAAGCTGGAGACGCTACTGGCTACAACTGACATCCAGGAGATTTTCATTGAGTCTCCAAGACCATGCCTTCGGGGACCTTGATCATAGCAAGAACAGGGCATGGTCAGATATGGTGATATTCCCTATTTTAGCTGACTGCAATAGTTCTAAGGTATCATGATCTACACACATGAGATCAATACGTGTATAGACATCATGCACCCCTGAGTAGTAGCTATAATCTCTGTCCGACGCGTGCAGTGCTCTCCATGTGTCTATGAGAAAATTATTCTGCAGCGATTTGCGAAAATGTTTAAGGAAGGCCTGGGAGTGCGTGGGGCGGCCACGAGATGTGTCTAGAAGTGGGTCAGGGCTAACATTGAAGTCACCTCCAAGGATTAGGAGGCCCTCTCTAAAATCTGTCAGCTTTTCTAAGACAGAGTCTATAAAGGAAAGTTGTTGGGTAGTGGGCGCGTAGAGAGTCGCAAACGTGAATTTTGTGTGGCCATGACCCCTTTCACGAAGACCTAATGGCCTTGTGGGTCTACATGGCTTTCTGAAGGTTGGAATGGGCAGGATTTGTGAAATGCGATGGCTGTACCGCGTGATTTAGCTACTGGGGAGTTGCTAAAGAACCATTAGTTATAGAGATGCGTGGGTATCTTGGGGAGGGATTGCTGTCTAAAGTGAGTTTTCTGTAGGAACACCACTTGGGCCCCCTGGTGTTTCAGTTCGAGCCATAGTTTGTTGCGCTTGTGTGGAGAGCAGAGCCCCCTAACGTTATAAGGCAGTACCTTTAGTAATGACATACCTGAAGCCGATGACAATCGGTCCGTCTGTTCCCCTCTGAGAAAACAACCTGAAGGCCAAAGCAACAAACAGTTAGCTATCAGAAGCAATATGGGGGACACTGAGGAGAGTAAGGGAAAGAGAAAAAGAAAGGAGGGGGAGAGGGGAGATGGGTAAGGGAGGGAAGGAAGGGGAATGAAGGGGAGGGGGGGAAGGAGGAGTAGGGGGGGAGAGGAGGGGAGTAAGGCACAAAAGTAAAATAAGGGCCAAACTTTGACTAACAGGTCTGGCGCACTGCACAGTAGTAAACTACAAAGCCAGCCCGGGGGGGGGTTATCTAACCCAAAAACCACCTGGGTGTTAAATTAGGGTCCCGCTAGGGACTGTCACCTAATTAGGTGAGGCCTAAGTGGGGTACGTGGGCAGCCATTAAGGGGATGTGGGATCCGATGCCCTGTCCAGTCCATGAAAACGAATGAACAGGGTGATGAATGAGGAGTACTTGAACATGTATCCCCAAAAAGTGCAAAACACGGCATTCATTGGGCTGTATAACAAACCCTCCAGTCCAGCATTTAGCAGGAGGCTCAACTTAATGCTGGATAATATCACAGGGGCACCAAGATTCAGTGTTCTTTGTAGAGTGGGTCTGTGCTTTTACAGCAGTGGTTCTCAACCTGGGGGTCGAATGATGATTTTCCAGGGGTCACCGAATCATGGACTGTTCCTGGAGCCTGCACCGCTCTCCCAGCAGGGCTGTCCCTGGTGCCTGTGGCCGCCCAGCAGGGCTGTCCCTGGAGCCTGTGGCCGCCCAGCAGGGCTGTCCCTGGAGCCTGTGGCCGCCCAGCAGGGCTGTCCCTGGAGCCTGTGGCCGCCCAGCAGGGCTGTCCCTGGAGCCCGTGGCCACCCAGTAGGGCTGTCTCTGCAGCCTGTGGCCACCCAGTAGGGCTATCCCTGGAGCCTGTGGCCGCCCAGAAGGGCTGTCCCTGGAGCCTGTGGCCGCCAAGCAGGGCTGTCCTTGGAGCCTGTGGCCGCCCAGCAGGGCTGTTCCTGGAACCCGCGGCTGCCTACTTAGCCTCTTCGCAGCCACCCATTCAGTTCACGGCATTGCTGGGGGACAGAGGCTAGAGGTCTGCTGACTGGGGAGGAATGTGAAGTGGGAGGGGCTGGAGGAGACCCTACCTCCTGATTAGGGCATAGGTGCCACTGCTAGATGACACCACAAAGTCGGAGACACAGTGAATCCAGAGACACAGTGAGTAACACTACTGCCCTGTACACACAGAAGGATTTTCCGACAACAAATGTTGCATGTGAGCTTGTTGTCGGAAAGTCTGACCGTGTGTATGCTCCATAGAACATTTGTTGTCGGAATTTCCGCCAACAAATGTTTGAGAGCAGGTTCTCAAATTTTCCGACAACAAAACTTGTTGGCCTTGTTGGTGAGCTTTTTTGGGCTGTGAAGATGCCCGACGCCGCTGTGACATGCCCTGGGTGAAAAACAGGGGGTAATTGCCCCTGTAGCTGCTTGTGTAGCTGCTGACCAGACTGAGCTCAGGCACGGCACGTCCTCACTCCTCCATAGTCAGACCACGCCCCCTTGAGAACTATTTTGCCTGTTTATCCAGGGCTTGGTTGACTAATACCTTTTTTAAGTCTCTTCTGTTGATTAACTAAATCTGAGACAGCTAAAGCAATCTGCATATCGTGAGTGTGTTTTTTAGATGTATACACAACATGTCTGAACCTAGAGTGTCAGGAGGGCTGAAAAGTTCACAGGGTCAAGGCTACACACAAGAACATGCAATTATTAGCCACCCCCAAGGGGGCAATGTTAAAATTGCATCAATGCGGCGTGGCATGGAGACGATCAGCCTGTGGCACTGCTGAGGTGTTATAGAAGCCAAGGTTTCTAATAGCTTTCAGCTCATCTGCATTGTTGGGTCTGGTGTCTCATCTTTCTCTTGACAATACCCCACGGATCCTCTATGGGGTTTAGGTCAGACAAATTTTCTGGCCAATTCAAGCACAGTGATACCACGATTGGTATTGGTACTTTTGGCAGTGTGGGTAGGTGCCAAACCCTGCTGGAAAATGAAATCAGCATCTACACAAAGCTGCTCAGCCGAGGGAAGCGCTCTAGAATATTCTGGTAGAGTGCTGTGCTGACTTTGGACTTGATAAAACACAGAGGACCAACATCAGCAGATGACATGGCTCCCCAAATCGTCACGGACTGTGTAAAATTTTGCATTTCATATAGAAATCAAGGTCCCAGAGTCTGGAGGAAGAGTGGAGAGGCACAGGATCCAAGTTGACTGAGGTCCAGTGTGAAGTTTCTACAGTCAGTGATGATTTGGGGAGCCATGTCATCTGCAAAAGGAGCCCTGAACAAGTATTGAGTGCATACTACACTGTTCATGGACATACTATTCAGTAAGCCAACATTTCTGTATTAAAAAATCTTTTTTTTTGTATTGGTCTGATGTAATATTCTAATTTTCTTAGATACTGGATTTTGGGGTTTTCACTAGCTGTAAGCCGTAATCATCAAAATTAAAAGAAAGAAATGCTTGAAATGTATCAATCTGTGTGTAATGCATCTATAAAAAATATGTTTCAATTTTTGAATTGAATTACTGAAGCAAATTATTAAATAAACTTTTTGATATTCTAATTTTATGAGATGCACCTGTATACAGATAATATAATCTGCTTTGCTATCATACAAAGCAGATTATTCATCACACAGTATAAGAAAATGAATCTGCCCATAGGGTGCATCTTGACCTGTCTGCAGGAACAGACAAGAATGCTAACTCCTCAGGTGTATGAAGTATGTATCAAGTGAAACAAAAGGACAGTCTCAGCAGTAAGATGTGTTTCCTGCAAACAGATCACTGATGGGCAGTTTTGAGGGCTGAGAGGGTAGGATTATGGTGTATGAGTAAGACTGTTAATACCAGTCCAGGCTGGATATCGCCTTTGATCAAGGAGTAGTCCATAGATTATCTGTAGAGAGTCAGTGAGCAGTAATCCAGTTAAGCAAACTATAATCTCAAAAAGCAAGAACATTGTCCAGTGCAACTCCCAGTGAAAAGTAATTAAAAAAAAGTCTCCTCTCAGGAGCATATACTGGGGGTTTTAAAGGTAGTGGAATGCCTAAGTAGACACCAGTATCTGGTGTTTGGAGTCCAGTCTATATAGAGAAGGAGCCCCCCAAGGTTGTCAAGTTTGCTCATTACGGGAAATTAAATGTAGCACTGACATAAACAGGTAACTGATAGTTTGTGGAGATTAATTCACTCATTGTTGTTCAGCCACAGCATGGCAGGGGTATTTAAAAAAAATAAAAAGGGTGTTGCCCCGGGCTACCAACTGTAGTTTGACATAGTATATGGTCTTGTATGGTATGTCATATTTACAAAGGTGTTTCTTGACAGCTGGGTATTTGGTGTAATGGCATTGAACTTCTGAGGAGAAATCCGGAAATAGACTTACTTTGGAGTCTGCAACTTCTAGATCTTTATATAATCTAGCTTTTTGCAGAATATCTCTATCTTTATAATTTAGAAGTTTCAAAAGAAATGGCTGTGGTGGCATGCTTGGAGTAGGTGGTCTGGAGGGGGTGCTATGTGGCCTTTTGAAAGAGAATGGGGTTAAAAAGTCAGGTTGAATGTTTATTTCATGCTGCTCAAGGTTTGTGGGGATGTTGACAGGAAGGTATTGTAAGTGTTGACCACTATCTGTATCATTGAAAGTGGGCTCTGATATGATTGAGGGGTCAGCATAATGAGGCTGCACAGGAATCCTATCCCTAGTCCTGTCTTTGGCCTGTGAGGAAACTTGCTGTATTGGATCCTCCATTTGGCACCAGGAGCTCAGTAGAAGTCTCTTTAGGAGGCTGTGGCCTATGTGTGTTTCCTTCTCCGATCTGAGAGTTACGGCTCCAACACTATCTTGGGTGACATGATCAGCCTATGGCGTGTATTTCCTATTTCTCTTAGTCATGTTCATAGCCAGCAGTTAACCACTTGCCGCCTGCCCTATTACAGAATGATGTCGGCAATGTGGTTTGAAAATCCTGACCGGGCATCATATGACAGGATGCACCGCTATTGCGCGCCCCCGAGGGCAGGCACCACGACGATCGGGGATGATGCATCCCTGATCAGGGTAAACAGCCAATGAAATTGGCTTTTCATCATGTGATCGGCTGTGTCTAATAAAAGCCGATCACATGTCAAAACAATTTGTGTTTGCGTCTAATGCAATCCGCCGGGGGGGGGGGGGGTGCAGCGTGCCGATCGGAGATGGCGTGTGTCCCTTGGACATAGCCCCATCCCGATCAGGGTAAACAGCCAATGAAATGGCTATTTACCCACGTGATCGGCTGTGTCCAATCACAGTCGGTCACAAGTATAAACATTGTGGCAGTTTCCAGGGATCTCTCCTTCTCTCTCCTCACACACTGATCGTGTGAGGAGAGAAAAGGAGAGATCTGATATCGGTGAGTGAAACATTATATTTACTGTCTGCACAATATGCACCCCCCCACCAATAAAGAGAACCTGTCACAGCCCATCTGGATCTGTCACAGCCCGCCATCAGCACAGCCACCGCCATCAGCACCGACATCGGTACCATCTGCATCTGACAGCCCATCTGTCACACAGGCTGCCATCAGTACCACTAACAGTACCGCTATCAGTACCGCCATTGGTACAATCTGGATCTGACAGCCCATCTGTCATAGCCCATCTGTCACACAGGCCCGCCATCACTACCACCGCACAGTCCCGCCATAAGTACCGTCCCACAGGCCATCAGTAACCTGTCAGTACCATCACACAGGCCCGCCATCAGTGAGCTGTCAGTAGCGCCACCAGTTCCATCACACAGGCCCACCAAAAGTACCACCATCATGTCTAGAAGAGTGTTTACAGCTGAGGAGGCATATAACATCCTTACCATGTCGGATGATGAGAGCAGCGGGGAGCTCTCATTATATGATTCTGGTTTGGAATATGAGCCAGTGGAGGGTAGTGGATCAATTTATTGCTGCCAACCCCAATTCGTCCTACGCCCGTATGTTCCATTGGCGACGTCTCACACTAGACGAATTCAAATTGTTTTTGGCCTTACTTTTAATATGGGGCTTACAAAGAAAAACGAACTGCATGCCTACTGGTCCACCCTCCCCATCCACCACATGCCCATATATTCTTCTGTCATGTCCAGGACATGGTACGATATGATTATGCGTTTCCTACATTTCAATGACAATTCGCAGTGCCCTCCCCAAGATCACCCCAATCACGACAAATTATATAAGCTTCACCCCCTAATAAATTCTTTTACCAAACGATTTTCTGAAGTTTTTATCCCAGACCAAAATATTTGTGTAGACGAATCCCTTATCCATTTTACTGGCCGGCTGCATATCATGCAGTATATCCCAAGTAAGAGAGCCAGGTACGAGGTGAAATAAATTATGTGATCGAGCCACTGGATAGGTGTACACATTTCGTATTTATGAGGGCAAAGACTCTCAGCTCCATCTCCGTGAGTGCCCCTCATATATAGGATCCATTGGTAAAATTGTGTGAGACTTTGCATACCCCCTGTTCAAAAAAGGTTACCAATTATATGTAGATAATTACTACAGCAGCTTGCCCCTTTTCTGTCACCTATATCATGAAAAAACCCTGGCCTGCGGTACCTTTCGAAAAAATAGGAAGGGCTTCCCACAGAATTTGCTATCAAAACGGCTACAAAAGGGGGAAGCCACATTCATGAGGAATGGGGAGGTGTTGGCCATGAAGTGGCAAAAGGACAAAAAGGATGTTCACATGATGACTACCATTCACAAAGACACCTTGGTGGAGGTTCAGAGAAGACGTGGCCCCGTAGTAAAGCCTGAATGTTTCAATGACTACAATCTGTATATGGGGGGATTTAAATGATCAGATGCTACAACCATATTTGTCAACCCGCAAGTCCAATTATTGGTATCAAAAGGTTGCATTTCATCTGTTTCATATGGCCATGTTCAATTCATTTGTCTGCTATCAAAAATCATCCGAAAACCAACCCATTATCTACCTCAAATATATTGAAAACATTGTCACAGCCCTTATTTACCAGCAAGAATCCACCCCAGGAAACATTCGCTCTGATAGTGTGAGTCAACTTCATGAGCAACATTTTCCCTATAACATTCCCCCCGTGAAATCAGGAAGAAGACGCCAAAAGAAATGTTGTGTATGCGCAAGTGGAGGAGCTATAAGAGATACAAGTTATTATTGTCCCCAATGTCCCTCCCAACCTGGCCCGTGTATCGGTGATTGCTTCAAAAATGATCACACATCCATCAGATATTAGTTCCCCTTATTAGTAACAGACTGCCATTTCCCCATTTCAATTACCTGTGTGGATCATTTGCCTGCCACCATGTTTCTACCTTCCATGTTAACTGACCCTGGCCTGTTTACCAACAATGTCTTTGCCTGCCGTTTCAACCACGTTTCTGACTTCTACGTACACCAATCTCAGCCTGTTTACCGACTATGCCTTTGCCTGCCGTTTTAACACTGCTTCTCCACCTCCCCTGTGCACCAATCTCGGTATGTTAAATCGACCATGTTTTTACCTGCCACTTGGACTGATCTTTTGCCCTTCTACTTCAGTACACAGGGGTCTCACATGTGTGAGGGGCTTCCGAATAGCGTTCCGAGTAGAGAAAATCAGTTTTTGGTTTTCTGTGTTCCCAGAACAGGGTTTGGTTGCCCGGAGGCTTCAAAGAGATTTGGGTGGGAGAAGCCTCTACCCCTGTCCCTCTTCCCTAAGCTGCCTGGACCAATACTTTGGCTGTGCTGACCATATCGCTGCCTACAATGACCCAGGACTTTATGGACTGTGTTTCTTTCTGCTGCCTGGACCAATACTTTGGCTGTGTTGACCATATCTCGGCCTGCTGCCTCTACTGACCATGGACAGTATTTCTGCCTGGACATCTCCGCCTGCTACCTGGACCAATGCTTTGGCTGTGCTGACAGTATCTCTGCCTGTATTATGGACAGTATTCCTGTCTGCTGTCTGGACGATTGCTTTTGCTGTTGCTGACCACATCCCTGCCTGCTGCCTGAACCGATGCTCTCCTCTGTGGACCACTGCACTACTAAAACCACAGGTAATCTTTTGTTATTTGGTATGTACAGGTTATGTGTTAGAAATATAAAGGGCCTTCAAAAATGTGATGTCAGGAAATTATATGTGTAATTTATGCTCCTAGAACGACTGGAGGTGCTTCTTGGATGTTAGGTCTCTGTATGTGGCCAGGCTGTGTAAAACTCTCACACATGTGGTATTGCCATACTCAGGAGGAGTAGCACAATGTATTTTGGGGTGTCATTTTTGCTATGTACATGCTATGTGTTGGAAATATCTTATAAACTGACAACTTTGGACAACAAAAGGAAATCAAGGATGCAAAAATTCAAAACCAACGACAGATTGCAAAAGATAGTAGGACAAACCCCAACAAAATTCTTCAAATATATTAATAGTAAAAAGGCCAGGTCTGAGCATGTAGGCCCTTTACAAAATAATCTAGAGTGGGTGACTGGGGACAAAGAGAAGGCAAATTTATTAAATATTGTCTTCCGCTCTGTGTATAAAAAAGAGCATGGGGAAGCTCATGTCCATAATGGGGGTGGTAGTGACACAGCCCCAAATGATCCACAATGGCTCAAAAGTGATATGGTCCAGAAATATTTAGACAGAATAAAGGTGGATAAAGCACCTGGACCTGATGGCATCCACCCACGGATCCTAAAAGAATTGAGCTCTGTAATTTCAAAGCCATTGTATCTAATTTTTAGGGACTCATTAATGACAGGAATAGTACCACTGGATTGGCGCAGGGCGAACGTGGTGCCTATATTTAAAAAGGGATCAAAGTCTTTACCAAGTAACTATAGATCTGTTAGTTTAACTTCTATAGTCATGAAGATACTGGAGCATTTAATAAAGGACCACATAGACGAGTTCTTGCTGGAAAAAAAACATTTTAAGCAACAGACAGCATGGATTCATGAAAGACAGAAGTTGTCAGGCAAACCTGATTTCTTTTTATGAAGAGGTAAGTAAAACCTTGGACAGAGGGGTGGCTGTGGACGTGGTATACTTGGATTTTGCAAAAGCGTTCGACACAGTTCCCCACACGCGGCTCATGTGTAAGGTAAAGTCTACAGGCTTGGAAATATCAGTTTGTAAATGGATAGAAAACTGGCTAAAAGACAGAATTCAGAGAGTAGTGGTTAATGATTCCTACTCTGAATGGTCTAAGGTTATCAGTGGTGTACCCCAAGGTTCAGTGCTGGGAGCCTTACTTTTTAATATCTTTATAAATGATATTGGGTCTGGGATCGAAAGTAACATTTCTGTCTTTGCAGATGACACCAAGCTATGCAGTGGAATAACGTCCTTACAGGATGTCTCCGAATTTACAAGCCGACCTCAGTGCACTGTCTAATTGGGCGACTATGTGGCAGATGAGGTTTAATGTTGAGAAATGTAAAGTTATGCACTTGCGGGCTAAGAATATGCATGCATCATACATGCTAGGGGGGTACAACTGGGGGAATCCGTGGTGGAGAAGGATCTGGGGGTTTTGGTAAATCATAAGCTCAATAATAGCATGCAATGCTAAGCTGCGGTTTCCAAAGCGAGAAAAGTCCTTTCTTGTATTAAGAGAGGTATGGAATCCAGAGAGATATACTTTTGCCCCTGTTCAAATCATTAGTAAGACCTCATCTGGAATATGCAGTTCAGTTTTGGGCAGTTTCTCAAAAAGAATATCGGGGAACTGGAGAAAGTGCAGAGAAGGGCAACCAAACTGATAAGAGGCATGGAGGAGCTCAGCTATGAGGAAAGACTAGAGGAACTGAATTTATTCACTCTTGAGAAGAGGAGAATAAGGGGGGATATGATCAACATGTTCAAATATATAAGGGGTCCATATAGTGAACTTGTTGTTGAGTTATTCTCTTTACGGTCAACCCAGAGGACACGGGGGCACTCTTTACGTCTAGAGGAAAAGAGATTTCATCTCCAAATACGCAGTAAGAGCTGTAAAATTGTGGAATAGACTCCCGCCAGAGGTGGTTCTGGCCAGATCAGTAGATTGCTTTAAGAAAGGCCTGGATACTTTCCTAAATGTACATAATATAACTGGGTACTAACATTTATAGGTAAAGTTGATCCAGGAAAAATCCGATTGCCTCTTGGGGGATCTGGAAGGAATTTTTTCCCCAGCTGTAGCAAATTGGAGCATGCTCTGCTGGGGTTTTTTGCCTTCCTCTGGATCAACTAAGGGTATACAATTGGGTATATTGGATTGTACGATATATTTTATTTTATTTATTTATTGTTTTTAAGGTTCAACTGGATGGACTTGTGTCTTTTTTCAACCTGACTAACTATGTAACTATGTAACTTTGTGTAAAAAAAAATGCGTTTTCATTTTTTTCCCACATATTCCGAAAACTTCTGGAAAAAAATGAACCATTCGAAAGACTCATTATGCCTCATAGATTATACTTTGGTGTGTTTGCTTTCCAAAATGGGGTCATTTTGTGGGCGTTTCCATTGTCCTGGTGCTCCAGGGCCTTCAAAAGTGAGATAGGTAGTCATGAAATTATATGTGTAATTTTGCTCCTAGAATGCCTGGAGGTGCTACTTGGATGTTAGGCCTCTGTATGTGGCCAGGCTGTGTAAAAGTCTCACACATGTGGTGTCACCATACTCAGGAGGAGTAGCAGAATGTATTTTGGGGTGTCATTTTTGCTATGCACATGCTATGTGTTGGAAATATCTTATAAATGGATAACTTTGTAGAATAGCAGAATGTATTTTTGGGTGTAGTTGCAAGTATGTGCATGCTGTGTTCAAGAAATAACCTGTCAATATGATAAGTTTGTATAAAAAAAAAAAAAGAAAAAGTTTTAATTTTCCCAAGAATTGTGGGAAAAATTACAACTTCAAAAAACTCACCATGCCTCTTACTAAATACCTTGGACTGTCTACTTTCCAAAGAGGGGTCATTTGGGTGGTATGTGTACTTTCCTTTATTGTTAGTGTCTCAAGAAATGAGATAGGCTTTCAGTACATCAGGTGTGATCAGATGTGATCAATTTTCAGTGATTTGCACCCTAACTTGTAGACTCTATAACTTTCAAACAGGCTAAATAATATCCACTAATTTAGGTTATTTTTACCAAAGATATGTAGCCCAAATTTATTAAGAAAAATGACTTATTTGGAAAATTTTACAATAGAAACTAAAAAAATTTTTTCAAAATTTTCGCTCTTTTTTCGCTTATATCGCAAAAAATAAAAAACCCAGCAGTGATTAAATACCACCAAAAGAAAGCTCTAATTGTGAGAAAAAAATGATAAAAAATTTGTTTGGATACAGTGTAGCATGACAGAGTAATTGTCATTCAAAATGTGGGAGCACTGAAAGCTGAAAATTGGTCTGGGCGGGAATGTGTTTAAGTGCCCTGTATTGAAGTGGTTAAGCTTCCCATGCTAGCAGTTTTTGATGCTCAGGTTTTTCCCTGTTTCATTCTACAATTTTAGATCAAACATTATTGTACTCTTTTTTTTCTTCTTCTTGTTTTTGTATCCCATCATGCATTTTTCCATCAGCCTGGGATCTCTGATTCCTACTTTGGAAGAAATCTGAGTATGCATCCTACACGCCTGATCACAATTGAATAATTCTCCTTTAAGTACTGCTTATGTTGCTTGATTCTTAACCACTTCAGCCCAGAGCCTCTTTTGTACTTTTGTTGGGGGTCATTTACTATAACGCCGGGAAGTACTGGGCACTATTACATATAATATTGCCCATTTTAGACAATTAAGATTTCAACAGGCTAACATGCAAATGAAAAAGAGCGCTATTAGCAGTGAACATATGTTAGTAAATTCAGAAATCAGCATTAATTAGCGATTACGCGTATATGCAAAAGCCAATTTCTACTTAGTTATTATATAGCACTGCACTGCAACCATGATCCATGTATGTGAAAGAAACATTTTTATGTGAGATGTGCTCTACCTCGTGTGCATCTATTGATGTATATTGCAATTAGTATTCCTAGTTTTTTTTCTACTTTTGCTAACGAAAGCAGTTATGAATGATTATTACAGAGTAATGTCTGCTATTCTGTAAAGTTACATGTATTGAACAGTAAGGTTACCTATTTGTTGTATGTTGTTTTTTTCAAGTTTTTTTATTTTATTTTTTATTTAGGTGACTATAAAGCGGTAATTTATTTATGTTCATTCTTTAACCGGTTACCGACCGGCGCACACCGTTGTACGTCGGCAGAATGACACGGCTGGGCAAATGGACTTACAGGTACGTCCATTTGAATTTCCCGCCGTGCCATTGCGTGTGCGCGCCGGCCGGGAGCTGCGTGAGTCAGGTCGCGGGTCCCGTGGACTCGATCGCCGCGGGGATACTCGCGATCGCCTCACAGAGAGGACGACCTGGGAGATGCTGATCTCCCTGTTCTGCCTAGTGACAAGTGTCACTGATCACAGCTCCCTGTCATCAGGAGCTGTGATCAGAGTAATGACACTGCTAGCCCATCCCCCTACAGTTAGTAATCACTCCCCTAGGACACACTTAACCCCTCCCCGCCCCCTAGTGGTTAACCCCTTCACTGCCAGTGTCATTTACACAGTAATCAGTGCATTTTTAATCGCACTGATTGCTGTATAAATGACAATGGTCCCAAAAATGTGTCAAAAATGTCCGACATGTCCGCCATAACGTCGCAGTCACAATAAAAATCGCTGATCGCCGCCATTACTAGTAAAAAAAAAATTATTAATAAAAATGCCATAAAACTATCCCCTATTTAGTAAACGCTATAACTTTTGCGCAAACCAATCATTAAACGCTTATTGCGATTTTTTTTTACCAAAAATATGTAGAAGAATACGATCGGCCTAAACTGAGGAAAAAAATGTTTTTTTATATATTTTTGGGGGATATTTATTATAGCAAAATGTAAAAAATAATGCGTTTTTTTCAAAATTGTCGCTCTTATTTTGTTTATTGCGCAAAAAATAAAAATCGCAGAGGCGATCAAATACCACCAAAAGAAAGCTCTATTTGTGGGAAAAAAAGGACATCAATTTTGTTTGGGAGCCACGTTGCACGACCGCGCAATTGTCAGTTAAAGCGACGGAGTGCCGAATCGCAAAAAACGCTCTGGTCAGGAAGGGGGTAAAATCTTCCGGGGCTGAAGCAGTTAATTATACTACACTAATTGCAGGTCTCAGTGTATTTAGCACAATGGCTTGGTGGTCTGCTCAGATGTCACCATAGCACTCACAGTATGAGTTCAAATCCCAGCCAACCTACCATCCACTAGCTGTGTTTATTTTTTCAGTGCACAAGCGAATTAACCTCCCTGGCGGTAATCCCGAGTGTGGCTCAGGGTGGATTTTCAGTACCAAAAGCTGTAACCCCGAGCCACACTCGGGATTGCATCAAAGTATCCTGGTAAAGTTACTTACCTTGTCCCCAGGATCCTGCGATGTCCTCCCGCTGTGTCCGCGGGCTGTGTCTCCGTTTGATGTATCACAGCCAGGGGCGGACTGACCATTCGGTCACTCGGTCGCCGACCGAGGGCCCGCCGTCAGGAGGGGCCCCATGAGTAGCTCAGTCAGCAGCAGAAAAAAGCCGCCGGCCGCACAGCACGAAAACCCCGTCCTCCTGTCCTGGATTATTACTGCTCCCAGCGCCGCTGCCGAGCAGGGCTCGGCTTAGGCTGAGAGAGGCTCTGTCAGCAGGGAGGGGCGGGGCAGGGAGCTCCACTGACGCTCTGACCCTGCCCTGCCACGCCCCTCCCCATGTAGTAGTCTGTATCTAATTAGAGCGTCTCTCCTGCACTTTTGAGAGCTCCGCTCTGGACCACAAAAAGGCCCGCCCCCTTAACATCAAAAGCTCCGCCCCCTACCGCCGAAAGCTCCGCCCCCTACCGCCGAAAGCTCCGCCCCCTACCGCCGAAAGCCCCGCCCCCGGACCTCTGAGAGCGCGAGGTGAGCCCGACTGGTCAGGTAGGTCCTTCTGCCTACCGTATATACCTGGACTGTAGACCCCTTTTTTTTGCTAAACCATCCCTGGAAATGTTGTTTACCCCCTGTAAAGCTGTGCATTGCTGAAAGTTTAAAATTTAAAACTGGCTACCTGGTTATTTCCTATAGTCGCATCCCCAGTCTCTGATTATTTCCTGTAGTCGCATTCGCAGTCTCTGGTTATTTCCTGTAGTGGCATTCGCAGTCTGGTTACTTCCTGTAGTCGCATTCGCAGTCTCTGGTTATTTCCTGTAGTCGCATTCGCAGTCTCTGATTATTTCCTGTAGTGGCATTCGCAGTCTGGTTATTTCCTGTAGTCGCATTCGCAGTCTGGTTAGTTCCTGTAGTCGCATTCGCAGTCTCTGGTTACTTCCTGTAGTCGCATTCGCAGTCTGGTTATTTCCTGTAGTCGCATCCCCAGTCTCTGATTATTTCCTGTAGTCGCATTCGCAGTCTCTGGTTATTTCCTGTAGTGGCATTCGCAGTCTGGTTACTTCCTGTAGTCGCATTCGCAGTCTCTGGTTATTTCCTGTAGTCGCATTCGCAGTCTGGTTATTTCCTGTAGTCGCATTCGCAGTCTCTGGTTATTTCCTGTAGTCGCATTCGCAGTCTCTGATTATTTCCTGTAGTCGCATTCTCAGTCTGGTTATTTCCTGTAGTCGCATTCGCAGTCTGGTTAGTTCCTGTAGTCGCATTCGCAGTCTCTGGTTACTTCCTTTAGTCGCATTCACAGTCTGGTCATCTCCTATAGTCGCATTTGCAGTCCTGTAGTTGCATTCGCAGTCTGGTTATCTCCTGTAGTTGCATTCGCAGTCTCTGGTTATTTCCTGTAGTCGCATTCGCAGTCTGGTTATTTCCTGTAGTCGCATTCGCAGTCTCTGGTTACTTCCTTTAGTCGCATTCACAGTCTGGTCATCTCCTATAGTCGCATTTGCAGTCCTGTAGTTGCATTCGCAGTCTGGTTGTCTCCTGTAGTCGCATTCGCAGTCTGGTTATTTCCTGTAGTCGCATTCACAGTCTGGTCATCTCCTATAGTCGCATTCACAGTCCTGTAGTTGCATTCGCAGTCTCTGGTTATCTCCTGTAGTCATTTATGATATCTATGGCTATGCATATTTATTGAATCCATATTGAGCACTATATTTGATTGGCTGTTTGCTTCTGCTTAGGCCTGGCACACACGCACAATCGCACATGATGATGACTTCATCATTATGTGCGTGATTGTGATTATGCGTGTGTGCCAAGCAGAAGCAGCCAATCAAATATAGTGCTCAATATGGATTCAATAAATAGTGGGAAGATTTTTCCTTCCATTGGTGGTCAGTGAGAAGAATGTTCCTTACATTGGTGATCAGTGAGAAGAATGTTCCTTACATTGGTGATCAGTGAGAAGAATGTTCCTTACATTGGAGATCAGAGGGAAGAATGTTCCTTACATTGGTGATCAGTGAGAAGAATGTCCCTTATATTGGTGATCAGTGAGAAGAATGTCCCTTATATTGGTGATCAGTGGGAAGAATGTCCCTTATATTGGTGATCAGTGGGAAGAATGTTCCTTACATTGGTGGTCAGTGAAAATTATATAAAGTAAATAATAATAATTAAAAAAAAATGTAAAGCACCCCCATGATCCCCGCACATGCTCTATATGAAAAGCTTTATGTAGGATGAGGCGCTTCTCCTAGGGAGTTATCTGATGTGGGGAGGAGCCGCGAGAGCCACCCCCAGAAGAGCAGGTTCGGGGCCACTCTGTGCAAAATGAGCTGCACAGTGGAGGGAAGTATGATATGTTTGTTATTTAAAAAAAAAAGAGCCTTTACAATCACTTTAATTTTGGAAATGTACCGTTGTTGCACTTTCTTTAATGTAATTCTGTGAAGAACGCATGCAGTGTGGGCAGTGCAAAATGTAGGTGGGAATTTGTGTGGGTGTGGCTTGAGTGTGGGTGGGAACACATGAGCGGGGACAGGGGGCCCCAGGATCTCCTATTGCCCGGGGGCCCCATGAGTTGTCAGTCCGCCCCTGATCACAGCGCCAAGTTCCGTTCCCTGCGAGCATTGCGACGCACAGGGACAGAGAACGGCGCCAAATTCAAAAAGTGAAACACACACAATACATACAGTACACTGTAATCTTACAGATTACATTACTGTATGACATTATTTCACATCCCTTTTGTCCTTGGTGGTTTGTCCAGTGCCCTGCATGCAGTTTTATATTATAAATACTGTTCTTTCTGCCTGAAAACTGGAGATTGTCCATAGTAACCAAAACTGTCCCTTTACATCAACAGCGGTTTTAGACCAGCTAGAAAACAGCCATAATAAATTAGAATCACTTGCAGAAATGAGCGATAGTGATTCGCAGGGAAATTCATCATCAAACACTAAAAGTAATGACAGCGACAATTCTGCAACCTAGCAAATTTCTGTGTTTTTGATTACATTATTGAATACATTTTATTATTATATTATTATTTGTTATAATTATTTATAGTCATTTATTATATTATAATTTCATGTTTCAAACTTTATCATACCCGGGCTGTCTACTAGACTCTTTTTTGGACAGATTTAAGTGTGTTATTGCTAAGAATTACAGGCCTACAATATAAAACGCCAAATTTCCATGCAAAACAATTGTACCGCTTTGAGCATCAAAAATCTGAAATAATCATACCTCCAGGGAGGTTAAAATAAACAAACAAAGAAATGTAAACTGCCCGTTTGCTAGTGTGTGGTGTTTGGAATTCCACACCATAATATTATTGAATACTTACATACCATTGCATGCATTTAAAGAGTTAATATAATACAATCAGCCAAATTATAGTGCATTGGCTAATTGGCATTCGCCCATTTTCAGCATTTTGGCTAATAGTCATTCGCCTTTTTTTCACCAATACAATCTTTTAGTATCTCTCTGGAATGTGAACCCATGAATCCTTCAAAGCCTGAGTTTTTCAAGGTGGAAGCGCTGACCACTAGCCTATTGGGCTTAGCACAATCATCTATAGAAAATATATTTACTAGTGTTTGATGTTTCTTCTTCCCGAGCTGTCTTCTCCCTGAGCTGTCTCTCATGCTGCCGCTGTCTTCTCCTGCTGCTATGGTGTTCCGCGCAGCCGGTTACCCGCTAATAAAAAAAAGCCGCTCTTCTTCTGTGGCGGTCTTCTGTGGCCATCCGATGACGTCACCCGGAGAGCCCGTCCCATGGCTATGTAAGAGACGCCACACAGTGGGTGACAACAATGGAGGAAGACCGCCACAGAAGAAGAGCGGCTTTTTTTTATTATTGGCAGATAACCGGAGGTGTGGAAGAACACATCAGATGGAGAGGACGGTGGCAGGAGAGATGGCCCTGGGAGAAGACAGCTCGGGGAGAAGATGGCGGTGGGAGAGACAGTGGCAGGAGAAGACAGCTCGGGGAAGAAGATAGCTCTGAGCTTTTTTACAATAAAGGACTTGTCAAAAACCGGCTATTTTTTTTCTACATTTCACTGCTTTTTTTCGTGAACGGGTAGGGGTATGATGCACCCCATACCCATTCACATGGGGGGGGGCAGGATCAGGGGCTAAAGGGGGCTTCCAGATTCAGATAAACCCCCTGCCCACAGACCGACAACCACCAGCCATGGTTGTCGGGAAGAGGCCCTTTTCCCCATCAACATGGGGACAAGGTGCTTTAGGGGGACCCCAAAGCACCCTCCCCATGTTGAGGGAATGTGGCCTGCTACTGTTCAGAAGGGGAGGGTGCTCGCTCGCCCTCCCCATCCTGACCTCCAGGTTGCATGCTCGGATAAGGGTCTGGTATGGATTTTGGGGGCCCAACATCAATTTAAAAAAATTTTTGGTGTGAGGTTCCCCTTAAAGTCCATACCAGACCCGAAGGGCCTGTTATGTACTGGGGAGGGGGGGGGGACCCTACGTTGTTTTTTTCCGTGATTTTTGGAATTCCACACCATAATATTATTGAATAAGTACTTACCATTGCATGCATTTGAAGAGTTAAAATATGGAATAAACCAAATTGATGTCCATTGGCTAATTATGCTGAACATGCACGTTTTCAGGAGGTGATGCGTCAATGGGATTTGAACTCATGGCTTGAACCTTTGAAGGTAGCAGGGCATACCACTATGCTACAGAGCTGAGCACATACCTGCATCGAAAATACATTTAAAAATACATTTACTATATTGATATGAATTAATTTAATATTATAGTAACAACCATGCTGATGTGGCATTGGCTCATAGGCGTTCTCCTTTTTTCAGCATATGCTGCTGAGTACAATGCAAGCTTCACTAGGTGATACCATCTGTGTGATTCTCAGCCATGTGAGCACAATTATATTGAGAACATACGTTTACTAGTGTTTGATGGTGGGACTACTTTATATTCTAGGTATAATAGTACTCAGCACAGTGACTTAGGCCCCTTTCACACTTATACGACTTGTCCCACGATTTTGTACTGCAAAATCGTATGACAAGTCATTCTCCACGATTTTCAATGACTACCATTCATATTGGCACGACTTTAAGTCGTGCCGACTTTAAAGTAGTCCCTTCACTACTTTGGTCCAACTTCTACGCGAGTTGTACTCCATAGACCTCAATGTTAAACCCTCAAGTAGCATGCAAATCGTGCCTGAATAATATAGACACGATTTCAGTACAACTATGTAAGCACAAGCCTGGCTTGCTGATCGAGATAGAAAAACTTTTTTTTCCTTTAGCGATGAGCAACAGGCAGTGCTGACAGCTGTCTGGTATGAATCATGAGGGGGAACGCCGCGCCAAGTTTTAAATGAAAAAAACGGCGTGGGTTCCCCCCCAGGGGCATACCAGGCCCTTAGGTCTGGTATGGATCTTAAGGGGAACCCCCTACGCCGAAAAATCGGCGTGGGGTCCCTCCCAAAATCCATACCAGACCCTTATCCGAGCACGCAGCCCGGCCGGTCAGGAATGGGGGTGGGGACGAGCGAGCGCCCCCCCCTGCTGGACCGTACCAGGCCGCATGCCCTCAACATGGGGGGGTGGGTGCTTTGGGGCATGGGGGGGCGCCCTGCGGGGGCCCCCTGCCCCAAAGCACCTTGTCCCCATGTTGATGAGGACAAGGGCCTCTTCCCGACAACCCTGGCCATTGGTTGTCGGGGTCTGCGGGTGGGGGGCTTATCGGAATCCGGGAGCCCCCTTTAATAAGGGGGCCCCCAGATCCCGGCCCCCCACCCTTTGTGAATAAGTATGAGGTACATCGTACCCCTACCCATTTACCTAGGGAAAAAAGTGTCAATGAAAAAACACACTACACAGGTTTTTAAAGTAATTTATTAGGCAGCTCTGGGGTCTTCTTCTGACTTCGGGGGTCTCTCCGGTGTCTCCTCCTGGTGTCCTGATCTTCTGCCGGCTCCTCCGCTATCTTCTGCAGCTCAATTGCTAGCGGTGGCCCGGACTTCTGCCTTCTGCCTTCTTCTTTTCTTCCAATGTTGACACGACGCTCTCTCCAGCTGGAATAGTCTCTGAGCGCTCCGCAATGGACTTATATAGGCGGTGACCCCGCCCCCTTATGAGGTCACTGTCCTGGGGCATGCTGGGACTGTGCCATCATAAGGGGGCATGGTCATCACCTGGTGACCACGCCCCCTAAAACGTCACAGTCCCAGCCTGCCCAGGGACTGTGACGGCATAAGGGGACGGGGTCACCGCCTATATAAGTCCGTTGCGGAGAGCTCAGAGACCATTGCAGCTGGAGAGAGCATCGTGTCAACATCTCTGGAAGAGAAGAGGGAAGAAGACGATCCAGAAGTCCGGGCCACCGCTGGCAAAAGAGCGGCAGAAGATAGCAGTGGAGCTGGCAGAAGATACGGACACCGGGAGAAGACGCCAGAGAGGCCCCCGAAGTCGGAAGAAGACCCCCGAAGTCGGTAGAGGACCCCCGAAGTCGGAAGAAGACCCCGGAGCTGCCTAATAAATTACTTTAAAAACCTGTGTACTGTGTTTTTTATTGACACTTTTTTCCCTAGGTATGAGGATACTCATACACATAGGGTGGGGGGCTGGGATCTGGGGGCCCCCTTATTAAAGGGGGCTCCCGGATTCCGATAAGCCCCCCGCCCGCAGACCCTGAAACCAACGGCCAGGGTTGTCGGGAAGAGGCCCTTGTTATCATCAACATGGGGATAAGGTGCTTTGGGGTGGGGGGGGCCACAGGGCGCCCCCCCCAACCCACCCCCCCTGTTGAGAGCATGCGGCCTGGTACGGTCCAGGAGGGGGGGGCACTCGCTTGTCCCCATTCCTGACCGGCCGGGCCGCGTGCTCGGATAAGGGTCTGGTATGGATTTTGGGGGGACCCCATGCCGATTTTTCGGCGTAGGGGGTTCCCCTTACAATCCATACCAGACCTAAGGGCCTGGTATGCCCCTGGGGGGGAACCCACGCCAGGTTTTTTATTTAAAACTTGGCGTGGAGTTCCCCCTCATGATTCATACCAATTACTGTATGTTTTCATTTGTTAATGCCAAAAATGTGGCAAAGTCATACAAAGTAGTACTGCTCCCAAATCGCGGTAAAATCGCGCAACTTTGAAGTCGTATAAGTGTGAAAGGGGCCTTAGGCCCCTTTCACACTTGTGCGACCTGAAAGGTGCGTATTTTTGATGCAACTTTAAGTAATGCCTGTGTAATCTTGAGGTCTATGGACACAGGAGTCACAGGGAAAGTTTTGCCACGATTTCAGGGAATGCCTGTGTAAACTTGAGGTCTATGGACCTCAACTCGCATCAAAGTCGGACCAAAGTAGTACAGGGACTACTTTGAAGTCGGTGTGACTTGAAGTCGCACAGATATAAATGGCACTCATTGAAAATCATGGGGTATGACTTGTCATGCGACTCTGATGTCCAAAGTTGCAGGAAAAGTCGCACAAGTGTGAAAGGGGCCTCAGCCCGACTTTGTGAGTGATTTTAGAGACATCAGTGCACTTTCCTGCACAGATGTCTAGTGAAATCGCATAGGTCCCAACTGTCCCTGATTTGGAACAAAGTCCCTCTGTCCCTCTTTCCTCCTCATTTGTCCCTCATTTTGTTCAATGCACTTTTTATCCTTCAAAAAGGGTTTCCCAGCGCTAACCCTTTTATCTAATGTCTAAATTGCTTTGTTTGTAAATTTCCAAAGCCAATCTAAAGGAATCATATTGGTAAAAAAAGCACTTGGGGGTTTAACTAATCATTTTTAATTTTTTAAAAATAATTCTACTTTAACCACTTACGGACCACCCACCGTCGTTTTACGTCGCTACTTTGAAGAGGAATATTGTTTTTATGGCAGCAGCTAGCTGCCATCACCCCAGTATCTTCTTCTTCAGCGGGCGGTCCGCTTTCAGTTAAAAGTGGTCTCTGCAGCAGATTCATTGCGAGATCACTTTTATCGGCAGCGGGAGAGGGGCCCCCCTCCTGTCGCGCTCCGGTGCCCTCCGCTGCTTACTGGAGCCGTGGGTAGCAGCGGAGGAGATCGCTTCCTGTCTCCTGTGTAGTATAGAGATGAGTGAGGGGAAGATGGCCCCCACCCGTCTCCATATCATTGCAGGGCAGAAGCGACGTCAAAAGGTCACTTCCGCTCATAGCTCTTAAAGAGACTTTTTTTTTTTTTTTCAATTGACATTTAATTTTTTTTTTTATTGCATTTTTGTGTAAATATGAGATCTGAGGTCTTTTTGTCTTTTTAAAAGAACAGTATAAATTTTTTTTTTAAATGCACCCCATCCTGCCAAGCTCGCATGCAGAAGTGAATGCATATGTGAGTAGCGCCCGCATATGAAAACAATGTTCAAACCACACATGTGAGGTATCGCCGTGATTGTTAGAGTAAGAGCAATAATTCTAGCCCTAGACCAGGGATATGCAATTAGCGGACCTCCAGCTGTTGCAAAACTACAAGTCCCTTCATGCCACTGCCTCTGGGTGTCATGCTTGTGGCTGTCAGTGTCTTGCTATGCCTCATGGGACTTGTAGTTCTGCAACAGCTGGAGGTCCGCTAATTGCATATCCCTGCCCTAGACCTTCTCTGTAACTCAAAACATGCAACTTGTAGAATTTTATGGGTAAAAGTTTGAATTTTGTCTGCAGTTTTGAAGCGTGACCCGTTGGATATCCATTTACTTGGCGTAACATTATCTTTCATAATATAAAAAAAAATTGGGCTAACTTTACTGTTGTCTTATTTTTTAATTCAAAAAAGTGTATTTTTTCCAAAAATAATGCGCTTGTAAGATTGCTGCGCAAATACGGTGTGACAAAAAGTTTTGCAACAACCGCCATTTTATTCTCTAGGGTGTTAGAACCCCCAAACATTATACATTTTTTTTCTAAGTAATTTTCTAGCAAAAAAAATATGTTTTAACTTGTAAACACCAAATCTCAGAAAGAGGCTCGATCCTTAAGTGGTTAAGGAGGTGTTTTAGGGGATGTGTCTTATGCCGACATAGTTTTGCTAATAGGTGTCCCTTATACCCATCTCAAAAAGTTGGGAGTTAAGAAATCACCCCCTGAAGTCGTCCAGAGTAGTGCAGGAACTACTTTTGGGAATCTGTGCGGCGTCGCACCAATTCGGACAGTTCCATTGCTATCAACAGGCGCCGATTTGGCCTGCAATTTGACATGTCAATTCAGAGCTATGTGAACATGGGTGAAGTTACATAGATATGAATGGAAATCATGAGGGGCAACTTTTCATGCGACTCTGAGGTCCAAAGCTGGATGAAAAATCACCCAAGTGTGAAAGTAACCTAATGAGTTTAATTGATAACACCTTTTGAATTAGGCCCTATTTGCACTTGTGCGACCTTAAAATTGCACAGCTTTGCCGTGACTTGAAGCAATGCCTGTGTAAACCTGTGGTGTGTGGACCTCAAATCACATCAAAGTCAAACCAAGGTAGTGCAGGGAAAAATTTGCCCCACTTTCAGGATGCACAAGTGACCATAGGGCCAAATTCAAAGGTGTTATCCATGAATCTCATTCACACTGCTGCGACCTGAAAGTCACACTATTTTGCTGCCACTTTGCCGCTGCAACTTGGCCCCAACTTCTGGGAATGCATGTGTGATATAGCGACCTATGTACCTCAAGTCACATGAAAGTCACACCAAAGTAGTACAGAGACTACTTTGAAGCTGGTGCGACTTGAAGTAGCACAGATATGAATGGTTATCATTGAGAATCATGGGGTACAACTTGTCATACAACTCGGAGGTCCAAATTTGCTGGAAAAGTCACCCAAGTGTGAAACAAGCTATATATATAGACATATAGATATAGATATATATATCTATATATCTATATATATATTTTAATAAAAGGAGCTCTTGTTTATATTGGCATAGTCCTTACTGATTTACATCAGCAGAAGAAATGCAGAAAGTGATTTTGGTGATGCCCAAGATAAATCAATAAACCCCACCCACAGCAAATCTAACTACCACATCCACCCCCACATTGAGTAAGCACAAGTACATATCCTACACTTACCCGGCAAATGAGCAGCACCTCCTCTTTGCTAAAGACGGACCTCGCCATGTCCACCTAGATCAGGGATCCTCAAACTACGGCCCTCCAGCTGTTGCAGAACTACACATCCCATGAGGCATTGTAAAACTCTGACATTCATAGACATGACTAGGCATGATGGGAATTGTAGTTCCTGAATACCTGGAGGGCCGCAGTTTGAAGACCCCTGACCTAGATGGAGATACTGGCAAGCACAGGAACTCATTTACGGGTCAGAAGGTGAATTCACGCTCTTTTGATTGCAGCTGCGAATATTTGATCGCAACCACAATTAGAATTTTTTATTTTCGTTTATTTGTAGATATGCAATTCTGTATTTCTACATATAACGATATTTGAAGGCAAACTTAAGGGAGTTTGATAGGAAATGGTGTATGCAGCAGGTGAATTACAAAGACAATGGCCCAGTTTGAGCCCTGGTTTACACTGACAGTGGGAGGAAATTGTACGAGTTCAGCTGAACTCACAAAATTTCATTCCCATGTGTCATTCCCGACTGCAGGGAGGAATTTTAGAGACATCTGTGCAGGTTTCTGCACAGATATCAATAGAAATTGCACTCCGAAGTCACCAAAAGTGGTACAGAAACTACTTTTGGAAATTGCAGCGCTGCACTGATAAGGACGGTGCAATTGCCATTGATTTGGCATGCGATTTGACATGTCAAATCGCATCAATGTGAACCAGGGCTGACGCATACAACACTGCCTATCCACCAGCTGAATTCATTACCTGCAATTCTCCACAGCAGTTATATACAAAGACTCCACCTAAACACCTTTATAATTTACTTGCAGGTGTGCAAAAAAATCAGATGCGTTCCCATGGAAGAATATGTGCCTGCAATTCGCACCGCACTGCCTAGAAAATGCACGCGTTTTTTGGACAATGCGAAGTGTAAATGCAAGGCACATATGTAAACCAGACTGACTGAAAGTAATAGATTTTAAAATGTTCTGCAAATTGGATTCAGTGTAAGCCGCATCCAATTCGCATAGGTCTGAACCCAGCCTAAAGTGATTGCACCTAATGAGCAGGAACACATAATACTATTTGCAACTGTGTTACCCCCTGGCTATGTGCATCAAATCTCCAACTACAGGCCAAAGATCAAAGTCCATTTGAATGCACATAAACAAAGCAATAGTTTTCTAAGCATATGTTCCTGTGCAGTGTAAACTCTACAATTTTAACCCCCCTGGCGGTATTCCCGAGTCTGGCTCGGGGTGGATTTTCAATACCAAATGCGGTATCCCGAGCCAGACTCGGGATCGCACCGCAGGATCCTTGTAGATGTTACTTACCTTGTCCCCTGGATCGTGCGATGTCTCCCCGCTGTGATCGGCGAGCCGCTGTGTCTCGCTCAATTCACAGTGCCGAGCTCCGTTCCCTGCGAGCGTTGCGATGCACGGGGACGGAGTTCGGCGCCAAATTCAAAAAGTAAAACACACAGTACAGATACAGTATACTGTAATCTTATAGATTACAGTACTGTATCAAATAACTTCACATCCCCTTTGTCCCTACTGGTCTGTCCAGTGTCCTGCATGCAGTTTTATATTATAAAAACTGTTCTTTCTGCCTTTACATCAAAAGTGGTTTTGAAAACAGCAATAATAAATTAGAATCACGGGCAGAATTGAGTGATAGTGATTTGTGGGGAAATCCGTCATTAAACACTAATGCCGCGTACACACGAACAATCCGACCGTGTGTAGGCTCCGGCGGACTTTTTCCCAAAAGCCCGCCGGACCTAGATTTGAAACATGTTTTAAATCTTTCCGTCTTTCCCTTTCACCTAGGGAAAAAGTGTCAATAATAAAACACACTACACAGGTTTTTAAAATAATTTATTAAACAGCTCCGGGGGGGTCTTCTTCCGGCTTCGGGGGTCCCTCTGGTTCCTCTTCTCCCGGCGTCCGGTTGGTTCTTCTCCGCTCTTTCCGGCCTCTTCTCCTGGTGTTCCAGTTCTTCGGCCGGCTCCTCCGCTGTCTTCAGGCCACTCTCTTGCCAGCGGAGGTCCGGACTTCTGGACTTCTTGTCTTCTTCCCTCTTCTCTTCCCCAGATGTTGACACGACGCTCTCTCTGGCTGGACTGCTCTCTGAGGGCTCCGTTGTGACTTATATAGGCGGAGACCCCACCCCCTTATGATGTCACAGTCCCTGGGCATGCTTGGACTGTGACGTTTTAGGGGGCGTAGTCACCGGGTGATGTTGACCATGCCCCCCATAAAACGTCACAGTCCCAGCATGCCCAGGGACTGTGACATCATAAGGGGGCGGGGTCTCCGCCTATATAAGTCACAACGGAGCCCTCAGAGAGCAGTCCAGCCGGAGAGAGCGTCGTGTCAACATCTGGAGAAGAGAAGAGGGAAGAAGACAAGAAGCCCAGAAGTCCGGACCTCCGCTGGCAAGAGAGCGGCCTGAAGACAGCGGAGGAGCCGGCCGAAGAACTGGAACACCGGGAGAAGAGGCCGGAAAGAGCGGAGAAGAACCAACCGGACGCCGGGAGAAGAGGAACCAGAGGGACCCCCGAAGCCGGAAGAAGACCCCCCCGGAGCTGTTTAATAAATTATTTTAAAAACCTGTGTAGTGTGTTTTATTATTGACACTTTTTCCCTAGGTGAATGGGTAGGGGTACCATGTACCCCATACTCATTCACATAGGGTGGGGGGCCGGGATCTGGGGGTCCTCTTATTATAGGGGGCTCCCGGATTCTGATAAGCCCCCCGCCTGCAGACCCTGACAACTAGCGGCCAGGGTTGTCGGGAAGAGGCCCTCGTCCTCATCAACATGGAGACAAGGTGCTTTGGGGTGGGGGAGCCCCGTAGGGCGCCCCCTCCCCCCAAAGCACCCACCCCCCATGTTGAGGGCATGCGGCCTGGTACGGTTCAGGAGGGGGGGCGCTCGCTCGTCCCCACCCCCTTTCCTGACCGGCCAGGCTGCGTGCTCGGATCGGGGTCTGGTATGGACTTTAGGGGGGACCCCACGCCGTTTTTTCGGCGTAGGGGCTTCCCTTTATAGTCCATACTAGACCTAAGGGCCTAGTATAACCCGCGACGGGGCTCGCAAGGTGTCAATTTCGCCGATAAAAGCGGCAAGATTGACTTCCTTTTCTAGTCACGTTCAAAATGAACGGACTTGTCCATGTGGGGGCAAGTCCGTTCATTCTGAAAGTCCGCCGTAACTCCGACGAAAGTCCGTCGGAATGACGGGCGGACTTAGCCCACCGGCGCACCTGGCGGACAAAGTCCGTCGGAAAGTGTGCCGGACCAAGAATGCCAGAAAGTCCGATCGTGTGTACGCGGCATAAATGCAATAAATTGAATAATTTTTATTATTATTATATTATTATTTGTTATAATTATTTATAGTTATTTATTATATTATAATGTTTGATTTCATTTTTCAAACTTTTATCATACCCGGGATGTCTACTAGACTCTTGTTTGAACAGATTTAAGTGAATTATTCCTAACAATTTCAGGCCTGGAATATAAAACGCCAAATTTCTGTGCAAAATAATGGTACCGCTTTTTGCATCAAAAATCTGAAATAATCATACCGCCAGGGAGGTTAAATGTCCAAGTCCCTGGGCATGATTAGTGCTAACAAACATTAACATCAGTCCCTGGCTGCAATGAGCTTCCAGTCTTAAGTCCAAAACTAACTTTCTTACATTAGAGACTGTTTTGACAGGAGACAAATAAAATGCCAGCATGTCTGGTTTGTGGTGAGAAACCCACACAGGGAGAACATATAAATGTCAACACAAGCATTATGATGTTGGGGAATTGAACCAGCAACCCCAGCCCTGCTAGGTGGAATTGCTACCCACTTAGCCAGTGGGCAGCCTCACACATGTGGTCTGCATCTCTGTGGTGTGAATCAGCCCTAGGTCCATAGCCATGCTTAGTGTCACAAGTAATATACAATATATTGGCCTAAGTATTGGGACGCCTGCCTTTATACGCACATGAACTGTAATGGCATCCCAGTCTTAGTTCATATGGTTTAAAATTGATTTGGTCCATCCTTTGCATCTATAACAGCTTCAACTCTTCTGGGAAGGCTGTCCACAAGGTTTAGGAGTGTGTCTATGGGAATGTTTGACCATTCTTCCAGAGGTCAGCACTGATGTTGGTCGAGAAGGCCTGGCTTACAGTCTTCGCTCTACTTCATCCCCAAGGTATTCTGTTGTGTTGAGGTCAGGACTCTGTGCAAGCCATTCAAGTTCCTCCACCCCAAACTCACTCATTCATGTCTTTATGGACCTTGCTTTATTCACTGGTCCAAATCATTTGGTGGAGGGGGGATGGGGTGGGCCAAATCAAATTTTAACCCTACAGACTAAGACTGGGCTGCCATTAAAGTAAGTTGATGTGTGTAAAGGCAGGTGTCCAAATACTTTTGGCTAGATAGTGTATCTGGCAATATTTACAATGGTGGTGGAACCCTCCTACACATAAATACTACATTTAGACATAGTTTTAGGACCTGAGTCAGGAGTTAGGTTTAACAACATAGGCAGATGAGACAACTTCTCTACATGAAGCGGCATGCTTGGGATTTGAACCCAGACCCTCAGATATGCTAAGCAGAATTTCTAACCTCTAAGCCACAGAGCAACCACACATGGAAACCTCCTACACATAAATACACATATACTGCATTTCTTTGGACATATAGGTGGTGGAATTACATTACTCAAGAGTTTTTCTTCTTGATTTATTCTGTGATATTTGGTGGGTGAGTGTAGAATAGTGATGTTACCCTCTAAGTTTTGAGAATTACATTTTGATTTCTGATGTTGGTACACATCACATTTTTGGGTTCAAATTATGATTATGTGGAAATAATAAAAAACACACAAAATTTTGACCCATTTGAAATTTGCATCAGCAATGGTATTGTTTCTGGTTTATTTCAGAGAAAGATACATTTCATCTCAACATTAAAAGTATTTATTTGGGGAAGTTACAATTGTACCATTAGAATCAATGGCTGAAACTTGCATTGGACTATAATAGCCCCAATTTTCATTCTCAAAAACGCATTTTAGCCCAGCGCTAATTTTGGTATTTACTAAAGCGCCTTGTAAAAAAGCCATGGGAGATAAAATGAGAGATGTTTGCAGGTCTGAGCATGCTCAGCTGTGTTGGCACCTTGTTGTACAGAGACAGGGAATTTATCTCTTTTCTGACTTTTAAAGATATTTCAGTGTAGAAATAATTTTTTCACAGTTTAAAAGCAGATTATCATTATCACCACATATTTCAGTACCATTTAGGCAATTATATCATGCTCTAAACATTATTTTCATGTGCACTACTCCAAGTTTTAGCAGAGTAAAGCCTCGTACACATGATTGGATTGTTGGCCAAAAAGTCGTCAGACTTTTGTCCGAAGGGCGTATGCCAGGAACTTGTCTTGCATACAAACAGTACACAATTGCCGGCCAACAAACACAAACGTAGTGACGTACTACATGGAATTTCAGCTCTTGATAGCTAATGTCGTGTTTGGTGAGCATTGATTTCAAGCATGCGTGTTTGCACTTTGGACTTTTGTGTGACGGACTTGTGTACACACAATACGAAAATCTGACAACAGACCGTTGTCTGTCGAAAATTTACTAGCCCTAGACAATTGTTGGACAACAATTGTCTGATGGAGCGTACTAACGGTTGGATTTTAGGCAAACAGTCTGTTATCACACAATTCCCTGCTGAAAATCCAATTGTGTGTACGAGACTTAAGGGTTTGGGCGCTATTTGTTTTCAGGAAACTATAGTAAATTCGATTTTGGGAGTATTTTTTTACCAGCGCTGTAGTGAATACCATTTTAGCTCTAATTAGTGCTAATTCACTCTAATTAGTGCTGCAGCGCTATAGTAAATGACTCCTGTTGTTTACAAGTTAAAATAATTTTTTTTGCTAGAAAATTACTTAGAGCCCCCAAACATTGCGCAGCGGTCTTACTAGTGCACTTTTTTTGGAAAAAATACACTTTTTTGAATTCAAAAATAAGACAACAGTAAACTTAGCCCATTTTTTTTTATATTGTGGAAGATAATGTTACACCGAGTAAATTGATACCCATGTCATGCTTCAAAATTGCGCCCGCTCGTGGAAAGGCGACAAACATTTACATAGGCGACGTTTAAAAATTACATGTTTTGCGTTACAGAGGAGGTCTAGGCGTTCGCTTCTGCGTGCAAGCTCATCAGGACAGGGCACTTTAAAATTTTTTCATTTTTTTCCTATTTATTTTACTTTTAGTTTTTTTTTTTTTTTTTTTAATATTTTTTATTGATTTTTATACGTAATACCGAGTATAAGCACAGATACATTCACGGATAGTGTATCGAAGACAGTAATATCAACTATATCAGCTTGTATCTCTGGTAATGAGTGATAAGATAAAACAATAAGAAAAGGCAACAGTTAAAACAACTTCTTAAAAATGAGCTTTTTTGTTTTTTATCCAAGTGGACCTCTTTTTTTTTTTTTTTTTTTTTTACCACTCAGCAAGATAATTTGTCTGGGAGTCATTTTTCAGTTAACAATACTTCAAGCTTCGTCCCATTCCTTCTTCTCATCATCGTGGTTGTGGTAATTACACTTTTATACACCTCAAAGCTTATTTAGGTGATATTTAATTAATACATTTGCCTTTGCATGTTTCCCTCCACCCCCCCCCCTTCCCCCCTAGCCCCCCCGAGACCGTTTCCCCCCCGCTCCCCCCCCCCTCTTTTGGTATCTTCAATTCTACCTCTATTTCAGCCTCCAGGCCCTCTTTACTGTTAGTCTTAGGATCTCTCTGGCTTCCTACCTAGGATGTCCATATCTCGGCCGCTCTCAGGGACACTTTAAACTCTACCTACCTTCTCCATTTTGTCTCAAAGGCTCCCATTTTTGTCCCTTCACTATACCTTAAATATTCTAGGCTGTGTATTTCATTGATTTTATCAAACCAGTCCCTCATTGCGGGTCTTTCTATCCTTCTCCAGTACTTGGGTATCAAACTTTTTTGCCGCATCAATAAGATGCGGCAGGAACGTTCTCTGGTAGGCTTTGTTGGGCATCTCACTCATATGAAATAGACAGACCCAGGGATCGTCTGGGACGCTAGTCCCCGTTATATCTTTAATAAATCCCCTCACTTCGCTCCAGAATATTTTATTTGTCGGGCATTGCCACCAGATGTGAGCCATTGATCCTGTTTCCTTACACCCCCTCCAACAATATTGTGGGGGTCCATTTTGGAATTTGTTCAGGCGATCCGGGGTCAGGTACATCCTGGCCAGACATCTGAACTTTAGCTCTAGAATTTTGCTGTTAACAGACGTAGCTGATGCCCTGCTTAGGATCAATGACCCCTCTGGGGCAGTGAGCTTTCTTCCTAGCTCCTTCTCCCATTTCTGTACAAACGACGGAGTTTCCATGTTCCCCAGACCTATCAATAATCTATACGTCTGGGAGAACCCCCCCTTCTTGTCTTTGTCCATACACATTTTCTCTAGTGGGCGTAGATTTTCCTTTGATCTAGTTGGTTGTGGGAGGGTTCTTATAAACCGACTCAATTGGTTATACCGCCAAGTATTTATAACCAGTAAGCTTTTTTTGTCCTTTAGCTCTTGATATGTACATATTTTATTCTGTTGCATGACATCTTTTAACTGTATGTTCTCGTCTAGTAGCCACCCCCCAAACCACTCCCCTATCCCTGGTGCAAAATAATCTGAATCCTTAAGTGACATTAGGGGGGAGTTATATCCCCAGTGTTCCCTTTTATGGACATTATCCCATATTTTAAGTGCGTGTTTGGTGATCTCGTGCGTTTCAGTACTTAATTTCCTTAAGTGTGGTGGGATCCAAATTATTTTATTCAACTTAGTATCGCTAATTTCCTTCTCCATTTTTACCCAATGTTTATCTGCTTTATTTTTCGCCCAATCAATTACTCTAGCAAGAGCTATGGCTTCATAATATTTGCGAACATCTGGTGCTCCCCATCCCCCTTTACCCTTGGCTTTTGTCAGTTGTGTAAATTTTAGTCGTGGTATTTTTTCTCTCCAAATGAATCTTAAAAAAATCGAGTGCAGTTTTCTAAGGTAGGCCTGTGGGAGCGCCACTGGCAACATTTGCATTTTGTAGGTTATTCTTGGCAGTACAACCATTTTGTATATGTTTATTCTCCCTCCCCAAGTTAGTTGTCCTAGATGAACTCCCCTAAGTTCTTGCTTTATCTCGTTGAGAAGTGGTAGGAAGTTGGCGTGGAAAAGCGTCTCCTGTGAGGTTGTAATTTTTATCCCTAGGTAGTTTAATTCTTTTTGCCCCCACAGGAAGGGGAAGTGCTTTTGATATGAATGATTTCTAGTTTTACTGGTATTAAGGCTTAATGTTTCCGATTTGTTTGAGTTGATTTTAAAATTAGAAAGCTTTCCGTACTCTGACAAAGTTGTCATTATGTTCGGGAGGGATATCTTTGGGCGCGTTATGTAAAGCAGGATATCATCCGCAAATGCGGCTATTTTATATTCATCCCTACCTATCGTTACCCCGCTGATATCCGGACACTGCCTAATCTTTTCTAGTAAGGGTTCTAGGGTCAGTACAAACAGGACAGGGGAGAGTGGACACCCCTGTCTTGTCCCATTATACATATCAAACGGCTCCGGCAGGACTCCATTTATCCTTACTCTCGCTGTAGGTCCGGAGTATAATGCCCCTATCCTTCTTCGGATCTTAATCCCAAAACCCATCTCCTCTAGTGTGCCCATCATGAAGTCCCAGTCCACTCTATCAAACGCTTTTTCAGCATCTATCGATAAGAGTAGACCTGGGACTCCACTTTTCTTCATCTGTTGCACCGCCAGAAGGGTCTTGATGCTGTTATCCCTTCCTTGTCGGCCTGGTACGAACCCAACCTGATCTGGATGTATGATCCTTTCTATTATAGGTTTTAATCTATCCGCAATTACTTTTGCGTATATTTTCGTATCTACATTTAGGAGGGATATCGGCCTGTAGCTTGAACATAATGTACTATCCTTGCCTTCCTTTGGAATCACAGCTATAGTAGCTGCCAAAGCTTCCTTTCTCATTTCTCCTTTTTCCCCAGTATCATTCATATAAGAGCACATTTTTGGAATTAGGTAATCCTGATATTTTCTATAATAAAGTACCGTCAGTCCATCCGGACCTGGGCTTTTTCCCAGTTGCATCCCTTTGAGCGCTTTTCTCACTTCAAGTTCCATATAGGGGGCTTCTAAGGCGGCTTGTTCGCTTTCTGAGAGATTAGCCAGGCCGCTATCTTTTAGCTACTTTTTGATTTTGTCTTGTTTTTCTTCCCTCTCTTCAGTACTTGTCTTTTTATTCATGGCATACAGCCCCCCCGTAAAACTCCTAGAAGGTCCTTGCGATGTCTTTATCTTTGTAGGCAATCTCGCCTGTTTTAGTTTTTATTTTGTCAATGTACCATATATACTCGAGTATAAGTCATTCCGAGTATAAGTCGAGGCCCTAATTTACCACAAAAAAAATGGGAAAAACTTAGTGACCCGAGTATAAGACGAGGGTGAGAAATGCACAGCTACTGTAAGTGGAAAAGAGGGTCAACAATGCCCATTTGCAGCATCACTGTGCCCATTTGCATGCCTCACTGTGCCCATTTGCAGCCATAGGTCCCCTGAACTTCAAACTCGGTAGTTAAGGGTTCCTAGATGCCCCCTAGTTGCAGCCAAAATTTGGGGTCTCTGAACCCAAAGGGTCCCGAAATGACATTGCTGCAGATGGACACAGTTGACCGAATTTGGGGCCCTGTATCTTGGGGCCACTTAGTGCTAGAACCCCAAAGTTGGTGTGCAAACCCAGTGGAACTAGCACCATAAAATTTCCAAAGCTGGGGTTACTAGCACCAAGTGGCCCTGAGATACAGGGCCCCAAAAATCAGTTCAGAAAATGTCAAGCACTTTTCTGCAGCAGAAAATGACATTTTCCGAACCGGTTTTGGGGCCCTGTTTTCCAGGGCCACTTGGTGCTAGGAACCCCAGCTTTGGATATGTTATGGTACCAGTTCTACAGGGTTTGCACACCAAATTTGGGGTTCCTAGCACCAAGTGGCCCTGAGATATGGGGCCCCAAATTCGGTTCAGAAAATGTCAAGCACTTTTCTGCAGCAGAGAATGACATTTTCCGAACCAATTTTGGGGCCCCGTATCTCGGGGCCACTTAGTGCTAGGAACACCAGCTTTGGATATGTTATGGTACCAGTTCTACTGGGTTTGCACACCAAATTCGGGGTTCCAAGCACCAAGTGGGCCTGAGATACGGGGCCCCAAAATCGGTTCGGAAAATGAAAATTTTTGCTGCAGAAAAGTGCTTGACTCGAGTATAAGTCGAGGGGGCACTTTCAGCACAAAAAAATGTGCTGAAAAATTCGACTTATACTCGAGTATATACGGTAGTTATTGATTTTCATTTTACTTAGGACCCTGGCCAGGAGCCTTCCGGGTCTATTACCTCCTATGTATCTTTCTTTTTTAACCCGGTTGTATACCTTACGATTCTCTACTTCTATGAGCTCACGCATGGCCTCTCTACTCTTGTGTAATTCCACCATTATCTCCTTTTCCCCTGTTTGCTTATGCTGTTGTTCTAGCTCCTGAATGTTTTTCTGTAGGGCTAGTCTTTCCTTAGCCTCCATTTTTTTCTTTTCTGAGCCCGCCTTTATTATAATGCCTCTGATATATGCTTTATGGGCCTCCCATACTACAGCTTCTGAGGTTTCCCCAACCGAGTTAGTTTTAAAGTAGAATTCCATTCCCTCCTTAATACGCTGATCGTTATCTCTATCATGTAGTAGATCCTCGTTTAGTTTCCAGCTATTAGAAGGAGAATTCCCTTTAGCTAATTTCCACCGAAGGCATACTGGGGCATGGTCAGAGAATGTTATTGACCCGATTCTTGTGCCCTCTACTTCATCTATATACCTGTGTTCCACCAAAAAAAAGTCTAGTCTAGAGTACGTCGAGTGTACGGGGGAGTAGTAGGAATAGTCTCTTTCATTCGGATGTTGCAGCCTCCAAATATCTGACAATTGACATTGGTGCAGTTTCTTTTTAAGTTTATTCATCCATATCCCTCCGGTCCCCCGGACACACGACGTACTATCTTTACCCGGGTCAAGGCACACATTAAAGTCTCCTGCAATGATGGCCCTCCCGCTCTTGAAACTTTCAAATTGTGAGAGAATGTCCAAGAGGTACCTTCCAGGGTTGATATTTGGACAGTAGATGTTTGCTAGCGTACATTCCACCCCGTTAAGATTGCCCCTGAGAAACAGGGAACCGTCCCTCAGGGTCAATCATTCTCTCGTCTAACCACAATCTGGCATCTTTGGCAAAACCTATAGCTATACCTTTTGAGCCCTTAATTGGGGAATCCCCGTATTCCCACTTCGGAAAGTCCCGCGAGAGTTTTCTTTGGTTCTTGCCCACATAAAAGTGCATCTCCTGCAAGAAGACCACCTCTGCTTTGAGGAGCTTCAATTCTCTCATTATGTTCGCACACTTTATGGGAGAACTGATGCCCCTCACATTGTATGAAATTAAGTTTATCCCAGTCATCTTGTTATTATACCGTTATGTGGGCTGAACCTCTCTTCTAATTCTAGGGCGCGGGGAGCAGTGCCAAGAGTACCGGTCTCTCCCTCCCCCTCCCCCCCCTGACCCTTGCCCCTCCCTTATCCCCCCCTTGTCCTCCCCCCCAGCCCTCCCCCCCCCTTTTTGGGGTAGCGGACCATCTCGTGGCCCCTTTAACCGTGGCTCTACTAACTCCTCCCGGCCCCTCGGTTCTCCCCCTAGAGGTTGAGCTCGGGGGTACCATCCTTGGATCCACCCGCTTCCCCCCAGAAGTGGCTTGAGAATTCTTCTCTTGCCCAGGGTCTCTGCAGATAGATCTGGGAAGATCTGTAGGTTTGCCTCTCCATATTTCACTTGTTGGTTTGTTCTTATGCTTGATTTAATCCTTTCTTTATCTTGGAAGTTGTGAAACCTGACAATTACATCCCGTGGGGCATCCCCCCTAATCTCCACTGGCTTTCTTATCCTGTGGGCTCGTTCTAGCTTGATCTTTGGTTTATTGTCAGTTGGATCTAATCGGTCTCCAAAGATTTGGTTGATTATTTCTTGTAGGTTCTCTTTCCCCCCTTCCATCTCGGGCAGACCTCTTATCCGCAGGTTCTTCCTCCTATTACGATTCTCCTGATCTTCCAGTTTATACCGTAAATTTCTTTGTTCTTTCTGGATTTCTTCTATCTGCTGTTTAAGGATTTTTATCTCCGTTCCCTGAATGTCCATTGTTGCTTCCAGCTCTTCCACTCTTTTTAATGTATGGCCCATGTCTTGTTGAATTGTTCCGATTTCTGCTTTAATTAGTGTTTCTAATCTTGCGAACATTTCTGCCATCTCGCTCTTACCGTATATACTCGAGTATAAGTCGTTCCGAGTATAAGTCGAGGCCCTAATTTACCACAAAAAAATGGGAAAAACTTATTGACCCGAGTATAAGACGAGGGTGAGAAATGCACAGCTACTGTAAGTGGAAAAGAGGGTCAACAATGCCCATTTGCAGCCTCACTGTGCCCATTTGCAGCCTCACTGTGCCCATTTGCAGCCATAGGTCCCCTGAACTTCAAACTCGGTAGTTAAGGGTTCCTAGATGCCCCCTAGCTGCAGCCAAAATTTGGGGTCTCTGAACCCAAAGGGTCCCGAAATGACATTGCAGCAGATGGACACAGTTGACCGAATTTGGGGCCCTGTATCTCGGGGCCACTTAGTGCTAAGAACCCCAAATTTGGTGTGCAAACCCAGTGGAACTAGCAGCATAATATTTCCAAAGCTGGGGTTTTTAGCACCAAGTGGCCCCGAGATACAGGGCCCCAAAAATCAATTCAGAAAATGTCAAGCACTTTTCTACAGCAGAGAATGACATTTTCTGAACCGGTTTGGGGGCCCTGTATCTCAGGGCCACTTAGTGCTAGGAACTTCAGCTTTGGATATGTTGTGGTACCAGTTCCACTGGGTTTGCACACCAAATTTGGGGTTCCTAGCATCAAGTGGCCCTGAGATATGGGGCCCCAAACTCGGTTCAGAAAATGTCAAGCACTTTTCTGCAGCAGAGAATGACATTTTCCGAACCGATTTTGGGGCCCCGTATCTCGGGGCCACTTAGTGCTAGGAACTTCAGCTTTGGATATGTTGTGGGACCAGGTCCACTGGGTTTGCACACCAAATTTGGAGTTCCTAGCATCAAGTGGCCCTGAGATACGGGGCCCCAAAGTCGGTTCGGAAAATGAATTTTTTTGCTGCAGAAAAGTGCTTGACTCCAGTATAAGTCTAGGGGGGCACTTTCAGCACTAAAAAATGTGCTGAAAAATTCGACTTATACTCGAGTATATACGGTAGTTGGTAATTGTTTGTCCTCCTGGAGGGCCCTTGAGGCCTCTTCCGTTATCTCCGTACCCACAGTGTGGGAGTCCATCTCCGCTAGTTGTCTTCGTGTGCTTATTTTGGATGGGGGTTCGGGGGTTTTGCATTTAGACCCACCTGCCTTCCCAGGGTTTCCTTTGTTCCCATCTTGGACCATATATTTCCTTATAGCGCCCGGGCTTACGCTTGTTCTATTACTGCTGACAGTGCTGACTGTGGCCGCCTTCCCTCCCCTCCCCTTCATTATGCTGTTTGCACTGGGGGTCCCGTGGGACAATTGTAGATATCCTACCGGTGTGGTTCGTATTGTATTTTATTTAGCCTACCCTCTCCGGTGCTCTGTGTTCTGTGCGGTCAGCCGAGGGGTTACTTTCTTCTGGGATCCCGGCCTCTTTGGGTCGGGTATTCCAGAAGCCCTCTAGTTTTCCTTAGCTTACGCCCACACCCTATATTCACACTATGCAGATGCTTTTGTTTTAAATCATCAAAGGGAAAAAAAAAGAAAAAACAAGAGAGATCAGACATAGACATAAAGGGTAACCATCTGAGTTAGAGACCATCAAAGAGGGGACTTTTCCACTGATAACAGTCCTACTCCTATGGACTCCTATCAACTACTACTTTAATATGAGTCCCGATCCAGGTTATCTCCCTATACAGGAGAAGGTAGTACAAAGATAAGTAATATAAGCTGTCTTTCCACAGATCTTGCTTACTTTTCTAATCCGTTACTGAGGAGGGAGATCCTGCATATTGCATTCAGAGTAAGACACTTACCCCCTCAGCTGCTTTTGCACGATCTTACCCGGCTTTTTCCATGCAGCACAAACTTTTTCTTCCACGAGGTCTCCGTGTGCCTGTCGGCCGTTCCGTTCAGAGCTTCAGTGCTTCAGTGTGACTCACCGTCCCCTGGCGACCGTCCTCCTCCTTCACTCCCCGACATGCCTGAACACGCCCAAGGTACTTCACTGTCGCTGCGGGGATCCGTGCCCGAGATGCCTATGGGGATTTGAGGCGCGGGGCATCAGGCTCCAGAGCGGGGGGTAGACGAGCTGCTCTCGGCCGCACGCCGGAGCTAGAGGGAGAGACGTCCGGCATCCCGGGATCAGCAGCCGATCCAACTAGCCACCCACTTCCGGCTCCTCCCTCTCATCCAAGTGGACCTCAATCAATGCCCAGACCTCCAGGGTGCCCATGGCTTCCTCCAAACTAGAAAACATGGACCGGTCAAGGAGCACCGCACAACCTTCCCCAATGGGATCTTCCTGAAGGTGCGTGCTGAGACCCCAATCTGTTTCCAAACCCCTAAGAGCAGCCGCAGGGGAGAAAATAGTAGGCTATAGCCATACTTCTCTCCATGTCACTATACAACTGTAGGGTTGGTGGGGAACGGATAGCTAAGGGGGAGCAAAGGCCTCCCGGCAGTCCTGGGGGAAATAATAAAGAATGTGAGCAAACCTCCTCTAGGGGAGGAATACTATTCCCAATGTGCTACCGAAATGGAAGGGACAAGGAGGTCCCAGAAGAGAAGAAAAGAAAACGTGAGAAATGAAGAGGGAGAGGAGGAAGGGGGAAAAAAGCAGAGTTGGGTCAGGGAGAGGAAGAGTTAATATTATTTCTAGCTGTCAATCCCGGGATGAGCGAAATGTTGTGGAGCGAGGCCCAAGGTTCCCATATGGACCTGAATCTTTCCACTTTATCATTGAGTTTTGCTACTAAATGCTCCTGAGACATAATCCAAGAAATTTTCCTGATACAGCTCTTTTATGAAACAGTGTTTTTTTTCCAACATTTAGCTATGGTACTCTTAGCTCCTAAAAGGATAAAATAAGCTAGTGTCTGTGCATTTTTAGGTAAACCAGGAACAGGCTGATTAAGAAGAGCTATGTGTATGTTGGGGGCCACTGAGGTGTGAAGTAAGTTACTGATAATTCTGAAGATTCTCTGCCAAAATGTTCTAATACGCGGGCAGACCCACCATACGTGAATCATTGATCCCTCGAGCGAACACCCTCTAAAGCAGAGGGGAAGTACCCGGAAAGATCAATGCCAGTCTGGAAGGAACATAGTACCATCTTGAAATAACCTTAAGGCTAGCTTCTATGAGAGAGATATTGTAGATACCTTTATAAGAGCGCGTCCAGGAACTGGACCATTCTGCAGGTGTCCAGGTTCGGCCTGTGTCCTCCTCCCAGGTCTTGGCGTAAGCTGGTATGTCCGACTTAGTCATGAGTTCCGTATAAATCAGTGAAATGCCCCCTTTCTGGTCCTTTGTATTGGAGCACCATAAGGAGTTAAAAGTGGAGATTTGGAATTTTTACACCATA
Organism: Lithobates clamitans; assembly: GCA_037952925.1. NCBI lineage: Eukaryota > Metazoa > Chordata > Amphibia > Anura > Ranidae > Lithobates > Lithobates clamitans. Next base: position 1,558,290 of record JBBGZY010000780.1, on the reverse strand, counting down.
TGGATTGTAGAAAGTGAGACAATTGGGTGAATCTAAATTTTTCGGAGTCCGGCATGTCGAGTTTGGTCTTACAGTAAGAAAAGGATAGGGGGCCAGATGGGGTAAGGAAGTGACCGATCCGGTAAAGGCCTTTATCCGTCCACCATCTAAATGCTTGTATGTTAACTCCCGGGGGAAGTCGGAATTATTGAAAATATGTGATAGGAGTTTTAATGGAGAGGTCAGTGTGGCTTGTCTAAAAAGTTTAGTGCTTAGTGAAACAGAGTGTGATAGGGTGGGAGCCAGTATTGCTGGTCTAATTTTTGGGGCACACCACAGGAGATAGTCAAGTGTGTTGTGGGGAGTAGCTCTTCTTTCCATAGAAAGCCAGTCGGGTTTTGAACCTTTGGAAAAGACCATTGAAATCTGAGCTATTTGCGCAGCCTGGTAGTAACCCCAGAGATCAGGTAGACCCAGACCGCCCTGAGATTTAAGGCGAATGAGGATGTTGGGCGGACAAGTATATCCCTTCTTCCCCCAGACAAAGCGCGTAATCTCTGATTGGAATCTGCGGAGAAAATTTCTCTTGAGTGGGATAGGTAGGGAGCGGAATAAATATAGCAGGCGTGGGAGGAGTGTCATTTTCACCGCATGTACCCTTTCCAGCCAGGACAGACCACATCTAGACCACCTATCAAGATCTCCCCTGCATTTGTTAATCATGGGGGGGTAGTTGGCTTTAAAGAGATTGCTGATGTCTGCTGTGAGGTTAATACCTAAATAACGGATGTTTCCAGGGGCCCAGGGGAAGTCAAAGTTACTGGTGAGTTGTGAGAGGATGTCCGAAGGGACCGTGACATTAAGCGCGATAGATTTGGTCATATTAACCATTAGGCCTAATAGGGCACTAAAAGCTTTTAGAACTTTGTATAATCCCGGGATGGAGATCAGGGGTGAGGTTATATACAGAATAAGGTCATCTGCGTAGAGTGCGCATTTATGTTCCTGATCTCCACACCGTACCCCTTTAATGTCTGGGTTTGATCTGATAGCTATGGCCAAGGTTTCCATTGCTATAGCAAAAAGGAGGGGGGACAGTGGACGCCCCTGCCTGGTACCCCTGCCTATAGGGAACGAGGTCGAGTATCTGCAGATCTACAGACGGACTTGTGCTGTCGGGGAAGAATATAGAGAGCGAATTAGATTCAGGAAGTACGGACCGAATCCCCATTTACTCAGGACACCAAACAGGTATGTCCAATCAATGGAATCAAATGCGTTATGTAGGTCAATTGATAAAAGAAAAGCTTTTTGAGGGGGACTACCATCCCATTGGGATTGTAGAAGGGAAATAATGTCAATGGTCCGTCTAATCTGGTCCGAACCTTGTCGGCCTGGGATAAAGCCTACCTGGTCCTTGTGTATATATGTAGAGATGAAGCTTGCCACCCTATTAGCCACAAGTTTAGTTAGATCTTGATATCATTATTTATTAATGAAATTGGGCCATAATTTCCAACTTCACTTGGGTCTTTCCCTGGTTTGGGAATCATTGAGATAAAAGCTGTGTTAAGATATGTACCTAATGGAGAAGGAAGTTGAAAATTTTTGAAAGATGTGGAGCTAGTGTAGGCGCAAATTTCTTGTAATACCCAGTGGAGAATCCATCCGGACCCGGTGCAGAGCCCAATTTTAGAGATTTGATTGTGTCTAGAATCTCAGACTGGGAGAAAGGACTCTCCAGTGGATCACTATGTTCCGTAGATATGGAGGGCAGTGAGAGGGAGTCTAAAAAGCCCTGTGTAGGTTTACCTGGGTGAGGGGACCGTGGTTTGTAAAGATCCGCGTAGAATTGGAGGAACGCTTCCATAATCTTAGCGGGGTTCTGAGAAAGGTCCCCGGATTGTAGCCTCACTTTCGGGAAAGCTAAGGTTCTAGGTTTGGGGCTGAGTTTAACCGCTAATTTCGAGCCAATCTTGTCCTTTTGAGAGTAAAATTTTGCCCCGACAATCTGAGGTGTTTTTCAGCTGTGGTAGTGAGATTCAAGTTCAGTAGTGCCCAGGCTTTATCCAGTTTAGCTAATGAGTCCTGGGCAGGGTTTATCTTATGAGCCCGTGAGAGAGATTTAAAGTCTGCAGATAGTTTAAGCAGATCCGCTTTATGTTCCGTGCTAATCTTGGCTGACAGTTGGATTAACTTTCCCCTGACTACAGTTTTGTGTGGAGCCCACACCGTCTCAGGAGAGACATCGTCAGTAGAGTTAATAAGGAAATATTCCTTAATGGAGCCTTCAATTATAGCACATTGTATGGGATCGCTCAGTAAGGATTCCTGTAGACGACATTTGGGGGGATCTGTGTGTCCCGAGGAATGCTGAGTGATCAGAGTGACCATTGAGTGGTCCGATAGGGAGGTATCCACTATTTTGGAGTTTACCACCAGTAGAATCGTAGAGGGCCTGGTGAAGATGTGGTCTATCCTGGCATAGGAGCCGTGCGGAGCTGAGTAGTGCGTGTAGTCTTTAGAGTGAGGGTGAAATTCCCTCCAGATGTCTATGAACCTACTCTCATGAAGGAGTTTTGCTAACTTTGCACTTTGTCTGGAAGGGCGTTTAGGTTTAGGAATACCGGAACCATAGCGTAATCAAAAGCAGTGTTGGAGTCCCCGCCAAGGAAGATTGTGCCCTTAAGGTGCAGTTGTATTTTATGCAGGAGGGAGTCAAAGAAAGCTTTCTGACCCTTATTGGATACAAACGTATAAACCTCTCCGTCAATTATCCCTGATACTAAAATGAAACGTCCCTGAGGGTCCAACACTGTTTCCGAGATCGAAATATTAATGTGTTTGGCGAAACAAATTGCTACGCCCTTCGTTTTGTTATGTGTAGAGGCGAGAAAAAATTGGGGGAAGTGCTGGTGAAGGAACGTGGGTTGGTACAAAGTGCGGAAGTGGGTTTCCTGGAGGAGTAGGACATCTGTATGCATGGACTGATATTGTTGGAAAAGTTTTCTGCGTTTAATGGGTGAGTTGAGTCCCTGTATGTTGTGTGATGTGATTTTAAGCGTAGGCTTCTTGGTACTAGCGCTAGCCATTACATAGGTGTGGGGGAACCCTTCTCCAAGTAAATGTCTTACCTTGCTGGGAGGGGTGTAGAGCTCTAGAGGACCTGTGAATGAGGACTGCCATTGTGTTGGGACCTGGGAGGAGAGACCGAAGCCGAACCCGGAATCTGAAAGCTTTCGGCTGGATAGGGAAGGGGGAGGGGAGAAAAGAGATGAAAGAGAAAAGGATGAGGGAGCCCATCCTGACCCTGCATCCTGAGAGGACCGGAGCCCCACCCTTGGGGCGTCCGGGTAAGGAACCAGTGCCGAGAACTGTACTTCTGGTTCCTGATGGAGGTGCACTGTATCCACCACTGCCCTGCCACCTGTGCAACATAACTAAAAGGAAGACTGCAGTCAAGGAGGCAGACTTCTTTAAGATAATTGTCAGAACAACCCAGAGAACATGAACAACTTAACAAAAAAAAAAACAATATAAAAATGCAAAAGCAGAACTGCATCCGAGAAAGAGTCATCTCACCTGCCCTTCCCCCGAGGGGTTCCTTCAACCTCCCCAAAGCCCAGGGGAGAAAGGCAGGTCGGGGTGAGAAGAGACCCGGAACACCATTAAAGAGAAAAATAGGTTAAACCCTCCGGTCAGCAGCCATTTCATTTGGATCTGTAATTCAACTTTGGGAGGTATTTGTCCAGCAATAGCAGTAGGTATAATCTCTTATCCCCTCTTTAAACTGAGAAAAAAAAAAATTATTTGAGTAAATGTCCTTTTAAATGCATGCTAATAGTTTGCAGCCTTGCTTGCTGCAGCTTGGCATTGCATGCTATTGCTGATCCTGTGATCTACCAGGACCCTCAGATTCTTTTCCATCCCTGATTCCCTCAGCAGTTCTGCCCCCTAGCAAGTAACTTACATGCATATTTTTTAATTCATTACTTTACATTTTTCAATACTAATCCTCATTTGCCATGTAGTTACTCACACCTCTATTTTATTGAGGTATTGTAAAGTGCTGTGAAGTTATTACCCTGCTTAGCTTTATCGTCAGCAGCCACTAAGCTTGAACTATTTATAACATCCTCTATATCGTTGGAACAAATTAAACAGGATTAGTCCTGGAACTGAGCCTTGGGCTACCCCACTTGCAACTCCAGACCATTGAAAAGATACGCTATCACCACTCTCTGGACACACTTCCGTAACCATCTTTCTATCCAGGTACATACACTATCGTCAATGCCAACAGACCTCAATTTGTAAATTAAGCCTTATCATGTGAAACTGCAGACTACCAGGTAAGCTGCAGAGATGCTGAATAGAACAGTGCTGTCAGTGATGTCAAAAGTCAGCAGCACAGGGTAACTGCTGAGGTTTGATGCAGAGTAAATTTGTGTTCTCTATATGACTCTGCAGAGCAAATCCTGATTTGAAATGTGACCTTCTGCTCCTGGCCATTTGATAAGGGCCACTGTGCCCATGACAACCCCCAGCATTCTCCCTGCAGTTCACTTTAAAATTACAGTAGATGTACACATATGTATATAGGCATATAATATGCCTAGAGTAAAAAAAGAAAAATACCTAATGTTTTCCCATGGCTGATGCTTCATTCCATCTCTGTTTAACTGCATACAGAGTATTTTCCAAAAATATGGCACACATGCATGTGTGGATAAATGCTAATGCAATGAAGTGTCAGCATTTACATAAGTACAGGGGCGTATGAGGGAATACTTTCCATGCTGTTCAGGTTGGCTTTGTAGACAGCTGTTTTGCTGCCCAACATCCACTTAACCCATTTTCCTTGAAGGAGATGAGAAAAGGTCTTGAGAGCCTCCCAGGCTGCCAAGAGTTCTAAAACAATGTGACATGGAACAGTTATCTTCTAATGCCCCTGAGCATGTTCTCACAGGCAGTGGGCCCCCAGCCCCAGAGACTAGCATTCAATCTAAAAAAGATCCAACCTCAGGGCTGAGGGGCCATCCCAGAGACCAGTTGCCTTGCACTATCCACCTCATCAAAGGCATACACAATAATATCTTGTGGTCCCATTGAAGAAGGAAGTGCGTCTGCAATCATTTAATCACTGAGCCCAAGGGACTACTTGAATGACTGCTGTCATTAGCCAGAGATGAACCATGCAATCCTCCACACTCAATGGGGGTTTGATGACTGTGCATACACATCAATTGTGCCATCTTATTGTGATGTAACACTTATTGCTGTTTGGTTCTACACAAGACCCCCAGATGCAATAATTCTGTACAGGGAACAACTGGCATTTTTGATCATTTATAAGCAATCCGAAGAGAGACAGGGTTTGAGCAACTACTGTCTTGTTGTTCAGCAATAGGTAGGTGGGACTTTACAAAGACCAGCACATCTTACGGATAGTAGAAAATGTGGATATTCTGCAGATGTAGAAGGGCCATCACTGAGAGAAAAAACTTTTGAAAAGATCTTCAGGGAACTACTTCTGTGATGTTTTGGAGGACTGACCTGATTTTTTCTTGATATTCTATAGAAAGGATCCCTGGGTTCCTCCTCACTGGGCACAAAAAAAGCCTACTCATTTTAAATGCTCTGTTATCTCGAAAGCCTTCTCTGAATTCGCTGTTGCTACAGAAAGGCTGGTGGCACTTCTACTTGTCCTAAAGGATGAGACCAGATTTTTCACCCACCACACTTTGTATGGCCACGTCAAGGAATTTCCTAAATAAATTCTTGCTATTAAAATAAACTGAAAAAGAGCCTGCTTTAAAAAGAAATCAGTGCCTGAGCCACAAAGCCCACTTAGCTGTAACGAAATGGCCCCATAATTTTTCCTGAAAGTAACAAGGTCAATGGTGAACTTGGCTAGGAAGTCTGAGGATAATTTCAGCTCATCCAAAGCTGTGATAATGGCTGCTGGCTTTACTCCAGACTTGATGGCTTGTTCTAAGTTATCAATCTACATCTTTAATGCCTTGGATACCAAGGTTAGGGCAATAGCTGGATGGCATGTTAGGCCTGCTGACGCATAGAGCTTATTAAGATCTGCATCAATACAGCAATCCATATGATCTTTTAAATGCTAGCTCTCCATGGGCAGAGTCACATGTCTGGTCAACCACCAGGGAAGTTGCCCACAGGCTTGAGTCCATCTGCCTGAGAGGATATCATTTAACTCGGTTCTAAATAGTAGTTTTTTAATTTGGATTAATCCATTTCCTATGTATCATTTCTTCAATGAAGGAAAAGCAAGAAACTTCCTTCTTATGCCCCTTTCATATGCGAGGCCCGCTCGGAACCGCCTGTCTGTTTTTCAGGTGGATCTGAGCGGGTCACCCATTGACTTATATGGGCACGTGGATGTCAGTGGAGACATCAAAACAGACGGATGGTGATCCGCTGGACGGATGGCGAACGTATTGGATGAAAATGGACAGGCGGATCCGTTCTTAAGCTTGAGGAAATATTTCCTAACTTTTTTTTTTTTTTTATTAGGCAAAGTTGTTTTTTTTGCCATTGTAGACCATATCTGACAGCTTCAACAAATGGAGTCACCAACGGAAATGCAAAGGAGAGGCAAGCTCCACAAGCCCAGCAAATCCTAGTATTAAGGTGATTGGAGATAGGACTCCTCAAAGTAGATTATAGGTTCTGTTGCTGAGGGCTACACGCCCTATCATGGCTTCTGTGATTAGGACTATTAGAAGGAGGAGTAGGAGGAGAATGTTGAGTCTTTTGGAATGCTTTTGTCACAGATTAGGGAAACTTCTCCCACTAGGGCAGAGTGGCTTCATGTAGCAGCTTAATGGACACGGAGTACTCATCCAGTCGCTCTCTTGGGAGAGGTGAGAGCCTTGAGATAGGGTGAGGTGAAGAATCCAAGACACCGCCAGGTCTTTACCAGAGCTCCTAGAGTTGGAGTTGTTATGCTGCAGATGGTGTCCAGGTTGCGGTCCAAGCAGGCTGCAGCTGAGAGCAGATGAGATTCTTTTGCAGCACTGGGATAGTGCGTACACAGAAAAACAAGCAGGAGTGCTTGAACACACACAGAATCGCAGGCAGGGAATATAGGTGCAGGTAATGACAAATTGACAGACACGCAGAGAAACAGACTAGTGCAGACAGTCAGGGACGTGCAGAATGGGAAGAGACAAGATGTTGGTAGGAAACAAACAAGGGACACAGGCTCACAAGAAGGGGTACACAAGACTGGATGCACAAAAACTTGGATTACAGTGCATCCAGAAAGTATTCACAGCGCCTCACTTTTTCCACGTTTTATGTTACAGCCTTATTCCAAAATGGATTAAATTCATTATTTTCCTCCAAATTCTACAACCAATACCCCATAATGACAACGTGAAAGAAGTTTGAAATCTTACAAATTTATTAAAAATAAAAAAATTAAAAAATTACATGTACGTGCTGTAAGTATTCACAGCCTTTGCCATGACACCCAAAATTGAGCTCAGGTGCATCTTGTTTCCACTGATAATCCTTGAGATGTTTGCACAACTTGATTGGAGTCCACCTGTGGTAAATTCAGTTAATTGGACATGATTTGGAAAGGCACACACCTGTCTACATAAGGTCCCACAGTTAACAGTGCATGTTAGAGCACAAACCTAGCCATGATGTCCAACGAATTGTCTGTAGACCTCTGAGACAGGATTGCACAGATCTGGGGAAGGGTACAGAAACATTTCTGCAGCATTGAAGGTCCCAATGAGCACAGTGGCCTCTATCTGTAAATGGAAGAAGTTTGGAATCACCAGAACTCTTCCTAAAGCGGGCCGCCCGGCCAAACTGAGTGATCGGAAGGACCTTAGGGAGGTGACCAAGCACACGATGGTCACTCTGACAGAGCTCCAGCATTTCTCTATGGAGGGAGGAGAACCTTCCAGAAGAACAACCATCTCTGCAGCACTTTATTAATCAGGCCTGTATGGTAGAGTGGCCAGAGGGAAGCCACTCCTCAGTAAAAAGCACATGACCGCCCGCTTGGAGCTTGCCAAAAGGCACCTGAAGGACTTTCAGACCATGAGAAACAAAATTCTCTGGTCTGATGAAACAAAGATTGAACTCTTTGACCTTAATGGCAAGTGTCATGTCTGAAGGAAACCAGGCACTGCTCATCACTAGGCCAATACCATCCCTACAGTGAAGCGTGGTGGTGGCAGCATCATGCTGTGGAGATGTTGTACAATGGCACAAACTGGGAGACTAGTCAGGATTGAGGGAAAGATGAATGCAGCAATGTACAGAGACATCCTTGATGAAAACCTGCTCCAAAGCGCTCTGGACCTCAGACTGGGGCGAAGGTTTATCTTCCAACAGGACAGCAACCCTAAGCACACAGCCAAGATAACAAAGGCGTGGCTATGTTTTCTCCTTTAAGTAAATGTATGCTGTGCCTATTGTCACCACCGGGGGCTGTCAAGAGCACATACCTTTCATGCCTGTTCCGTCTGTCTCAGTATCCACGCTGTACGCTCCTCCAGCCAGGCTCCAGGTAGGGTGGGTAAGGGGGGTTCTTTCCTTAGGGATTCTCCTCCCATGGCTTAGGGGGGCCGGGGTGAGCCTGAGCAAGCAGCGGTAGTATACCGCACCACCCGCCGCCGCTGCCGCCATTTTCGGCAGGTTGCTATCCACCGGCCCTTCTCTCTCCTCCGCCCCAGCCTCCCCTCCATGCTTGTCCCGGGGATCGGAGCCTCGGCTCGCGCGGGAAAGCACATGTTTTTGAAAAAACGAGGGGGGGGGGTGGTCGGAGGAGGGTGGGGTGGAGCATTAACGCGATGTCCGGTGTGATTAGACGCCCACATCGCTGGCTACACAGGCTATACAGTGCACTCTCAGGTGCACACAGCCTATGGAGGAACACAGAGCTGATGGGGGGCGCATGTGAGGTGGGACACAGGCATTTTCCCAGGCAGCATTTGCTTAAACACCAGACTGGGCAGTGGTAGCAGCGGCAGTTGCTGAACTACATCGCTCAGCAGTCAGTGTTTTTTGTGGTACCTCTACCTTTGTTGCTTGGCACTATGGGTAGAAGAAGTACAAATACCCCGAAAAATAGAGGCTCTAAGGCAGTGGTTCTCAACCCTCCTAGTGCCATGACCCTTTCATAAAATTTCCCAAAATGTGGGGACCCCTAACAGTAAAATTATTTTCGTAGCGTGGGTTGTTAGCATCCAAGCCAAGACAAGTAATTTGTGCCCCTAACCCACGGACATTTAATGCTCCCTGAGTCCCTTCTACTCGTACAGTATTAAAACCCCTTATGGTACATTTTAGGATGTACTACTCTTTCTATTTGTTCTCCTTTTATCTCTCTCTATCCTAATCTCATGTTTTTTCCCCCCATCCCTCTCTCTAGCCATCTTTCTTGTTCTTTCTCTTATTCTTTCCTCTCCCTTTTTCTTTGTTCATCTCCCTCTTTTCCTCTCCCTTCCATGTAGTCTCAATTTTTATTCCTTCTCTTACTCCTTGGTGCGTGTGTGTGTGTGTGGGGGGGGGGGGGGGTGTAATAGGAGGAGTGGCAGTCCTGGCAGTGAGTTGGGATCAGTGGCAGTGCTGGTGGGGGGGTGGGATCAGTGGCATGAGTGGGCGGCCGCTGGCTCCAGGAACAGCCCAGCTGGGGGGCCACAAAAAGGCTGGGCTAGCAGCGTGGGCTTCATGAACAGCCCAGGATTCGGTGACCCCTGGCAAATTGTCATTCGACCCCCGAGGGGGTCCCGGCCCCCAGGTTGAGAACCACTGCTCTAAGGGATCTCCCTCAGGCTCTGAGGACCCCCCTTCTGCATCACCTTCTGCCCCTGAAGGACCTGGGATGGCTGGCCAGGGTGAGCCGTCGGGGTCAGGGGCTGCATCTGCTTCTGGCACTTCAGCCCCTGTATACATTACGCAGGAGGTTTTTTCCTCAACCATTAATGGTTTAGAGGAAAGACTAATGGCCTTAATCGCATCTTCACTCAGTGGAAGAAAACGCACTAGGTCTCCCTCTGTCACCCAGGACCCTCAAGCAGAGGAACTCTGGGAAAAAGGAGAGGAATCCCTCTCAGAGGATGGGGATGAGACAAATGATTCCTCTTCTGAGGAATCAAGTGGAGAAGGGCCCTCTTCAGCTTCTCAGGATGAGGAGGTCTTGGTGCAAATTCTTGCTGGATTGGTCCACTCCACATTCAAGTTACCCGTATCTGAGTCAGTTAAAGAAGCCTCTTCTTCTTTGGGTTCACTGAAGCCTCCTCAAACAACACATGCTTTTCCTATTCATAGTTTACTGGAAAAGCTCGTTTACTCTGAGTGGGATCACCCAGATAAACATTTTTTTCCACCTAAAAAGTTTGCAACACTTTATCCTATGGAAGAAAAATTTAGGAAAATGTGGGGTATACCGGCAATTGACGCCGCCATTTCCTCCGTAAATAAAAGTCTGACTTCGACAACGCTCAGATGCTTAGGGATCCAACTGATAAAAAGATGGAATTCCTGTTAAAAAATGTTTTTTCCTTGGCAGGTTCAGTAGCTCAACCTGCAGTGGCAGCAATCGGAGTCTGTCAATACTTGAGAGACCATGTTAAACAGGTCCTCAAAGTTTTACCTGAACAGCAAGCCCGGGGGTTGGCCAACCTACCAGCGGCTTTATGTTTTGCTGTTGACGCAATCAGAGATTCTATCATCCAAACCTCTCGCCTTTCGCTTGGGTTGGTGCATATGCGTAGAATATTATAGTTGAAAAATTGGTCAGCCGAATCACCATGTAAGAAGCTTTTGGCTTGATTTCCATTTTGTGGTGCAAGGCTGTTTGGAGAGGATTTGGACAATTATATCCAAAAGATCTCTAATGGGAAAAGCACACTCTTACCAGTTAAGAAAAGGAGTAAACGTCCCTCTTTTAAACGGGCTCTTTCCCCAGTGCCAGGAGCATCAGCCTCCAGGCAGTCGCGACGGCCTCCTCCGTCATGCTCAAGAAATAAATTTCAGAGTCGACCCCAGGGACAAAAGAAGTCCTGGGGGAAGAAGCCTACTAGACAAGACACTAAAGCCTCTTTATGAAGGAGCGCCCCCGCTCGCTCGGGTGGGGGGAAGACTGCTACAGTTCTCAAGGCTCTGGCAGGAAGATTTCCAGGACAGATGGGTGATCTCCACGGTAACTCAAGGTTACAAACTGGAGTTCTGAGAATTCCCCTCTCCTCGTTTCCTCAGATCAAATGTCCCCAGAAATCCAGAGAAAAAGAAGTCTCTCCTTCTAACGTTGGAGCGACTATTGTCGCAAAAGGTCATCGTGGTTGTTCCCACGAAAGAGCAGGGATTGGGGTTTTTTCAAACCTTTTCATGGTTCCAAAACCAAATGGAGATTTCACACCCATTCTGGATCTAAAGGATCTAAACTGATTCCTAAAGATTCGTTCCTTTCGCATGGAATCAATTCGATCTGTAGTCTCCATCCTACAAGGAGGAGAACTTCGGGCGTCAATAGACATCAAGGATGCGTACCTGCATGTACCTATTTTCCCTGCTCATCAAAAGTACTTGCGTTTCGAAGTAGAAAAACGCCACTTTCAGTTTATAGCCCTGCCTTTCGGGCTAGCCACTGCACCTCGGGTGTTTATAAAGATCTTGGCTCCTCCTCTGGCCAGATTAAGGGCTCAAGGTATAACAGTAATAGCATACCTAGATAACCTGCTCTTGATAAACCAGTCGGTAGCCCGCCTGGACCAGAACTTGGTCACCACAGTCAACTACTTGGAATACCTAGGTTGGATTCTCAACTTAGAAAAGTCTTCTTTAAAACCAGTAAGAAGACTAGAGTATTTGGGCCTGGTCATAGATACAAGCCAAAAGAAGGTATTTTTAACTGATTCAGGTAGTCAGGACAAAGAAGGGTCCTTCTATTCGCCTTTGTATGAGACTGCTGGGAAAGATGGTGGCTTCATTCAAAGCAGTTCCCTATGCTCAGTTTCATTCGAGACTACTGCAACACAGTATCCTGTCTGCCTGGAACAAGAAGGTGCAGGCATTAGATTTTCCGATGCGTCTGTCTCCTACAGAGCCTCGGTTGGTGGTTAATACCCGAAAATCTGCAAAAAGGGAAATCCTTTTTACCGGTTACCTGGACAGTGGTAACAACGGATGCCAGTCTTTCGGGTTGGGAAGCAGTTCTGGAACAGTCAGCAGTCCAAGGGAGATGGTCCAAAACCAAGAGGACCTTACCCATCAACGTTCTGGAGATCCGTGCAGCGTATCTAGCCCTAAAGGCCTGGACTCTCAGGCTACAGGGTTGCCCTGTAAGGATCCAGTCTGACAATGCCATAGCAGTGGCTTATATCAATCACCAAGGAGGCACCAGGAGTCATGCAGCTCAGGGAGAAGTGAACCAGATTTTAGTCTGGGCAAAAAAGCATGTGCCATGCATATCGGCAATTTTCATTCCGGGGATAGAGAACTGGCAGGCGGACTATTTGAGTCGCCGGCAGTTAGTCCCAGGGGAATGGTCTCTTCACCCCGACGTCTTCTTGGCCATATGTCAAAGATGTGGGGTTCCGGATGTAGATCTCTTTGCATCTAGATTCAACAAGAAAATCGACAAGTTTGTGGCAAGAACAAAGGCTCTTGCATGTGGGACAGATGCGTTGGTGACTCTGTGGCATCGGTTCTCACTGATTTATGCATTCCCTTCTATTCTGCTACTGCCACGACTCCTTTGCAGGATCAGGCAGGAAAAGAAGTCGGTACTTCTGGTGGCCCCAGCTTGGCCCAGAAGAGCTTGGTATGCAGAAATAGTAAAAATGACAGTAGGTTCCCTGTGGACCCTACCGCCACGTCCAGACCTGTTATCCCAAGGTCCAGTATTCCATCCTGCCTTACAAATGCTAAATTTGACGGTTTGGCTATTGAAACCCACGTTCTGAAGAGTCGTGGGCTTTCAGGTCCTGTGATCTCTACCTTGATCAATGCAAGGAAACCAGCTTCCAGAGTGATTTATCATAGAGTCTGGAAAACTTATGTATCCTGGTGTGAATCCAGGGGTTGGCATCCCAGAAAATATGTAATAGGCAGAATTCTTGACTTTCTGCAAATTGGATTAGAAATGAAACTGGCCTTGAGTATCATCAAGGGCCAGGTCTCGGCCTTGTCAGTATTATTTCAATGGCCACTTGCTTCACATTCTTTGGTCCGAAGCTTTATGCAGGGGGTAACGCATCTTAATCCTCCGGTTAAGGCGCCTCTAAACCCCTGGGACTTGAATTTGGTTCTGTCAGTTTTACAGAAACTGCCTTTTGAACCAATACGTCAAATTCCCTTGGTCTTATTGACAAGGAAGTTAATTTTTCTGGTAGCCATTTCTTCTGCTAGAAGAGTATCAGAATTAGCAGCTCTTTCTTGTAAAGAGCCTTATTTAATCATGCACAAGGATAGAGTGGTATTGCGCCCTCATCCTACCTTTCTACCGAATGTGGTTTCCGATTTTCATCTAAACCAAGATATTATTCTGCCTTCCTTTTTTCCAGATCCCTGTTCTAAGGAAGAAAGGTCACTACATTATTTGGATGTAGTAAGAGCAGTCAAAGCCTATCTGGAAGCAACTGCTCAAATTTGCAAAACAGATCTTTTGTTTGTGTTGCCAAAAGGTCCCAATAGAGGACAGGCAGCGTCAAAGTCTACCATTTCAAAATGGATTTGACAAGTGATTGTTCAAGCTTATGGTTTGAAACAGAAAATTCTGTCTTTTCAAATCAAGGCGCACTCCGCAAGGGCTATTAGTGCTTCGTGGGCGGTGCATCACCGGGCCTCTATGGCTCAAATCTGTAGGGCAGCAACCCGGTCTTCAGTCCATACATTCACCAGATTTTATCAGGTGGATGTAGGAAGCCATGAGGATATCGCCTTTGGGCGTAGTGTGCTGCAGGCAGCGGTACGAGGTCCTCAGGTCTGATTACACCCTACTTTGTTGTGGTTCCCCTCCACTCAGATAGCATTGCTCTGGGACATCCCATCAGTAATTACTGAGGCTCTGTTTCCCGCGATGTATGAGAAAGAAAATAGGATTTTTTATAACAGCTTACCTGTAAAATCCTTTTCTTTTGAGGTACATCACGGGACACAGAGGTCCCACCCCTCTTCTAATACACTTATATTGCTTTGCTACAAAACTGAGATATCTCTGTAAGGGGAGGGATTATATAGGGGGTTGAACTTCCTGTTTAGGGTGTGCCAGTGTCCAATCACCTAGTGATACCCTATATAACCCATCAGTAATTACTGAGGCTCTGTGTCCCATGATGTACCTCAAAAGAAAAGGATTTTACAGGTAAGCTGTTATAAAAAATCCTATTTTTGATTTTATTTTTAATAAATTTGCAAAGATTTCAAACAAACTTCTTTCATGTTGTCATTATGAGGTATTGTTTGTAGAATTTTGAGGAAAATAATTAATTTAATCCATTTTGGAATAAGGCTGTAACATAACAAAGTGGAAAAAGTGAAGCGCTGTGAATACTTTTTGGATGTACTGTACAAGAGACAGTGTAGTAACACAAGATTCACAAAGCTGCTAGTTTGTGGACATAATTGAAACACAGCAATTGAACCAAGGAAAGAGGCAATGCCTCAAAAATGTCACCCTTGAGACCCTACACTTACTGGCATTGAGGACTCTGGTAAAATGACCACCTGAGGACTTCCTGTTCATCGGCAATGCACTTCCTGATTATTAGTGACACACTTCTGCTCCAACGCTGCACCTCCAGTGTCTCTGCTGGCTTTTTTGCGGCCACTTCCTTCCATCACATCCATTCTCACTTTGAATTGTGGACCGTGCCATACCCACTGGTTGGGTTATTCACACGCGTGCCTTCCATTTACAGTCCCACCATGATAGAGATGCTGCTCATTTGCTGCACACCATGGAAACTATAGCAAGTGCATTACCATTCACATTAACATTGTCACTATTTATGAACTGTCTACTTGTTTTATTTTGATCCATTTGTTCTGATTTAATAAAGTGCATTTTTGGACATTTCTTGCAAGTGGACATTCTGTCACATTAATATATTACCATTACTACAGAGTACTCGCGGCTCAGGCATGCAGATGAACACTTATGTGATATTGGATCATGTGGCAGTGGCTCAAGTTCAGTATTGGCCAACTCAGTCAAGCAGTTCAATTAATAAGAACATTGCCACAAACACTCATCATATCCCCACTGTCCTTGCACTGGATTTTATGTGTTGTTAGTGTGTGAACCTGTTGCTCAAACTGAACAATCCAAATGCTAGCCTTTTAAAACCGAGCCCCTTCTGGTATTGGCTGGAAGCTGGTGGCTGCAACCAAAGGGAAAGGCCCAGCAGTGGAACCTGGAACAGGCAAGTGTGATAGCTTTCCGCCAGGACATTTATCTCCAAAACAAGAAAACAAATTGAGTGTTCTCTTTTGCTAAAGACAACTCCAACTCTAATGCTGATCAAAAACTGCTTACCTCTGCCATTAATTTACTGTCCTAGATGGTGACTTGGAAGAACTCATAGTTGCAAGGAGTGGCAATAATGTATTTAGAAAAATAACAGAAAATGATAGAGGAGCATCTAAGGCTCCTTAGATGATACAAAGCCACACTCACCTGCAAAATAGCCACAGGAAAGACACATGGAAAAGGCAAGGAAAGAGCAGGGGATATTAGTAAAACAGATATTTAAATAGCCTACCCAAAATCTGAGGGCAGGACACCAAATCACAAGAAGACTGAACACTGCATGCACAGCACCCGGAAGATGCAGGACTAGAAGAAAGGAGAAAAAAAGGGACATTGTGTGCCTAGAATGCCAACACAATGAGCACAATGCCTGTGTCTAGCAGCAGCCTCAGGAAAAAGTAGTGAGAATCCCAGGAAAGGTTAGACGAGAGAGAGAGGAACAGCATATGAGCTATCTGCCATGGAAAAAAAGGCAGTTTATGCCACTAAATAACCAGACCCTTGGCACCTAAGGGCACGCCCAAAAAGTAGGATTTACCATACAACATGGATGTTGCCCACTTTGAAGATGTTGAACCAGGCTGGGATGAGGTAGAGGTAACCCAGCCAGATGAACCTGGAGCGCAGAAAAAACAAAGAACATTGGGTAGAGATTCTCCCTTTATATTTGCAAGCTAGGGTGTCTTAACGGGTTCAGGAGGTGGAGTTCACTTGTAGTATGCTGTCATAGGGAGTGCCACAAAAACACTGTGAAAATGTAGACTTTTTATTTATTTGAAGGGCACAAAATCAAATTATTTAGAGGATAACAAAGCACCTCTTGCTTGCCATAAATAATAAGAAAAAACTGCTCTACCCAAGCCCTCCACCTAAGCAGCCTAGATTACCTGACCTCTGGCTACCAATCATTAAAGACTGCAGATTCTATTATTTTCAATTAGACAGACTTTAGTAAACTTGCAGTGATGTAACACAATCAAAAAAGCACAAAGGTAGCAGCTTACATGTAATGACTGACCAAACACGGCTGACACATTTGTTGATGATTACAAGCTATACATATAAACAAGGTTTGTAAAATATATTAACACACCTAGGTAAGATTTTACTGCGCTAATTCCCTTTCTGCATATGTGTGTATATATATATATATATATATATATATATATATATATATATATATATATATATATATAAAAACACACTACTGTTCCCCCATACTTTTCTATGTTTTCAAATTGTGAAATGTGAGATCATTATACACATTTTCTGCAGTCGCAAGGCTATGGTTGGGATAGAAGAAACAAGCATCTGGAACTGACGATATTATGTTTGCTGCAGTAGAGCTGTTAGTCGAGGTCACAGCTGTTGTCACCGTTTCCTCCAGCACAATTTATGGCTATCGTTGTCACTGACTCTTTTCTCTGTAGGTATATTCAGATCTCAATTTTTGATCTCAAGAGGATTTGTATTGTGTCGGTATGTTGTTTGACATTTACTGTAACTTAATACCAATTATTCTGTATAAATGTGGTTCACAATTTATAAAAAGCTGGAAGACATGATTAGCATATTAATATAATTGTTTTTAACAAAGTGTGCAAATGAATAATATTGCACTTTTAAAATTTTCTGAATAATTTTCCAAGCACTTGGCTAACTCTCAATCACAGATGCGCTGCGCAGGTAAGCCTTGTTGACTGGCAGGAACAGCCTTAGCACCATATCAGAGCAGAAGAAATGTGGCTAATACATGCAGGATCAAATTATCCTGCAGCCTAATAAAAATTATGTGAAGGCTATAATATTAACTTCCGTCCACCTTTTTGGGGCCGCTTGTCATTAGCATTTGCATACTTTGTTCATGTGATCGGTCACTTTACCCAAAAATATTATTTATTTTATTTAGATGTTGAAGAGGAAAACAATCTAACAGCTGCTTATATCATCAGTAGTAAGAGCTCTGCACTCCAATTCCTAAAGGCCCGTACACACCATCAGAAAATCGGAAGTAAAATTTTGTCTGCCGATGAACGATCTGCCGATTTTCTGATTGTTAGTATAGTGCTTTCGACAGCCGATTATGAATATTTCGGATGACAAAAACTGGATGTGCAGGCTCTAAAATTTTTGTCGAATGGGAACACATTGTCCAATTTTCGTTTAATTAGTACAGTTTTCGGCCAAAAAAAAAATCGTAAGAGCAAGACTACACATGCACAGAAACGAAAGAACACATAAAAAACAATTCAACACATTACATCACTTCTAACGTTGAATTCTGTCGT
Organism: Lithobates clamitans; assembly: GCA_037952925.1. Taxonomy (NCBI): domain Eukaryota; kingdom Metazoa; phylum Chordata; class Amphibia; order Anura; family Ranidae; genus Lithobates; species Lithobates clamitans. The sequence continues at coordinate 1,540,497 of JBBGZY010000780.1, read as the reverse complement.
ATGAGAATTTTCATATGGTGAGTAACCTCTTCACTTTCGATATGAGACTAGCAGCATACAAAGAACGGACGAAAATTAAATTCGTCCGATAATCTGATCGTGTGTACCTAGCATAAGTCTCTACATCTGCAGAGACCATTACTTTGGCCCACTCTGTTATATTTTTAACCACTTGCCGACCGAGCCATAGCCGAATGACGGCTACAGCGCGGTCGGATAACTCTGGGAGGGCGTACTATGATGTCCTCCCAGAATCCCGCTTCCTCACCTGGGAATATCCGTGACTGGATCTGGCGCATCCCGGTTAAGGGCCTATGACAGCAGCCCATTACCACGTGATCGCTCCGTCTAATGATAATAATTGTAAACAGCCGGCGCATGCCCGTTTCAGCTCTTCCCCTCTCCATACTAATCAATTTGGCTGGATATGTAGTGCCCAAAGCACTGATCTTTGCCCATTCCTTCCTCATCCCTCATACTTAACCATCCTCCTTCATGCTCAGCCATCCTCCTTCATGCTCAGCCATCCCCATCCATGCTCAGCCATCCTCATCCATGCTCAGCCATCCTCATTTATGCTCAGCCATCCCTGGCTCATCCATCCCCATTCACGGCTCATCCCCATCCATGCTCAGCCATCCTCCTTCATGCTTAGCCATCCTCCTTCATGCTCAGCCATATCCATCCGTGCTCAGCCATCCCCATCCATGCTCAGCCATCCTCATTCATGCTCAGCCATCCCCGGCTCATCCATCCCATTCACCGCTCATCCCCATCCATGCTCAGCCATCCCCATCCATGTTCCATGCTCAGCCATCCCCATTCATGCTCAGCATCCCCATCCACGGCTCAGCTATCCCCATCCATGGCTCATTCATGTTCATCTATGGCTCATCCATCCCCATCCATAGCTCATTTATGCCTCATTCATGCTCATCCATGCCACATCAGTTCTCATCTGTGCCACATTCACGCCACTACAGTGCCCATCCGTGCCACTACAAAAGTGTAATAGGTAGTCAAATTAGATTTGAAATGTATGCCCCGAGAACACCTGATGGTGCTCCCTTCATGTTGGGCCTCTGTATGTGGCCTGGCTGTGTAAAAGTCTCACACATGTGGTATCACCATACCCAGGAAAGGTAGCAGAATGTATTTTGGGGTGTAGTTTTTGCTATGTACATGCTGTGTGATAGAAATATCGTATAAATGGGCAGCTCTGTGTAAAAAAAAAAAAGGGTTTTCATTTTTCTTTCCACATTTTCCAAAAACTTGTGGAAAAAAATGACATGTTTAAAAGACTCATTATGCCTCCTAGAATATACGTTGGGGTGTTTACTTTCCAAAATGGGGTAATTTTTTGGCCGTTTCCATTGTTCTGGTACTCCAGGACCTTAAAAATTGCAAGACATAGTCATGAAATGATATGTGTAATTTATGCTCCTTGAATGCCTGATGGTGTTCTCTGCATGTTGTGCCTCTGTATGCTTACAACTTCAAAAAACTCACCATGCCCCTTACTAAATACCTTGGAATGTCTGTTTTTCAAAAAGGGGTCATTTGGGGGTATTTGTACTGTCCTGGCTTGTTAGGGTCTCAAGAAATTAGATAGGCCATCAGTACATCAGGTTATCAATTTTCACTGATTGGCACCATAGCTTGTAGACTTTATAACTTTCACAAACACCAAATAATATACACTAATTTGCAACAGCCACCAGATGCAGAGTGTCACCACCCTTCCACAGCCACCAGATGCAGCGTGTCACTAGCCTTCCACAGCCATCAGATGCAGTGTGTCACCAGCCTTCCACAACCACCAGATGCAGCGTGTCACTAGCTTTTCACAGCCACCAAATTCAGCATGTCACTAGCCTGCCTCAGCCATCTTCATCCATGCTCAGCCATCCTCATTCATGCTCAGCCATCCCCGACTCATCCATCCCCATTCACCGCTCATCCCCATACATGCTCAGATTCAGCGTGTCACTAGCTTTCCACAAACACCAGATGCAGAGTGTCGCTAGCCTGCCACAGCCACCAGATACAGAGTGTCGCTGGCCTTGGCCTGCCACACTTACCTGATGCAGAGTGTCACTACCCTTCCAAAGCCACCAGATGCAGCGTGTCACTACCCTTCCAAAGCCACCAGATGCAGCATGTCAAAAGCCTTCCACAGCCACCAGATGCAGAGTGTCTCTAGCCTTTCACAGCCACCAAATGCAGCGTGTCACTAGCCTGCCGCAACCACCACATGCAGAGTGTCACTAGCCTGACAAAGCCACCAGTTGCAGAGTGTCTCTAGCCTTCCTCAGCCACCAGATGCAGAGTGTCACTAGCCTGCCATAGCCACCAGATGCAGCATGTCACACACCTTCCACAGCCACCAGATGCAGAGTGTCTCTAGCCTTCCACAGCCACCAGATGCAGAGTTTCACTTGCCTGCCAAAGACACCAGATGCGGCATGTTACTAGCCTTCCACAACCACCAGATTCAGCATGTCACTAGCCTTCCACAGCCACCAGATCCAGCATATCACTAGGCTTCCACAGTCACCAGATGCAACATATCACTAGCCTTCCACAGCCACCAGATGCAGAGTGTCGTTAGCCTGCCACAGCCACCAGATGCAGCATGACAGTAACCTTCCACAGCCACCAGATGCAGCATGTCACTACCCTTCCACAGCCACCAGATGCAGTGTGTCACCAGCCTTCCACAACCACCAGATGCAGCGTGTCACTAGCTTTTCACAGCCACCAAATTCAGCATGTCACTAGCCTGCCTCAGCCATCTTCATCCATGCTCAGCCATCCTCATTCATGCTCTGCCATCCCCGACTCATCCATCCCCATTCACCGCTCATCCCCATACATGCTCAGATTCAGCGTGTCACTAGCTTTCCACAAACACCAGATGCAGAGTGTCGCTAGCCTGCCACAGCCACCAGATACAGAGTGTCGCTGGCCTTGGCCTGCCACACTTACCTGATGCAGAGTGTCACTACCCTTCCATAGCCACCAGATGCAGCGTGTCACTACCCTTCCATAGCCACCAGATGCAGCATGTCAAAAGCCTTCCACAGCCACCAGATGCAGCGTGTCTCTAGCCTTTCACAGCCACCAAATGCAGTGTGTCACTAGCCTGCCGCAACCACCACATGCAGAGTGTCACTAGCCTGACAAAGCCACCAGTTGCAGAGTGTCTCTAGCCTTCCTCAGCCACCAGATGCAGAGTGTCACTAGCCTGCCAAAGCCACCAGATGCAGCATGTCACACACCTTCCACAGCCACCAGATGCAGAGTGTCTCTAGCCTTCCACAGCCACCAGATGCAGAGTTTCACTTGCCTGCCAAAGACACCAGATGCGGCATGTTACTAGCCTTCCACAACCACCAGATTCAGCATGTCACTAGCCTTCCACAGCCACCAGATCCAGCATATCACTAGGCTTCCACAGTCACCAGATGCAACATATCACTAGCCTTCCACAGCCACCAGATGCAGAGTGTCGTTAGCCTGCCACAGCCACCAGATGCAGCATGACAGTAACCTTCCACAGCCACCAGATGCAGCATGTCACTACCCTTCCACAGCCACCAGATGCAGTGTGTCACTAGCCTTCCACAGCCACCAGATGCAGCGTGTCACTAGCTTTTCACAGCCACCAAATTCAGCGTGGCACTAGCCTGCCAAAGCCTTCAGATTCAGCGTGTCACTAGCCTTCCACAGCCACCAGATGTAAAGTGTCGCTAGCCTGCCACAGCTGCCAGATACAGAGTGTCGCTAGCCTGCCACAGTCACCTGATGCAGAGTGTCACTACCCTTCCATAGCCACCAAATGCAGCATATCACAAGCCTTCCACAGCCACCAGATGCAGCGTGTCTCTAGCCTTTCACAGCCACTAAATGCAGCATGTCACTAGCCTGCCACAGACACAACATGCAGAGTGTCACTAGCCTGTCAAAGCCACCAGTTGCAGCGTGTCTCTAGCCTTCCTCAGCCACCAGATGCAGAGTGTCACTAGCCTGCCAAAGCCACCAGATGCAGCATGTCACACACCTTCCACAGCCACCAGATGCAGAGTGTCTCTAGCCTTCCACAGCCACCAGATGCAGTGTTTCACTTGCCTGCCAAAGACCCCAGAAGCAGCATGTTACTAGCCTTCCACAACCACCAGATTCAGCGTGTCACTAGCCTTACACAGCCACCAGATGCAGCATATCACTAGCCTTCCACAGCCACCAGATGCAGCTTGTGACTAGCCTTCAACAGCCACCAGATGCAGCATGTCAGTACCCTTCCACAGCCACCAGATGCAGCATCTCAGTACCCTTCCACAGCCACCAGATGCAGCATGTCAGTACCCTTCCACAGCCACCAGATGCAGCATGTCACTAGCCTTCCACAGCCACCAGATGCAGTGGGCCACTAGCCTTTCACAGCCACCAGTTTCAGTGTTTCACTAGCATGCCAAAGCCACCAGAATTAGGGTGTCACTAGCCTTCCACAGCCACCAGATGCAGAGTGTCGCTAGCCTGCCACAGCCATCAGATGCAGAGTGTTGCTAGCCTGCCACAGTCACCAGATGCAGAGTGTCACTACCCTTCCACAGCCACAAGATGCAGCGTGTCACTACCCTTCCATAGCCACCAGATGCAGTGTGTCACTACCCTTCCATAGCCACCAGATGCAGTGTGTCACTACCCTTCCATAGCCACCAGATGCAGCATGTCACAAGCCTTCCACAGCCACCAGATTCAGCATGTCACTAGCCTTTCACAGCCACCAGATGCAGCGTGTCACTAGCCTGCTGCAGCCACCAGGTGCAGAGTGTCACTAGCCTGCCAAAGCCACCAGTTGCAGAGTGTCTCTAGCCTTCCACAGCCACCAGGTGCAGAGTGTCACTAGCCTGCCAAAGCCACCTGTTGTAGAGTGTCTCTAGCCTTCCACAGCCACCAGGTGCAGAGTGTCACTAGCATTCCACAGCCACTAGATGCAGCATGTCACTAGCCTTCCACAGCCACTAGATGCAGAGTTCCACTTGCCTGCTAAAAGCCACCAGATGCAGCATGTCACTAGCCTTCCACAGCCACCTGATTCAGTGTGTCACTAGCCTTCTACAGCCACCAGATGCAGCGTGTCACTAGTCTTCCACAGCCACCAGAGGCAGCGTGTCACTAGCCTTCCACAGCCACCAGATGCAGTGTGTCACTAGCTTTTCACAGCCACCAAATTCAGCATGGCACTAGCCTGCCAAAGCCACCAGATTCAGCGTGTCACTAGCCTTCCACAGCCACCACATGCAGAGTGTCACTAGCCTGCCAAAGCCACCAAATGCAGCGAGTCACTAGCCTGCCACAGCCACCAGATGCAGCATGTCACTACCCTTCCACAGCCACCAGATGCAGTGCGTCACTACCCTTCCACAGCCACCAGACGCAGTGTGTCAGTACCCTTCCACAGCCACCTGATTCAGCGTGCCCCTAGCCTTTCACAGCCACCAGATGCAGAGTGTCACTAGCCTGCCAAAGCCACCAGATTCAGCGTGTCACTAGCCTTCCACAGCCACCAGATGCAGAGTGTCGTTAGCCTGCCACAGTCACCACATGTAGAGTGTCACTATTCTTCCACAGCCACCAGATCAGTGTGTCACTACCCTTCCATAGCCACCAGATGCAGCGTGTCACTAGCTTTCCACAGCCACCAGATACAGCGTGTCACTAGCCTGCCACAGCCACCATATGCAGAGTGTCACTAACCTGTCGCAGCCACCAGATGCAGAGTGTCACTAGCCTGCCACAGCCACGATCTGCAGAGTGTCACTACCCTTCAAAAGCCACCAGATGCAGCATGTCACTAGCCTGCCACAGCCACCAGATGCAGCATTTCACTAGCCTTCCACAGCCACCAGATGCAGAGTGTCACTAGCCTGCCAAAGCCACCAGATGCAGCGTGTCACTAGCCTGTCACAGCCACCAGATGCAGTGTGTCAGTACCCTTCCACAGCCACCCGATTCAGTGTGTTACTAGCCTTCCATAGCCACCAAATGCAGAGTGTCGCTAGCCTGCCACAGCCACAAGATGCAGAGTGTCGCTAGCCTTCCAAAGCCACCAGATGCAGTGTGTCACTAGCCTTCCGCAGACACCAGATTCAGTGTGTCACTAGCCTTCCACAGCTACCAGATGCAGCATGCTACTAGCCTTCCACAGCCACCAGATTCACCATGTCGCTAGCCTGCCACAGCCACCAGATGCAGCGTGTCAGTACCCTTCCACAACCACCAGATGCAGCGGGTCAGTACCCTTCCACAGCCACCAGATGCAGCATGTCACTAGCCTTCCACAGCCACCAGATGCAGCATGTCACTAGTCTTCCACAGCCACCAGATGTAGAGTGTCACTGGCCTGCCAAAGCCACCAGATTCAGCGTGTCATTAACCTTCCACAGCCACCAGATGCAGCATGTCACTAGCTTGCCACAGCCGCCAGATGCTGCGTGTCACTAGTCTTTCACAGCAACCAGATGCAGAGTGTCATAAGCCTGCCAAAGCCACCAGATGCAGTGTGTCACTAGCCTTCCACAGCCACCAGATGCAGAGTGTCACGAGCTTGCCAAAACCACTAGAATCAGCATGTCACTAGCCTTCCACAGCTACCAGATGCAGTGTCACTAGCCTACTACAGCCACCAGATGCAGCGTGTCGCTAGCCTGCCACAGCCACCAGATGCGGTGTGTCAGTACCCTTCCACAGCCACCAGATGCAGAGTGTCGCTAGCCTGCCACAGCCACCAGATGCAGCATGTCAGTACCCTTCCAAAGCCACCAGATGCAGCATGTCACTACCCTTTCACAGCCACCAGATGCAGCGTGTCACTAGCCTTCCACAGCCACCAGATGCAGAGTGTCGCTAGCCCACCACAGCCGCCAGATACAGAGTGTCGCTAGCCTGCATCAGTCACCTGATGCAGAGTGTCATTACCCTTCCGTAGCCACCAGATGCAGCGTGTCTCTAGCCTGCCAAAGCCACCAAATGCAGCATGTCACTAGCCTGCCACAGCCACAACATGCAGAGTGTCACTACCCTGCCAAAGCCACCAGATGCAGTGTGTCCCTAGCCTTTCACAGCCACCAAATGCAGCATGTCACTAGCCTGCCACAGCCACCACATGCAGCATGTCAGTACCCTTCCACAGCCACCAGATGCAGCATGTCAGTACCCTTCCACAGCCACCAGATGCAGCAAGTCAATAGCCTTTTACAGCCACCAGATGCAGCATGTCACTAGCCATCCAAAGCCACCAGATGCAGCGTGCCATTAGCCTTTCACAGCCACCAGATGCAGAGTGTCACCAGCCTGCCAAAGCCACCAGATACAGGATATCACTAGCCTACCGCAGCCACCATATGCAGTGTCACTAGCCTGCCAAAGCCACCAGTTGCAGAGTGTCTCTAGCCTTCCACAGCCACCAGATGCAGAAGGTCACTACCCTTCCACAACCACCAGATGCAGCTTGTCAGTACCCTTCCACAGCCACCAGATGCAGCGTGTTACTAGCCTTCCACAGCCTACAAATTCAGCATGTGACTAGCCTTCCACAGCCACCAGATGCAGCATGTCAAAACCCTTCCACAGCCACCAGATGAAGAGTGTCACTAGCTTGCCAAAGCCACCAGATGCAGCGTGTCACTATTCTCCCACAGCCACCAGATGCAGAGTGTCACCAGCTTACCACAGCCACCAGATGCAGAGTGCCACTAGCCTGCCACAGCCACCAGATGCAGCGAGTCAATAGCCTTTCACAGCCACCAGATGCAGCATGTCACTAGCCATCCACAGCCACCAGATGCAGCGTGCCATTAGCCTTTCACAGCCACCAGATGCAGAGTGTCACTAGCCTGCCAAAGCCACCAGATACAGGGTATCACTAGCCTACCGCAGCCACCATATGCAGAGTGTCACTAGCCTGCCAAAGCCACCAGTTGCAGAGTGTCTCTAGCCTTCCACAGCCACTAGGTGCAGAGTGTCACTAGCCTGCCAAAGCCACCAGATACAGCATGTCACTAGCCTTCCACAGCCACCAGATGCAGAGTGTCGCTAGCCTGCCACAGCCACCAGATGCAGAGTGTCGCTAGCCTGCCACAGCCACCAGATGCAGAGTGTCGCTAGCCTGCCACAGCCACCAGATGCACAGTGTCACCAGCCTGCCCCAGCCACCAGATGTGGTGTGTCAGTACCCTTCCACAGCCACCAGATGCAGCTTGTCAGTACCCTTCCACAGCCACCAGATGCAGAGTGTCATATGCCTGCCAAAGCCAGCAGATGCAGTGTGTCACTAGCCTTCCACAGCCACCAGATGCAAAGTGTCACAAGCCTTCCACAGCCACCAGATGCAGCATATCACTAGCCTTCCACAGCCACCAGATGCAGCGTGTCACTAGCCTTCCACAGACACCAGATGCATAGTATCGCTAGGCTGCCACAGCCACCAGATGCAGCATGTCAGTACCCTTCCACAGCCACCAGATGCAGCATGTCAGTACCCTTCCACAGCCACCAGATGCAGCATGTCAGTACCCTTCCACAGTCACCAGATGCAGCATGTCACTAGCCTTCCACAGCCACCAGATGCAGTGGCCCACTAGCCTTTCACAGCCACCAGATGCAGCGTGCCATTAGCCTTTCACAGCCACCAGATGCAGAGTGTCACTAGCCTGCCAAAGCCACCAGATTAAGCGTGTCATCAGCCTTCCACAGCCACCAGATGCAGCATGTCACTAGCTTTCCACAACCACCAGATGCTGTGTGTCACTAGTCTTCCACAGCAACCAGATGCAGAGTGTCATATGCCTGCCAAAGCCAGCAGATGCAGTGTGTCACTAGCCTTCCACAGCCACCAGATGCAGAGTGTCACGAGCCTGCCAAAGCCACCAGAATAAGCATGTCACTAGCCTTCCACAGCTACCAGATGCAGTGTCACTAGCCTGCTACAGCCACCAGATGCAGCGTGTCGCTAGCCTGCCACAGCCACCAGATGTGGTGTGTCAGTACCCTTCCACAGCCACCAGATGCAGCTTGGCAGTACCCTTCCACAGCCACCAGATGCAGAAGGTCACTACCCTTCCACAGCCACCAGATGCAGCTTGTCAGTACCCTTCCACAGCCACCAGATGCAGCATGTTACTAGCCTTCCACAGCCTACAGATTCAGCATGTGACTAGCCTTCCACAGCCACCAGATGCAGCATGTCAAAACCCTTCCCAGCCACCAGATGAAGAGTGTCACTAGCTTGCCAAAGCCACCAGATGCAGTGTGTCACTATTCTCCCACAGCCACCAGATGCAGAGTGTCACCAGCCTACCACAGCCACCAGATGCAGAGTGCCGCTAGCCTGCCACAGCCACCAGATGCAGCAAGTCAATAGCCTTTCACAGCCACCAGATGCAGCATGTCACTAGCCATCCACAGCCACCAGATGCAGCGTGCCATTAGCCTTTCACAGCCACCAGATGCAGAGTGTCACTAGCCTGCCAAAGCCACCAGATACAGGGTATCACTAGCCTACCGCAGCCACCATATGCAGAGTGTCACTAGCCTGCCAAAGCCACCAGTTGCAGAGTGTCTCTAGCCTTCCACAGCCACTAGGTGCAGAGTGTCACTAGCCTGCCAAAGCCACCAGATGCAGCATGTCACTAGCCTTCCACAGCCACCAGATGCAGAGTGTCGCTAGCCTGCCACAGCCACCAGATGTAGAGTGTCGCTAGCCTGCCACAGCCACCAGATGCAGAGTGTCACCAGCCTGCCCCAGCCACCAGATGTGGTGTGTCAGTACCCTTCCACAGCCACCAGATGCAGCTTGTCAGTACCCTTCCACAGCCACCAGATGCAGAGTGTCATATGCCTGCCAAAGCCAGCAGATGCAGTGTGTCACTAGCCTTCCACAGCCACCAGATGCAGAGTGTCACGAGCCTGCCAAAGCCACCAGAATCAGCATGTCACTAGCCTTCCACAGCTACCAGATGCAGTGTCACTAGCCTGCTACAGCCACCAGATGCAGCGTGTCGCTAGCCCGCCACAGCCACCAGATGTGGTGTGTCAGTACCCTTCCACAGCCACCAGATGCAGCTTGTCAGTACCCTTCCACAGCCACCAGATGCAGAAGGTCACTACCCTTCCACAGCCACCAGATGCAGAAGGTCACTACCCATCCACAGCCACCAGATGCAGCTTGACAGTACCCTTCCACAGCCACCAGATGCAGCTTGTCAGTACCCTTCCACAGCCACCAGATGCAGCATGTTACTAGCCTTCCACAGCCTACAGATTCAGCATGTGACTAGCCTTCCACAGCCACCAGATGCAGCATGTCAAAACCCTTCCACAGCCACCAGATGAAGAGTGTCACTAGCTTGCCAAAGCCACCAGATGCAGCGTGTCACTATTCTCCCACAGCCACCAGATGCAGAGTGTCACCAGCCTACCACAGCCACCAGATGCAGAGTGCCGCTAGCCTGCCACAGCCACCAGATGCAGCGAGTCAATAGCCTTTCACAGCCACCAGATGCAGCATGTCACTAGCCATCCACAGCCACCAGATGCAGCATGCCATTAGCCTTTCACAGCCACCAGATGCAGAGTGTCACTAGCCTGCCAAAGCCACCAGATACAAGGTATCACTAGCCTACCGCAGCCACCATATGCAGAGTGTCACTAGCCTGCCAAATCCACCAATTGCAGAGTGTCTCTAGCCTTCCACAGCCACTAGGTGCAGAGTGTCACTAGCCTGCCAAAGCCACCAGATGCAGCATGTCACTAGCCTTCCACAGCCACCAGATGCAGAGTGTCGCTAGCCTGCCACAGCCACCAGATGCAGAGTGTTGCTAGCCTGCCACAGCCACCAGATGCAGAGTGTCACCAGCCTGCCCCATCCACCAGATTTGGTGTGTCAGTACCCTTCCACAGCCACCAGATGCAGCTTGTCAGTACCCTTCCACAGCCACCAGATGTAGAAGGTCACTACCCTTCCACAGCCACCAGATGCAGAAGGTCACTACCCTTCCACAGCCACCAGATTTAGCTTGTCAGTACCCTTCCACAGCCACCAGATCCAACTTGTCAGTACCCTTCCACAGCCACCAGATGCAGCGTGTTACTAGCCTTCCACAGCCTACAGATTCAGCATGTGACTAGCCTTCCACAGCCACCAGATGCAGCATGTCAAAACCCTTCCACAGCCACCAGATGAAGAGTGTCACTAGCTTGCCAAAGCCACCAGATGCAGCGTGTCACTATTCTCCCACAGCCACCAGATGCAGAGTGTCACCAGCCTACCACAGCCACCAGATGCAGAGTGCCGCTAGCCTGCCACAGCCACCAGATGCAGCGAGTCAATAGCCTTTCACAGCCACCAGATGCAGCATGTCACTAGCCTGCCACAGCCACCAGATGCAGAGTGTCACTAGCCTGCCAAAGCCACCAGATACAGGGTATCACTAGCCTACCGCAGCCACCATATGCAGAGTGTCACTAGCCTGCCAAAGCCACCAGTTGCAGAGTGTCTCTAGCCTTCCACAGCCACTAGGTGCAGAGTGTCACTAGCCTGCCAAAAGCACCAAATGCAGCATGTCACTAGCCTTCCACAGCCACCAGATGCAGAGTGTCACTAGCCTGCCACAGCCACCAGATGCAGAGTGTCGCTAGCCTACCACAGCCACCAGATGCAGAGTGTCACCAGCCTGCCCCAGCCACCAGATGCAGAGTGCCGTTAGCCTGCCACAGCCACCAGATGCAGCATAACAGTAGCCTACCAAAGCCACCAGATTAATTGTGTCACTAGCCTTCCACAGCCACCAGATACTAAGTGTTGCTAGCCTGCCACAGCCACCAGATACAGCGTGTTAGTACCCTTCCACAGTCACCAGATGTAGCGTGTCAGTACCCTTCCACAGCCACCAGATGCAGCATGTCAAAACCCTTCCACAGCCACCAGATGAAGAGTGTCACTAGCTTGCCAAAGCCACCAGATGCAGCGTGTCACTATTCTCCCACAGCCACCAGATGCAGAGTGTCACCAGCCTACCACAGCCACCAGATGCAGAGTGCCGCTAGCCTGCCACAGCCACCAGATGCAGCGAGTCAATAGCCTTTCACAGCCACCAGATGCAGCATGTCACTAGCCATCCACAGCCACCAGATGCAGCGTGCCATTAGCCTTTCACAGCCACCAGATGCAGAGTGTCACTAGCCTGCCAAAGCCACCAGATACAGGGTATCACTAGCCTACCGCAGCCACCATATGCAGAGTGTCACTAGCCTGCCAAAGCCACCAGTTGCAGAGTGTCTCTAGCCTTCCACAGCCACTAGGTGCAGAGTGTCACTAGCCTGCCAAAGCCACCAGATGCAGCATGTCACTAGCCTTCCAAAGCCACCAGATGCAGAGTGTCGCTAGCCTGCCACAGCCACCAGATGCAGAGTGTCGCTAGCCTGCCACAGCCAAAAGATGCAGAGTGTCACCAGCCTGCCCCAGCCACCAGATGTGGTGTGTCAGTACCCTTCCACAGCCACCAGATGCAGCTTGTCAGTACCCTTCCACAGCCACCAGATGCAGAGTGTCATACGCCTGCCAAAGCCAGCAGATGCAGTGTGTCACTAGCCTTCCACAGCCACCAGATGCAGAGTGTCACGAGCCTGCCAAAGCCACCAGAATCAGCATGTCACTAGCCTTCCACAGCTACCAGATGCAGTGTCACTAGCCTGCTACAGCCACCAGATGCAGCGTGTCGCTAGCCTGCCACAGCCACCAGATGTGGTGTGTCAGTACCCTTCCACAGCCACCAGATGCAGCTTGTCAGTACCCTTCCACAGCCACCAGATGCAGAAGGTCACTACCCTTCCACAGCCACCAGATGCAGAAGGTCACTACCCTTCCACAGCCACGAGATGCAGCTTGTCAGTACCCTTCCACAGCCACCAGATGCAGCTTGTCAGTACCCTTCCACAGCCACCAGATGCAGCATGTTACTAGCCTTCCACAGCCTACAGATTCAGCATGTGACTAGCCTTCCACAGCCACCAGATGCAGCATGTCAAAACCCTTCCACAGCCACCAGATGAAGAGTGTCACTAGCTTGCCAAAGCCACCAGATGCAGCGTGTCACTATTCTCCCACAGCCACCAGATGCAGAGTGTCACCAGCCTACCACAGCCACCAGATGCAGAGTGCCGCTAGCCTGCCACAGCCACCAGATGCAGCGAGTCAATAGCCTTTCACAGCCACCAGATGCAGCATGTCACTAGCCATCCACAGCCACCAGATGCAGCGTGCCATTAGCCTTTCACAGCCACCAGATGCAGAGTGTCACTAGCCTGCCAAAGCCACCAGATACAGGGTATCACTAGCCTACCGCAGCCACCATATGCAGAGTGTCACTAGCCTGCCAAATCCACCAATTGCAGAGTGTCTCTAGCCTTCCACAGCCACTAGGTGCAGAGTGTCACTAGCCTGCCAAAGCCACCAGATGCAGCATGTCACTAGCCTTCCACAGCCACCAGATGCAGAGTGTCGCTAGCCTGCCACAGCCACCAGATGCAGAGTGTCGCTAGCCTGCCACAGCCACCAGATGCAGAGTGTCACCAGCCTGCCCCATCCACCAGATTTGGTGTGTCAGTACCCTTCCACAGCCACCAGATGCAGCTTGTCAGTACCCTTCCACAGCCACCAGATGCAGAAGGTCACTACCCTTCCACAGCCACCAGATGCAGAAGGTCACTACCCTTCCACAGCCACCAGATCCAGCTTGTCAGTACCCTTCCACAGCCACCAGATCCAGCTTGTCAGTACCCTTCCACAGCCACCAGATGCAGCGTGTTACTAGCCTTCCACAGCCTACAGATTCAGCATGTGACTAGCCTTCCACAGCCACCAGATGCAGCATGTCAAAACCCTTCCACAGCCACCAGATGAAGAGTGTCACTAGCCTGCCAAAGCCACTAGATGCAGCGTGTCACTAGCCTGCCACAGCCATGAGATGCAGCGTGTTACTAGCCTGCCATAGCCACCGGATGCAAAGTGTCGCTAGCCTGCCACAGCTACCAGATGCAGACTGTCACTACCCTTCCACAGCCACGAGATTCAGTGTGTCACTACCCTTCCATAGCCACCAGATGCAGAGTGTCACTAGCCTGCCACAGCCACCAGATTCAGTGTGTCACTAGCCTTCCACAGCCACCAGATACAAAGTGTTGCTAGCCTGCCACAGCCACCAGATACAGCATGTCACTACCCTTCCACAGCTACGAGATGCAGAGTGTCAGTACCCTTCCACAGCCACCAGATGCAGCATGTCACTAGCCTGCCACAGCTACCAGATGCAGTGTTTCACTAGCCTTCCACGGCCACCAGATGCAGAGTGTCACTAGCCTGCCAAAGCCACCAGATGCAGCGTGTCACTAGCCTGCCACAGCCATGAGATGCAGCGTGTCACTAGCCTGCCATAGCCACCGGATGCAGTGTGTCACTACCTTTCCATAGCCACCAGATGCAGAGTGTCACTAGCCTGCCACAGCCACCAGATGCAGCGTGTCAGTACCCTTCCACAGCCACCAGATTCAGCATGTTACTAGCCTGCCACAGCCACAAGATGCAGAGTGTCGCTAGCCTGCCACAGTCACCAGATGCAGAGATTCAGTACCCTTCCACAGCCAACCGATGCAGCGTGTCACTAGCCTTCTGCAGCCACCAGATTCACTGTGTCACTAGCCTTCCACAGCCACCATATTCAGTGTGTCACTAGCCTGCCAAAGCCACCAGATTCAGCGTGTCACTAGCCTTCCACAGCCACCAGATACCTAGTGTTGCTAGCCTGCCACAGCCACCAGATGCAGCGTGCTAGTACCCTTCCACAGCCACCAGATGCAGCGTGTCACTAGCCTTCCACAGCCACCAGATGCAGCGTGCCACTAGCCTTTCACAGACACCAGATGCAGAGTATCACTAGCCTGCCAAAGCCACCAGATTCAGCGTGTCGCTAGCCTTCCACAGCCACCAGATGCAGCGTGTCAGTACCCTTCCACAGCCACCAGATGCAGCGTGTCACTAGCCTTCCACAGCCACCAGATGCAGCGTGCCACTAGCCTTTCACAGACACCAGATGCAGAGTATCACTAGCCTGCCAAAGCCACCAGATTCAGCGTGTCACTAGCCTTCCACAGCCACCAGATGCAGAGTGTCACTACCCATCCACAGCCACCAGATGCAGTGTGTCACTACCCTTCCATAGCCACCAGATGCAGCATGTCACTAGCCTTCCACAGCCACCAGATGCAGAGTGCCGCTAGCCTGCCACAGCCACTAGATGCAGAGTGTCACTACCCTTCCACAGCCACCAGATGCAATGTGTCACTACCCTTCCATAGCCACCAGATGCAGCATGTCATTAGCCTTCCACAGCCATCAGATACAGTGTGTCACTAGTCTGCCACAGCTACTGGATGCAGAGTGTCACTAACCTGCCGCAGCCACCAGATGCAGAGTGTCACTAGCCTGTCACAGCCACCAGATGTAGAGTGTCACTAGCCAGCTACAGCCACCAGATGCAGAGTGCCACTAGCCTGCCACAGCCTCCAGATGCAGCGTGTCACTAGCCTGCCACAGCCACCAGATGCAGAGTGCCACCAGCCTGCCACAACCAAGAGATGCAGAGTGTCACTACCCTTCCACAGCCATCAGATGCAGAGTGCCACTAGCCTGCCACAGCCTCCAGATGCAGCGTGTCACTAGCCTGCCACAGCTACAAGATGCAGAGTGTCAGTACCCTTCCACAGCCACCAGATGCAGCATGTCAGTACCCTTCCACAGCCACCATATTCAGCACGTTACTAGCCTTCCACGGCCACCAGATGCAGAGTGCCACTAGCCTGCCACAGCCACGAGATGCAGCGTGTCACTAGCCTGCCACAGCCACCGGATGCAGAGTTTTGCTAGCCTGCCACAGCCACCAGATGCAGAGTGTCACTACCCTTCCACTGCCACAAGATGCAGTGTGTCACTAGCCTTCCACTGCCACGAGATGCAGTGTGTCACTACCCTTCCATAGCCACCAGATGCAGAGTGTCACTAGCCTGCCACAGCCACCAGATGCAGCGTGTCACTAGCCTTCCACAGTCACCAGATGCAGCATGTCACTACCTTTCCACAGCCATCAGATGCAGAGTGTCAGTACCCTTCCACAGCCACCAGATTCAGCATGTTACTAGCCTGCCACAGCCACAAGATGCAGAGTGTCACTAGCCTGCCACAGTCACCAGATGCAGAGTGTCAGTACCCTTCCACAGCCACCAGATGCAGCGTGTCACTAGCCTTCTGCAGCCACCAGATTCACTGTGTCACTAGCCTTCCACAGCCTACAGAATCAGCGTGTCACTAGCCTTCCACAGCCACCAGATGAAGAGTTTCGCTAGCCTGCCACAGCCACCAGATGCAGAGTGTCACTAGCCTGCCACAGTCACCCGATGCAGCATGTCACTTTGTGAGGGTGAAGCGCAGAGAAAGAACTTAAAGCCTTCTGCAGCCGCTCCCCAGCGCTACAGCCTCCCAAGATGTCCAGTATTAAAAGTTTTTGTAACCTGCTGGGTGCCTTTTTTTTCTGACCTGCATGGTAAAGGTCATAATGTGCTAGTATGCATCGCATACTAGCACAGTATTTGAAACTTACCTGAAAACGAAGCATTCCAGTGATGCACTATCATCGCCGGAGGCCGCGTCCATCTTCACATGTCTTCCTTCCGGGTCCACGGTCTCCGGCTGTGTGACTGGCCGGAGCTGCGCTGACGTCACTCCCACACATTTATAGTACAGGATTCAGAAGGAACAGCCCGGGTGTCTATTCCTTCAAAGCGCATTTGCCGATGACATCTTCGGCTGCATATATAGTAAATATCTCCTAAACTGTGCATGTTTAGATGATATTTACACTACCTATAGGTAAGCCTTATTATAGGCTAAGCTATAGGTACAAGTCAAGTCCAAGATTCAAGTGGGGAAACCACATACGCAGTACAGGACAGGGATCCGCTCCTATCGCAACTCAGTTTGTGTGGAGGTGGATCCAAGAGCGGTGATGCAGTCTCTCAGCTCTCCCATCACTCACTACAACCTGGCCTTAAACAAGGCATTGAACGGCACTGGTCCACGGCCCGGGGGGGTTGGGGACGCCTGCTCTTCATGACAACACTGCTCCCAGAGCAGGTGCCTCTTCTGCCACGCCCTTTTCCCGACCCTGGAGGGGGATCGGTAGTGTGTGTGTGTGTGTGGGGGGGGGGCAGTTACAGGAACGATCCCCTGTTTTGCTCCCTCTCCAGCAGCTAATAAGCCATTGAGAGGGAGAGAGGGGAAAACTGGCTTTCCGCTGCTGGAGGGAGAGCCACACAGAGGATCTTTCCTGTAGCTAAACCCCCCATAGTACTGATCAACCTCCCTGTCCTGACCACATCTGGGCATATATTAAGGTAGGGGCCTTGAGCTTCAGCTCCAATAGCCCTTACGTTATTCCGGCCCTGGGCCTACCTGCCTATTGTTGCTGACCATGTGCATCCCTTTATGACTACAGTGTACCCATCTTCTGATGGCTTCTTCCAGCAGGATAATGCATCACGTCACAAAGCTCAAATCATCTCAAACTGTTTTCTTGAACATGACAATGAGTTCACTGTACTCCAATCAGGGCGGTGCTACCACCAGGCAAACTAGGCAGCCGCCTAGGGCACACTGGCATCTAGGGCGCAGCCACGGCCACGGCCACTGGTCTGCTGATGTTCCCCACCAGGGTCGCAATCAGGAGAAGCAGCTGTCAAAGAAAGCCTCCATGAAGTTCTCTAGTAGGCTCGTCTCCCTCGGGGCCTGATTGGTGGCTCTCACAGAGATCACGCGGGTCCTGCTGGCTCGTTCTGGTAGTTCAGTTGTGAAGCTGGGACTGGGGGCTGCTCATCACGCTCCTCCTCAGCCTCCTAGGGCCCACTGGGCCCCTCCGCTCTGTCCTGACCTGCACCACAAGGCTTTGGCAGGCTCCATCCTCATCATCACAGGCACAGCAGGTACAGCGGGGTATCTGTACTGATGCAGCGGGCTTGTATGTACATGTGACCTGACTGATAATCCCAGCACTGATCCCGGCTACCGATCCTGAGCCCCAGCAAACAACATCCGGCACTTGGAAGTAGCTGTTCTCTCTATGTCTGTCACTGACTGCCCGACTGTCACTCACAGCCAGTCCTGCTCTGCAGAATGAGCTCCCTACTCTGTTTGCTCCACATCCCCACTCATCAGACCCCTCCATCCTCCATCCGTACATCCACTCTGACTCCGCTCCTCTGTATACCTTCACTGTTCCACCGGGACCAACATCCGACCAGCAGGACCCCCAACACAATCAGCCTATCCATATACTACCCTAGCTCATCCTTATACTACCTTAGCCTATCTGTATACTACCCTAGCCCATCTGTATACTACCCTAGCTCGTCTGTATACTACCCTAGCTCATCCGTATACTACCTTAGCCCGTCCGTATACTACCCTAGCTCATCCGCATACTACCTTAGCCCGTCTGTATACTACCCTAGCTCGTCTGTATACTACCGTAGCTCGTCTGTATATTACCTTAGCCCATCCGTATACTTCCCTAGCTCGTCCGCATACTACCGTAGCTCGTCCGTATACTACCTTAGCTCATCCTTATACTACCTTAGCCCGTCTGTATACTACCCTAGCTCATCCGTATACTACCTTAGCTCGTCCGTATACTACCTTAGCCTGTTCATATACTACCCTAGCTCGTCCGCATACTACCATAGCTCATCCGTATAATACCTTAGCCCATCCATATACTACCTTAGCCTGTCCGTATACTACCCTAGCTTGTCTGTATAATAAATAGCAAAAGGACAGTGCCTGCTCCTCCTATGTACTAATTACTCTTTGGGCTATACCCATGATGACCTTTTAAATCTATAATCTTGGATGTATAAATAACACAGTGAATTTGCATTGCTTACATACATGCATGCTTAAATATACCAAAATATAGTTAATGATACATCATATTGTGTAAAGTGACAATGATTAAAGTGCATTCATAAATGGATATAAAGTGACAATAATTAAAGTGCATAAAGTGTTATAAGTAGGGATGCACCGAAATTTCGGCCACCGAAACATATCTGCCGAAAATGGCCCTTCGGCAAAAAGCAGAAAGAGAATTTTTGTCGATACTGATGGGACGGGTGATCTGTCTATCAAAGTGCCCAGACAAGGGGGAGGGGCTGTATGTGACGGCGCGCAGCGGGGAACACACAGCTATTGAAATGAAAGCTGTGATGTTCCCGGCGCTGTAATCAAACAGGCGGCGGCGGCTCTCCTCTCCCTTCACTGGCTGCAATGGGGACACAGGCTGCACTACTGGGGACACAGGCTGCAATGGGGACACTGGCTGCACTACTGGGGACATTGGCTGCACTGGGGACACTGGCTGCACTACTGGGGACACTGACTGCAATGGGGACACAGGCTACACTACTGGGGACACAGGCTGCACTACTGGGGACAGAGGCTGCACTACTGGGGACATTGGCTGCAATGGGGACACAGGCTGCAATGGGGACACTGGCTGCACTACTGGGGACACAGGCTGCAGTGGGGACACAGGCTGCAATGGGGACACAGGCTGCACTACTGGGAACACAGGCTGCACTACTGGGGACACAGGCTACACTACTGGTGACACAGGCTACACTACCGGGGACACAGGCTACACTACCGGGGACACTGGCTGGCTGCATCTGACGGGCACTGGTGAGGCTGCATTGATCTCTTGTACCATATCCGCAGTCTCTGACTCTCTGACCATGTCCCCAGTCTCTGACCATCTCCTGTACCATGTCCCCAGTCTCTGACCATCTCCTGTACCATGTCCCCAGTCTCTGACCATCTCCTGTACCATGTCTGCAGTCTGACCATCTCCTGTACCATGTCCCCAGTCTCTGACCATCTCCCGTATCATGTCTGCAGTCTCTGACCATCTCCTGTACAATGTCTGCAGTCTCTGACCATCTCCTGTACCAGGTCCCCAGTCTCTGACCATCTCCTGTACCATGTCCCCAGTCTCTGACCATCTCCTGTACTATGTCCCCAGTCTCTGACCATCTCCTGTACCATGTTCCCAGTCTCTGACCATCTCCTGTACCATGTTCACAGTCTCTGACCATCTCCTGTACCATGTTCACAGTCTCTGACCATCTCCTGTACCATGTCTGCAGTCTCTGACCATCTCCTGTACCATGTCTGCAGTCTCTGACCATCTCATGTACCATGTCTGCAGTCTCTGACCATCTCCTGTACCATGTCCTCAGTCTCTGACCACCTCCTGTACCATCTCTGCAGTCTCTAATCATCTCCTGTACCATCTCTGCAGTCTCTGACCATCTCCTGTACCATGTCCCCAGTCTCTGACCATCTCCTGTACCATGTCCCCAGTCTCTGACCACCCCCTGTACCATGTTCCCAGTCTCTGATCATCTCCTGTACCATGTTCCCAGTCTATGACCATCTCCTGTACCATGTTCACAGTCTCTGACCATCTCCTGTACCATGTCTGCAGTCTTTGACCATCTCCTGTACCATGTCTGCAGTCTCTGACCATCTCCTGTACCATGTCTGCAGTCTCTGGCCATCTCCTGTACCATGTCTGCAGTCTCTGACCATCTCCTGTACCACGTCTGCAGTCTCTGACCATCTCTTGTACCATGTCCTCAGTCTCTGACCATCTCCTGTACCATGTCCTCAGTCTCTGACCATCTCCTGTACCATCTCTGCAGTCTCTAATCATCTTCTGTACCATCTCTGCAGTCTGTGACCATCTCCTGTACCATGTCCCCAGTCTCTGACCATCTCCTGTAAAAAAATATTTTTAAAAACAGTCACTTTCGGTATCGGTGTTGTTTCGGTATTGGTTTTGGTTTTTGGGATCAAGGAAGATTTATTTTTGGTATCGGTTTTGGCACCAAAAAACCCATTCCGTGCATCCCTAGTTATAAGTGCAATAAAGTCCTTATTAGTACAAAATAGAAGGGCCTGCAGTGCTCCGTGTGTCCATCGATGTCAATACTTCCACCTGCTAGGATGGTGTAAAAATCCAAACTCAACGGATGTGTTGGACTCCTTTGCCCTATAGCAAAAAGAGTCTTCTGTGCTTTTAGGTCATCTGCTGGGGACCAAACCCAATGTGATGTTCTCTCATGCCCTCCACTGACTCTGTGATGGATTACTTTAGTTATGGCTCCAGAGCTCCTGGGTTGGATGGTGTGCAGTATATAATGTGTAGGAAAGAAAGCTTATCCTTTTGTTTATTGTAAAAAAATCAACTTACTAAAATATTAAAACTGTCTTTAAGACAGAATCTGCGTCACTAAAACCTTCGGCGCTACCAGTATGTAGACATGGTGTCCTTGCAGCATATAGCGTGTGTTTCACTCTCCTGGCCAGAAGTTACATTTGAGAGTATTTTCTTGATGCGTTTCGTCATTGGGATACAACGTTATACCTTATAGTATACATCCGTACACTACCCTAGCTTGTCCGTATACTACCCTAGCCCGTCCGTATACTACCTTAGCCTGTCCATATACTACCCTAGCTCATCCATATACTACCCTAGCTCATCCGTATACTACCCTAGCCCGTCTGTATACTAGCCTAGCACATCTGTATACTAGCCTAGCCCGTCCATATTCTACCCTAGCCTGCCCCTATACTACCCTAGCCTGCCCATATACTACCCTGGCCTCTCCATATACTACCCTAGCCTGTCTATATACTACCCTAGCCTGTCCATATACTACCCTAACCTGTCCATATACTGTCCTAGCTTGTCTATATACTATCCTAGCCTGTCCATATACTACCCTAGCCTATTCATATACTACCCTAGCCTGTCTATATACTACCCTAGCCTGTCCATATACTACCCTAACCTGTCCATATACTACCCTAACCTGTCCATATACTACCCTAGCCTGTCCATATACTACCCTAGCCTATCTATATACTACCCTAGTCTTTCTATATACCACACTAGTCTGTCTATATAACCTAGCCTGTCTATATACTACCCTAGCCTGTCCATATACCACGCTAACCTGCCCATATAATACCCTAGCCTATCTATATACTACCCTAGCCTTTCCATATTATACCCGTGGACCACAGCAGGCGTACCACCACTATTTGTCTTTAGGCCGAGTCCAGAGGCATGGGTAAGGGCCTGCAGACCATGGCTGAAGAAATAGGTGGAGAGGGGCCACAAAAATCCTCACGCCCGACACCTCCACCGTGGGGGTGGGGTCAGGAGTGTAGCCAATCCTTGCACTGGCCCTGACTCCAATGGCCTCCAAAGTCACCAGATCTCAATTCAATAGAGCACCTTTGGGAAGTGGTGGAATGGGATACTCGCATCATGGATGTGCAACTGACAAATCTGCATGTCAATATGGACCAAAATCTCAGAGGAATGTTTCCAACACCTTGTTGACTCTATGCCATGAAGAATTAATGCAGTTCTGAAGGTAAAAAGGGGTCCAACCCCATACCTCCCAACTTTTTGAGTTGGGATTGAGGGACACCTATTTGCAAGTATGTAAGCATAGGACACACCCCCTGTCACGCCCCCTTAAAGGAGAATTGTACAAAAAAATTATTAGTTAAACCCACAAGTGCTTTTTTTTTTACCACTACTATTTCTTTATATTGGCTTTAGAAATGTACAAATGCAGCAGTTTAGAAATTGGATGAAAGGTTTAGCACTGGGGAACACTTTTTGAAAGATAAAAAGTGCATTTTATGTACAATATATAGATCAGATCAAAATGAGGGACAAATGAGGAGGACAGAGGGACATTGTTCCAAATCAGGGACAGTCCCTCAAAATCAGGGACAGTTGGGAGGTATGCAACCCGGTACCAGCAAGGCGTACCTAATAAAGTGGCCAGTGAGTATTTGCACATAAACATTGGTGTTTGCTATCTGTAACGTGCAAAACCAGCACATGTGTATTATAAGCGGCTGTGGCAGATTTCTGCATTGATCATAAAATAAAAGAGTAGATGTAGGATGAGTACAGGGAGACATGAAAGCGCTGATCCAAAGATATTTTTCCGCAAGCAAAGGATTATAGGAGGTGGTTATAAGACATGGCTGTGAGTTTTGCCTGGAAAGGCACTTCCCTCTCCACTGTCACTCAATGTCAGGGGCTGGGGACAGAGCCAGGAGCTGTGTGACATGTCAGGGACAGAAGGTGTGAGGGTGACAAGTTACCATGGATACCAGGAGGAGGGAGAGAGGAGGAAGAGGCCTTCACTGTTTTTGTCTGTCTCATGCTGTCCATTTAAGGTTTTTCCCTGTCTTTAATCTCCTCACCATTCCAGTCTCCCTCCCTTCGCATACTGCGGTCAAGCCAGCCGTGGTTTCTAAATACACGGTCAAGCCAGCCGTTATAAAAAAAAAAGCTGTGTGCATATTACAAGGATTACGGTAATTGCAGTAACATCACACTGCTCTATGACTCGCTCTCCTTACTAAACATAAACGGCTGCAATAGCCGGGGAATCAGATGGGAGCTGGAGAAGCTGCAAATGTCAAGAAGACGAAGATTGGAAGATCAGCAATAATAGGGAGAGCTGAGGAGCAAATACACTCATCTAAACCATCGATTTCATTAATATCCCATATACGTTCAGTATTTAATTACAGCTGTGCATGTCTGGGATCAAAAGGCAATAGGTAACAGAAGCATTTTTTACTATCTATCTATCTATTTATTTCTCTCTCTCTCTGTCTTTCTCTTTCATTCTTAATTATTTCTCTCTTGTTTCTCTCGCGCTCTCATGCTTTCATGCATAATTTTTTCTTCTTTCTTTCTCTCATCCTCCCTTTTTCTTTCTCTCACTCTCTCTCTTATTCTTTAATTATTTCTCTCTTTCTTTCCCTCATTCTCTCTCTCTCTCTCTTTCATTTTTTATTTATCTTTCTTTCTCTCTCTCTCTCTTTCATTCTTTATTTATTTTTTTATTTATCTTTTTCTTTCTCTCTTTCTTTCTTATTCTCTCTCTCACTCTATCTCTTTCATTTTTTAATTTAATTATCTCTCTTTTGATCTTCATTCTTTTTTGAACTCACATTGTCTGTGACTAATGTTTATTTTTTTTAATGAAAAAGTTTACAGCACAAGCATTTATTTATTTATCTATTTCTCTCTCTCTCTCTCTCTCTCTCTCTCTCTCTCTCTCTCTCTCTCTCTCTCTCTCTCTCTCTCTCTCTCTCTCTCTCTCTCTCTCTCTCTCTCTCTCTCTCTCTCTCTCTCTCTCTCATTCTTTCTTTCTCTTTCTCTCTCTCATTCTTTCTTTCTCTTTCTCTCTCACTCCTCAATCTTTATTTATTTATCTTTTTATCACTCTCTCATTCTTTATTTATCTCTCTCTCTCTCTCTCTCTCTCTCTCTCTCTCTCTCTCTCTCTCTCTCTCTCTCTCTCTCCCTCTCTCTCTCTCTCTCTCTCTCTCTCTTTCATTATTTATTAATTTATTTATCTCTTAAAACTCACATTGTCTTTGACTAATGTTTTTTTCTTTATAGGTCACATTTTGATACATTGTTTAATGTATATGTTTACAGCACAAGCAAACAAAATAAAGTATCTTTCTAAATACATTTACTGCATATGTTTTTTTTGTTCTCTTGTATTGTCCCATATAGTATACACACCCCATGTGATATAGGACATTTTCGACTCCAGAGGCCCTTAAAGATTTCATTTGAAATAAGTAGAAAAAAAAAATAATGGTCAGTTCTAGTACAGGACATCCCATAGCCTATTCACACCTCATTTGAATCCATTTTACTGTAGCATTTTGAAGATATGTCACGTTACTCGACTTTGGAGGCCTATAACAACCTCATTTCTAATAAGTAGAAAAAAAGAATGGTCAGTTCTAGTACAGGACATCTCATACCTTATGCACACCTCATTTCAAACCATTTTACTGTAGCATTTTCGAGATATGTCACATTACTTGACTTTGGAGGTGTATAATTAACTAATTTCCAATAAGTAGAAAAAAAGAATGGTCAGTTCTAATACAGGACATCCCATAGTCTATGCACACCTCATTTGAAACCATTTTACTGTAGCATTTTGGAGATATGTCACATTACTCGACTTTGGAGGCCTATAAAAACCTCATTTCTAATAAGTAGAAAAAAAGAATGGTCAGTTCTAATACAGGACATCCCATAGTCTATGCACACCTCATTTGAAACCATTTTACTGTAGCATTTTCGAGATATGCCACGTTACTCGACTTTGGAGGCCTATAAAAACCTCATTTCTAATAAGTAGAAAAAAAGAATGGTCAGTTCTAGTACAGGACATCTCATACCTTATGCACACCTCATTTGAAACCATTTTACTGTAGCATTTTGGAGATATGTCACGTTACTTGACTTTGGAGGTGTATAATTAACTCATTTCCAATAAGTAGAAAAAAAGAATGGTCAGTTCTAATACAGGACATCCCATAGTCTATGCACACCTCATTTGAAACCATTTTACTGTAGTATTTTGGAGATATGTCACGTTACTCGACTTTGGAGGCCTATAAAAACCTCATTTCTAATAAGTAGAAAAAAAGAATGGTTAGTTCTAGTACAGGACGTCCCATACCCTATGCACATCTCATTTGAAACCATTTTACTGTAGCATTTTAGAGATATGTTACATTACTCGACTTTGGAGTCCTATAACGACCTCATTTCTAATAAGTAGAAAAAAAGAATGGTCAGTTCTAGTACAGGACATCTCATACCTTATGCACACCTCATTTGAAACCATTTTACTGTAGCATTTTCGAGATATGTCACATAACTTGACTTTGGAGGTTTATATTTAACTAATTTCCAATAAGTAGAAAAAAAGAATGGTCAGTTCTAGTACAGGACGTCCCATAACCTATGCACACCTCATTTGAAAACATTTTACTGTAGCATTTTGGAGATATGTCACATTATTCAACTTTGGAGGCCTATAACGACCTCATTTCTAATAAGTAGAAAAAAAGAATGGTCAGTTCTAATACAGGATGTCCCATACCCTATTCACACCTCATTTGAAACCATTTTACTGTAGCATTTTCGAGATATGCCACGTTACTCGACTTTGGAGTCCTATAACAACCTCATTTCTAATAAGTAGAAAAAAAGAATGGTCAGTTCTAGTACAGGACATCTCATACCTTATGCACACCTCATTTGAAACCATTTTACTGTAGCATTTTGGAGATATGTCACGTTACTCGACTTTGGAGGCCTATAAAAACCTCATTTCTAATAAGTAGAAAAAAAGAATGGTTAGTTCTAGTACAGGACGTCCCATAGCCTATGCACACCTCATTTGAAACCATTTTACTGTAGCATTTTGGAGATATGTCACGTTACTCGACTTTGGAGGCCTATAAAAACCTCATTTCTAATAAGTAGAAAAAAAGAATGGTTAGTTCTAGTACAGGACGTCCCATAGCCTATGCACACCTCATTTGAAACCATTTTACTGTAGCATTTTGGAGATATGTCACGTTACTCGACTTTGGAGGCCTATAAAAACCTCATTTCTAATAAGTAGAAAAAAAGAATGGTTAGTTCTAGTACAGGACATCCCATAGCCTATGCACACCTCATTTGAAACCATTTTACTGTAGCATTTTCGAGATATGTCACATTACTTGACTTTGGAGGTGTATAATTAACTAATTTCCAATAAGTAGAAAAAAAGAATGGTCAGTTCTAATACAGGACATCCCATAGTCTATGCACACCTCATTTGAAACCATTTTACTGTAGCATTTTGGAGATATGTCACGTTACTCGACTTTGGAGGCCTATAAAAACCTCATTTCTAATAAGTAGAAAAAAAGAATGGTTAGTTCTAGTACAGGACGTCCCATAGCCTATGCACACCTCATTTGAAACCATTTTACTGTAGCATTTTCGAGATATGCCACGTTACTCGACTTTGGAGTCCTATAACAACCTCATTTCTAATAAGTAGAAAAAAAGAATGGTCAGTTCTAGTACAGGACATCTCATACCTTATGCACACCTCATTTGAAACCATTTTACTGTAGCATTTTGGAGATATGTCACGTTACTCGACTTTGGAGGCCTATAAAAACCTCATTTCTAATAAGTAGAAAAAAAGAATGATTAGTTCTAGTACAGGACGTCCCATAGCCTATGCACACCTCATTTGAAACCATTTTACTGTAGCATTTTCGAGATATGCCACGTTACTCGACTTTGGAGGCCTATAAAAACCTCATTTCTAATAAGTAGAAAAAAAGAATGGTTAGTTCTAGTACAGGACGTCCCATAGCCTATGCACACCTCATTTGAAACCATTTTACTGTAGCATTTTCGAGATATGCCACGTTACTCGACTTTGGAGTCCTATAACAACCTCATTTCTAATAAGTAGAAAAAAAGAATGGTCAGTTCTAGTACAGGACATCTCATACCTTATGCACACCTCATTTGAAACCATTTTACTGTAGCATTTTGGAGATATGTCACGTTACTCGACTTTGGAGGCTTATAAAAACCTCATTTCTAATAAGTAGAAAAAAAGAATGGTTAGTTCTAGTACAGGACGTCCCATAGCCTATGCACACCTCATTTGAAACCATTTTACTGTAGCATTTTGGAGATATGTCACGTTACTCGACTTTGGAGGCCTATAAAAACCTCATTTCTAATAAGTAGAAAAAAAGAATGGTTAGTTCTAGTACAGGACATCCCATAGCCTATGCACACCTCATTTGAAACCATTTTACTGTAGCATTTTCGAGATATGTCACATTACTTGACTTTGGAGGTGTATAATTAACTAATTTCCAATAAGTAGAAAAAAAGAATGGTCAGTTCTAATACAGGACATCCCATAGTCTATGCACACCTCATTTGAAACCATTTTACTGTAGCATTTTGGAGATATGTCACGTTACTCGACTTTGGAGGCCTATAAAAACCTCATTTCTAATAAGTAGAAAAAAAGAATGGTCAGTTCTAGTACAGGACATCTCATACCTTATGCACACCTCATTTGAAACCATTTTACTGTAGCATTTTCGAGATATGTCACATTACTTGACTTTGGAGGTGTATAATTAACTAATTTCCAATAAGTAGAAAAAAAGAATGGTCAGTTCTAGTACAGGACGTCCCATAACCTATGCACACCTCATTTGAAAACATTTTACTGTAGCATTTTGGAGATATGTCACATTATTCAACTTTGGAGGCCTATAACGACCTCATTTCTAATAAGTAGAAAAAAAGAATGGTCAGTTCTAATACAGGATGTCCCATACCCTATTCACACCTCATTTGAAACCATTTTACTGTAGCATTTTTGAGATATGTCACGTTACTCGACTTTGGAGGCCTATAAAAACCTCATTTCTAATAAGTAGAAAAAAAGAATGGTCAGTTATAACAAAGGACATCCCATACACTATGCACACCTCATTTGAAACCATTTTACTGTAGCATTTTGGAGATATGTCATGTTTTTTGACTTTGGAGGCCTATAACGACCTAATTTCTAAAAAGTAGAAATAAATAACGGTCAGTTCTAGTACAGGACGTCCCATACCCTATGCACACCTAATTTGAAACCATTTCACTGTAGCCTTTTGGAGATCCGAGATATGTCACATTATTCGACTTTGGAGGTATATAAATAACTGATTTCCAATAAGTAGAAAAAAAGAATGGTCAGTTCTAATACAGGACGTCCCATACCCTATTCACACCTCATTTGAAACCATTTTACTGTAGCATTTTGGAGATATGTCACGTTACTCGACTTTGGAGGTGTATAATTAACTAATTTCCAATAGGTAGAAAAAAACAATGTTCAGTTCTAATACAGGACGTCCCATACCCTATGGAAACCTCATTTGAAACCATTTTACTGTAGCATTTTGGAGATATGTCACATTACTCGATTTTGGAGGCCTATAAAGACCTCATTTCCAAGAAGTAGAAAAAAACAATGGTCAGTTATAATACAGGACGTCCCATACCCTATGCACACCTCATTTAAAACAATTTTACTGTAGCATTTTGGAGATATGTCATGTTACTCGACTTTGGAGGCCTATAACGACCTCATTGCTAATAAGTAGAAAAAAAGAATGGTCAGTTCTAGTACAGGACATCTCATACCCTATGCACACCTCATTTCAAACCATTTTACTGTAGCATTTTCAATTCAAGAAAATCTCATTTCTTTTTTAGATTTAGCCAGTACAATTGTGGCATTTCCAGTCATCATCCCCAGTAATGGCATTTTGCGGTATCTTCACACAGTTAGGATGATACCACCCCTTGCACAAAGAACATTCTACCATTACTTCACTGCAGTGTGCAGTCCTGCATATGCAGTACACATTCACATGTGTTTGAGCTGACTTTAGAGCACCAACTCTTGTCTCTGTTTTAAAATGGATTTGGCCTTTCATGAAGGAATTTAGAAGTTCAGTCCTTAACCGGCCCTCACGGAACTTGAAGTTTTCTGGCCTCAGGTTGCAGCACAATGCAAATGCAAAAGCAATTGCAAACAAACCACAGTTACTAGAATTCGACTGATGTTGGACAGCAGGATAAATAATTGTAAATTGGTCTTCCTTTGGCCTAATTAACCATGACAAAACTTGTTTGTCTTTGTTATTTAGCACTGTAGAAAGACTGTCATAAATGCAAACCTGATTGTTCCGACAAAACAGGTTGCTAGCAGTTACCCAGTGGTTGTCCCCAGTGTGCAAAATTTGCACAAATGGGCTGTTAGGAGTACCCACAATCCCTCCATAATGTAAAGCACTAAATAATACACTTGACTGAAAGCCATGAATGTGAGGGTACTCGCTTGCAAGCAGGTATGATGCAAAATCTATCTCATCACAGCTAAGCCAGTGGTATGGATGAAGAATAGCAGTCATTTTGCTATGCTTTGGAACCTGTGGAGGCCTTTGTAGTCTTGCTGCAGGTTTTTTGTCTGAGGGGTCTGCTCCTTGCCAGCATGGTCCATAGTTTTTATTTACAGATGTTTTACTCCCAGGTTTTTTTGGGATGTCAGTGCTCCTTAAAGGTTCCTGTGGAACAGATACGTGTTTTTTCAAAGTGTGATAGATAGATAGATAGATAGATAGATAGATAGATAGATAGATAGATAGATAGATAGATAGATAGATAGATAGATATTAACTCATCAATTATTCACCTTATTAAGTGTTAATTCTTATTGAAGTCATACCTTATCTGACTTGGGTCCAGTCGAGCTGGTGTCTGTCACTGTCTGCGGTTCCTCCAAACCTGGTTTGCGTCCTTTGCCTGGAGCCTAAACCATTCATACATGAAAATATAGTTCATTGTATACACTAGAAAAACTCTTTACACCATGACTTTAAGTATGAGTTTGACGTCATACCTTATCCGACTTGGGTCCAGTCGAGCTGGTGTCTGTTACTGTCTTCATTACCTCCAAACCCGTTTTCCGTCTTTTGACTGGAGCCTAAACCATTCACATCACATACAGGGAGATATAGCTCATTGGATACACTGTAAAAACACTTTACATTATGACATTAAAGACATACCTTATCCGACTTGGGTCCAGTCGAGCTGGTGTCTGTTACTGTCTTCGTTACCTCCAAACCCGTTTTCCGTCTTTTGACTGGAGCCTAAACCATTCACATCACATACAGGAAGTTATAGCTCACTGAATACACTGGAAAAACACTCTACAACATGACTTTCACTATGACATTGTAGTCAAACCTTATCCGACTTGGGTCCAGTCAAGCTGGTGTCTGTCACTGTCTTCAGTCCCTCCAAACCCGTTTTGCGTCCTTTTACTGCAGCCTAAACCATTCACATCACATACAGGAAGATATATTTCTCACATCACATAAACTAAAATTAGATTTGTGGATTCAAAAATCATTAATTTATTAGTGCATTTATATTTCAAATCTGGATTTGGAATATTATTAAATAAAACGGAATACATTTTAAATGTTATAAAGTATAATATAAACAGTAGCCATATTGTTATTTAAAATCGTAAGGAACAATGACGTGTGATGATATTTTATTTGATACTGCAATTACCACTTTGGTTGTCCTGAATGGGAAACCCTTCTTTATTGGCGACACATAGATGCCTTTCTTGGAAGTCTTCCTTTCTCTCCAGCATTCAACATTTACCCTGTATGTCTTAAATAAAGCAGATTCATTGCAAGGATTATTTAATAAATAGGTGCAGGTAAGTAATAATACTGAAGGTACAAATTTCAATAAACTTACTTTTCTCTTGCGTGTAGAGTCTGAGAACTCCATTAAGAGAGCATTATGGGTCTGTTGATAAATTTGAACAAAGTCGTCAAGCCTTGTGAGACGACGTCTCTGGAATCTAATTTTTTTCAGATCCCATTGACTTTTCTCCATTATACCCTGAGTCCTGTTGTCCTCATTGTAGTTCTACATTATTGGATAAAATAATTACTGAGAGTTAAAGAGTACACATATTATGCATGTAATTTTGGACAAGTTATGTATTCACTGTGTAAGATATTATCAAACATGTACCTGTGTGCCTGACTGACTGCAACGCATAAAATTCTTGGACAAATGAGTGTAGGCTGGTCCTTTTCCATGACGGCCAAGATCACCTATATAAAAGTAATTTATTTAGACCTTAACCTCCCTGGCGTTATGATTATGTCAGATTTTTGATGCTGAAAGCGGAACAATTATTTTGCATGGAAATTTGGCGTTTTAGATTGTAGGCCTGTAATTCTTAGGAATAACACACTTAAATCTGTCCAAACAAGAGTCTAGTAGATATCCCGGGTATAATAAAGTTTGAAACACAAAATCATTAATTATAATATAATAAATAACTATAATTAATTCTAACAAATAATAATATAATTTTTTTTTGTTAAAAAAAAAATAAGAATATAATAATAATAATAAAAATTATTCCATTATGTAATCAAATCAAAAAAACTGAAATTTGCTCAGTTGCAGAGTTGTCGCTGTCATTACTTTGAGTGTTTGATGACCTATTTCCCCACAAATCACTATCGCTCAATTCTGCAAGTGATTCTAATTTATTATCGCTGTTTTCTAGCTGGTCTAAAACCACTTTTGACGTAAAGGGGCACTTTTTGGTTGCTATGGACAATCTCCTGTTTCCAGGCAGAAAAAACAGTATTTATAATATAAAACTGCATGCAGGGCATTGGACAAAGCACTGGGGACAAAAGGGATGTGAAATAATTTCATACAGTACTGTAATCTGTAAGATTGTATGTATTGTGTGTTTTACATTTTTTGAATTTGGCGCTGATCTCCATCCCTGTGCATCACAACGTTTGCAGGGAACAGAGCTCGGCACTGTGAATCGAACGGAGGAGCTCGCACACACAGCGGGGAGACATCGCAGGATCCAGGGGACAAGATAAGTAACTTTCCCTGGATCCTGCAGTGCGATCCCGAGTGTGGCTCGGGATTATTGCTTTTGGTACTGAAATCTCACCCCGAGCCAGACTCGGGAATACAGCCAGGGCGTTTAAAATGTATTATGATGAATACCCACAACATGTTAATTACCGCAGTGAACACAAATTAATGGATCAAATATGCCATATCATATTTTATTTCACTACAATGAGGTAATTATATGTCGATTTAAGATGATTTTTTTTAGTTTAAGGTTATGGCTGTAACAATGTCAAATATTTGCCTTTGTTCAAATCCCACTACCTCACCCCAAGCAATCCTCAAAAATAAGTTGTCACTTACCCAGCATGAGACCAGACCACAAAGCTGCCTGAGGTAGGAAATATTTCACCAGGTTAGGCATGAATGTAGGTGAATGATACTCATTTGGCTCACCCTTTTCATCTACAGGTGTGTTTGCCACTATTTCCGCGAAATGAGTTTCAAATGTAGTGGGTCCCATGGTAATCTGCAAATGAACAGATACTTTCAGTCTGTATTGAAGCAAACAAACAACTGGATTATTAAGTGGGGTTCCATAAAAGGAGGGAAATATATACTGTATCAGTACTCGATGCTACATGAAATCATGAGTGATGATTTTTGAGGCCCATATGTCATCACATAAAGCCAATGCTACATGACACTTCATGCTGTGTCACTCAAATTAGCAACAGTGCCCTAACATAATTTCAGCGTCAAGCTAACATCATACACCACGATCTAAGTATGTTATAACTACATTAAAGTGAACCAGAAACATAGAGCTGTACACTGCCCAAATCAGACAAACCTCAAAGTAATTTTCTGCATTTTCTGCATGGTCACTGCTTTCATAAAAGCCAATTGTTTGCAACCTTTTTTGAAGGTTTTGGAAGTGTTTTTCCACGTTGTCACCACTCTGAGGACTTGAGAACAGGACTGCCATGCTTGTAATAATGTCATCCATTTCCATCAGTGTGGCAGCACTTGTCAGGAGGCCAAAAAGATGCATGGACAGTCTGTAGTGTTTGGGGGAACTGAAAAAAACACAATAAATGTAAAGTTAACATGTATTACAGACAAAAACCATGAATACCTCTCAGAAGAAAACAAAATTTGATCATTGTCATGTGTACATTTACCATGTCAAAATTGTCTTTCAGTTTTTGGTTCTCTCTGTAACGTAAAATAACATTACAGACCATCAATACACAGGCAGAATTAATTACAGTGTAACAAAGACACCTTAAAATAAAGTGTATCCTAATTTTTAGTTAAAGACAATTATTGAATTCTATTCATTACTTTAAACTATTTTGATACTAACTACTTTTGTGAGTTTGTGGTTCTATGGTTCACCTTTTAAAGAATCATTCCATTGTAAACAATTACCATGTCCACTCCATTGTTTATTCCAAAGTTAATTAATTATTTTATGTGACTAACCATGTATGACAACACAATATATAATCAACTTACTGTTTTCTGCAGAACACTTTGGCATTCTTCATGATGTGGCTTAGGCACCGATGAAGAATTGGCATATTCATGACCTCTTTCAACTGTCCAGTGACAATGTCATAGTACACACTGAGCAAGCTCTCCAAAGAATGTTTACAAAAAGTGTAGGCAACAGCTTGCATCAGAACAAGGGACCCATCACACATAATCATCACAGGTCTCCTCACAGATTTCCTTCCAAACAACTTGTAGTAATCTGTTTGAAAAGACTCCATAAAAAATAACACTGATGCAGTGGTGTGTTGGCAGGTGACATATGTTGCAACAGGGATAGGGGAGGATCCTTTAATAGGATGCCTCACCACCAACTCATACACATAAAAAGGTGCTGATTTCCCTTGCGCTTTTTGCACAATGCTACCTGTGGCATCAATATACACAATATCATCCCTGCATCGTTGATGGAACAGCCTGATTGTGTTTTTGGACCACAACATGACTCCTTTGGGGTGCAAGAGCACCTTTTGGAGAACTTCATTGTCTTGATCCGTTTTTTCCTCCACCATTTTGAGAAGACTTAGTATTTCATTGTCATGCCTTCTGCATTTCTTTCGTGTCATGTAGGATATGTTTTTGAGGACTGAAGCTGTAGGTGCCTGGTCTCTGCATCCTGATTCAAAGACTTTAGGTTGGATTTTGTCCATACACTGCAAATGTAAGGCCCTTGGAAGCACTGATTCAAGTATTTTTCCAAAAATGTCTTTGTTATCAGCCCGTACATATCTTCTTTTAAGTTCTTCCATACTATGACAGACCTCCTCTCCCTGAAAAGTCACCCAGGCCTTCAGGGTACTCTCATCCCTCACAGTGACCTCTACACAAACTGGGCAATCTGAAAATGTGCAGTATCCCAGGCAATTAAATAAAGGTCCTTTTCTTTTGGACATTTTATTTTTCACAGTGTGCCTTTTAAAAGCAATGCTGCAGTATGGATGTACAGATTGTATTCCTTTTGACATTATATTTGTCCAATGCAGTTCTTTAAACTGGTGTCCAACCTGTCGTTTTCTCAGGTCGCTCCACTCCTTGGTGTCCATAAAAAAAAAACATGGGCCTGTTGGCAGCTTATGCCGAAAAAAGAGGCTATCTGGGCCACTATTTTCAGAAGATGTTTCTGATGCTTGGGTAGAATCCTGTCTCTCAGTGAGCTAAATGAAAGAAAAAAAAGTTGTTAAATATATTAAATGTAGTTCAGTGTAAATACTGTTTTCCTAAAAGTCCTACAAACGAAGGAACTTCATAGTGATGCAGAACATGGTTAAAATTGTAACTTATTTTGGTAAATAAACATCATTAAATCACATTTTTGTTTGTTTACAGTTACAAAAAAAGCACTTCATACTTTCAATAAATATATTTGGTAATGATTTCTGTTATGTGGTTTTACTGTTATTACATGGAATTGTGTCATTATGAGAGATAAAACATTTTTTATAGTATTTTATGTTGTTTAACCACTTGCCTACCAGGCACTAACACCTTCCTGCCCAAGCCATTTTTCAGCTTTCAGAGCTGTCGCACTTTGAATGACAATTGCACGGTCATACTACACTGTACCCAAACAATATTTTTTATCATTTTCTTCACACAAATAGAGCTTTCTTTTGCTGGTATGTAATCACTGCTGGGTTTTTTATTTTTTACCAAAAAAAAAGACCAAAAATTTAAAAAAAAAAATATTGGAATTTTTTTCTGTCAGTAAATTTTGTAACAAAGTAATTTTTTGCCTTCACTGATGTGCGCTGATGAGGCGGCACTGATAGGCTGAACTGGCGGGCATTTATGAGGTGGCACTGATGAGGCGGCACTTATGGGCACTGATGAGGTGGCACTGATGAGGAGGCACTAATATGCCATACTTATGGTCACTCATAAGTTGCACTGATATGTGGCATTGATGAGCACTGATAGGCAGCACTGATGGGCACTGTTAGGTGACAATGATGGGCACTAATAGGTGGCACTGGTGGGCACTGATAGGCGGCAGTGGCGGGCACTGAGAGGCGGAACTGGTGGGCACGGATAGGCGGCATGGATAGGCGGTACTGATGGGCATTGATGGGTGGCACTGATGGGCGACACTGGGCATTGATGGACAGCAGTGATGGGCAATGATGGGCAGCACTGATAGGCGGCACTAATTGCCAGCACTGACTGGCATGGCTAATGGGCACTGATTTGTGGCACCTGTGGGCACTTATTACTGCCACTGGTGGGCTCTGATCACTGGCATTGGTGGGCACTGTATGCTGCCATTGGTGGGCATGGTATTTTATTTATTTATGGCACTTTATTT
The DNA here is from genome assembly GCA_037952925.1 of Lithobates clamitans. Classification (NCBI taxonomy): domain Eukaryota; kingdom Metazoa; phylum Chordata; class Amphibia; order Anura; family Ranidae; genus Lithobates; species Lithobates clamitans. The sequence continues at coordinate 1,504,035 of JBBGZY010000780.1, read as the reverse complement.
ATATATTGTAATCAGGGCACTGATGATCAGTACCCTGATTACTTCCCTAGCTGTCCCCCTGTGAGGAGATGCCGCTGATCAGCTCTCCTCGCACTCTGTCAGTGTGAGGCGAGGAGAGCCGATTACCGGCATCTCCGTGTTTACATGTGACCGGCTGTGATTGGACACAGCCGATCACATGGTCAAAGAGCCGCGGACGCGGCTCTTTACACAGATCGGTGTCGCACCGTGTCCTAGCAACACGGTGCGGGCACGATCGCCACGGTGCGCGCCCCCGCGGGCGCACGAGAGCGGCCGTTCTGTGCCGCCGTCATATGACGGCAGGCCAGAACAAGAGCTGCACCGCCTCGCCGTCATATGATGGTGGGCGGGCAGCAACTGGTTAAAGAACGTCTCAGGTTACGACTGTAACCTATGTTTCTCTGAGAACAGGGAATGAGACACTACATCATATGACGCTTTGGGGAACGTCTCAGGCGTAACAGGTGTCTGAAATCAAATATCAACTCACGGCAATCATGTTGACCGGCGACAGCCCATGAATCATCTGTGTGAATGATTAACGCGTGACCTGAATGTATATAAGGGCGCCTTCCAAACATAACAATATCCTTTCATCTGAAAGGACTGTTTGGTAGGCAGGCCCGAGGCATGGCAGGGAGACGTAGTGTCTCATTCCCTGTTCTAAGGGAACATAGGTTACAGTCGTAACCTGAGACTTTCTATTTCGAAGGGAACTTCGACACTATGTCATATGACGCGTTGGGAAACGATATACCCACGCCACCATGCTAAGGGGAGTGAATGCCCAATGGCAGTGACAACTGTCAGAACCAGCAATTCAAATGAACGCTAGAACCACTCACCCTCAGGTCACACTTGGCTGCCAGTGACAGCACTCCCTATGGTCATAGCCTAAGCTACATGATATCACTGAAAACATCCATAAACAGTTTAATGGAAGGTCTACCTGGGCCTGCTCAAGGGCCTAGGACCACAACTTCAATCTTAGAAGTGGTCCCTACTATGGAATGTGGCTAGGGAACTATTGACTATTGGACCACTACCTTACTATTCAGGGGAACATGCCACCTGAAATGCCACTAGGCAGGCCTGACCTGGTGTCACTACACAAGACACATAGTCTCACAGCCACTTCCTTTCTGTCCGAAGACAGAGCCTCTGGACACTTGCCTTTAGGTAAGGTATACAACCCGAGGGACTGCAAAGCTGGCAGTGAACCACTCGGCCTGGATCTCAGAGACGGAGCTCTCCTTCAGAGAAGCCTCATGAGGCCTACTATCTGACAGCATAGACATGTGGGAGCTCAAATTCAGGGAGGCCTAGTGAGGCCTACTACTTGATGACCACATGATGTGGGAGCTCAACTTCAGGGAGACCTGGAAAGGTCCTCCACCTGACATCCATAATGTTTGGGAGCTCACCTTTCAGGGAGGCCTGTATAGGCCTACTAGCTGATAGCGAGCCAAACTGGCAGTCCAGTTGACTGTGTTTGAGGCTTTGCCTTCAAAACGTGGGATTTCAACTTCAGGGAGGCCTGCCACCTAGTACCCACAGTATGTGGGAATTCACTCTCAAGGAGGCCTAGTGAGGCCTACTACCTGACCACCACAAAATGTGGAAGCCCACCTTCAGGGAGGGCTGAAGAGGCCTACTACTTGAAAAAAGATTAACAGCTGGATGCTGAGAGCCCTAGATCTGGGCATCTTACAGTCCAAAGGCGACCTGCTAAGGCCCGCCAGACTGGGCTATATGATGACTTCTGCTGGGGATTGGAGAAACACCTAACAGGGAGGCCTGGTAGGGCCTACTAGCTGATAGTGAGTCAATTCTGCTACTTTAACGAACACTGCTGGAAGCTTACTAATTAAAAAACTGTTCTATAGTTTTGTCCTAGTGTATGTTCCACAATGTTGGGACCCACCTTCGAGGAGGCCTGTTAAGGCCTACTACCCATCAGTGAGCATACTGCCCAAACTAAGAGGGCCAACCACCAAAGGTGAGCTGGCCTAGTATCCCTATTGGGGGCTACCCAGTCAAGGAGGCCAGCTTGGGCCTACTACCTAACCATGCAGCCTTCGTGGCAGAAAACTATTACTACAGTGCTTACAGCATCCTGGTATCTTATCACATTGCCAAAGGCAGTGTACTCAGCAAGAAAGCAATACCCTTATAGCAGGGGAGTACAACATACGCCACTCTGCCTAGTGGATGCCCCATTTTAAGGGCCTACCTAGTACATGCATGGGCATCAGCTCATGCCAATGCTCTGGCTTCAAGGGAGCGGAGCGGAGTATAAAAACCGGAATGAAATGTAGTTTAGAACTCCCCGCTCGACCGGAGCCATCGTGGTGTGAGGTAGATAAATACAGAGCTGAAAATGGAGTACTCAAAACTACCCAGAGTAACAACCATATGCTCCTGAAAATTTAGACAGGGAGTGGGCCTGCAAGTGGCTCCAAAGGGTGACAAGGATTTGTCCTGCGCCCAGCCTAGGGGAGCGGGGGGGGGGGCTTGAATTGCAAGCCAACCGACTTCAACCCAACGTTTGAGCGATTTAGCTCAACGGGCTGAATGGAGCCAGCTCTAGAGGCCCCATTACATGCTAACTCTGTTCGGAGGCTCACCTTCTCTGTGTCTTACTCCTCCATGGAGTGGGCCCAGGAGAGGCGATACTGGACCTCTGGTCCTGTCTACGGTCCTCGGACCGAGAGGGACCAGGTCCTCCCGCCTGCCTGAGCTTGGACTCGGATCTCAGCGGTATGCATGTTTTGAATGCAGCTGAGCACGCCTTTGCCTCCTTAAACTTTCCAACCACCGCCTCCACGGAGGTGCGAAAAGTCTAGATGGCGAAACTGGTGAATCGAGGAGAAAAGATTATTCTTTCTCCCCGATATCAGCTATGTTAAGCCACAGATGCCTCTCCGTGGCCACCATCGCCGCCATTGATCGACCGATCGCGGCAACAGTCTCTTTTGTGGCCCAGAAAGGCAGGCGCAGCTCAGTGACCGCCTCAGGGAACATCCCCGCCCCCGGTTTGAGATCCCCCAGCGGGTCAGCCTAGTAAGCAGACAACACCGCCATCGTGTGGAGAGCAACACCAGCCTAACCCACTGCCATGTTTTCTCTGCTATTCAGAAAGGCTATTGTCTTTAGCGCTCTGGGTGGCAGGGTTAGAGCCCTCAGTGTCGATACCCGCCCGGACACGAGATAGTTAGCGAATGTATCGTCAATCTGTGGTATCGACACATACCCAGGCTCCCCGATTCCCTCAACATCAGTGAAATTACCTTTTATAAGATTTCTGATGTTCATAACTGTGGAAAAGCATAATAACAGTTAAATAAATGGTCCATTCTTACAAAGCGTATTTTGTAATGTGTTGACGCTAGATAGTACTTGACTGGCCAGAGTATATTTCTGTATGGTTCAAAGCTTAAGCTTTAAATGATCACACAAATGACAACATTCGTAAACACCAGTTGAACGCTCCCTGCATATCAAAGTTGATGATTTGCTTAAAAAAGGCTTTACCTTGGATGAATAAGACTCAACCTCCGCCAGATCCTTGGCCTCATACTCGATGTTGGTGTCAAGTGCAGTATCAGGACTTCCCAGAGGAGAACACTTAGATGCACAGTGGAAAGAAAATGTGTAAACATTGTTGTTGAACCACAACAGTGCGCGATGTAACAATTTTAAAAGAATCGCAATGTCATATTATGTTCTTCAGTCTCAGACATCAAAATGCTACGTTGAACAAAGGCTTTACCTTGTATGAAGAAGATTCAACCTCCGCCAGATCCTTGGCCTCATACTCAATGTCAGTGTCAAGTGCAGCATCAGGACTTCGCAGAGGAGAACACTTAGATGCAGAGTGGAAGGAAAATGAGTAAACATTGTTGTTAGACCACAACAGTGTGCGATTGAACAATGTTAAATGATTAGTTCACCTCAAAATTAATATTTCCAAATAATTTACTCACCCCAATGCCATCCAAGATATCCATGTCTTTCTTTCCTCAGTGGAAGAGAAATTACGTTTTTGTTGGAAAACATTTCTGGATGTTTATACACAGAATAGACTTCAATGGTTACCATCATTTTGCAGTCAGAATTGATGCAGTTTCAAATGTCTTTGAAGAGCTTTAATGATCCCAGCTGAGGTTTAGGGGTTTATCTAGCGAAACGATCCCTCATTTAAAAAAAAAAAAAAATTATATACTTTATAAGCGCAATTATTTTTATACCAAGCACCAGGAACTACGTCATCACTGAAAGGAGGTCATGCTCGAATTCCTGGCGGAAGTGCCCATATATGGAAGTACCATTTGTAAACAGTGGGGCAGTACTTCCGCCAGTGCAGGCGCCATCGAGCGTGACCTTTCAGTGATGACGTAGTTTCCTGCGCTTTCTATACTGGCTCAAGACGAATAATTGCACTTATAAAGTATATAATTTTTTTATATTTTTAGAAAATGATCAATTGTTTCGCTAGATGAGCCCCTAATCCTCAGCTGGGATCGTTGAAGCTCTTTAAAGACATTTGAAACTGCATCGCTTCTGAATGCAAAATGATGGTAACCATTGAAGTCCATTCTGTGGAGAAACATTCAGAAATGTTTTACCACAAAAACGTAATTTCGATTTGAATATATTTTGTCTTTATTGTTAAACTCAATAAAAATATTCAACAAGAAAAACGTAATTTCTCTTCCTCGGAGGAAAGAAAGACATGTATATCCTGGATGGCATTGGGGTGAGTAAATTATCAGGAAATTTTAATTTTGAGGTGAACTAATCCTTTAAAGGAATTGCAATGTCATATTGTTTTCTTCAGTCTCAGACATCAAAATGCTACATTGAACAAAGGCTTTACCTTGAATGAAGAAGACTCAACCTCCGCCAGATCCTTGGCCTCATACTCAATGTCGGTGTCAAGTGCAGCATCAGGACTTCCCAGAGGAGAACACTTAGATGCACAGTGGAAAGAAATGATTAAACATTGTTGTTGGACCACAACACTTTGCGATCGAACAATGTTAAAGGAATTGCAATGTCACATTGTGTTCTTCAGTCTCAGACATCAAAAAGCTACGTTAAACAAAGGCTTTACCTTGGATGAAGAAGACTCAACCTCCGCCAGATCCTTGTCCTCATACTCGATGTTGGTGTCAAGTGCAGCATCAGGACTTCCCAGAGGAGAACACTTAGATGCACAGTAAAAAGAAAATGATTAAACATTGTTGTTGGAACACAACACTGTGCGATCGAACAATGTTAAAGGAATTGCAATGTCATTTTGTGTTCTTCAGTTTCAGACATCAAAATGCTAAAATTTTGATGTCTGAAAAAAAAAAACCTAATATTATAAAAATATTCAAACCAAAAAAGAAACAATTGGGAACAACATAGGGACAATTATCTGTTGCTTTACAGAGTTATGAAAGGACTGCCAAGGGTAGAAGGCTTAGATATACAGAGGAAACACAAAAAAAACCTAAAATTATTAGGGCACAACACCCGACATGCACATAAAACTTTTAATTAGAATTTATATAGTATAATATAATATAACACTCAGGGCCGGTGCTGCCACTAGGCAGCCGCCTAGGGCGCCGCCACGGGCCTCTGTCCCTGTGAAGCTCCAGGCATGTGTGGGCTCGGTGCCGGGCTGGCTGTCCCAGGGAACATATCCGGTGCGTAACGATAATCCTCCGATCGATGTGTCCCGCTGAGTGCTCGCTGTCACATCTCCTCACACAGCGCCGCTCTGGGACTCCAGCCTGTGCCTCTGGTGCGGCGCTGTGTGTCTGTGTAAGTGCAGCGAAGGGGTGGGGCTTGGTGGAGATGGGAGCATTGAGAGGTGCAGTGTCTGTTAGCTGACTTCCCGACCAGCCGGGACACAATGGAGCGGCTGGATGGCGGCGCTGGCAGTGACAGGGCTCCTATGCTAAAAAGTAAAAAATGCCGCGCTACAAAAATTTACAAAAACCCTAGAGATCCCTCAAGGATTAGTGTACATATAGTGCAATATGAGACATATATACTATTTGCATCAAAACTGGTGATATAAACATAATACAAGTGCTCAGTACTTGAATGCGAACAGCCAGGATGTGATCCTGCAAATACACCTGTAGTCTATACAGAGCAGAATGCCAGAGGTAAAAAATACCAATGTATATAGTTCATGCATAAAGCATATGTTGAACCAAACAAAAATGCTCCTCATTGACTGTCCTATATAAGTTTATAAGAGTATTCAATGTTCCACATTCATAGGTGTAATATTAAGATGTTGTAACTCCTATAGGTCAGTGTATGTGTCAGGTCGGTCAGTGTATGTTTCAGGTAGGTGGGTCAGTATATGTGTCAGGTAGGTAGGTCAGTGTATGTGTCAGGTAGGTCAGTGTATGTGTCAGGTAGGTGGGTCAGTATATGTGTCAGGTAGGTAGGTCAGTGTATGTGTCAGGTAGGTGGGTCAGTGTATGTGTCAGGAAGGTCAGTGTATGTGTCAGGTAGGTCAGTGTATGTGTCAGGTACGTGGGTCAGTGTATGTGTCAGGAAGGTCAGTGTATGTGTCAGGAAGGTCAGTGTATGTGTCAGGTAGGTCAGTGTATGTGTCAGGTAGGTCAGTGTATGTGTCAGGTAGGTGGGTCAGTGTATGTGTCAGGTAGGTGGGTCACTGTATGTGTTAGGTAGGTGGGTCAGTGTATGTGTTAGGAAGGTAGGTAAATCAGTGTATGTGTCAGGTAGGTGGGTCAGTGTATGTGTCAGGAAGGTCAGTGTATGTGGTAGGTAGGTCAGTGTATGTGTCAGGTAGGTGGGTCAGTATATGTGTCAGGTAGGTAGGTCAGTGTATGTGTCAAGTAGGCAGGTCAGTGTTTCAGGTAGGTGGGTCAGTGTATGTGTCAGGTAGATGGGTCAGTGTATGTGTCAGGTAGGTAGGTCCGTGTATGTGTCAGGAAGGTAGGTCAATCAGTGTATGTGTCAGGTAGGTAGGTCAGTGTATGTGTCAGGAAGGTAGGTCAGTCAGTGTATGTGTCAGTTAGGTAGGTCAGTGTATGTGTTAGGAAGGTAGGTAAATCAGTGTATGTGTCAGGTAGGTGGGTCAGTGTATGTGTCAGGAAGGTCAGTGTATGTGGTAGGTAGGTCAGTGTATGTGTTAGGAAGGTAGGTCAATCAGTGTATGTGTCAGGTAGGTAGGTCAGTGTGTCAGCTAGGTCAGTGTATGTGTCAGGAAGGTCAGTGTATGTGTCAGGTAGGTGGATCAGTGTATGTGTCAGGTAGGTAGGTCAGTCAGTGTATGTGTCAGGAAGGTCAGTGTATGTGGTAGGTAGGTCAGTGTATGTGTCAGGTAGGTGGGTCAGTATATGTGTCAGGTAGGTAGGTCAGTGTATGTGTCAGGTAGGCAGGTCAGTGTTTCAGGTAGGTGGGTCAGTGTATGTGTCAGGTAGATGGGTCAGTGTATGTGTCAGGTAGGTAGGTCCGTGTATGTGTCAGGAAGGTAGGTCAATCAGTGTAAGTGTCAGGTAGGTAGGTCAGTGTATGTGTCAGGAAGGTAGGTCAGTCAGTGTATGTGTCAGGTAGGTCAGTGTATGTGTTAGGAAGGTAGGTAAATCAGTGTATGTGTCAGGTAGGTGGGTCAGTGTATGTGTCAGGAAGGTCAGTGTATGTGGTAGGTAGGTCAGTGTATGTGTCAGGTAGGTGGGTCAGTATATGTGTCAGGTAGGTAGGTCAGTGTATGTGTCAGGTAGGCAGGTCAGTGTTTCAGGTAGGTGGGTCAGTGTATGTGTCAGGTAGATGGGTCAGTGTATGTGTCAGGTAGGTAGGTCCGTGTATGTGTCAGGAAGGTAGGTCAATCAGTGTATGTGTCAGGTAGGTAGGTCAGTGAATGTGTCAGGAAGGTAGGTCAATCAGTGTATGTGTCAGGTAGGTAGGTCAGTGTGTCAGGTAGGTCAGTCTATGTGTCAGGAAGGTCAGTGTATGTGTCAGGTAGGTGGGTCAGTGTATGTGTCAGGTAGGTGGGTCAGTGTATGTGTCAGGTAGGTGGGCCACTGTTTGTGTCAAGTAGGTCAGTGTAATGGTCAGGTAGGTCACATGTGTTCCAAGGGCAGGGCAAAAGGGTGGAGTCTAAGGCAGAGCCAAGGTGAGGCGGCAAAATTAGGTTTTGCCTAGGGTGTCAAAAATCCTTCCACCAGCCCTGATAACACTGCATTAAAACAACAACCTTGGGGCTCTGAGATTCTGCCTCCAACACATCTTTCCCCTCAGCACTGCCTTCAGGAGGCTCCTCATACAATGAACAATTGAGACAAGTTCTACCAAAGACAAACAATTATTTAATTTTTTATTTGTAACAATTTTTATTTACAACAATTTTGTTATTGTTAATAAATTACTTTATCATAAATATTTTGGTCACAATATTACCTTCAAGTGTGCAAAAAAAATGTTTCTTAGTCGTATCCTGTTAGATAGTGAATTTGGAACCTGTAAAGACGTGCAAATTGTTGCCCAGGTGCCATCAGAATTATACGCACTTTCTTCCGTAGCACAGCCGTGTATAACCTTCTGTATGTCTTGCAAAGTGAGCGTAATTTTACGACTCTGTGTAGAGAAAAGTAAAAGAAAAATGTTTTAATTCCATTATTTTTTTTAAATAAAAAATTATTTATTGCCAATTCAGATGTCAAATCGTAGTATAACTACCAAATAGCCTTTGATAAAAATGCTACGTACCTTCCCAAAATGTTTAAAACAGTATCTTCTGAAATGTAAAATAATGAAATATTATTTTGTAAATAACATGGCAACATTAAAACAATAGTTAATGAAGAAAAGCTACAGTTAATGAAGGTTACCAACTTACCGCTCTTTCTGTCGCCTCATGATGCTATTTTAAAGACTAAAAGATGGGAATCTAATACAATGCACTCACTATTCTGACTCTGATCGTTGTTAAGCGATGTATCCCTTGTGAGACCTCAATGCCTGGCCTGTAAAAGCAGATATAATTACTGAGGACAATCCTCATCAGATAGCTTGAACTCACCAAATACTGATTCCATCCACAGAAGTGCTTTAATTCTGAACATCAGGTTATAGCAGATGACAGGATACAACAGATGATTAGGTTGTGGTATTTATGCGGTTAAAAGATGATATTGTCTGTAGCTTATTATGCAGAATACATGTGCCCTGCTACATGTGGCCTGTAGCTGTCTCCATTACACAGGAAGTACAATCACAGGAAAATGAGTAGAGCATTAAATACTGTTCTGTCTCAAGGACATATAGCTAAACCTTCTTGTCCCATAAACTTCAGATGCCACATTTCTTTAATCTCAGTTTTATTAGAACAAGCCAGGTGAAACTACAAAATTAACAGAAATGGACCTCAATCGGTACAATATTGCATACATACAGCATACATTACATAAACAATGATCTACAATACAGGATGAGATAATAAAAACTTACTTTTTAAGTTCTCTAAGGGATGATGGTGCTAGATTGAGCAACACATGTCTTGCTTCCTGCAGTGTCTTCCTCAAAGAATGGTGGCTGCTTCACTTCCTGTGAAGATTCTACCCAGAATTCCCTGCTTACTAACAACTTCCTTAACTACACATACAGTGAATCAAATAAACAGAACTGAAGCAATACCAAAAAGGACGCTAGATTATGCCTGCACTCCGTATATGATTGTCTTATGTAAATTGCAAACTTCACATGTTATTTTAACAACAAGATAGAAGTAATCAGAATAGAAGTCTGGTGGACAGAACACATACAAAGGAAGTGTGTCATAAATCAGAGAAAGGAACATAGAAAATACAAATACATACGACAAAAGGTCACTAGATGGCAGCATGTGAACGAAACATAAACGTTCATAGCAAATGGTTAGGGAAACAATATACATATATAAATTCCCATTGGGCGGCACACCCACGTCACCTAAATTCACCTACATTATTTCCAAAAATATATATTCAACTATTAACTATTAAACATTTTAAATTGAAGTTGAAAAAATCTGTAACTTTAAAGTAAGTAATACTATACTAATAAATGTTATCATTACTATTATTCAAATCAAAATTTTGTAAAAGCACCCGTTTCGTTTTTATGCTGTGATCCACCCATTTCATTTTCATGCGGTGATCATGCAGTGATTCGGCCAATCAGGACACAGTGCACATTTTAGAGGATAGACTGAACGGCCCCGCCTTGCAAGTGCGATCATGAGTTGATCATGCATCAGAAGAGCCAAAGAGAATGCAATGTTAGATGATGCTGCATTTCATCAAATTTTCAAAACTGTATGAACTGTATAAGTGTTTTTACCTATTACTTTACAATACTTTCAAAATTTGTGTTTTAAACTATAAAAAAAAAAAAATATCACAAATACTCTGAAAAAAATATGTAAATGAAAAATAAGTAAAAATGCTACAGTGTTAGCATGTAAACTAAAATATGTAATTATTAAAAACTATCCTGCTTATAACCAGAAAAAATATTTTTGAATGTATTAAATGTCATTACATTGTCTAGAGAATGTATTCTGTATAGACACCAGGACTCTGTAAAATCGAATCAAAATAAAAAAAAAATAATAAAAATTCATTCACCATACAATTTTTAGGTTTTATGATTTTTACCAAACTTTGTATAGAGATGTAATGAAAGACACACACACACACATAGGTCTTTATACACCTCTGAAGTCAATTAATGCGAAATATGTTCAAAAATGCTGGTGTAAAATAGTGTCATATGAGGTGTGTATAATGTATGGTGCCGTCTTGAATAGAACATGACCATTCTTTTTTTCCACTCATTAGAAATTAGGACTTTATAGGCCTCCAAAGTTGAATAATGTGACATATCTCCAAAATGCTACAGTAAAATGTTTTCAAATGAGGTGTGCATAGGGTATGGGATGTCCTGTATTAGAACTGACCATTCTTTTTTTCTACTTATTAGAAATGAGGTCGTTATAGGCCTCCAAAGTCGAGTAACGTGATATATCTCGAAAATGCTACAGTAAAATGGTTTCAAATGAGGTGTGAATAGGGTATGGGGCATCCTGTACTAGAACTAACCATTCTTTTCTTCTACTTATTAGAAATGAGGTTTTTATAGGCCTCCAAAGTTGAATAATGTGACATATCTCCAAAATGCTACAGTAAAACGGTTTCAAATGAGGTGTGAATAGGGTATGGGACGTCCTGTATTAGAACTGACCATTCTTTTTTTCTACTTATTACAAATGAGAACGTTATAGGCCTCCAAAGTTGAATAATGTGACATATCTCCAAAATGCTACAGTAAAATGGTTTCAAATGAGGTGTGCATAGGGTATGGGACGTCCTGTATTAGAACTGACCATTCTTTTTTTTCTACTTATTAGAAATGAGGTCGTTATAGGCCTCCAAAGTCGAGTAACGTGACATATCTCCAAAATGCTACAGTAAAATGGTTTCAAATGAGTTGTGCATAGTGTATGGGATGTCCTGTACTAGAACTGACCATTCTTTTTTTCTACTTATTAGAAATGAGGTCGTTATAGGCCTCCAAAGTTGAATAATGTGACATATCTCCAAAATGCTACAGTAAAATGTTTTCAAATGAGGTGTGCATAGGGTATGGGATGTCCTGTATTAGAACTGACCATTCTTTTTTTCTACTTATTAGAAATGAGGTCGTTATAGGCCTCCAAAGTCGAGTAACGTGACATATCTCGAAAATGCTACAGTAAAATGGTTTCAAATGAGGTGTGAATAGGGTATGGGGCATCCTGTACTAGAACTAACCATTCTTTTCTTCTACTTATTAGAAATGAGGTTTTTATAGGCCTCCAAAGTTGAATAATGTGACATATCTCCAAAATGCTACAGTAAAATGGTTTCAAATGAGGTGTGCATAGACTATGGGATGTCCTCTATTAGAACTGACCATTCTTTTTTTCTACTTATTACAAATGAGAACGTTATAGGCCTCCAAAGTTGAATAATGTGACATATCTCCAAAATGCTACAGTAAAATGGTTTCAAATCAGGTGTGCATAGGCTATGGGACGTCCTGTATTAGAACTGACCATTCTTTTTTTCTACTTATTACAAATGAGGTCGTTATAGGCCTCCAAAGTCGAGTAACGTGACATATCTCGAAAATGCTACAGTAAAATGGTTTCAAATGAGGTGTGCATAGGCTATGGGACGTCCTGTACTAGAACTAATCATTCTTTTTTTCTACTTATTAGAAATGAGGTTTTTATAGGCCTCCAAAGTTGAATAATGTGACATATCTCCAAAATGCTACAGTAAAATGGTTTCAAATGAGGTATGCATAGGGTATGGGATGTCCTGTATTAGAACTGACCATTCTTTTTTTCTACTTATTAGAAATGAGGTCGTTATAGGCCTCCAAAGTCGAGTAACGTGACATATCTCGAAAATGCTACAGTAAAATGGTTTCAAATGAGGTGTGAATAGGGTATGGGGCATCCTGTACTAGAACTAACCATTCTTTTCTTCTACTTATTAGAAATGAGGTTTTTATAGGCCTCCAAAGTTGAATAATGTGACATATCTCCAAAATGCTACAGTAAAATGGTTTCAAATGAGGTGTGCATAGGGTATGGGACGTCCTGTATTAGAACTGACCATTCTTTTTTTTCTACTTATTAGAAATGAGGTCGTTATAGGCCTCCAAAGTCGAGTAATGTGACATATCTCGAAAATGCTACAGTAAAATGGTTTCAAATGAGGTGTGAATAGGGTATGGGACCTCCTGTACAAGAACTAACCATTATTTTTGTCTACTTATTAGAAATGAGGTTTTTATAGGCCTCCAAAGTTGAATAATGTGACATATCTCCAAAATGCTACAGTAAAATGGTTTCAAATGAGGTGTGCATAGACTATGGGATGTCCTCTATTAGAACTGACCATTCTTTTTTTCTACTTATTAGAAATGAGGTCGTTATAGGCCTCCAAAGTCGAGTAACGTGACATATCTCGAAAATGCTACAGTAAAATGGTTTCAAATGAGGTGTGAATAGGGTATGGGACGTCCTGTATTAGAACTAACCATTCTTTTTTTCTACTTATTACAAATGAGAACGTTATAGGCCTCCAAAGTTGAATAATGTGACATATCTCCAAAATGCTACAGTAAAATGGTTTCAAATGAGGTGTGCATAGGCTATGGGACGTCCTGTATTAGAACTGACCATTCTTTTTTTCTACTTATTACAAATGAGGTCGTTATAGGCCTCCAAAGTCGAGTAACGTGACATATCTCGAAAATGCTACAGTAAAATGGTTTCAAATGAGGTGTGAATAGGCTATGGGACAACCTGTATTAGAACTGACCATTCTTTTTTTCTACTTATTAGAAATGAGGTTTTTATAGGCCTCCAAAGTCGAGTAACGTGACATATCTCCAAAATGCTACAGTAAAATGGTTTCAAATGAGGTGTGCATAGTGTATTGGATGTCCTGTACTAGAACTAACCATTATTTTTTTCTACCTATTAGAAATTAGGTTTTTATAGGCCTCCAAAGTTGAATAATGTGACATATCTCCAAAATGCTACAGTAAAACGGTTTCAAATGAGGTGTGAATAGGGTATGGGACGTCCTGTATTAGAACTGACCATTCTTTTTTTCTACTTATTAGAAATAAGGTTTTTATAGGCCTCCAAAGTTGAATAATGTGACATATCTCCAAAATGCTACATTAAAATGGTTTCAAATGAGGTGTGCATAGACCAGTGTTTCTCAACTCCAGTCCTCAAGGCGCACCAACAGGTCATGTTTTCAGGATTTCCACTACTTTGCACAGGTGATTTGATCAGTTTCACTGCCTTAGTAATTACCACAGCAGTTTCATCTGAGGGAAATCCTGAAAACATGACCTGTTGGTGCGCCTTGAGGACTGGAGTTGAGAAACACTGGCATAGACTATGGGATGTCCTTTATTGGAACTGACCATTCTTTTTTTCTACTTATTTCAAATAAGATCTTTAAGGGCCTCTGGAGTCGAAAATGTCCTATATCACATGGGGTGTGTATACTATATGGGACAATACAAGAGAACAAAAAAACATATGCAGTAAATGTATTTAGAAAGATACTTTATTTTGTCTGCTTTAAACATTTACATTAAACAATGTGTCGAAATGTGACCTATAAAGAAAAAAAACATCAGTCAAAGACAATGTGAGTTTTAAAAAAAGTTAAAGATAGAAAAGAAAAAGAGAGATAAATAAATAAATAATGAGAGAGAGTAATGTGACATATCTCCAAAATGCTACAGTAAAATGGTTTCAAATGAGGTGTGCATAGACTATGGGATGTCCTGTATTAGAACTGACCATTCTTTTTTTCTACTTATTGGAAATTAGTTAATTATACACCTCCAAAGTCAAGTAATGTGACATATCTCGAAAATGCTACAGTAAAATGGTTTGAAATGAGGTGTGCATAAGGTATGAGATGTCCTGTACTAGAACTGACCATTCTTTTTTTCTACTTATTAGAAATGAGGTTGTTATAGGCCTCCAAAGTCGAGTAACGTGACATATCTTCAAAATGCTACAGTAAAATGGATTCAAATGAGGTGTGAATAGGCTATGGGACGTCCTGTACTAGAACTGACCATTATTTTTTTTTTCTACTTATTTCAAATGAAATCTTTAAGGGCCTCTGGAGTCGAAAATGTCCTATATCACATGGGGTGTGTATACTATATGGGACAATACAAGAGAACAAAAAAAACATATGCAGTAAATGTATTTAGAAAGATACTTTATTTTGTTTGCTTGTGCTGTAAACATTTACATTAAACAATGTATCAAAATGTGACCTATAAAGAAAAAAACATTAGTCAAAGACAATGTGAGTTTTAAGAGATAAATAAATTAATAAATAATGAAAGAGAGAGAGAGAGAGAGAGAGGGAGAGAGAGAGAGAGAGAGAGAGAGAGAGAGAGAGAGAGAGAGAGAGAGAGAGAGAGAGATAAATAAAGAATGAGAGAGTGATAAAAAGATAAATAAATAAAGATTGAGGAGTGAGAGAGAAAGAGAAAGAAAGAATGAGAGAGAGAGAGAGAGAGAGAGAGAGAGAGAGAGAGAGAGAGAGAGAGAGAGAGAGAGAGAGAGAGAGATAAATAAATAAATAAATGCTTGTGCTGTAAACTTTTTCATAAAAAGAAAGAAAAGAAAGAAAGAAAGAAAGAAAGAAAGAAAGAAAGAAAGAAAGAAAGAAAGAAAGAAAGAAAGAAAGAAAGAAAGAAAGAAAGAAAGAAAGAAAGAAAGAAATGCTTGTGCTGTAAACCTTTTCATAAAACGATGTATTGAGATGTGACCTATAAAGAAAAAATAAACGTTAGTCACAGACAATGTGAGTTCAAAAAAGAATGACGATAAAAAGAGAGATAATTACATTAAAAAATTAAAGATAGAGTGATAGAGAGAAAAAAAAGAAAGAGAGAAAGAAAAAGATAAATAAAAAAAAAATAAAGAATGAAAGAGAGAGAGAGTGAGAAAGAAAGAAAGAAAAAGAAAGAGAGTGAGAGAAAGAAAGATACATAAAGAATGAGAGAGAGAGAGAGAGAGAGAGAGAGAGAGAGAGAGAGAGAGAGAGAGAGAGAGAGAGAGAGAGAGAGAGAGAGAGAGAGAGAGAGAGAGAGAGAGAGAGAGAGAGAGAGAGAGAGACAGAGAGACAGATATGGGCAACTCGAGCGCTCTGCCTGGATACCTCTGTTTTCTATTGCCTTTGGATCACAGACATGCATTGCTGTGATTAATACTAAAATAATATGTTTTAATGAGATATTGGGATAGAATAGATAGATAGATTCGTCTTCTTGACATTTGCAGCTTCTCCAGCTCCCATCTGATTCCCCGGCTATTGCAGCCGTTTATGTTTAGTAAAGAGAGCGAGTCATAGAGCAGTGTGATGTTACTGCAATTACCGTAATGATTGTAATAGGCGCACAGCCTTTTTTTTTTGACGGCTGGCTTGACCGTGTATTTAGAAACCACGGCTGGCTTGACCGCAGTGCTGGGCGGCTCCAGGAGTGACAGAGCCGCTGGGCGGCTCCAGGAGTGAGAGAGCCGCTGGGCGGCTCCAGGAGTGACAGAGCCGCTGGGCGGCTCCAGGAGTGACAGAGCCGCTGGGCGGCTCCAGGAGTGACAGAGCCGCTGGGCGGCTCCAGGAGTGACAGAGCCGCTGGGCGGCTCCAGGAGTGACAGAGCCGCTGGGCGGCTCCAGGAGTGACAGAGCCGCTGGGCGGCTCCAGGAGTGACAGAGCCGCTGGGCGGCTCCAGGAGTGACAGAGCCGCTGGGCGGCTCCAGGAGAGACAGAGCCGCTGGGCGGCTCCAGGAGTGACAGAGCCGCTGGGCGGCTCCAGGAGTGACAGAGCCGCTGGGCGGCTCCAGGAGAGACAGAGCCGCTGGGCGGCTCCAGGAGTGACAGAGCCGCTGGGCGGCTCCAGGAGTGACAGAGCCGCTGGGCGGCTCCAGGAGTGACAGAGCCGCTGGGCGGCTCCAGGAGTGACAGAGCCGCTGGGCGGCTCCAGGAGTGAGAGAGCCGCTGGGCGGCTCCAGGAGTGACAGAGCCGCTGGGCGGCTCCAGGAGTGACAGAGCCGCTGGGCGGCTCCAGGAGTGACAGAGCCGCTGGGCGGCCCCAGGAGTGACAGAGCCGCTGGGCGGCTCCGGCGGCTCCAGGAGAGACAGAGCCGCTGGGCGGCTCCAGGAGTGACAGAGCCGCTGGTTTGTACAGTCCATGTGTTTGTGGGCGGGCTGCTGGGCCAATCAGGGAGCCGGCGGGCGGGGGAGCAGAGAGATGACATCATCTCTCACTGCCCGGCGCCTGCCCTGCATCCCTGCAGTTCCCCCCTCATCATGCAGGCAGCTGCGGCAGCAGAGAGAATACATCATCTCTCTGCTGCCTGTCTCTGGGACACAAGAGACCACCTTAGCAGGTGGCAAGTGACAATCTTCATCTGGTGACAGGCGACGTGGCAAGTGACAATCCGCAACATGTGGCAGGCGACGTGGCAAGTGACAATCTGCATCTGGTGACAGGTGACGTGGCAAGTGACAATCCGCAACGTGGCAGGCGACGTGGCAAGTGACAATCTGCATCTGGTGACAGGTGACGTGGCAAGTGACAATCCGCAACGTGGCAGGCGACGTGGCAAGTGACAATCTTCATCTGGTGACAGGCGACGTGGCAAGTGACAATCCGCAACATGTGGCAGGCGACGTGGCAAGTGACAATCCGCAACATGTGGCAGGCGACGTGGCAAGTGACAATCCGCAACATGTGGCAGGCGACGTGGCAAGTGACAATCTGCATCTGGTGACAGGCGACGTGGCAAGTGACAATCCACAACATGTGGCAGGCGACGTGGCAAGTGACAATCTGCATCTGGTGACAGGTGACACGCTCGGGGCTCCCACTGATTCTGCATTATGGTGAGTTAAACTATTTAATTTTTTATAACAATGTAATAATAGTAATAATGCGCTTCAATCATCCTGACACCATAACAACCATGGTGCCGGGATGATTGAAGCGCTAACACCAGCCATTTCCCCGATAGATGTACCCCAAAAAAATATATTTTCTGGCAGTGCCCCTCCCGAGACTAGACTCTGGATCCGCCCCTGCAATAGACTGGGCATCCCGATCCAACGAACCACCGCCTCCTCCCTAGGAATGCCCAATTGACGTCCGTCAGTCTGTACATCAGCTCTTCTCGCTCCCCAGTGGACGTATGAGTGGCCCAATATCCAAATCAAGCAGGAGCCCTTCCCTGTAAAGAAAAAACAACAAAACACCACACACATAGAAGCAAGAACACAAAGCCAGCCTCCCCCTGAAAAAACAAGAGGAGACAAACAGGACGGCATACAGGCACAAACCCCACATAGACTAACATAAATCATAACAAATGAGGACGTACATACAGGCGATAACACAGAGATTCCGACCTGCCAAACGTCCCCTCACCTAACCCCCAATGCACCAGCTACGTTGCAGCCCCAATATGAAAGGAATGAGATGCAAAGTCGGACGGACAAAAACTCAAGATAACTAAACACCACTTGAACACTGCCGTGAACTGATACTGAGACAAAGTAGAACCATCCGTATGCAATAAAAAAGGGGCCAACGCAACCCGGGAGTAACTACAAAAAACATGAAACAACCTACACCGGACAAGCCGGCGACCCCGTAGCAACTCCACCCACATACTCTGACCGACTTGATCCATCTTGGATCTCCGTATTAAAAAAAACACCAAATTTTCACTACATTGCACGTCAGCCGACTGCAAACCGAAGAACAGACCAATACCCCAATGCGCAGCGCCCCAAAAAATGCCAAAAAAAAAAGCCGTCTGAAACAAAACAGCCTCATAGGCAGACAAACACACATCAGGAAGTACCCGAAACAACAAACTCAACAACTCAAAAGACACTGGACGGTGACCATCCACCGGCCGACACCCCCTATGGTAGCCCTTTACCGCTTGCCGAACCAAAAAATCCTTCGTACAATCCCTATGACCCAAAAACTTGAACAAAAATGCCAACCCCGCCAACTTACTATTCAACACCGACACTCCCTCCTCCACATTCCGATCTATGAAATACAACACCAAGAACCCGTCATCACCCTCAACTATCGCACCACCCAAACCACGGACCAGACCGAACCACTCCTCCCAAGCCCTCAAATACACCAACCAGGTAGCCTCACTCAGCACCTGCCAAATCATTGCAGTCACTCCAAGGCAATCCACCACAGCTGTGCTGGACAAGGAACTCCCAGTTGTGCCGCTCCTGGAGCCAACGAGCGAGACTTGTCCCACTGAAACTGAGAAAGAGCATCGGCCAAGGAATTAGTGCAACCCAGGACATGAACAGCATATACAAAAGCATTGCAATGTAAACAAGCCAACACCAAATGCTGCAACAAACGCACCACCAGTGGCAATGAAGCTGACACGCTATTAATTGCCTGCACAACTGTAATATTATCGCAGTTAAAACGGATCTTCTTGTTACTGAACTGAGAACCCCAAAGCTCCACTGCGAGCATAATTGGAAACAGTTCCAAGAGTGCCAAGTTCCTGGTAAACCCCGCCATTCCAACGGCCACGGGCCCGCACTCCACTGACCCCCAAAATATGTCCCATAGCCAGCCGATCCTGTGACATCTGTGAATAGCTCCAAATCAAAACTGGACATATCTACAGACATCCACAAAGACCTGCCATTATAAGAATCCAGAAAGCCAGCCCCCCCGCGCTGAATTCATCGCCGCCTGCAAGTCCGTCAGCTTGTCTTCCGGGAGGCGGCATTCCATGGCCACAGTGTCAATCAAAATACCAAGAAAACTCAGTACCGTAGCCGAACCCTCCGTTTTGTCCACCGCCAGCGGAATGCCAAAGTGGTCCGCCATGTGCTAAACCGTAGCCAACAAAACCCTACAACGATTAGAAGCAGCCCAACACACACAAAATCATCCAAATAGTGAATGACAGACAGAAGCCCAAAGACCTCCTGCACCACCCACTCAAAGAATGAACTAAAAGTTTTGAACAATGAACAAAAAATGGAGCACCCTATAGGCAAACATTGATCAATGAAATAGCAAACCTGCCACTTACAACCCAACAAGTGAAAACTGTCAGGATGTACAGGCAACAAGCGAAAAGGGGATTCAATATCCGTTTTTGCCAATAAAGCCCCTCAACCATAGAAACGAACCCAACGCATTACCGGGTCAAAAGAGGTGTAGGAAACCGAACACAAACCAGGATCGATGAATTCATTCACCGAATCCCCCTCTGGAATACGACAAATGAAGAATCAACCTAAACTTATTGGGTTCCTTCTTAGGGACTACCCCCAAAGGAGAAACCACCAAATTATCCAGCGGCAAAGAGACAAATGGACCAGCCATGCGGCCCAGCTCAACCTCTTTTGCTAATTTCGCAGACACCACCACCGGGCGAGCCAATGCCGACCTCAAATTGTCCGCAGTTTGGGAGGGGATGGGAAAGCCTACACAGAATACGTAAGCCCTCGGCGAATCCCGAAGCCAGCAGGTCCGCCGCCTCACGGTTTGGATACCTACCTAGAAACAGACGCATCCTTGCTATGCTCACCTGAGTCCTCCCTTTTTCCTGCAAGCTCCCCAGTTCTGCCTTTGCCTTTTTGTGTACATATAATAAAAGAGTGTGACCTCCCCCGCAGCCGGAGAACTCATGTTTAAATTTGCACATTGTTCCAAACTTGCAAGTCCCTTCAAGTCCCTCCCTCCAGCAACACTCCTTTCTTTTGTTGGCCAACTGTTAAGAAGAAGAAGATCCGCCGGCCCCTGACTGAAAAAAATGAAGTTCCAGCCCACGCCGAGGTCATGAGTCGCATTCAAAGACTAATGTCCTTGTGGTCCCGGCGCAAGGATGGACATAACGCCTTGCGCTGACGGAAGTGCTCATCATCGGATCTCCGCCCCTCCACCGGCACTGTAGGAACAGGGACACCAGCTGCTCCAGGTAACAGGCTGGTTCCCAAGGAATGCACACTCCCCCATCGAGCCGCCCGGGTGGCCCCAGAACCACTCCCGAGCGTCGCAACAGGCGCCTGATCAGCAGCAGAGGGATGAGCTGCACTGGCCACCACAGCCCCACCCCGCGAGTCCTACCAAGGAAGAGGATTCCTCCCGGGCTGCACCACCACCGCGCGGGACCGGCGCTTTGGTGTGGGGGCCGGAGTGTCCCTAGAGGCAGACTCTTTGGGGCTCCTAAGGCCGCACTGGACCCTGGGAGACACCTCCGGGCTGAGGTACTCCAAAGGCCTAGACCTCAGAGCACGTGGCAAAGCAGGGGGTGCAGGGACAGCACCCCCCTGCCTGGCTGCCACAAGTAGACCACCGACCTGGGAATGCAGCCAATCCATGCCGTGCACAACAGCTGCAGCCCGTAGCTGGGAAATTAGGGTCTCCAAACACCCCATAGTTGAAAGGGAAAACGATCGCAGGTGCAGAACGGAGCCCTAACGTGTGGGAAGTTGTTCCACACTCTTCTTCCTTCTGACTGGAGACCACCCCCTTTTCTCTTCCCTAATCACTTCCCCCGAAAGCTCCACCCAGCCCCCATATCCTATTTTGAACAGCCCTAACTAAGGCACCTGAAATGCCCAATTGCTATTAACACCCTGTATCCCAAGCCCCTTTAACCCCTGTCATGTCGGCCCTCCGTTTATTGCCTTAGGGTTCTACTCTGGGCCTCTCTGTAATTGTGAAATGTTGAAATAATTGGCAGGGAATGCAGTCTAGGATAAAAGGGAGGTAAGAAATATGCTATCTCTTCTCTTGCATGAACATAAATCTGAATTTTTAGGCAGACAATTATGTAACCTTTTAATGTATCTATTACAAATAAACACATATTTATTGTTACAAGCAACTAGAAAAACACCCAAATCTGTCTCATAGTCAGCTACAACCTTCCTGCAGAGAAGTTCTAGGAGAGGAATGAGTAGTCACTTAGGGAATCATACTTACACAGGAAGAACGAGCAGAGGGAAGACCTCAGTGGTATTCTGCTGCTTCCTATTTGTTGGGTTACAATATACAGTGGGGACGGAAAGTATTCAGACCCCCCCTTAAATTTTTCACCCTTTGTTATATTGCAGCCATTTTCTAAAATCATTTAAGTTATTTTTTTTTCCTCATTAATGTACACACAGCACCCCATATTGACAGAAAAACACAGAATTGTTGACATTTTTGCAGATTTATTAAAAAAGAAAAACTGAAATATCACATGGTCTTAAGTATTTAGGCCCTTTGCTCAGTATTTAGTAGAAGCACCCTTTTGATCTAATACAGCCATGAGTCTTTTTGGGAAAGATGCAACAAGTTTTTCACCTGCATTTGGGGATCCTCTGCCATTCCTCCTTGCAGATCCTCTCCAGTTCTGTCAGGTTGGATGGTAAACGGTAGTGGACAGCCAATTTTAGGTCTCTCCAGAGATGCTCAATTGGGTTTAAGTCAGGGCTCTGGCTGGGCCATTCAAGAACAGTCACGGAGTTGTTGTGAAGTCACTCCTTCGTTACTTTAGCTGTGTGCTTAGGGTCATTGTCTTGTTGGAAGGTAAACCTTCGGCCCAGTCTGAGGTCCTGAGCACTCTGGAGAAGGTTTTCGGCCCGCATATCCCTGCACTTGGTCGCATTCATCTTTCCCTCGATTTCAACCAGTTGTCCTGTCCCTGCAGCTGAAAAACACCCCCACAGCATGATGCTGCCACCACCATGCTTCACTGTTGGGACTGTATTGGGCAGGTGATGAGCAGTGCCTGGTTTTCTCCACACATACCACTTAGAATTAAGGCCAAAAAGTTCTATCTTGGTCTCACCGTCTTGGAGTCCTTCAGGTGCAAACTCCATGCGGGCTTTCATGGGTCTTGCACTGAGGAGAGGCTTCCGTCGGGCCACTCTGCCATAAAGCCCTAAATGGTGGAGGGCTGCAGTGATGGTTAACGTTCTACCACTTTCTCCCATCTCCAGACTGCCTCTCTGGAGCTCAGCCACAGTGATCTCTCTCACCAAGGCTCTTCTTCCCCGATAGCTCAGTTTGGCCATACGGCCAGCTCTAGGAAGGGTTCTGGTCGTCCCAAACGCCTTCCATTTAAGGATTGTGGAGGCCACTGTGCTCTTAGGAACCTTAAGTGCAGCAGAATTTTTTTGTAACCTTTGCCAGATCTGTGCCTTGACACAATTCTGTCTCTGAGCTCTTCAGGCAGTTCCTTTGACCTCATGATTCTCATTTGCTCTGACATGCACTGTGAGCTGTAAGGTCTTATATAGACAGGTGTGTGGCTTTCCTAATCAAGTCCAATTAGTATAATCAAACACAGCTGGATGATCAAGGATGATCAGAAGAAATGGACAGCACCTGAATTAAATATATGAGTGTCACAGCAAAGGGTCTGAATACTTAGGACCATGTGATATTTCAGTTTTTCTTTTTTAATAAATATGCAAAAATGTCAACAATTCTGTGTTTTTCTGTCAATATGGGGTGCTGTGTGTACATTAATGCGAAAAAAATGAACTTAAATGATTTTAGCAAATGGCTGCAATATAATAAAGAGTGAAAAATTAAAGGGGGACTGAATACTTTCTGTCCCCACTGTATATAATATATACAACATATACAGTATACTATATGCATAGGCGTCGCCAGGGGGTGGCTATTGGGGCTACAGCCCCGAGCCTGGGGCCAATAGCCCCGAGTCTTTTGTGCCAGTCCAGGATGCAGGGGACAGGGGCGGATTGAGCCGTGGTAGCGCTGGCTCCGGCTCCAGCTCCGCCCCCGCCTGACTCTACTTTTGATCACTAGTTGCTATAGCCGCCTAGCGGCTAGCAACCAGTGACGTCACTGCCCACACTGCCCAGCAGTCAAAGCGGAGGAGGATTGCACTTCCTCCTCCTCCGCGATAGTGCTCATGGGGCCAGCGATTTGACTGTCCCTCTGGTGGCGGCGTCAGTGAAGAGCAGCAGGGATGGGGATACCTGGGCAGCCGGGAAGAGCCCAGGAGGGAGAGAGAAAAGACACCGCCACCCTGAGCAGCATCCCCAGCGTCTCCCAGAGCCTGCACTCCACCTGTGTCCTCAGCGTGCTGTGACTGGAACAGGAAGAAGGCGGGATCGATCGGCACTCGGGCAGGCGGCTCTCCTCATCTACTCTGGCAGCCTCACACACCAGCACCACGGCTGAGCTGCTGCTGCAGGACCCGGACACATGAAGTCTGAGGTCTGTTTCCTTCTGGTCAGGTAGGTCAGTCAGTGTGTGTATGTCAGGTACCAGGTCAGTGTGGGTCAGGTAGGTCAGTGTGGGTCAGGTAGGTTAGTGTATGTCAGGTAGGTCAGTGTATGTAGGTCAGTGTGGGTCAGGTAGGTCAGTGTGGGTCAGTCGGGTAGGTCAGTGTATGACGGTCAGGTAGGTCAGTGTGTGTCGGGTAGGTCGGTGTGTGTTGGGTAGGTCAGTGTATGTAGGTCAGTGTGGGTCGGGTAGGTCAGTGTATGTAGGTCAGTGTGGGTCAGGTAGGTTAGTGTATGTCAGGTAGGTCAGTGTAGGTAGGTTAGTGTATGTCAGGTAGGTCAGTGTATGTAGGTCAGTGTGGGTCAGGTAGGTCAGTGTGGGTCAGTCAGGTAGGTCAGTGTATGACGGTCAGGTAGGTCAGTGTGTGTCGGGTAGGTCAGTGTGTGTTGGGTAGGTCAGTGTATGTAGGTCAGTGTGGGTCAGGTAGGTCAGTGTATGTAGGTCAGTGTGGGTCAGGTAGGTCAGTGTAGGTCAGTGTATGACGGTCAGGTAGGTCAGTGTATGACGGTCAGGTAGGTCAGTGTATGACAGTCAGGTAGGTCAGTGTATGACAGTCAGGTAGGTCAGTGTGTGGGTCAGTGTGTGTCGGGTAGGTCAGTGTGTGTCGGGTAGGTCAGTGTGTGTCGGGTAGGTCAGTGTGTGTCGGGTAGGTCAGTGTGTGTCAGGTAGGTCAGTGTATGACGGTTGGGTAGGTCAGTGTATGTAGGTCAGTGTGTGTCGGGTAGGTCAGTGTATGTGGGTAGGTCAGTGTGGGTCAGTGTGTGTCGGGTAGGTCAGTGTGTGTGGGTCAGGTAGGTCAGTGTAGGTCAGTGTATGTAGGTCAGGTAGGTCAGTGTATGTCGGGTAGGTCAGTGTGTGTGGGTCAGGTAGGTCAGTGTAGGTCAGTGTATGTAGGTCAGGTAGGTCAGTGTGTGTCGGGTAGGTCAGTGTATGTCGGGTAGGTCAGTGTATGACGGTCAGGTAGGTCAATGTGTGTCGGGTAGGTCAGTGTGTGTCGGGTAGGTCAGTGTATGACCACCAGGTATGTCAGTGTGTGTCGGGTAGGTCAATGTATGACGGTCAGGTAGGTCAGTGTATGTAGGTCAGTGTGTATCGGGTAGGTCAGTGTATGTAGGTTAGGTAGGTCAGTTTAGTGGTCAGCATGTGAGCTTACCCCCCGCCACACAACCCCTCCGCCCAACCAAAAAAACCCAGCGCCACTAGAGGACCCCCCCCCCGTGCCGTCCTTGGACTTCGGGCTGAAGCCCCTGGTCTTTTTGCCACCTAGCAACGCCCCTGACTATATGTATATTCACAGTTAAGATTTCAGCTAACCTTTCTTAGTAGCATATTTTTGGGCAATTTTAACCATCTCCGCATATTAAATGTGTATTCAATTATGTGGCTGTTTCCGTAGATTTTAATAGTCAATAATCCACTTGTCTGTTCTCACATGCTAGCATAGGGCAACTGATTATGAATATTCTGACAGTATATAACTAACCTAGGTAACAAAAAAGGAAGTGTATTAATCAAAAAAATCCCTAAAACAATGAGCTGTAACAAAGCTTTGGTCATAATTTTGTTTTTTTCTTGATTTTCACAATAAATTTTCCATGACATATCAGTTTCCATGTATTAAGCATACTCTTCCCTGAGACACAATATTACACACCAGAGTCACATTGCTCTTTTAAAGGAACAGTTTGCCAAGGGCAGAGGAAGGATGTATTACTCATGAACCTATGAAGTATAAATAATTATGAAGAAAGTGAAAAGTCTTTTCGGAAATGTTGTCTCTTACGTCATCGGTGTTTAGCCTTAGAGTACCATGCAGTCAATTAGGGGACAACTATCTAGTTTTAAATATAACAATTAAAATTTTAGACTGCATAAAGGAGTTTTGTTTATGTCACCTTTATTTAAGGGTGAGGCGTATGTACCTGGGTTTGGTTTGAGGCAGGTTTAGCGAAGATGTTGGATCTGAAACCCACTAAAGTCAATGGAAGCCAAATCGAATTGCCCTGGGGGACATGTACTAAAGCAAAAAAAGAAAAAAAAAAGAGAAAGAAAAAATCTGTTCTCTGGTAGGAAACAGAAAAAAAACATGGCATGAGGATCTTCCCTAATTTAAACCAGACCCTTCAGATCTTGTATAAATTTTACTTTTGTTCGGCCCAAACACTAAGCTCATCCCTAATAAATGTGAATTTGTATTTATTTTATGTTGTCATGCGATTTGACAGTTCAAAGTCATGTTCAAGTCATGATGAAGTAGCGCAATTTCAAAGCCGTACTGTTTTTCAAAGCACACATTACTGTACCATCAGTTCAAACGTTATATACATTGCCATTTTTTTTTTTAAATATTGTTAAAAAAATCTCACATTGATCTCACATTTATATCATCTACTTTCACAGACCCTCATGCTCTGCCTATCACTAACCAGCTATAAATACATAATTTCAATCTTGACAACATCAACATTCAGTAGAATGTATGCATATTGTTCTGCCTCCAGCAGGATATTAACCCCTTCACGCCTAAGGGTAAAACAAATCTTAATGCCTAAGCCCAATTTTGCAACCTTGACTTGTGTTAGTAAAACCGTACATATCATCACAACTACTTTGTGCATCCAGGTAGATTATACCATGTTTTTTTCAGGACAAATTGGGCTTTCATTTGGTGGTAAATGGTAATGGCTAGCTCCTGATTTTTTTTGTTTTAAATGTAACTGTATATTTTTTGTTACTACCATAACCTACCACCCAAGAAGAACCCAAAATAAATACTCCTGCTGGACGATCGCAGCGATACCATATATGTGTATGTGTTGTTGTTTGTACCCTTAGTACAGCCCAGAAACAATATTGCTTGTTTTATTCTACCTAGAACACACTGACACTAACTAACACTGATACTAATTTAAAAAATGAATACTGTCCAAAAAATACCGACCCTGACCTTTGACCGTGACATTAACCTTTGACCCTGACCTTGACCCAAACACTAACCCTGGGGCTGGCCTAGATCAAACCTTGATCTAGGTATTCTTTTTATTTATTTATTTTTAAATTATTATTATTGTTTTTTTTTTCTACATACACTTTTTTTCTATCTCTGCAAGGACAGAGAAAGATACAATGTATCTGTCTCATCCATTCACAGAGACAGAAAACACGGGAAACGGGCTTCACAGTGACTGATCACTGTGATAGCCAATCCGAGGCTTTCACAGCGATCAGCAGTGGCGGCCCGTCCATAGGGGCGCCTGGGCGCCGCCCCCCCCCCTCCAGGCAGCAAAAAAAAAAAAACAAAAAAAAAAAAAAAAAAGTCAAAAAAAAAAAAAAAAAAAATTTTTTTAATACCGGCCCTTTAAAAAAAAAAAAAAAAAAGGAAAAAAAAGGTCCTTAAGTGCACTGTGTTCGGACGCCGGATACAGTGCGACGCCGGACACAGTGCACTTATAGGAAGCGCCACGTCTATGCAATCACGAGATTGCAGACGTGGCGCTGCATTTGCGGGCGTTTAGCCCGCCTTGGGGCGTTTTCTGAAGCGCCGAGTAGCTTCCGCTCAGCCATAGCAATACATACTACAGGCGCCGGGCGGAAGCTACTTGGCACTTCACATTTGATTGACATCTGCCCTGAGGCAGATGTCACTTCCTGGTTCTCTCTCTCATTGCGCCCGAGAGAGGAAGCAGGAAGAATGCTGGAGCCAGTGTGAGGAGGAGGACACCGCAGGAGACTGAAGGTAAGTACCGCTGTGTGGAGAATCGGGGGGACACCTGCTGAGGGGGGGCTCTGATGGGGACACCCTGCTGTGGGGGACTCTGGTGGGGACAACTGCTGTGGGGGGCTCTGATGGGGACACCCTGCTGTGGGGGACTCTGATGGGGACACCCTGCTGTGGGGGACTCTGATGGAGACACCCTGCTGTGGGGGACTCTGATGGGGACACCCTGCTGTGGGGGACTCTGATGGGGACACCTGCTGTGGGGGGCTCTGATAGGGACACCCTGCTGTGGGGGGCTCTGATGGGGACACCCTGCTGTGGGGGGCTCTGATGGGGACACCCTGCTGTGGGGGGCTCTGATGGGGACACCCTGCTGTGGGGGGCTCTGATGGAGACACCTGCTGTGGGGGACTCTGATGGGGACACCCTGCTGTGGGGGGCTCTGATGGGGACACCCTGCTGTGGGGGACTCTGATGGGGACACCCTGCTGTGGGGGGCTCTGATGGGGACACCCTGCTGTGGGGGACTCTGATGGGGACACCCTGCTGTGGGGGACTCTGATGGGGACACCCTGCTGTGGGGGACTCTGATGGGGACACCCTGCTGTGGGGGACTCTGATGGGGACACCCTGCTGTGGGGGACTCTGATGGGGACACCCTGCTGTGGGGGACTCTGATGGGGACACCCTGCTGTGGGGGGCTCTGATGGGGACACCCTGCTGTGGGGGGTTCTGATGGGGACACCCTGCTGTGGGGGACTCTGATGGGGACACCCTGCTGTGGGGGGCTCTGATGGGGACACCCTGCTGTGGGGGGCTCTGATGGGGACACCCTGCTGTGGGGGGCTCTGATGGGGACACCCTGCTGTGGGGGGCTCTGATGGGGACACCCTGCTGTGGGGGGCTCTGATGGGGACACCCTGCTGTGGGGGGCTCTGATGGGGACACCCTGCTGTGGGGGGCTCTGATGGGGACACCCTGCTGTGGGGGGCTCTGATGGGGACACCCTGCTGTGGGGGACTCTGATGGGGACACCCTGCTGTGGGGGACTCTGATGGGGACACCCTGCTGTGGGGGACTCTGATGGGGACACCCTGCTGTGGGGGGCTCTGATGGGGACACCCTGCTGTGGGGGGCTCTGATGGGGACACCCTGCTGTGGGGGACTCTGATGGGGACACCCTGCTGTGGGGGACTCTGATGGGGACACCCTGCTGTGGGGGACTCTGATGGGGACACCCTGCTGTGGGGGACTCTGATGGGGACACCCTGCTGTGGGGGGCTCTGATGGGGACACCCTGCTGTGGGGGGCTCTGATGGGGACACCCTGCTGTGGGGGGCTCTGATGGGGACACCCTGCTGTGGGGGGCTCTGATGGGGACACCCTGCTGTGGGGGGCTCTGATGGGGACACCCTGCTGTGGGGGGCTCTGATGGGGACACCCTGCTGTGGGGGGCTCTGATGGGGACACCCTGCTGTGGGGGGCTCTGATGGGGACACCCTGCTGTGGGGGACTCTGATGGGGACACCCTGCTGTGGGGGACTCTGATGGGGACACCCTGCTGTGGGGGGCTCTGATGGGGACACCCTGCTGTGGGGGACTCTGATGGGGACACCCTGCTGTGGGGGACTCTGATGGGGACACCCTGCTGTGGGGGACCCTGATGGGGACACCCTGCTGTGGGGGACTCTGATGGGGACACCCTGCTGTGGGGGACTCTGATGGGGACACCCTGCTGTGGGGGACTCTGATGGGGACACCCTGCTGTGGGGGGCTCTGATGGGGACACCCTGCTGTGGGGGGCTCTGATGGGGACACCCTGCTGTGGGGGGCTCTGATGGGGACACCCTGCTGTGGGGGACTCTGATGGGGACACCCTGCTGTGGGGGACTCTGATGGGGACACCCTGCTGTGGGGGGCTCTGATGGGGACACCCTGCTGTGGGGGGCTCTGATGGGGACACCCTGCTGTGGGGGGCTCTGATGGGGACACCCTGCTGTGGGGGGCTCTGATGGGGACACCCTGCTGTGGGGGGCTCTGATGGGGACACCCTGCTGTGGGGGGCTCTGATGGGGACACTTGCTGTGGGGGTCTCTGATGGGGGACACCTGCTGTGGGGGTCTCTGATGGGGGACACCCTGCTGTGGGGGTCTCTGATGGGGGACACCCTGCTGTGGGGGGCTCTGATGGGGACACCCTGCTGTGGGGGACTCTGATGGGGACACTTGCTGTGGGGGGCTCTGATGGGGGACACCTGCTGTGGGGGGCTTTGATGGGGGACACCTGCTGTGAGGGGCTTTGATAGGGGACACCTGCTGTGGGGGACTCTGATGGGGACACCTGCTGTGGGGGGGCTCTGATGGGGGACAGCTGCTGTTGGGGGACTCTGATGGGGACACCTGCTGTGGGGGGGCTCTGATGGGGGACACCTGCTGTTGGGGGACTCTGATGGGGACACCTGCTGTGGGGGGACTCTGATGGGGACACCTGCTGTGGGGGGACTCTGATGGGGACACCTGCTGTGGGGGGCTCTGATGGGGGACACCTGCTGTGGGGGGCTCTGATGGGGGACACCTGCTGTGGGGGGCTCTGATGGGGACACCTGCTGTTGGGGGACTCTGATGGGGACACCTGCTGTTGGGGGACTCTGATGGGGACACCTGCTGTGGGGGGACTCTGATGGGGACACCTGCTGTGGGGGGACTCTGATGGGGGACACCTGCTGTGGGGGGCTCTGATGGGGGACACCTGCTGTGGGGGGCTCTGATGGGGACACCTGCTGTGGGGGGGACTCTGATGGGGGACACCTGCTGTGGGGGGGACTCTGATGGGGGACACCTGCTGTGGGGGACTCTGATGGGGGACACCTGCTGTGGGGGGCTTTGATGGGGGACACCTGCTGTGGGGGGGGACTCTGATGGGGGACACCTGCTGTGGGGGGGACTCTGATGGGGGACACCTGCTGTGGGGGGGACTCTGATGGGGGACACCTGCTGTGGGGGGGACTCTGATGGGGGACACCTGCTGTGGGGGGGACTCTGATGGGGGACACCTGCTGTGGGGGGGACTCTGATGGGGGACACCTGCTGTGGGGGGGACTCTGATGGGGGACACCTGCTGTGGGGGGCTCTGGTGGGGGGCTCTGGTGGGGGGCTCTGATGGGGGACTCTGATGGGGGACACCTGCTGTGGGGGGACTCTGATGGAGACACCCTGCTGTTGGGGGCTCTGATGGGGACACCTGCTGTGGGGGGACCCTGATGGGGACACCTGCTGTGGGGGGACCCTGATGGGGACACCTGCTGTTGGGGGGCTCTGATGGGGGACACCTGCTGTGGGGGGCTCTGATGGGCAACTCCTGTTTTGGGGTGACTCTGATGGGGACACCTGCTGTGGGGGACACCTGCTGTGGGGGGCTCTGGTGGGGGGCTCTGATGGGGGACACCTGCTGTGGGGGGCTCTGGTGGGGGGCTCTGATGGGGGACACCTGCTGTGGGGGGCTCTGATGGGGACACCTGCTGTGGGGGACTCTGATGGGGACACCTGCTGTTGGGGGACTCTGATGGGGACACCTGCTGTGGGGGGGCTCTGATGGGGGACACCTGCTGTGGGGGGGCTCTGATGGGGACACCTGCTGTGGGGGGACTCTGATGGGGACACCTGCTGTGGGGGGACTCGGATGGGGGACACCTGCTGTGGGGGGCTCTGATGGGGGACACCTCCTGTGGGGGGCTTTGATGGGGAACACCTGCTGTGGGGGGCTTTGATGGGGGACACCTGCTGTGAGGGGCTTTGATAGGGGACACCTGCTGTGGGGGGCTTTGATAGGGGACACCTGCTGTGGGGGGCTCTGGTGGGGGGCTCTGATGGGGACACCTGCTGTGGGGGGACTCTGATGGGGACACCTGCTGTGGGGGGACTCTGATGGGGACACCTGCTGTGGGGGGATTCTGATGGAGACACCCTGCTGTGGGGGACACCTGCTGTGGGGGGCTCTAATGGGACACATGCTGTGGGGGGACACTGATGGCAACTCTGATGTAAGGGGACAGAGGCTGTATTTGGGGGGGGGGCAGAGGCTGCATTTTGGGGGGAGCAGAGGCTGCATTTTTGGGGGGGGGGGGGACAGAGGCTGCATTTGATGTGACAGAGGCTGCATTTGATGTGACAGAGGCTGCATGTAAGAAGGGACTGCTGGGGACACCTGATGGCATCTGGTGACAGGCGACGTGGCTAGTGACACACTCGGGGCTCCCACTGATTCTGCATTATGGTGAGTTGAACGATTTCATTTTATATTACAATGTAATAATAGTAATAATGAGCTTCAATCATCCTGACACCATAACAACCATGGTGCCGGGATGATTGAAGCGCTAACACCAGGTGTTTGGAGTATCTTTATCTGCTGATTGTTAAACTTGGTAGAATACACATTTCTTTTGTTGTGTAGGATCTAGGCCTGCTGTCCCTCTCTCCCTCGCCCTCTCCCTCCATCCCTCGTTCATCTCAGACGCTAACCACACCACCTTAGAGCCACGCCAACTATTTCGCTGAAACCACGCCCATTTCCACCAAGTGGGAGGGGTCAAAAAGACAGGGCGGGGTCTAGCGCCCCCCCATCCTAAAACTTCACCAGCCGCCACTGGCGATCAGGTGACCCGAAATCACACATTCACAGTCCCGATCGTTAGAACGGGCCTGGGGCTCTCGGTGAGACCCACTCTGTGCTGGGAAATATGCAAATATGCAGCCCCAGGGAAAAAAGCCCTGTCCAGTGGGGCAACATATTTGAGTACGGTCAGCATGAAGGTGTTAATTAAGCAGTTTGTCTGCTATATCAGATTTGACCACAAGATGGAGCCAATAAAAACATGACAACAGCTCTAATCCTTAAAGGCACAACAGCACACCAAAAACCCAACATCAGTTAAAGTGGAGTTCCACTCCTAAAATTATTTTTGCATTAATCAGCTGCAATAAATCTAAAGAACGACCTGTGGAATTTTTTTTTTTTACTCACCTTTTCTTGTCTGTTGCTAGGGGGTCCCTTGTAATCTGCCTCTTCCTCTCCAAGGCGCCTGACGTCACTTCCCTCGGCACCCGTGCTCACTAGTGGTCCTGAGAGATGTCTGTCATCATTTCCCAGGAGTCACTGGGCAGCACCGAGGGCTGCGTTGCCATCACAACGGGGGAGGGCACTTCCGATGACGCCACCCGTTGTGATGGCAACGCCAGAAGTATACGGCGCATGCGCGAGAACTGGCAGTACACTTCTGACGTTGCCATCACAACGGGCGGCGTTGACGGAAGTGCCCGCCCCGTTGTGATGGCAACGTCAGAAGTGTACGGCGCTGCGCTGTACGTACGGCACATGCGCGAGAATGGGCAGTGCATGCTGGTCGCTCAGCTGCACTAGAGCCAGGAAGATAGTGCTTGTGGGCTTCATATGCCCACAAGCACTATGGAAAATTCCAGTAAACAGGAATATAACATATATTCCTATATCAAATCGGCAATCAAGCGCAGATTAAACTCACAAATGTGAGTGCGCTAAATATACCTAAAAAAAAAAAAATATGCATCCTAAAAAAAAATGTTTAATCAGTGGGAACTTCGCTTTAAGTCAGTTGAGATCCCCCAGTGTGTGTCTATACCAAATACAACAAAGCAATAATGGCAACCACCACCAGGAAGAGGGAAATGGGCCTTGCAAATTAGATTTGACCTTCCACTTGTGGATACAAATATGGTCCTTGGGGCATTTTAATTTGAACATCACTTATATATAGCATGTATTCACAAGTTCATGCCCTATGGCCACTTTGGTTCCCAGCCCAATAATCAGCCAGATATGTTTAGATTGTGAGAAAAAACTGGAGTGTATGGACAAAGCAAACATAACACAGGGACTGGAACTGGAGCCCTTGGATAACCTGAGACCACACCTTTACTACTTCAAATTACAAACCACATACTTCTCTTACAGAGGACAACAGCTAATACATATTCATGCACAGCTCAGTTTACATGCAGGGGGGACACTGCAAAAAGGCATGTAAGTGCATTTTATTCCAGAAGAGACATTGCTTGCATTAAACAACAGCAGAACTTTAGTTCCACTTTAAGTTTAAAACCATATGCTCACAATTACCCTATTTAGCTACACATTTAACTACTCCTTGGCCCTAGATACAGTATGTGCAGTCACCAAGAGCACTTAAATAGCACATTTTCAAGTGCGTTTTTTTTTAAGTGGATTGAGATGGTGCCACCACATTAAATTTTTTGTGTCAGCTTTAAAAATTCCCTTATGTATTGATTGCTTAATATAATTTTCCTGTATGTGTTAATCATGAGCGGGCATTCAGTCTACATCTTGTTCAGATTGTTGTGCAAGGTATTTGGCAATACATTCTGTTGTTATACAGTTTTTAGCTAGTCTGGTGAATCCAGGTTACAAACATGTTGCATACCTTCCAGGATCAGAAATTGAGGTACAACCTGGAAAGGTGAAAGTGTGTGGCAGGCTGGGGGCTCCGTGGTGAAAAGTGGGTGTAGACTGTAGAGGAACATGGTTAAATATAGTCTATGCCAGTGGTAGGCAACCTCTGAAAGGTGGGAATGTACATGAATAGCATGGAAGAAAAAAGAAATTACATAGCAAGGCCCCGATGAAAAGTAAAGACAGGATAAAGAAAACTTAAGTATAATAAAACTAATTTCAATGTAAAAATATAAACTTAGCCTACCTTATATTTTGGCTTAACTTGAAATTCACTTTCATTCACAATGTATGAAGCATAATTGGCTACCCTAATCCTGATGCAGGAGCCCACAATGAAGGTAGAACAACTGCAGGCCTGGCTATGTGGTCTCAGCTGTGGCCACTGTAAGTTGTATGTAGTGCAGTATACAGGGGGTCATTAATATGCAGGGCAGAATACAGTGGTAGAGTAGAGTACAGTGGTCAGCAGGGCAGTGTACAGGTGTAAGTAGCTTGTAGGGCAATGTACAGAGAGTTTGTAGGGCAGAGTACTGGGGTCAGTAGTGTATAGGGCAGTGCACAGGGATCAGTAGTTTGTAGGGCAGAGTGCAGGGGTTAGCAAGACAGAACATGAGGGTAAGCAGGCAGAGTACAGGGCAGGAGAGGGGGGCTATAGCCCTGAATGAGCCTCCAAAAAGCCTGGGTCTCGGACATTCATAACTGTATTATAAGCCCAGAGCCATCATTTACAAAGAGACTCTGTCTCTGACTCACTCAACGCAGAGAGCGGTGGAGTGACATACACAAAGTCCCGCCTCCTGGACCTGACAGCGCCTATGATGGATGTTACACTGGTCTAATGCCGCTACCGCAGGACGTATGATGTCCATTATAGGTGGCGTCGGATCCAGAAAGCAAGAGTGACAATGCGCGTGTGCGAGCAGCGGGTAAGAGTCGGAGATCCGACCGTGCTCTTGATCTGTGTAGTACCACTAGGCTCAGCCAGCCACCCAGCAGCCCAGGGCCAGAACAGAAGGCAGGAGTGACACACACTGCGCTGCCCTGTGCACTAGCACATAGGTAACTTTATGCAGCAGAATAGATGCACAAACAATTTAAAGCTTGAAAATGCTGTCAACCAGAAAATTATTATTTTTTCTACTGTATTGCTTTTGTCTTTATAATAGAATTTTATGTGGAATTGGAACGTACAAGAATCAACATTTAAGATTTTTTTTGGAAACGCACCTCAACAGTGCATGCTGAAGGGGGGTGACCTTGGGCCTGAGCTTGGGTGCGGACGGACCCTCCTACAACACTCAGAGGTGTCCTGGCCAAGAGGAGCAAGGAGAGGACAGTGGGAGAAAGGACTGCAAGGCAAGTCTCCAAGGAGGAACTACAGGTCGCAGCCAGGAGGGCTGGTGAGTGAAGCACAGTTGAGAGGACTGGGGAGACACGCCTTAGAGGACTCGGAGATTGCAGTCTAAGATGGGTGTAGAACCAGAAGAGTGGACTGGGGAGGCACACCTGAGAGGACTGGGAGAGTGCAGTCTGAGATGGGTGCAGAACTAGGTGGGAGAACTGTGGAAACATGGGCAGTGGAGAGAGGCAGCTGCTGCAGGAGGGCTGGCAGTGCCTGAAGATGTGGTACTGGGCTCAATAGCCCTTATTACCTACCTTATTTTTGCTGCTACACTAAAAGGGGCCCGCGGTCCCTGCCTGCAAAAGGTATCTACTTTGGTCCTGGCTGAGCCAGTGTCAGGCCTACCAAATCAGTGCTAGCTAGTCTGGGAAGCAGAAGAGAGGACGCGATGTGCAGAAGGAGTATGGAGTGATACTCAGTAGAGAGGAAGCGATGTGCAGGAGGAGTATGGAGAGATACTCAGAAGAGAGGAAGCGATGTGCAGGAGAAAAAATGGAGTGATGTATATACCGGATGTATATATAGTCCCAAATTGCAATGTTCTGATCACTTGGGCATCCCACAAGTCCCCATCCCTATCCAAGTTTAATGCCCCTCAATAAAATAAACAAAAACAAAATGCAAGGACTGCTTTATTGTCTCTGAGGAGTGTAAAAAGTGTGCGCCTGGCTGGGCAGGGTGACAGGTGGACTACAATACTTTGCAGCCCTCATGAGGATACTGCTACATTTGGGGGCTCGTTCAGGAAACACCTGTTCACGAAAAACCTGGCAGCCGTTGCCCCTAGCAACCAAGTTGACCGAGCCGAGAGGAACTGCATTTTGTCCCACCAGTATTGAGTTATTGAACTTTGGGGAAGGACTTGTGTGCTCTGTCTGCATTTAGTACTACAGTAGCAAGTGCCGATGTCCATACAACCAGCGCAGAGCTGCTCTTGAGTTAGATTGCTGCCTGCCAACTGCGACTGGGATGGACACTTGTGCTAAAATCCTGCAACTCAGGAATTGTTGACCATGTGCTGTCACCTGTGGCAACCACGGCAATGACTGCTCCCATGGATTACAGATATGTCCAGCAACCTACTAACGCTGGACATCTCGAGTTGGATTACAAATATGTCTAGCGATCTGCTAACGCTGGACACCCTGAACTTTTGGTTCAAACAGTAAAGTGTGCCTGGAAGTGTCTACTATTGCCCGGGGTGATCGGGGTAAGTCTGCCGGCGGGACTGTGCTGGGAGTGTTCCTTTTTGGTGAGGCACGGGCTACGAAGTTTATTGTTGCTATTGGTAACCACCAGAAAAGTCAGCGGTCATCTGCTCACAGTCGCTTGGGCACAGTCGGTGCCGGGTGACATGCCCAGACAAGTTTTGCTAGTTCCAGTGTGCCTGCAAACTTATGTTCATCCAACAAGGGGTTTACAGCATCACGCAATGGAAGCGACCTGCCTATCAGTTTCGCAGACGCCAGTCTGTCTGGAAGTGAGGGGCGGTGCTATACCCTAGAGGAGACCTGGCGTTCCTTGTTAGCAGACACCACGAGGCAGAGGAGCAAGATGGCGGAGAGTGCTTGAGTGTTTCCAGCGTTGACCTGGTTGCCTGATCTGCAGAATCAGACAAACACTTATGTCCAGTTGGAGCATTGTGGGGGAATAGCTCTGGGGTTGATTAAGGGGACGGAGCAACTGTGCCTGCTATGTCCAGAGTGCTGAATACTGACTACGGTGGTCAGTGCTTGGATCCGATGCAGTCGTTGCAGCGAACCGCTCACCCAGCTTGCATCCAGCCAGCAGGAGCCACGGTATTACAATGTGGACCTGCACTCAGGACTGTGTCGCATGCAGCAGCAGAACTCCTGGAAGGCCCGAGTGCACCTAGAATCATCGCTGAAAGGCAGGATGGAGTCTGAGCCTGGTGATTCCCCTGCGAAGATTCATGACATAGGGGAAGAAGAGTCTGCTGTGGCCTGCAGTCTGGTCGGGGACCTGGTAACTGCCCAGCAGGAACCAGCTAAAGTCCCTAAAATGGCCGCCGCCTCTGCGTCCATTGCCATCCCTATCTGGAAGGAGCTGGTGCTGGAGGAGATTGTACCTTCAGGTGAGCCAGAAGGGGGATGCGAGGGCAGGGCCATAGATTGGGGTTCCCCCAGACTGCAAGCTGACTTTGGGTCCCTGGAGGAGTTAGCGGAGTGGTCATCCCACAGCAGCAGCTTGGAGGAGGAATGGGAGACAGGAGGTTCCCAGGTCCTGGAGGGTCAGTGAGTAGATATGCCAGGTTCACGTATGGGAGCCGAAGAAGCTGCAGGAACCCCCACCAGCAGTCAACAACTCTTCTATAACAGACCATCTGCCACCCAGACCAGAGCAGATGGATACAGGCAATGGGTTAAGAGGTCCCCTGAAGCTTGTGTCCTGCCCGGGAAAGGGAAGCCCAGAGAACTGCCCAGGTTTTCTCGATTCCAGCGGGAAGTTCAGCGCAGAGTTGCTCTGGAGTGGGGTCTGAATTACCCTTATGTGCCTCCTGACACTATGGACATTGTGGAGAACTCTAGGGAAGAGTGGGAGGATGACCTAGTGTGGGAGTATCTACACATCCCCAAGCCTTTGCGGGTGCCAGAATGTGAGGAGACCTGCTCTGAGGAGATTCGGAAGGAATGAAGGCTGGTGAGAGCTATATACAGAGTGATGGTTATGAAGGCCTACAAGGAGTCACTCTGTTTCCATCAGGGGGGAAGGGGGCGGCAGGAGGAGACACCCCGACCCGCACTTCTATGCATGAAGAGGACTGATGAGATGTACAGCCACCATAGAAGTAGCCACATAGACTACCGGAGAGCTGCAGAATGTGCTTCTCCCTGACTTTAGCAGTATCAGACCAGGCTGCTACCCCAGGTTGTGCTTGAAGGATGGACTGTACTATCAATGAACGTTGGGTGAGGTCTGAGTCTCTATCCTACTCTTACAGGAGCCTGATATATCGGGTGATATAGTGTAATGGAATGTGATTATGAGCTTTATTGTGAAATGCCTATTTCTAATATAATCGCATAGATATAAGTGCTTATTTTCTTATAACCAGCTATTAGCCTTAAAGCAGGGGTCCACCTATCTATCGTTTTTTTTTTTGGAGTTCATTAACAAACTTTTCTTCTCATGATCTACTCACATGTTCTGTGTAATAAGTCCGCCTGTGTCCGATTTCGTTGTAAAGAATAACTTATAAAATTCACTGAAGGCGGTTTCCATCTTCATTGTGGGCATTTGAAGCCCACAAGCATGTATTTCCTGGATGCGGTGAATGCTGTGCTCCCAGCATTCACCGAGATGTTGTGATGACGCTGTTGCACGATGCATGCTGGGAAGCCTGAGACTGGCTCCCAGGGGACTGTGGGAGGTCTGGGAGAGGCTAGAAACACGCCTACTCCCATGGGAGTAAAACCAGGAACTGCTAAGAAGATTAGAAAAAAAAAGGTAATTACGGCGATTTAAATTTTTTTACACAGCATGTCAGCATCTAGGCAAGGAAGAGAATGCATAGAGATAATGTTCAAAATTTGGGTGGAACCCCGCTTTAATTATGCTCAAATTAGATGTCTGCCAGCTTCTCCCTTCATGTGGAACAGAACTGCAAGAGTTAAAGAACAAACAACAAAGCTGAGAAGAAGTTTGCACCTATTTTCAGGCCTATGAGGCTACACTCAAGACAAACAGGAACTGAAAATAAGACACCAAAATTAGCTATGATAGTTTGCTATCTACTTATACAGATATAACGCAGCAAAGCTTACATTTCGTCACAATAATGAATATGTATAATTTGCGGTTTGTACAAGCTTGTTTTATTTGATATTTGATTGATAACGAAATATCGGGCTCAGTATATCATCTTGAGCCCAGGAAGTAAACGACAGAAGTACCAAACTTACTGAAAGTGTCCATGTCAGTGATTTGTGGTTGAACGTGCACATTTTCACATCGAAGGTTAATTTGGCCAGGGGGACAGAAACAAGAGTACCGAGCGGTTCTGTTCGGTCCAAAACATTTTGGCGCCCAACGTGGGGCTCGAGATTGGCCCAAAAGGAAGCCGTACTTAGAGGATGCTGAAACAGGGCCAAATACGGGCGGAGCAGAGCCTGATCAACTCTGGAGAAAATGGTAAGACACTTTTTAATAATTTGTCTGCTGTTTGATCCGCATCCGTATTTGGTTAATTTTCGTCTCCGCATCGGCTTCCCGCGGTCCACAAAGACAGGTATATATCTTGTCTCGAGCCTATTTAAATAGTACGAACCTGCAATTGTTTCTGTATTTGGAGTATATTGTGTTTTGTTTTGTCGATCGATCGTGTTGTCTGACGGCTGTTGTGAATGAGGGATTGATTATATGTTCACGGATGGAATTGACGTGGTTAAACTTCTTTTGAGGATTGATATCAAGAGATTGCGTCGGGACGTGGTAAACTCCTCCTGGGGCAAATAATTGTGCGGTAAAGCACGGGTGCGGTAAAGCACGGGTTATCAGGAAAGGGGGCGTCCAATTACGCCCAGCGGTGGCGTGGGGATCCCGTGAGGATCTGATTAAGTCCAGAATTCACTCCAGTCATCACATCAATTGTTGTTGGTAATGTCATGTCCTAGATGTGTCTGTGGACTGTTATTTGGCATTGATGAGGAGGCCTGGGGCTTGGTTAAAAAGGTAGAGCCAGGTTATAAGAGATTTATTCTCGGTTACAAACCCCTAGTGCCAGAGATCCCCCAAGTAATGGTATGAAGTTTTCAGTTGGTAAGAAGTTTTCAGTTGGTAAGAAATTGGAAGTTATTTAGGCTGAGGCTGAGACTAGGATAAGAGGACAGGGAAGTGAAAGGTGTCCCCTACAACCTCAGCAGCCAGAAGATTACGAGGGGGCAGAGAAAGCCAGAGGGAGGAGTTTGGGTTTTGAGTTGGGACGTGTAGAAGACGTTTAAAATGGGACTTACATTTTGTGTTTTGTCTGTTTTGTTTCATATCTCCCCTTTTGCAGATTTAACAGAGATCTCTTCACTTCCTCATCTTCCACATCACCCTGTCACTGAATATCTTCGTTTCCTTTCTGTTTTGCCTCAACCTGTCTTGCTTTTCTCTCCTTCTATTTAATCCCAGAATTGTGTAAAATGGGTAACAAGTTAATTAGGCCCACAGAGGGCAGTTTGGCTTGTGATTTGGTATTAGAATGGGAGGGAGAGGATGCCGTAAAAAAAGGGAAAGAAATTAGCAAAAGTTTGTGGAATTGATATGCATTTGGGTGGGAGATTACAAGTAGATGAATGGTGTACTGTTTTTTGAAACGTAAATAAGGTCTGTTGTCAGATTATGGGTTGCTACGGGCAGCAGATGCTTGGTTTAAAGTTGCAAACGCTATTCATGAAGAAGAGGGTGGATGGAACCAAAATGGCCACATAGTGTACGTGAACAAGAAAACTAGAAAAGAGGAAGCTACGGTAAGTAGTCAGCCACCGCCCTATAATGGCGTCTGGTCCCCAAGTAGACACTGCCCTTCGTCTACCGCCCCTTTGTTCTAAGTGACACCTCCCCCTGTGGCAACACGCCCTATGCAACCGCCTACACCGAAACCCGCCCACATGATTCCAGTGATGGTGCATAGTAGCAACCAATGTAGCATTTTAATTGAATAAATAATTTATGCATTGAATATTTCAGTCAGAGTCTGAATTTATTTTGGTTTTAATTGTGTTTAAGTTGTATTAGCAAAAGAGGAAGTTTATGTATTCTAGGCATTATGCCAGAAGAGCAAAAGAGGAAGTGCTTTCTTTGCTTAAATCTATTAGCTGAGTGTTTTGTATTCTAAAAAAAAAAAAAAAAAAAGAGTCAGTATCTAATTAGAATGTTTAGAAAGAAAGATAAATATCTATGTTGTGGAGATCGGCTGGACCGAGGCTCCCTATAAAAAAAATTATTCTGTATGGAGATGGTTCACATCTCTACTCTAAAACGCCTGAAGTCAATATGTGTACAAGAAGTTTACTGATTTGAGTTTTAGCGTGCTGAACAGAGAGCATAGACACATGTTAGCTGCCGCATTTATTTCAGGTCTTAAAGAGTCTATATGAAAGGGTCTGAGTATATAGAACCCACAACCTTTGAGCTTGAGGCGTTGTTATTAGTAGTTATTAGGTCCAGAATCCTCACAGAGCAGTAGAAGGTAGCTCCTCTCATGATGGCCTCTGACACACCCTATCTGCGCCCACCAGTACCAACTCCATGTGTCTGCTTGCTACAACTGCGAAAGACCCAGCCACTCCAGAAGGGAATACCGAAGCCCATGGAAATTCACCCACAGTCGGGCACAGTCCCCCAAACCCCAACCACAGTCAAACTGGGCCGTACAGAACCAGTCACACTCGTCGCCAAGAATCTCAGGACCCACCTCACCAACCGCCACACCCCACTCCGGAACACATGGACCTTCTCCGCTAGGATTCCGGCAAGCCTGTGTCACCTGCCCCTGTCATGACACAGGTGCAGCCCGGTCCGTAATCAGGGCAGAAGAATTACCCGATACCTCATTCCTATCGGACATTAACATAGCATGTGTAGGGGTTGATGGAACGCCCAGAAAGAGCCCGTTGACTCGCCCCCTTCAAGTTGGCAACTTTCCTGACCTATTAGCGAGATTTGTGGTCTCATCCACATGCCCCCTGAACCTACTAGGAACTGATGTTCTGTCCAGGCTCCAAGCCTCTATCTCCTTCCAACCTGATGGTGGTGTTCTGATCACCTCACCACTGGCCATCGATGACGCATCGGCACTCCGCTCCATCCCACTCCTGTTATCCCTGAACCCAAAAGACGAACCTGAAGTCCCCGAATAAGTTTTGGATCGGGTCCCCACATACCTATGGTCCACAGGGCCGGAGGACATAGGACATCTGAAAGTGCCACCAGTCATGGTACAACTGAAGCCTGGGGCTCCCCTACAAAGAAAACCACAATACCCCTTGTTATTATGGACTGTTATGCCACAAGGTTCCCAGAACTCCCCTACTCAATTTGCCAAAGCAATGGCTCTCATCCTGGACACATGGATGAGACTACACCCAGATGTTGTACTTCTCCAATATGTAGATGTCTTCCTGCTGTGTGCAGATTCCTTCGATGAGTCCTCCATATTCTCAGAAAGTCTCCTCCACTACCTGGTTGAGCAAGGCTGCAAGGCCTTAAAAAGCAAAAAGTCCAGAAAGAAGGTGATTTTCCAAGGC
The DNA here is from genome assembly GCA_037952925.1 of Lithobates clamitans. NCBI lineage: Eukaryota > Metazoa > Chordata > Amphibia > Anura > Ranidae > Lithobates > Lithobates clamitans. The sequence continues at coordinate 1,461,202 of JBBGZY010000780.1, read as the reverse complement.
CTCTGCATCTCCCAAGGCACCTGACATCTCACTGAAGAAAGAGTTGCTGCAATCAAGGGCATCCCTTTGCCTCAAGGTCAAGCAATCCCTTTATGATGCCCTGAAATCTGACCCTTTTCATGCTTCTCCAGAAGCTGTGGACAATTCTGAAACTCTGAAGGAGATCCTCTCAACAGCCTCTGCTTTGGGACTAAAAGACTTTCAAACTGTTTGTCTCAGAGAGGCAAGGACATGCCACAGGAGTTCTGACCCAGGCCCATGGCAATAGACTCAGACCCATTAGATACTACTCTGGCCAGCTGGACTCAGTGGCCAAGGGGGAACCCTCCTGCCTCAGAGCCGTCTTTGCAGCCCAAGTCCTCTTGGACAAGACTGCGGACCTCGTCTTGAGTTACCCCTTAATCCTTCTTGCTCTTCATGACATCACTGCCATACTGAACCAGATCCAACCCAGACACCTGTCTTCACAAAGCACCTCAGACTCCAGTGTACCTTACCTCCCCCTGACAACATCACCATTCTCCGATATGATACCCTCATCCAATCCACTCTACTTCCCCTTCTTGAGGGGGGAACTTCTGTGGAAGATGATTACCACTATACCGCCCATGACTGTTTTGAAGTGACGAAGATGGAGACATCACACCTGCCGACAGTCAGTGAAACTGCTCTTGAAAATCCTGACCTGACAATCTTTGTGGATGGTTCCAGATATGCAGATGATGCTGGGCGGTACCATACAGGATATGCAGTTACCAGAGAAGACACAGTCCTCCAAGCTTCAGCGTTACCCCCCTCCATGTCTGCACAAGAAGCAGAGTTGCAGGCCCTAACTATGGCATGCAAGTTGGCAGAAGGAAAACGAGCTAACATCTACACAGACTCAAGATATGCTCTGGGAGTGGCCTGCGATTTTGGGATCATCTGGAAAACTAGAGCATTCCTGACAGCAGCAGGAACTCCTGTAAAACACAGCACAGCTATCAAGAACCTGATGGATGCCTTACTGCTCCCAACGCAGGTGGCCATACTTAAAGTGAATGCACACGGCAAACTGGTTTCCCAAGAAGCACGAGGCAATTATTTGGCAGATACTGCCGCAAAGCAAGCTGCAGATGGAACGCGAGAAGTGGTCAGCAGAGTGAATGCACCTATCCTGGATGACCCAATAGACACCCCTGAAGAGACTGTACAAACCACTATGATTCTACAAAATCTTCCTGTAAACAGTACTCACCTCAAGGAGCAACAAGAGACAGCTGATAAAGAAAGAAAGAAAGAAAGAAGAAAAAGAAGTGTGGATCAGAAAGGAGCCACAGAAGTTGAAGGAATCACGGAATTAAACAAGAGACTGCGTCTGCCACGTAGGCCGGAAGCCTATCCCATTCCCCAACATGACGGCGAAGACCACAGCTAAAAGACTTTTGACCAAAATTGTGTGCAGATATGGTGTTCCAGAGGTTATAGAGAGTGATCAGGGGCCGGCTTTCACGGCCTCAGTAACCAGGGAGATATGGACAGCCTTAGGGGTCACACTAGCTTTCCACACTCCATACCATCCTCAGAGTAGTGGGAAGGTGGAAAGACTAAATGTCACAATAAAGTCTAGAATGCTAAAAATGTCTCAGGAAACAGGAATGAGTTGGCCAGACAGCCTACCCATTGCCCTGTTCAGTGTCAGGTACACCCCAAGGGGAAATCATGGTTTGTCACCCTATGAGATATTGTTTGGCTCAGCCCCCAGATTGGGTTGTTATTTTTCACAACAGTTGCAACTGCAATCTGATGTATTAACTGATTATGTGACTGCTTTATCTCGAGAATAAACCCGTATCCATGCGCAAGTGTTTTCTTCCATTCCAGATCCTGAGTTAGACACAGGATCACACAAGTTGGTCCCTGGTGATTGGGTCCTGGTAAAGAAGTTTTTGAGGAAACACACCCTTGAACCCAGATATGATGGTCCTTTCCAAGTCCTTCTGACAACCACCACATCAGTAAAAGTGGCCGGAAGGAACTCGTGGATACACGCCTCTCACCGCAAGTCCTGTGCCCGAGGAAGAGGCTGAGAAGACCAAGCCATGATCCTGCTTATGCTTTTTGTTATAATCTTTGCTCAGGCCCAAGAAGTGGCCATCAAACAGAAAAATGGTATAACTCAGTTCTGGTACAACTCATCCAACACACATGTTGCCACGTTTATATCCCCCTATAGTAAGATACTTCCAGGTACAGAATACAGAATCCGATCCTATGAAGGAACAGTAGGTCCCATGACTGTGTATGTATGTGTTACCAACGACTACTGGGGCGACAACTGTGATTACTGGGGAGCAGTGGGTTGGAACACTGGGGACACAAACTGGGGTATAAGCCTGAAATCGCCCAAAATAAGAAAGACAAGAATGGGAAATCACTCCTAGACAGAATGACAATCAACAAGCACACAGATCAAAACTTCACAAAAGAGTTTAGACTAACCATTGAGAATCCCAGCCCAGGGGACAGTGGGACCTATGTATTGGGTCTGTGGTGGGCAAATGGGTATCTCAGCTTTAGGAAACCTTTTCAACTGAAAGACATGTTCAATAACCCAGAGTGGACAGTTCCCCAATCTACATCCAATTTGAACCCCCTAAAGCCTCACATGCAAACATTAGGAGACATGATAGCCATAGCAGACCCTACCTTTGAGGACACCATGGTTGCTGAGACCGGTTTTCCAGATGTCAACTTATGGCTCGAATGGATGAGGTACAATGCAGGGAAACATAACAAGACTAATTGCTACGTGTGTGGGGGAGCTAAACCACATCTAGGAACAGTCCCCCTTAACATACCCCCAGAACACAGCTACAAACCACTCCCTATGCGAGCATTGGAAAAAGGAGTACCCCATAGTCACTAAAGCCCCTAAACCAGCAGAAGGTATTACCATATATCCTGGCAATTATACATGTTATGGGAAGTACCATGGGGTGGGAAAACCCCTTGGGAACTTCACTGAGGGTTACTGCGAGTCTTATAGTGAGGTGTCTGCAGACCTAGTGCAGAATCAAGTCCAGTCCCTAGGAGACGTGTACTGGATCTGTGGGGACATGAAAGTTAGAAGTAGAATGATAGGACAGTGGACAGGAGAATGTGCACTAGCTAAAGCCATAATGCCCCTGCATATTCTCCCACAAACCCCAGAGCCGGAAGCCAGTGATGCACACAAATCAAACAGGAAACGTAGGAGTTCCCCAGCGGGAAGCTTTGACCCCCATGTATACATAGGCGCCATAGGGGTCCCAAGGGGGGTCCCAGATGAATTCAAAGCAAGAGACCAAGTAGCAGCAGGTTTTGAGTCACTGATTCCCATTATCACTGTAAATATGAATGTAGACTGGATAAATTACATCTACTACAACCAGCAAAGATTTGTCAATTCCACCAGGGACGCACTCCAAGGTCTGGCCGAACAGTTAGAGGCAGCATCACACATGACTTTCCAAAACCGTATGGTCTTAGACATGCTCCTAGCTGAGAAGGGGCATGTATGCAAGATGATCCCTGAGACAAGTACATGCTAGAGAATCTGTCCAAAGAATTAAAACAGAATTCAGGGCTCACCAACCCATGGGACCAGTATTTTACCTGGATAAAAGGAGGGTGGCAGGGACTACTGACCCAGATAGGGATAGCCGTCCTGACAATAGCTGCCATAATCTGCTGTGTCTTCCCCTGTATTAAGGAGTGTGTAGGAAAAGCTGTTGACCAAAATATCCCCACATTTGTGAACCAAGAGATCCCAGATGACGACGATGTCTATGTAAGGCTTGACGAAACCTATGATGAAAGTTACACATTACGCTCCGTTACAGTCACCCTTCCCCGAGATGCAACACCGTAGGGCTATAGGGACAGATAGCACCTGGCGGCGTTTTACCAGCTGTATTGAGAGGGGTGGTGAGCTAGTCACAGCCCTTTCTCTACATACAGCTTAAAAGAGTTGCAGTCAGTGAAATGAGCCGGGTGAAAATGACAGGTTGTTCTCCAGTGTGAGGGACAGTTTTAAGGAAATACGCATTTCAAGGGGGGACTGTAATGGAATGTGATTATGAGCGTTATTGTGAAATGCCCATTTCTAATATAATCGCATAGATATAAGTGCTTATTTTCTTATAACCAGCTATTAGCCTTAATTATGCTCAAATTAGATGTCTGCCAGCTTCTCCCTTCATGTGGAACAGAACTGCAAGAGTTAAAGAACAAACAACAAAGCTGAGAAGAAGTTTGCACCTATTTTCAGGCCTATGAGGCTACACTCAAGACAAACAGGAACTGAAAATAAGACACCAAAATTAGCTATGATAGTCTGCTATCTCCTTATACAGATATAACGCAGCAAAGCTTACATTTCGTCACAATAATGAATATGTATAATTTGCGGTCTGTACACGCTTGTTTTATTTGATATTTGATTTGATAACGAAATATCGGGCTCAGTATATCATCTTGAGCCCAGGAAGTAAACGACAGAAGTACCAAACTTACTGAACGTGTCCGTGTCAGTGATTTGTAGTTGAATGTGCACATTTTCAAATCGAAGGTTAATTTGGCCAGGGGGACAGAAACAAGAGTACCGAGCGGTTCTGTTCGGTCCAAAACAATAGATGTGATTGATGTTTCTTTTTGCAAATTTCTTTCTGACAGTGGGATACTAACCCCCTACTGGCAGAAAGTGGTATAGGTGTGTAGATAGTTGTAAGGACAGGATGTTGTTGAGTTTCTTTTCTTTACAGGATCCCTTTTGGATGCGACGGTCGTCCATCCATCTCCGGCTGGAGTCAAGACCTGGTGGGCCCTGCCCCCCTCTGATGCCCTGGGGAAGCCATGGGAAAGTCCCCATGGCGTCAGAGGGGTCGGGGTCACCCGGAACGTCACTGGGTGGCCCCTGTCATCAGTGATATAAGAAGCCATCTTCTTATTTGCTCAGCCGACGGACCGAAAAAGATTTCTTTTTCTTTTTAGGTCCGTCAGCTGAGCGATATAAGAAGATGAATGGACATCATGGGACATTTTTACTTTTGTATTTTTTAATAAAGGACTTGTCCCCAAGCTGTGTTTGTCGTTTTTAACATTTTGACACTTTTTTGTGAAATGGTAGAGGTACATTTGTACCCCGTTACCATTTCACACAGGGGGGAGGCCGGGATCTGGGGGTCCCCTTGTTAAAGGGGGCTTCCAGATTCTGATAAGCCCCCCGCCCGCAGACCCTCACAACCACCGGGCAAGGGTTGTGGGGATGAGGCCCTTGTCCCCATCAACATGGGGACAAGGTGCTTTGGGGGCTACCCCAAAGCACCCTCCCCATGTTGAGGGCATATGACCTGGTACAGTTCAGGGGGGGTGCTCTCTCGTCCCCCCTCTTTTCCTGTGGCCTGCCAGGTTGCGTGCTTGGATAAGGGTCTGGTATGGATTTTAGGGGGGACCCCTACGCCATTTTTTAAAATTGTGGCGCAGGGTTCCCCTTAGAATCAATACCAGCCCTGAAGGGTCTGGTATGGATTTTGGGGGGGGGGCCCTATGCCATTTTTTTTTAATTTGGTGCAGGTTTCCCCTTAATTCCCATATCAGACCCAAAGGGCCTGCTATGGATTTTAGGGGGACCCCCACGCAATTTTTTTCTTAAAATTTTGGTTCGGGGTTCCTCTTAATATTCATACCAGACCCAAAGGGCCTGGTAATGGACTGGGGGGGGTATCCCATGCTCTTTTTTTCATATTGCCGAGACCCGACAATTCATTACAGCCGCGATCAGTTTTAAATGGCAATTTTTCCTTTAGAAATGTCATTTTGCTGTGGTGCCGTTCTAAACATTTTTTACAGGCATACTATAGACAAAATTGACATCCTTTTTTCCCCACAAATAGAGCTTTCTTTTGGTGGTATTTGATCACCTCTGCGGTTTTTATTTTTTGCGCTATAAACAAAAAAAAGCGACAATTTTGAAAAAAACTCATTTTTTTTTACTTTTTGCTATAATAAATATCTCCAAAAAATATATAAAAAAAATTTTTTTTCCTCAGTTTAGGCCGATACGTATTCTTCTACATATTTTCAGTAAAAAAAATCGTAATAAGCGTTTTTTTGATTGGTTTGCGCAAAAGTTACAGTGTCTATAAAATAGGGGATAGTTTTATGGCATTTTTATTGATATTTTTTTTTTACTAGTAATGGCAGCAATTTTTATCGTGACTGCGATATTATGATGATTTTGGGACCATTCACATATATACAGCGATCAGTGCAATTAAAAATGCATTGATTATTGTGTAAATGTGACTGGCAGTGAAGGGGTTAACCATTAGGTGGCACTGTAGGGGTTAAGTGTGTCCTAGGGAGTGATCCTAACTGTGGAGGGGAGGGGCTATGTGTGACACAACACTGATCACCGCTCCTGATTACAGGGAGCAGAGATCAGTGTCCTGTCACTAGGCAGAACGGGGAAATGCTTGTTTACATTAGCATTTCCCCATTCTTCCCCTTCGTTAGACGATCGCGGGTATCCCCGCGGACATCGAGTACGTGGGACCCGCGATCACACTCACGGCGTACGCCCGCAAACCGCTTCTTAAAGGGCAACATACAGGTACGTTAATCTGCCTGTACGTGCCCTTCTGCCGATGTATATTGCCGTGAGCCGGTCGGCAAGCGGTTAAAGCAGTATTAAACCCAACAGCAAACATTTATTATATTGCAGCATACTAATTCTTAGATGTGATGGCTGCATTCGTTTTCTTTTGTAGGCTTTTTTTCTTCTATTATCATCTGGTAATCCTGCGCGTAAGTCTGTTGTTTTTTTAAAAGCACAAGCTCTCTTGCAGATGTATCAGTTACAGGAATGAGATAAACCATTTAACAATGGCAGGGCTCCTTACAAGAATCATTGTTTATTTATTTATGTAAAATCTTTATCCCAAAAGGCAAAAAAAGCTTTTGCTATAAATGCTTAAAAAAGGTTGAGCTTGGCTTTGATTTGTTAGTGTAGCTAAATCTGCTAGTGCAATTTTAGGCCTCATGTATACTGCTGCTGGTAAACGGATGTTTAGGAGCAGTTGGGCAGTTTTTTCAGCTGCCCCTGAACTCTCCTCTATGTTATCTTATCAGTACATGTACACAGGGTCCTTTATAGTCGTTTCTAGGCAGTTGAGTTTAGAAGCATTTTTCGGAATGCAAAAAATGGGTTCAGACGGATGTTCAGAAGCATTTGAAATGCCAAATACCTGTAACAGCTTGTAAACACTGCTAAACGCGGTAACTTGCATCATTCAGTAGCATTTCGCTTACAGTCGTTTTTCATTTTAACAAAAAAAATAAAAAAATTTTTAACAAATGCTTCTAGACGCAAACGCGGCTAAACGCGGCATGTAAGTGCGGCTAAAGGGATGTTTTTAGACGCCGGTTTCTAACTGTCAAGTTAAATCGTTCAGGAGAGGTTAAACAACGTTCCAAGTACATAAAGCCTAACACTCTATTTTTATTGTTTAATTATTTGTGCTAATCAGTGGCCGCAAGCTGGCCCAAACAAACAATTTGAGCCGTGAGCCGTGCTGTGTATGTCAATAGATGTGCACAACTCGGTTTGGAAGCAAGGTAGCTGGTGACACAAAGAGAAGAGGAGCCAAAATCACTGGCGGGGGACTCAAGAAGACGAGGTTTGCAGCCACTTTTTTTTTTTTGTTTATAATTTTATTTAAAAAAAAAAAATATATAAGCTTTACAAACACTTTAAATATTGTTGTCATTGTATCTGTTTAAATTACAGTAACTAAGAATTTTAACTGATTATGATTTAAGTACATATTTAGCATTCCTATTCTTTTATTGTATGTATGAACAGTTGGGCCAGATTTTGGAAGAATTTATTGGGTCTTGGTCTAATTAACGTTGAGAGAGTCACAGGATGTAAAGAATATGTAAACCCAACATTTCATATTCCTGATATGTGCCTTCTGTACCATGTACTTGTATGAGAAAGTATCCTGTTCTCTTTGTATTGCTTCCTTTCTGTGAAATCCCTGGTGTTCTTGCCAGTCCCTCTGCTTTCCTATTAAAAACTGACCACACGAAGCAGAACACACTGTGGTAAGTTATTTAGCTGTGCTGGGAACTCAGACGGCTCTCAACCAGTGATCAGAATTGTCCTGACACCCCCCCCCTCTGCACAGCCTTTCACTGGGAAGCTCAGTGTTCTGCTGTATCTCCTCCCTCAGCTCTTATGCAGCTGAGAACAGAGGGGATGTGGCTGCTTATGAAAAAAGGTATTTTTTAAATATATATACACACCATTGATTTGCCTTTCATTTCTATTTATTTTCTATTTTGGGTTGTTTTAGGCTTGGTTCACACTTAAACTGGCTGCGGATCGCACAGGGACGCTGAGCGTGCTCGTTCTCTGTTTCAGGGATGAATCAGGGCCGAATCTGTGCCTGAATTAGGTCCTGAAACTGAGTCAAAGATGCACAGCGTTTCTATGCAGTGCACTCCGCAGCTGCCTCGGAGATATGTGAATCGGCTCCATAGAAAGCCGGTCACATTCTCCTGCTATGTGAATTGGATGCAAAGAAAGCCACATCCAATTCGCATAGGTGTGAACCCAGCCTTACAGTACATTGTGAGGGTTTACAATCACTTTAACATTTCAAACCTGTCTCTGTCCTAATATGGTTCATGATCTAATATCTTGAATGTGATCACACCAAAATTAACAACAATCTCACCGGTATATCTTGCTGTTGGAGGAATCACAAAAACCAAGCACAGGAAAAACATACAAACTACATGTAGATAGTATCCTAATAGCGGAACTTGCAATGGAAATTCTAAGCTCTGAGATCCTGTGCTGCATACAGATATATTATTTTGCCTAGAATATGAAGTAACTGAAAATACTAAGGAATCTTGCACACTGGACATTTTTACAGCTGCTAGGGGTGTCTTTTTAGCGTTTTTACTTCCTACCTCGAAACTCCCCTGCATGTTAATACTATACAATTTTTTGTAGATTTTTTCCTTCAGATTTACCAAAACCATATAATATGAGGTCAAACTTTAAGCGTTTCAATTTGTATGCAATCAGACAGGCCCTTGCACTGCATGGTTTTGGTAAAACCTAAGGAAATCAGACAGCAAAAGTTGTAAAGTGTGTATGGCGTCTTAAGCCTCGTACACACAGTATGATTGTTGGCCTACCGAGCGTCTGATTTTTATCATAAGGGCGCGTGCCAGGATCTTGTCTTGCATACTAACAGTACACAATTGTCGTGCCACAAACATGAATGTAGTGACGTACTACGAGAAATTTCAGCTCTTGAGCGCCAAGTTTTGGGCCCCTTCTGCTAAATTCGTGTTTGGTGAGCATTGATTCCGAGCGAATGTGTTTGTACATTCGACTTTTGTGTGACAGATTTGTAAACTGACCATATGAAAATCTGACATCAAACCGTTGTCCGCAAAAAATGTACTAACCTGTCATCCAACATTTATAAAAAAGAAAAAATTACCGTGCTAGCACAAAGAATAGCTGCAGTTCCAAAATTGTGGGATATACACAATCAAATAGGATAGTGGTTAAATAAGAACCGCGCTGCAAACAAGTGTATTACAATATAAATAAATCTCTGAGGGATCCACATAGATATCAAAAAGAAGAAACACTAAACACATCCCATGTGAAAATAAAACAATATGAAAAATCACATCAGTGAAATAATAAAGTCCAAATATAAATTCAAATAATGTCGAATAAAGTGCAATTAAGCTAATAAATCCTTCCAGTGACACCGCGTGAAAAAAAAAAAAAAAAAATCCACCACCAGGTAAATTAAATGCTTACCAACAAACCAGCTTGTAAATAAAGCAGGCGTCAACCTTCTGATATACGTTTCATCTTAGAACGGCATCTCTCTAAGACGAAACGTACGTCGGAAGGTTGACGCGCTGACGTCATCGCTGTGTTTCTCATCTTGAACGGCTGTTCGCTGGCTGGCCGGCTGTGGTATTTTTATCCTTGCTTTTAACTTTGCTGTTTACATAAGTGCAATAATCTATTTAATAAATTGTTTATACCCACTGATTTGCGCTATGGAGAGCCGTGTCTTTATTCTTTTTGGGTCCTCCCTGCTACTTGTATAATGATCCTTTGGACGGAGCCACCCTGGTCTGCCTGGTCTGCCAGCCTTTTCTGGTCATCCTCACCCCACATTGTCGATCATATCAGGACGTCAATACGATTGTGCGCCTGGTTTATTTACAAGTTTATTTACGAGTTTACAATCACATGTGATTTTTCATATTGTTTTATTTTCACATGGGGTGTGTTTAGTGTTTTTTCTTTTTGATATCTATGTGGATCCCTCAGAGATCTATTTATATTGTAATACACTTGTTTGCAGCGCGGTTCTTATTTAACCACTGTCATCCAACATTTGTTGGCCAAAAGTTGGACAACAATTGTCAAAAGGAGCATACTAACGGTAAGATTTTAGCACAACAGTCTGTCAACAGACAATTTCCTGCCAATAATCGTACCGTGTGTACGAGGCTTTAGCCATACCTTCCAACTTTTTGAGATGGGAATGAGGGACACTTATCAGCAAAAGTATGCAGGCATAGGACACACCCCTTTCCATGCCCCCTTAAAGGAGAATTGTACAAAAAAAAAAAACAAGATTGGTTAAACCCACAAGTGCTTTTTTTTATCACTACTGTTCCTTTATATTGGCTTTTGGAATTTACAAATGCGGCAATTTAGAAATCAGATGAAAGCACTGGGAAACACTTTTTGATAGATAAAAAGTGCATTTTATATATATCTATATAGATCAGACCAAAATGAGGGACAAATGAGGAAAGAGGGACAGAGGGACATTGCCCTAAATCAGGGACAGTCCCTCGAAATCAGGGACAGTTGGGAGCTATGACTTTAGCCTATGTGTCCATGCACACATAGGCTTTTAGTGTTTAGAGGCAGGGAAAAAAACACCGCCAGTGCATCGTGGCGCATTTAGCACTTCAGCGTTTATTAATTTCAATAGCCAGAATAAATTAAAATTCTGGCTAATTAAAAAAATAAACGTACAAACACCAAATGCTGCTAAACTCTGCTAAACTGATTTTAAAAATCGCAGTGTAGGAGAAACATCATTTTTCAATAAACCAGAGTGCATGAGGCCTATATTGGATATATGCCCCAATTTTTAGGCACATGCAAGCTGAGACAGTGCAGAGCTGCAGCTGAGACAGCTGGAGGACAGGCTACATCTTCTCTCATGTTGCCTCTAGAGGGTACTGTGTAGGAACAAATTCTCACTTAATCACCAGATGGGAACTAGCTTGATTGCATATAACATCTGAAATATTATATGCCACAGAGTATGCTAAGATATTATTAATCACAAAGTTTAAAAGCAACATCATTTATTCTATCAATAGGCTGATTGATGAATCGTATAACAAAATCCAAACAAAAAAAAGTGTCGCTTTAGAATGTGCAAGCTCAAAAAATAAATTAAGAATACGCCATTGATTACACATTACAAGAGTTAATGTCTAATGTTCATAAAGCACTACAGACAGAGATAAATGGCTGGCAATGGTCTGTGTATCATCTTTGATGAATCCACAGCTGCAATTCTCATCAAAGTTCCAGTTCACAAAATAGTCTTTAATTCTTTCTTCTGGATCTGCGTATTGTTCTCTGACAAGCTCCTGCTGTGTGTAGATAAGCAGCCTGTGAGGGGGAGAAAAATTGGACAGGTGTTGGCGCCAAACTGCAAGTTCTTCTTGGATAGGACAACCACTGACCTGTTTTTGAGAAACTCTCTACCATATTGCGTCATACTCCTGGCCGCTCCTGATACCCCGGCCAGAGGTCTTATTATTTTAGAATAAGGGAATGTCCACACACCAAATTTACACAAAATTTTAAGGCCTCATGCACACTGGACATTTTTTTACGTTTTTACAGCAGCTGTTTTTGGCTGTAGACATTTTTTTGTACAGTCATTAAACTCTCCATCATGTTATCCTATGTGTCCATGCACACATAGGCTGTTATCAGCAGTTTTGGGCAGTGGCGTTTTTGAGCAGTAAAAAAAAAACCAAAACTAGTGGGTTCTGAGAGACGTTTTTCAGCTGTAAAAACCCTCTAACGCTGATAAACCTCAATAAACGCTCAAAAATGTTGCTCACCAGCATTTTTTAACGTTTTTGATTCATTGAAAGAAAACATTTTTTTTTTTTCTTAAAAAAAACAAAAACGCTAACGCAGAAAAATGCTATTGCAAATACATTGAAAAAAGTTGTAAAAAAACCCCCTCAAAGATACTGACGTTTTTATAACATTATTTTAACGTACAGTGTGCATGAGGCCTAAAGGGTGCCATGACTGAAAAAAGGTTAACAAACATTGCATTAAACATTGGAGGGAGCTCTCAGTGACATAACCCCATTTCACTAAAAAAAACATTGCTATAAAATACCAACTACACAGTGATTGTATTGCTTTCATCAAATTGGTCAACTTGCATTGTGAGAAGAATCAGTAAATCACAACCATCATGTAACACTGCTTAGCAAAAAGCAAAGCCTGTAAATGTTATCAGAAGACATGGCTACTTTGGTGTACTTATATAATTAAACATTAGAAATACATAAAAAAAGGACGCATATTGGTACATTTTATTGCTGTCCATGTCCCTACTATGTAGATTTACCCACTCTGTTTTTCCTGACTATTGTCGCCGGCATTGAAAATGAGGAAAAATCCCAAATTTGGTGTTGTCGCCAAAACAGGAATGCATGTTGCTAAATTCACAGTTACTAGAATATATATCCGTTGTCCCACCACATCTCCATTGCTGATTTATACCATAACCATTGTGTCCTTTTTGAGTTTTGAGTATTTGACAAGTACAGTTCAGAAAAAAATGGCCACTTTAAAAAAATGTGAGCTTCTTGTGCCACTTCGGCGTTCATCTCCAAAATGTTGGAAAGTAATGCGGCTGCAATGCTATATCTGTACAAATGACATATGCATATTTTGGCAGCTGTATATAGACCGGTATAAAGAAAATGTTTATCTTGGCATACATTCAATTATTATTGTTTTTTTTTTTTTTTTGCATCTTCTATATGGGATGATTGATGGCACAATATAGAGTGAGTCACAAAGAAGAAGAAGAGGATATGTGTACAGTCACTAATTGAGGAAATGACAATGCTTTAGGGAAATCCCTAAAAACATTATTATTCACCCTATTTTCTTCTGTGGATCTTAGCCTGTTCATAATTGTATTCCCTTTTTTGACATCTGTCGGCATGAGTTAGGCTTTACAGGTTAATTTGCTCAGGGACATACGTACCCATCACATATCTATGATTAGACATGCAATGGAAAGAAAGTTTGATGTAGAATTGTGGTTGCACGTTTTATATGATACCATGTATATATTGGAAAAGAATTCTTAAGGTATAACTAAAGGCAAAACTTTTTGTTTGTTTTGTTTTGGATAGAGTGGAGATGGATTAGTACACCTATCAAGTTTTTATTGTTGCCCATGCCCCTGTTAGGAAGATTCACCCTCTATTTTCCATTATCACTAAAAATTTAAGTTTAAAAAAATCCATATTTTGGGTTTTTCCCAGAAAAGTAATAGTGGGGAAAAAAGATAATTGCTCTAAACATCACACAATTATTTAATTGTGTAAAGTAATTTTTGTTGTTGTTGTTTAGAGCAGTTATCTCTTATTTCCCCCCACTATATGCTGCTGAAGAAGTGGATTATCATTCAAGAAAAGCATTAAGCTATAGAGTCGTCTGTTGGTCAATCTAGAGAAAATAAAGTATAGGTGATTTTGTCCACCAAATGATTTTCATAAATTGATGTATGATGATCAGCAAAATGTGACAAGTGGGGATAGTTTTGTATTGAACCTTATGTATGAAATTTTGGAACATTTCAACTGTTATAAGCATGTAAAAAATACAAAAGATTTTTTGTATTCCATAAAAATTATTACAGGCAACAGACTATGCCCAAAAAATATTTCTAAAAGCTCCCACATGCACTTACATATGAATGATAACGCAGATGCGCACCACGCATATTAGGTACTGCTGCGCATGAGTGAGAGCAATCATTCTAGAGCTATCACCCGTGTACAACTTTGAGGCTTGACATGACATATTTAGTATCTATTTACTCGACACAACCGCGTCTTTTATTTTTTACAAAATAAAATTAGTATTATATTATGTCTGTTAGCACTAGTGTATGTGCAAAATAAAAATGGCTTCAGCAGAGAAAGGGTTACAGTATATCACCCTTAAAAACACCAAAAAACACTTGCATTTCACCCTCCATATTGTTTCAAAGCATTTTGACAAATTAGGAATACTTTGGGAAAATGAGATGATTATTTCACTTATCCCTGCCTATAGGCATCTTGTACTCTTACTATGGTTCTTTGTGGCTGCAGGTCTATGTAATTTACCGTATTTATTGGCGTATAACACGCACAGGCATATAACACGCACATTCATTTTAAGAGGGAAGTTTCAGGAAAAAACTTAAATTTTAAATAAGGAACTTTGAAGCAAAATAAGGGTCAATGCCCATCTGCAGCCTCACCATTGCCATCAATGCAGCCTGATCAATGCCCATCTGCAGCCTCACCATTGCCATTAATGCAGCAGCCTCACCATTGCCATCAATGCAGCAGCCTCGCCATTGCCATCAATGCAACAGCCTCGCCATTGCCTTCAATGCAGCAGCCTCGCCATTGCCATCAGTGCAGCAGCCTCACCATTGCCATCAGTGCAGCCTGATCGATGCCCATCTGCAGCCTAGTGGGGACAGGGAGGGGGGTGGGATGAGCGCCGACAGATTACATACAGTGAGAATCTCCTGTGATAGACAGAACAGTGGTCCAATGGCGGCCCAGGAGACGGGTCTTCCTATTACAGAGGCCACCAAGTAAACAGGAGATTCTTACTGTCCCCTCCGAGGCAGCTAAAATTGAAGTATTGGCGTATAACACGCACACGATATTTGCACTTGATTTTCATGGTGAAAAAGTGAGTGTTATACGCCAATAAATACAGTAGTTAAAGTGTGTTGAAACTCTTCATTAGTGTAATTGTAACATTTTTTTGTTTGTTTTTTTACATCCTTGGAGGCACAGGGGTAGCTTGGGAAGGTTTTGCCTTGGGCACAGAGTTTTTAGTAACACCTCCCAAAAAAAATAAAAAAAGAGAATCAAGTCATACTCCGGTTTTGGCGTCAAGGGAGGGATGTTAAGGGAGTAAAAGTGCCCAGGGCCTACCAGAGTGTAGACCTGGTCCTACTTCACTCCACTATGAGCAGATGCCTCTTCTGCCTTTCATTATTTACACATACATTTGCTGCCCTTGGTCAAAGCTACCTGACCCATCCTTTGATAAATGGTCCTTCCACAATTCTGGACCTGATATTGCTGTTGAAATGATGTGGTTTTCTTGTTTTATATAAAACGTTATCTAAAATGAATGCTCTGGATTCTCTTTTCTGAAACGTCACTGTTGACATTTCAAGTGTCTGCAATGCTTCCCCATAAATGCCTCTGATTCTTTTTTTTTTGTTGAGAGAAATTTCAGATTGATTTACGCATGTAAATGTTAGAATTTCTTGGTAATTTTTAGATGACCTCCTTTTTTTACCACTTCCTGACCAGTGTAAGGGTATTATATTTTAGTTACAT
The DNA here is from genome assembly GCA_037952925.1 of Lithobates clamitans. Classification (NCBI taxonomy): domain Eukaryota; kingdom Metazoa; phylum Chordata; class Amphibia; order Anura; family Ranidae; genus Lithobates; species Lithobates clamitans. The sequence continues at coordinate 1,445,416 of JBBGZY010000780.1, read as the reverse complement.
CTTTTAAAAAGTACACTTCTGTGGTATCACAGAACTCAGATAAACTAAGCAACTTATTTTTTGGGTCATTGACTAGCTGAGGTTGATTTTGTGCAAGCGTTTTTGCACTGCATCTACCATATGTTTTCTGGTTTCAGTGGTTGCTAATTGGATCATGAGTGTTAGTTAATAAGAGTTACCGACCTTTTATTTTACACAGCCATCAACATTTCCATCAAAATATGTTTTTTTAGAAAGTTACATCTAAAGCCTATTGAAATAATTAGTTCACACTAAAATTACTTCTTCAGTTACTACTTTTCCAGAGGTTCAAATATGATATGATGGAACTGTAGTGCATTGTAGTCTTCCATTTCTACATTGCATTTCAATTATTTCCAGACTACTACTATTAATCTGAACCATCTTGAAAGCGTAAAACATACTTTTTGATGATTACCATGACACCTACTCCGTGACAAGCATTCACTATGTCCTGTGAGTAGGAACTGCTGTGTTACACATTTCACAAAGCCTGCCTCCTGAGGTGCTGAGAGAAGGAGTTTCAGGAAGTGGAATCAGTACAGGAATCATTGCATGCTGGCAGCAAGGTAAAGTAAAGCCCTAAGGAGAAGCTCCAAAGCATGTAGGGCAGGGGTCTCAAACTGGCGGCCTTCCAGCTGTTGTGAAACTACAAGTCCCATCATGCCTCTGCCTGTGATAGCCATGCTTGTAACTGTCAGCCTTGCAATGGCTCATGGGACTTGTAGTTTCGCAACAGCTGGGGGGCCGCCAGTTTGAGACCCCTGATGTAGGGAATCCTGGAAGTTGTGAAAAGAGATAAATAGCAGGCAGGCAGAACTTACAACATTAATCACTTCCCGCCCGGCCTATAGCAAAAAGACAGGCGGGAGCGGTGGTTCAGTTATCCTGACTGAGCGTCACAGAATAACAGCCGCCAGGTGCCCGTGGGGGCGCACATCGCGGCGATCAGTGGAACAGCGTGTTAGTCCGGCGGAGGCTCTTTACCACATGATCAGCCGTGTCCAATCACGGCTGATCACGATGTAAATAGGAAGAGCCGTTGATCGGCTTTTCCTCACTCGCATCTGACAGACGCGAGTAGAGGAGAGCCGATCGGCGGCTCTCCTGACAAGGGGGGTCTGCGCTGATTGTTTATCAGCGCAACCCCCCTCAGATGACCACACTGGACCACCAGGGACACCACTAGGACCACCAAGGAAGGGGGCAACATGTGGATTGCCAGGTATGTACCCCATGGCCATCCACATGTTCAAATGAATGCCCAATCTGTGCCAATTAGTGCCCACAAATGGGCATTAACACCAGTATGTACTAACACATTAATGATGCCCAGCAATGCCACCGATCAGTATCAATCAGTGCCACCCATTAGTGACATCAGTGCAACCCATCAGTGCCACCTGTCAGTGCCCATCCATGCCCATCAGTGCCCACCTATCAGTGCCCATCCGTGTCACCTATCAGTGCCACCCATAGGTACTCATCAGTGCCACCCATGAGTTCCCATCAGTGCCACCTACAAGTGCCCATCAGTGCCGCCTATGAGTGCCCATCAGTGCCGCATACCAGTGCCGCCCATCACTGCCACCTATCAGTGCCCATCAGTGCAGCCTATCAGTGCCCGTCATCAGTGCTCATCAGTGCCATCTCATCAGTGCCACCACATTGGTGCTACCTCATCGGTACCCATCAGTGCCGCATTATCAGTGCCCGTCAGTGCAGCCATATCAGTGCCCATCATTGAAGGAAAAAACTTACTTATTTACAAATTTTTTTAACAGAAACAAAGAAAAATGTGTGATCAAATACCACCAAAAGAAAGCTCTATTTGTGGGAACAAAATGCTAAAAAAATTGTTTAGGTATAGTATAGCATGACCGCGCAATTGTCATTCAAATTGCGACAGCGCTGAAAGGTGAAAATTGGCTTGGGCAGGAAGCTGTCTAAGTGCCTGGTATTGAAGTGGTTAAAGGAGTTTTTTAATATAAGCTTATATTGGATTGAATACCTATTGTTTCTATTGCTATTACAATGCTGATGTTATAAAATGAAAGTGTATGCTGTGACCATAGAACTCATTTAACCTAAAGTGACACTAAATTCGGCTTTTTTTGTTTGTCTATTAAAAAAAAAAAATAATGCAATATGTTTAATTATAAGTAGAAGCTACCTTCATCTCTCTCTCTTTGTGTCATCTCTCAAAGGAATCCTTTTTCTACTGTTCTCAGATTTCCTGTTCTAGGGTGTCCATATTAATTCTCCGTGACCCCCTGTGTATGTGAATGTAGCCACCTTTTCCTGCTTATCCCAAGATGGACCACACATCTTTGTGCAGATACATTCAGTTCTATGGGAATCGTAGTACACACAGTGTGGAGCATGTGACCAGACACAACAACACTGCTACACTAGTAGCAGTAAGATGCATTAGTAGAAGGTATAAGTGGCTTAAACAACAAAAAGAGCCATGGTATGGTATACTTGATATTTTAGAAAGACTAAAGTGACACTTAAAGCAGAGTTCCACCCAAAAATGGAACTGCCGCTTTAAGTGAAGGTGACCCCCCTGACATGCCTAGAATTACATCTGGCATGTAATTTTTTTTGGCTGGGGAAAGGATACCCTGTCTTTAGAGGCATCCAGCTTCCACTTTCTCCCAGGGCTTCACGGAGCCGGAAGGAAGTTTTACTCCTCCCCACTCCCTCCGTGCAATCTTCTGGGACATGTCACAGGTCCCAGAAGATTACCCGACCAATCACAGCACACAGTAGTGTATGCCCGGCTGTGAAGCCACAGCCAGGCGCCCATAGTGACAATGCTGGTGCCATGGAGAGGAGGGGGAGAGGAGAGGGGCTTCGTTTGCCCGCATCGCTGGACTGTGGGACAGGTGAGTGTCCTATTATTAAAAGTCAGCAGCTACACTTTTTTGCAACTATTAACTAGTATATGGGTGGAACTCCGCTTTAACTCAAAATTTTTTACATCAAAGTTCTGTATTTAAAACTGTAGAGCACCACTAATGTACACAAGAATGAGTGAAGCAGTCTTCTAAAGGTAGACATAAAATTATCCCACTAGGCTTTTCTGAATTGGTAAAAATTGTTTCACAAGCATACCTGGAATTGGTTACTGAAATGTTACAATTATTCTGTTGTTTACTTATGGCAACCTAGGCCAAAAACATGACAAATATCCACTGAGCCTTGATTCTCGCATGCTACAAAAACGTTCTACAAACCCCTATGCAAACCCTTATACCGAGTAAACTGTGCTGTCAGGAATGTTTACGGATAGTAGTTGCATTTTCTAATTGATAACAAGTTCATTTAAAAAAAAAATATATATAGCTCCATTCATTGATTATAAAAAAAAAAAGCAATGAATGATAGCTGTTTTGTATAAACTTTCTCCTGAATCCAGTGTCTATGGTAAGACTTGATAGACAACTTAGTGATATCGAAAGTACTTTTATTTAAAATCAGGTTATTAAGAACATAACTGAAAGCATGCCAGACAGTAAACTGGCAGAAGTTTAAATGTAGTTATAACTTAATATAAAAAGTTAAAACTGCAAGAGTAAACATATATAATTGCAGTAAATAGATACTTTTTGAAGTTATAAAGGCTTAGTGCCAGTTTCACACAGGAGCAGCTTCAAAGTTGTCCGACTCTGAAGCCGCCCCGTACATCGCGACTTCGGCGCGGCTTGCAAAACGACTTCTGTATAGAAGTCAATGCAAGCTGCTCCGAAGGTGCCCCAAAGTAGTACAGGAACCTTTTTCTAAGTCGGATGGACTTGAGTCGCTCCTATTAGAACAGTTCCATTGCAATGCATTGAGCCCGACTTGTCAGGCGGCTAAGTTGCCTGACAGAGGTCGCCCCTGTGTGAACCGACACTTAATAATTTCAGTCCATAAAAAGACATTTTGTATGAAAACTAGTCAACACCTTACTAGTGATTGTCAAGCTTTATTTTATTTTTTTTTATTAAAATAATAAACATGGTATACTTACCTGCTTTGTGCAATGGTTTTGCACAGAGTGGCCCCGAACCCCCTCTTCTGGATTCCCCTGCTGGTGCAGGATTGAATGGCTCTGAACCTGTGCTCTTGGGCTTCGGATAAGTATGGGGGGGGGGGGTGCTGAACATGAAAACATTTTTTCCATAATGCAGAGAATATGTTAAGGTTAAAAGAAAAAAAAAACCTCCATGGGGGGGTAGGGGACACATTTGCAATTGTAGCATAGTGCAAAAGGTAAAGTTGGCCTTTGAGGTCCACAAAAAGAGATTTTATTACCATCCTAACCCAACAGGAAGGTTTATTGTCAGGAATCTAAATGTACTTTGAAGTTTGATAAGAGTAAATTTAAAGTGTAAGTTCATTTCAGGAAAAAATGGAAAGGTGAATTAACACTTTACACCCTCCCCACCTAGCAGTCCTCGCTGTACTTAACTCCATGGGTGATGGGCTGTCAGTGCATATGCAGCCAGTTCAGCAGTCTGAGGATTTCATCTTTTTCTTCCTGTAGGGCACCCAGTGTGGATCAGAGCACTTCTGATTGGTCAGTGCCAGCCGCTGACCGATTTGACCAATTGGATGCACTCTAATCCATCCTGGAAGCCATGCAAAAAGGTTGTGAAGAACTGGGTTTTTAAATCCCCCAGACAGCTACACTTTCTGAGTGGGCACTGACAGCTCACCATCCACAAAGGGGGGGCGAAGGAGTGGGGAGGATATATAGTGTTTGTTCACATTTACATTTTTTTCTGAAATGGTGAACTAACACTTTAAAGTGTACATAACCTCAAAAAGTTAGGGAGTTAGGGAACATCTAGAAATGGTAACTGTACCTATGCAGTACCCTAAAAAATTTAATTTTACCTTAACTGTAATGCCCCGTACACACGGTCGGATTTTCCGACGGAAAATGTGTGATAGGACCTTGTTGTCAGAAAATCCGACCGTGTGTGGGCTCCATCACACATTTTCCATCGGATTTTCCGACACACAAAGTTTGAGAGCAGGCTATAAAATTTTCCAACAACAAAATCCGTTGTCGGAAATTCCGATCGTGTGTACACAAATCAGACGGACAAAGTGCCACGCATGCTCAGAATAAATAAAGAGATGAAAGCTATTGGCCACTGCCCCGTTTATAGTCCCAACGTACGTGTTTTACACCACCGCGTTTAGAACGATCGGATTTTCCGACAACTTTGTGTGACCGTGTGTATGCAAGACAAGTTTGAGCCAACATCCGTCGGAAAAAATCCTAGGATTTTGTTGTCGGAATGTCCGAACAAAGTCCAACCGTGTGTATGGGTCATAACTCTGCAGTGTGAGATCAGTGATGGTACTTGCCTGTGATTAATACTGAGAAGATTTGAAGTGAGATTTGGTGATGCTAATACTGTGTTGCTTGCTGGAGAGGAATCTGTACCTGAGGACATGCGATGCCAGGAGCTCCCTGCTTTTGTTTCATTCATTCCGTGAATCTTTGCTTCCCACACTTCTACTGCTGCTTCTTGATCATAACCCCTTAGTTATCAGATTACCAGGGGTAACTCTGACAAAAGGAAGCAAGCTCTTCTCTTTTACAGAAAGAGACACAGTGCAGAACAAGGCATGTAAATCAGTAATGGTAAAAGGATCTGCTGCAGTGAGACCACAGGTAATGCTGGTGACTATTGTTTTGCCTCTGCTTGAGTACAAAGAAGAGAACAAAGGGTGCTAAAGATATCCTTGCATTATATATTTTAATTAAAGTAAATAGTAATTCACTCAAATTAAAATGGAGTGAAAGCACATATAGAGCCTAAGGAGCTGACTGGGTTGCCAACCGTCCATAAAATTATAGACAGTTTGTAAAAAACAGGCAATTTTCTCCTGTCTGTAAATGTCGACAGACAGATGAGAAGTGCCGATTCATAGGCTGCTGAGAATTTGGGGAGATCTGGGTGGTGACAGCAGTCAGCTGGCACACCATTTGCAAAGGAGCCTGCTAGCCCTGCCATGCCTGCATTGAGGAAGGAAAAGGAAGACAGCCCAGCCTGCCCACCTTGACCAACACAGCACTTTAAGTATTCCCGAGCCAGCGGCAGGTACTTGTGGTAGCTATGCTATGAGTAGTCTCTGTGACCTGGTAGCATTCTATGGGGAAGTCTCTGTGACATTGGAGCAGTCTCTGTGGAAGCATTATTTGGGGCAGTCTCTTTGACATGGGGGACAGTCTCTATGTGTGCATTCTATGAGGCAATCTCTGTGAAATGGGGCTGTCTCCGTGGGAGAGTTCTCTGGGGCAGTCACTGCAGGAGCACTGGTGTCTCTGTCGGGCAGTCTCTGTGGGATTACACTGGTAATCTCTGTGGAAACAGCAGTCTCTGTCTTTCAGTCTCTGGAAGATCTGGCAATCTCTGTGGGGACCGTCTCTGTGGGAGCAGTCTCTGCACCCATAGAGATTGCCAGTGCTCCCAGAGACAGACGGACAGAGACACTGTTCCCACAGAGATTGCCAGTGTGCTCACACAGAGATTGCCAGTGCTCCCAGAGACCTTTTTCAGAGTACGAAGGAGCCAGGAGGGAAAGAGGGACCAACAGCCTGAGCCTTCTCTGTATGGAAGTGAAATACAGTGGGACAACTATAGACCACAGCAGCCACACCACCTGCTACATCTTTGTCCAGCCTACATTGTCTTTACTTCTCTCCCGAGCCTGCCAGGTACCTAGTTGCTTGCACTCAGTGGGGCAAACTGTCGGTGTAATACTACCCCACAGAGTAACTGACTGACTGCCCCACAGCATGAGTGACTGCCCCACAGACTCTATGAGACAGTCTGATGAAAAGGGGGACTCTGGTATAAGGGGGAATTCTGGGGACTTTGATGTAAGGAAGGACTCTGATGTGAACAGAGGCTTCATCCTGACTGTTGCACTCTGTGGGGTGAATTTACTAAAGCAAACTGACTGTGCACTTTGCAAGTGCAGTTGCACTCATTTTCCCCAGAGCTTAGTAAATGTGGTAAAGCCTCACTTTGTAAAAAAAAAATTTCCAATCAGGTGCAAGGAAAAAAAATGCATTTTTTCTTGCACATTATTGGATGGTGGGAACTAGCAGAGCTTTACCACATTTACTAAACTCTGGGGAAAATGAGTGCAACTGCAATTGCAAAGTGCACACTCTATTTGCCTTTAGCAAATCCACCCTATATGTTGTTTTGTATGTTACTTACTCCTGACCCCTGCACTCTATACAATATGTTGTACATGTCATAATCCTGACCAAAGTGTTCATTGTTTCAACAGTTGCTGGTTTTAATTAAGCTCTTTTTTTTTTTAAGGCAGTCTCAGTCAGTCACAACTGTACATCATTTTGTGTATATAAAAGCATATGTAATGATTAATAAAAAAAATTAAAAAAAGATCCTTTGTCCTGAGGTTTGTGTCTGTGAGGCTATCAGTTGTGGTGCAGTTATTAGGAGAAGTTTGTGGGTACCAGAACTGAGGTATATGAGTGCACTGTATATAGCGTCGAGCCACAGATTCTGTTTAACCATCCCTATTTAAGCACCTTTTCTGTTAGACAAAATCTGGCCATGCAGTTTGTTCACCAGAACTTATTTCGTCGTTCTTTATTTGTTTTTAAAATAACAAACATGGTATACTCACCTGTTCTGTGCAGAGGTTTTGCACAGAACAGCCCTAAACGCCCTCTTCTGGGGCCCCCCGCTTTCCCCTGCTGAGTGGCAACAGAGCAAGCAGCTTGCAATGGGGGCACCCAAGTAGGCTTTTTTCCGAGCCGCGTCTCTGCGTGTCCATTCACACACTCACCCCGTCTCTCCTCATTGGCTCACTGGCTGTGATTGACACCAATGGCTCCCGCTGCTGTTTCAGCCAATGAGGAGGGAGATTCCCGGAGAGCTGAGGCTCTTATGCACATCACTGGATCAAGATGGGGCTCAGGTAAGTATTTTTTCTGTAAATTCATAATTTATAGGTAAAGGGAGTACATACCACGGCATACAGTGTATAACAGGTGAATATAAACTGAGGAAAGTATACACAGCATAATCAGAGGGACAGGCCAAAAAAAAAACAACTTAGATATTGTTCAGGCATATACAATGAAAACATTACACACAAGTAGAAATCCTCATATAGCATGCCTCAGTGAAGGTATAATCACGTGAAGACTGGCATGCATCTCTCCCACACCTTTTATGTTTTATTTTTAAAATGTGGACTTAAACAAACTAAAAAAAAAGTAAAAAAACAGCAAAACAAAACAAAAATTGTCTCGACCCCGTTGGGGGGTTCTCAGAAGATTTGCAGACCTGTGGCTGCATTAAACAGGCGAAATGTCACCTCTACCCCAATGCAGGTGGTCAGACACTATAGCTAGCTACTGTGTGCTTCACCTATAGCAGCCCCCTTTCCCTTAAGGCAAGCAAGCCTACCGGTACTCGGTTGCCCCCAGGACTTATACACAATGCTATAGTGCCTGGCCACCACACCAGGGCAGATGCGAACTGAGCAAACAGACTACTTTCAGTTAGCAGACTGGTAACGTGGTTCAATGACAGTCCAGGTAAAAGGCAGGCTGAGTTCAGGGAATAGACCAATATCCAATCCAATGACAGTCCAGGTAAAAGGCAGGCTGAGTTCAGAGAATAGTCCAATATCCGATCCAGGTCATATACAGGGAGATCCAAACTAGTGAAGCAGGGCAGACAGACAGGGAGCTTGATCAGGAACAACAACAGTGCCATCTTGTCAAAACCTTGTAATTAATTTCCTGATATTTAAAACAGATGGAAACTTTATGAGAGAAGGATAGGATTCTGTCAAGCTGGTCCTGAGTAAGAGTCATCTGTAAGTCACGTTCCCACTTGGCAATGAAAGACAGTTTAAAGTCCCTAGGAGGGGCATTAACAAATTGTACATGAGATAGACGGAATGTCTCAATAGGGTGGTGGCCACAAATTCCCTTTAGAAGTGGGAAAGGTCTCGCTTGAACGTCATCACAAGAGGGAGAGTGGCAAGAAAATTTGAAAGTTGGGCTTTGTTCCCGAAAGACCAGGGATGGAAACTATGGGTGATTGTCCATTGTGTGGATCATAGGTCAAGAGCCTCCCAGAACAACCTGACGGGCTTAGAAGATGCCAGTGAAGGCCAGCTCTGGCTTAGGTAACTATTAGGGGGACTGGGGGGGGGGGGGCTGCTGCACAGAGGAGGTTTTTTTTACCTTCCTGCATAGTATGCAGGAAGGTAAAAAACCTTGAGCCTTCAAAACCACTTCAAATATTGAATCTCTTTTATATTTCTGGACGTCAGTAAAAAATATGCTCTGTTAGTAAATTTTCCATGTCTTGTCAGTTAAAAAGTTATCTGGGGTTGGCTACCCTGGTAGCTTATTAGATCTGGTCATGGGCAGAGCTGTGGGTATGGAGTGAACTCTGAAATGGGGTTCTCCTTAAAGTGGCTCTAAAGCCTAAACATTTTTTACCTTAATGTTTAGGCATTGAATATAGAATGTTGCCCCTCAACCCCCCTTATATTTACTGGAGCCCTCATTTGATCCAGCTCTGTGCACTTCTGCAGCTTTTCTCTCCCTTCACTTCCTGGTCTCACTGGCTTTGCTTGTGCACCTGAAGACATTGGCTCCCAGTGCTGTCAATCAAAGCCAGTGACATGGGAGCGGGGGTGGGGCAAAGTCCTGCTGTCTGTGTAAATGGACGCATTAGCAGGGCTCAGGAGTGAGCATGCACAAATTCCCCTGTTGGATGCGGCTTCCTGTAGGGGCACCGGACAGGGACAAGGAGCCAGCCATGCTGGTAGGGAACCGGTGAAGGGGAGGTTCGGGGCTGCTCTGTGCAATTTCATTAGATTTAGAGAAGTTTGTTATTTTTGTAGCGGTACCCCTGTAGGGGCTGCTAAGTGATGTGGCCCACCTGTCACCCTGCCCGGCTCGACATTCACTTCCCTGACACTCAAAGACAATGAACAGTCTGTTGGGTTTGTTTTGCTGTTTTATTGAAGGAATTTGGGATGCCCAGTAGAATAATAGCAAAATTGCTAGAGACAACTATGTACACACTTTGTACACGTCTCCAGACTCCTCCTGCACAACTGTTGCTTGCAGACTATTGATCTCTCTCTCTCTCTCTCTAGGAGCAGCTAGCAGATGATTAGGCTGGACAATGGCTCAGCCAGGCCTTAGGAATTGATCTTTGCTGGAAGGGACCGCAGGCCCCTATAGTGTAGCAGAAAATATGGAAAGTTTCTCTAGTGCTAGCTGTCCTGACAGATGGACTACTGCTCCCAGTCAGCCCTCTTCATGCCCTGCCAGCCCTCCTGGCTGCAGCTGCCGACTTCATTGCCTGCAACATCACAGTCCACACAACTGGCTCTGCACCCATCCCAGACTGCACACTCCTAGTCCTCTCAGGTGTGCATCCCCAGTCCTCCTGACTGTGCATGTCACTTACCAGCCCTCCTGGCTGCAACTGATGGTTCTCCCCTGAAGTCTTGACCGGCAGTACTAGCTCCTGCTTTCCTCTCTCACCCCTTCTATGCCTCCTGTTCAGATCCTTAATAAGTTCTTGAAAGGGCTCCATTCTTCACCCGAGTCCCAGGCCCAAGGTCACTCCCCAGACTGGGGAGCTCCCTCAAAGGCCCTGACAGCCTAGTACTCCATCCTCAGTTCTTCCACCCGACAACTCCTTCCCAGCTGGACTGACCCTGGGTATTTCAAGGAGGCCTGCCCCCTGCCAATCCTAGTTGGGGACTGGTCAGGGCTCCCTGAGACACCCCAGACAGCCTCTCTTCCCCTCCTCCTCTTCTAGAATCCTCTAGAAGAAAGAGGGAGTTAAAAGTGTAGTGATGCTGCCTGTGAGTCATAGCTGCTACTCTGAGCCACTCCCACCCCACACAAACCAAAAACAAACAGGCCTGCTTAAATTGCCTGCACTACCAAAAATCCTAACCTCTAGCACCTACCTATGTGAATGGTGCTACGTTTTTATTAAAAAAATGTTTTCCTTTACAATCGCTTTTAGTTTGCGAGGGTGACACAGCTCAAAATTCTCTATGGGTCAAGATGTCATAATTTCCTATGCTTTATACGTACTTCCACTTCCTTTTAAGTTTGAGTACATTACTATTTCCTTTAACTAAAATTTATGTTTTAATGCATGAATGTCTTTTGCTCCCCTTATTCTCTGCTTTTTAATGGTCTAGTTATGGACCTTCCCAGTCTTGTTGTTATAGGAGCTGCAAGACTGTGCATTCCCTGACTTTATCTGGACCATTACTGTGCACAGCTTGTAATCAACTATTCTGGAATCTTGAGGTGCAAGTTTATAGATTTCTTTTGCTGTCTTTGCCTCTGCTTGCAATTGGTCACAATATTCACAGTTCTATTTTTTTTTTTTTAATTTCTAATTATTGAAATTTTTTTCTTTGGCAGTACAAAACAGGGCTGTTGGGGCATACCCTGGCCAATCGGTGCACATAGTCATGTGCAAAACATAGTACTACTAACAGATTATCTTAAAGCTACACATTCTTAACTATACACAACACCATCTCTGCTCCGGTAACACATTGTAGGATCTTGGTATGGGATATTGTTTCTTGGGGGGCCGTCTTTCATTTTTAAGTTTTGGCCCTGGACTCCATAGGGACACTTGAGAACAAATGTAGATGTTTTGATTTTTAGGCTAGCACCTCCAACAATCCATCCGGGGTCTGGGCCTCAGCCCCCAGCAGATCCAGACAGAGACAGAGGAAATCTATCTGAGTTGATCCCCTGAGGGCTGATCATCTGTGTTCAAGTCCTATTTAAATCAGAAATTACCATATATGTAAATGTAGCTGGCAATTTAATGAATTTTGGAGATTATTAAAAATGTAAGAACAAATAAGAATTTTGCCTGAGAAGGGTAAAATGCAGTAAGTAAGAGGTCTCAGAGACCAGGTAGTAATAGGTTCTCTCCTGTGTTTTCTGATGGCAGACCCTAGTAAATTATTGTATGAGCTACATCTTTATAATTATATTATTATTAAGATGATTGTGCTATTATGTGATTAGTATCGAGAAAGTTTTTTTATTTACTGACCGTAAAGAATATAAGGGAAGTTGGAGACATTGCTTTATACTTCTGTTTTAGAGTGTGTGTATGAATTTATTTCAGTTATGGGTGTGACTGAGAATGTCCATCATTGATGTTATTACTGTGGAGTACAATTAGTTCCCAGCAAAGTGTATATTAAACGTTGTCAAGCAGATGAAACATTAAGTACTGAAGTGAAGTAACATTTCACTATGGATATGAGATGAATGAAGGAAAAGGCTCAGAGTACACCAGTTGGCTGGTGGTACAATTCGGACATGCTTGCCATCAATAGCACCTCCACAGTTGGGAAAATCCCACTGCTGATGGAACTGGGCTGCAACGTCCTGCCATTGCTCTGGGTTGGAAGGAAACTGTGGATTAAAGAAATAAAAAATAAATGACTACTTCTGCACGTAACATTGCAATCAGATTTGACACAAACATGCTTAGCCAACATAAGGATACACTTAAATCAGTATTTAAAGACAAAAGTGGAAGGTCAACTTATCTGAATCCTCCCCCCCTCTGGTGGCCCATTAGACAAATTTTAGGGTGGGTAATGGGTAGATGTTTTGGACAGGTAACCCTATCCGCTTCCATGAGAATTGTTTGCATAAATAATCAGTGATACTTTGGCCAGCCCCTCCTTACTTACACTATTGGCAGCCCAGAGGACAGGTAAGAAGTGTCATAATCTAAAAAGCTGGATACACACTGTCCAAATTGCAGCACATTTTGACATTATGATTTAACCAATCAATATAATAGGAGACAAAAAACTTAAGAAGTTTCAATTTGTAGGTAATCAGGCAGGCCCCTGCACTACATGGTTTGAGGAATGTATACAAAAATTAGAACACAAAAGAGGGATAGTGTGTATGGGTTTTTCCAAGTCAGCAGATAGAGTATTTGGATCTGTTGACTTCACATTTTTGGGGGGGAGGGAGGGTTCCAAATGACATTTGTACACATTTTAGGGGTTGTTTAGGGTAAGCCACAAAATGTAGCTGACAAAAAACATTGTTAAGTTACCAGGCTAGGTGTGTATGGGCCCAAGATAGCATGCTGGGGAGGTTATTGAAGGAAAATATGCATGTAGGGCAAAAAAGGAGCAGGAAAAGCTTACAGCATGCATGAGGACAAAGAGGACATTCACAGCATATTACAATATTGATAATTACTGTATTTATCTGTGTATGACACGCACCGGTGTATAACACGCACCCCAAGTTTAGCAGGGAATTTTAAGGAAAAAAACTTTTAGGAGGGAAGTTTAAGGGAAAAAAACTTACATTTAAATGCCTATCAATGCAGCCTTATCAGTGTCATTGAAGCCTTCTCAGTGCAGCCTTGCCCCAGTGCAGCCTTGCAGCCATGTCAGTGCAGCCTTGTTAGTGCAGCCTTCCCCAGTGTCCATTGCAGCCTTGCCCCAGTGCAGCCTTGCAGCCATGTCAGTGCAGCCTTGTTAGTGCAGCCTTCCCCAGTGTCCATTGCAGCCTTGTCCCAGTGCAGCCTTGTCAGTGCAGCCTTGCCCCTGTGCGGCCTTGCAGGCTTGCCCCTGTGCAGCCTTGCCCCAGTGCAGCCTTGCGATCTCCGCTGATTGTTTGCGATTGCGCCGACATACACATCTGAGTGTACAGATTTAAATATGGCGCCGAGCAGAGCGAGCGCCGCCGAGATCGCAGGGACTGGGCGGAGCCTAGATACACATAGCCGAGTGTACTTGGCTCTTCTCGGCTCCGCTCACAGTCACACCCAGTCACGCCCTATGATGGACATAACACAGGTTCAATGGCGGGACTGGGCGTGAGCCGAGAAGAGTCTAGTACACTCGGCTATGTGTATCTCAGCGGCGCTCGATCTGCTCCGCCGAGTTCGCCGGCGCCATGTTTAAATCTGTACACTCAGATGTGTATGTCGGCGCAATCGCAAATAATCAGCGGAGATCGGCGGGGATCGGCATATAACACGCACCCACGATTTCCCCCTGATTTTAAGGGGAAAAAAGTGCGTGTTATACGCCGATAAATACGGTATGTAATCAACAAATTAATAAAATACATTAGCAAATATTAATACATAGAATGTTGTCTTAAAGGTAAAAACTTACCCTAATTTAGTTCTTCTGCAGGACTTGAATGATGGCTGAGCAGGTCTCTGGAATAATGACTCCCAGAGTCTAGGGGGAGATCCCAGTAGTAAACCTGAGGTCCTGGAGACTTCTCCCCATCGCCGAATGCCGCAAGGTTGGCTATGAGCCTTTGCTCTGGAGCGATGGAAAGCCTCATACATGTGTCCTGCTTCTTAATACAGGGGGTCACCAATGCCAAGAGGTGGTGAAAGCAGGGATCCGTCATCCAGAGATAATTCCAAAAATCATACAGATTATTCTCCTGGAGCTCCAACAGCAATGGCATATGACATAATTGGTCACAATTAAGCAACCAATTTTTGATCCAAGAACTTCTCCTCCTGTTCCTGGACTGGACTTGGGTCAAAGCCCAATAATCACACGTTCTCTCCTCTGATTATGCAACATGGCTGGTTGCCAAATGGCCGCTCAAAAACGAACTGAAAAGCACGAATCAACACTCACCAACCTTTCCTAAAGCATTATTCTAACAGGGAAGCAACTTGTGTGTTCAGACTGGGCTTCTCTTAGGGTTTTTCTGATACCCTGCCAGTCACTGGTTGTTCCTCCTATGGCAGATAGCTTGCAATCATCTTGTTTACATCCAGCGGTTGTTTTCAGGAAAACTTTTCAAAGTAGTTGCTTTGAGTCGCATGGCTGGCCCTTTTGATTTACCACCAGTATTTTCCCTTTGGGTATTACCCCCCCCCAAAAAAAGAATAGAATAAGTTAGGCCTCATTTATCACTTGTCGCATTTTAAAGGGGGTTCAGTGAATGATGCCATTGATCCAGAGCTTTGCATGGTGTCCTATACTTCTTTTGATATGGCAGTGTCGTGGGTTCGTAGGTATGATAAAGGTACATTGCTGGCCAAGACTGACATTGAGGTGGCCTTTTGTTTGTTGCCGGTACATCCTAGTTGTTGCCATCTGTTGGGGTGCAAATGGCAAGGACAGAATTTTGTTGATAAATGTTTACCAAAGGGCTGTGCCATTTCTTGTCCGTTGTTTGAAATGTTTAGTTTCTTTTTGGAATGGGTGGTTCGGGATGCTTTCGGGCTTAATTCAGTCATTTATGACTCAGATGATTGCTTGTGCATAGGGCATGCTGGAAGTACTATCTATGCCTCACTTTTGGCCACGGTCCAACATGTTTTTCAGTTTTTTGGTGTGCCATTGACAAGACAGAAGGACCGACCACTGAGTTGTGGTTTCTGGGTATTGTCATCGACACCATGGTGATGGAATGTTGTTTGCCTTTGCAATCTCTCTTGGGCAAGTTGAATATTGCTTGTTGCAGTATGCCCATGGGCCACATTTTTTTGTAGACAACTGGCAGCTACTACAGCTGTTACAGCTGTCATTAAGGCGCCACATCCTTATATTCGGCTTGGGCAGGATCAGCCTGAGGACTTGCAAGTGTAGGATTCATTTCTGGTTTCTTACAATGGTCTCTCTCTTTGGATGGAGCAGGCGATTTCCAATTTTGATCTAGAACTGTTCACTGACGCAGCGGGCTCTGCTCGTTATGGAACCTATTGTGAGGGTCGTTGAAGTGCTGAGAGTTGGTTGGCCAGTGGAATGGAGGAAGGTTGGTTTGGTGCGTAATTTGGCTGTTCAGGAATTGTTTTCCCATTGTACTGTTCATGGAATTGTGCACATTCCAGAGCGGAGCAGCGTGGAATTCCATGCCCCAAGCATCTTTGGAGAAATGCATTGCCGCTTCCAAGTTCTCAATTAGTCATTCAGTATGTGCGTCAACTTGGTCCTCATACTCCAGAGTGTGGCAGGAATGGAGCGATCTGGTGAATGAAGATAGGAGGTGTTCTCATGAGGACGATGATATACACGTGTTGCTTTATTTTCTTGGCAGGAATTTTGAACGAGATGTGTTTGTCTTTGCTATGTCTCAGTAATTGGCCAGTTTGGTTTCATGTTTATGTTGTCAGGTCACAGAGATGTTACAAAGGTTTTTCTGGCTAGCCAGGCTATGCGGGATTATGGGAAGGGTCGCTCTGTGGCAGACACTCGACGCCCAGTTTCATTTGGTGCTGTAGTTGGTCACTTGGATAGGGTTTGTTCTTCCACCTATGAGGTTGCCTTGTTCTGGGTCGTCTTTGTGCTGGCCTTTTTTTGAGCTTTTCGGTGGAGGAATTGGTAAGCTGGAACAAATGTGGTGAGGGTGGTTTGAGCATACAGGATGTATGGTTACAGGACACTACATTGGGTATTCTGTTAAGAAAATCTAACACTGATCAGTCGGGGAGAGATTCTTGGTTTGAGTTGTGTGTGGATCCCTCTTCTTCAGTTTTCCCTGTCCGGGCTATGGGTTTTTTTTCAAGGTTTTGGCCAAATCACCTGGGAGTTTTCTTCATGCATGCAGATGGGACAGCAATTTCTCAATTCCAGTTTAGGGTGGTGTTCAGGAAATGCCTGTTGTCCGCTGCTTGGAGTGCAGACAACTATTCTTCTCATTACTTTGGGATTGGGGCGGCAATGGAAGCGATCCCATGGGGACTTAATGACCAGGTCGTTCATTGCTTTGGGCGGTAGGAATCAGTCAGATTTTGGTAATATGTGCGCCCTCATTTATTCTAACTTATAAGGTTTGCTAAGTTGTGTCGTCCGATATAGTTGACAGTTCTGAGTGGCATATGGCTCGCTCTGTTGAAAAGATCAACAAAGCCAGGATAAAGGTGAACTAGGAGGTAGTAAGTTACGTTTTTTTTGTCAGAAATGGGGACCTGGCAATATGTCATCGAGAGCTGGAGGATGAGACCTGGTGATATCTGAAAAGAGAAGGTGTGCATCTGAATGCCATCGACATTGATTCATGACATCTGGGATTGCAGGAGGGTATTCCGTGGGCCTTCCGGTTTGGGGAGCAACACGTTCATAAGGCGTGATGGCATTTTGCCCCATCCAATTTTCCTTCTATCCTGACAAGTACTGCAGTCCCTGCTGCAGAGAAACACCACTATAACAGGATATTACCACCTCTATGCTTTACTGTAGGAATGGTGTTATTTGGATAGTATCTGTATTAGATTTTCTCAAGACATATTGTTTGGTGTTGAGGCCAAATAATTACATTTTAGTCTCATCTGACCATAACACCTTTTCCATGTGGCCTCAGAATCTTCAAGGTGCATTTTGGCAAAGCTCAGTTGTGACTGCATCTGACCTTTCTTGAGGAGTGTCTTTTTTTTTTTGCAACCTCTCCATACAAACCACATTGTGGAGAATTTGTGATATTGTTGTCACATGCACATATAGCACCCTGGGGTTTAGTCAGGGAGCTCCTCACCGAATTCCTTGTCAGGAGTAGCTACTGTGGATAGTTGTTAGAGATCCATTGATTTCTCCCTAAGTTTGGCCTTGTTGTACTTTTCTCTTCTGCCACTAGGTGGCCGGGCACTTGGTGGCATTAGATGTGAGAAGGACATTTCAAGGTCAAGTTATGGGTATATGGGATATCTCAGCCAATGGGCAGGGTTTTTTTTAATCCCTTAGCCTGCTGGGAGAACCTATAAATTCGGATGGAGTCAGGTGATCTATGTTCTGTTCCACCTGGACGGCGGTCTGGGTGGACATGTGTCATATGCTCCGAGCTGCTATGCCAGAGATTGGGTCTATCCCGGGGAGATCTGGCTGCTAGGCTGTGTGAGGGCCTATCCAGAAGTGGGAGAGCAGCACAGGGTTGGGATTGCGGCTTGCAGTCCAACCAGAAGTAATGGTTCTGTCAGTGGCCAGAGGTAGAAGGGAACAAAGAGTCCAATCGCCTTTACCAGGGATCACAGTAAGTAACTGAAGCAAGTACTGAAATCATATTGTCACCAAAAGGGCACAGTGGAGAATCTGGAGACTTCAGGCGGTGATTA
Source organism: Lithobates clamitans (assembly GCA_037952925.1). Taxonomy (NCBI): domain Eukaryota; kingdom Metazoa; phylum Chordata; class Amphibia; order Anura; family Ranidae; genus Lithobates; species Lithobates clamitans. The sequence continues at coordinate 1,427,264 of JBBGZY010000780.1, read as the reverse complement.
AGTCAGGGACCCAACCAGCGGAGGAGACGCTTGCAGAGCAGCCTTGTGTGTCAAGCCAGGGACCGAGCCGCTTAGCAGGGGTGAAGCTTGAGGAGTATCTGGAGTGCCAAGCTAGGGACCCAGCAGAGAAGCGGGGGGTGACGCTTGAGGGAGATACCACCGCAAACCTTGGAGGAGCTCAAGGGATTCAGAGCCAGTAAATCAGAGGGTCTAGTGAGAGACCAGGAGCTCAGTATTGAAGAACTACAAAGAGCAGTTGTAGTGGAGCTGAAAGAACTGTTACGTTTGAGTTAGGAACTGTTAAAGGACTGTTACCATAGGCGACAGCATTCCTGCACGTGCAGAAGTGGCGCTTTGCTGGGGCCTTTCCCTGCATGACTGTTCTCCTATTGAAGTCTCAGAGTCTGCCAATTGAGTTTTCTACTATCTAAAGGTGTCCTGGCCCTAACCCTCTTTCCCCCAAAATATACAAAAAGGACTATCAAAAGAAATAAAACCTCTTTTATATCCAAGAAGTGTCTGGCGCCCAAAGACTTTCACCATCTTTGCACCCACTATGCCTCACAACCTACCACATACTGAAGGATGTCAGCTATCTTTGGCCTTGGAGGTCCTCTTTAGACTAAAAGAGGTAAAAGACTTTGCTACACACACAATGACCACTCTTTGTCGTACTGTAAATTCCTGCAACTACTTCAGAGTTACTATGGGCCTCTTGGAAGCCTCTCTGACCAGTTTCTTCCTGGCTCTTTCATCCAGTTTGGAGTGACATCCTGATCCAGGGAGGGTTTGTGTTGTACCAAATACCTTCCACTTCTTAATATTAGATTTCACTTTGCTTCTAGGCATTGATAAAGCCTTTGAAATTTGTTTGTATATATCTCCTGACTTGAGCCTGTCCACAACTTTATCCTGGAGATCTTTTGATAGTGCCCTGCCACCCATAGTTAATTGTTTGCTTCAGTTGTACTACCAAGGGCTGAAATGCTCCAGGAAAGCCCTTTTCATGCTGAGCTAACCAAAATGACCACAGCTGATCACATTTAAAAGTCGGATGGATGTGTGTGCCATTGAGAAGGTGATTAGCTACACCTGGTTGAGTTTACAATTAATTTTTAAGTGTTATTGATCTAAACCATTCAATTGTAGCTCTGGCTGTATGTTTAGGGTCGTTGTCCTGCTGGAAGGTGAACCTCCACCCCAGTCTCAAGTCTTTTGCGGACTCTTAACAGGTTCTTCTAGGATTGCCCTGTATTTGGCTCCTTCCATCTTCCCATTAACTCTGACCAGCTTCCCTATCCCTGCTAAAGAAAAGCATCCCCACAACATGATGCTACCACCATCACGATGGGGATGGTGTGTTCAGGGTGATGTCCAGTGTTTTCCGCCACACATAGCGTTTTGCTTTTAGGCCAAAAAAGTTCAAATTTGGTCTCATCTGACCAGAGCACCTTCTTTCATATGTTTGCTGTATCCCCCACATAGCTTCTCGCAAACTCCAAACAGGATTTCGTATGGCTTTCTTTTAACAATGGCTTTCTTCTTGCCACTCTTCCATAAAGGCCAGATTTGAGGAGTGCATGACTAATAGTTGTCCTGTGGACAGATTGTCCCACCTGAGCTGTAGATCGCTGCAGCTCCTCCAGAGTTACCATGGGCCTTTTGGCTACTTATCTGATTAATGCTCTCCTTGCCCGGCCTGTGAGAGGTTGCAGTTGTGCCATACTCTCTCCATTTTCAGATGATGGATTGAACAGTGCTTTGTGAGATGTTCAAAGCTTGGGATATTTTTTTATAACCTACCTGTGCTTTAAACATCTCCATAACTTTTTTTCTGACCTGTCTGGTGTGTTCCCTGGCCTTCATGATGCTGTTTGTTCACTAAGATTATCTAACAAACCTCTGAGGGCTTCACAGAACAGCTGTATTTATACTGAGATTAAATTACACATAGGTGGACTCTGTTTACTAATTAGGTGACTTCTGAAGGCAATTGGTTTCACTAGATTTTAGTTAGGGGTATCAGAGTAAAGGGGCTGAATACAAATGCACGCCACACTTTTCATATATTTATTTGTAAAAAATTTGGAAAACAATTTATAATTTTCCTTCCACTTCACAATTATCAGGGTACTCACCGAAGCCGAAATGCTGAGAGGGGCTTCCCTTGCAGCTAAGCGCACTCTACCCCTGGAGGTGGTACAGAGTGTATAGGGCACAGTAAGGCATGGGTCACCAGCAGGTAGATGGTTCTTGAGAAGACGACTTCTGCAGTGTGGAGATGAGAAGCAGTGATGAATCCGGCCCCAGGACTGGGGTAGAGGGCCCGACTGGGGCTCTAACCCACACAGCTAGGTTAAAGCTGGGCAGAGTGCTGAAGATCAGGCAAGTGGAACTCAGTGGCAGAAAGTCTGTGGTGCAGGCCAGGAACCAACACTGGAAGCAGGTGGATAAGGAAGTCCTTAAAACAGGCCAGTGGTCAAACACAGGAGACAGTAGTCGGAGAAATCCTGAAGGCGAGCCAGAGGTCATGCACTGGAGATGGATGGTAGAGGAGTCCGTTATCCGTTAGACATTCCGGGGTCATACACAGGAAGGCAGGAGAATCCTTAAGACAGGCCGAGGGTCACACACAGGAGGCAGATGATAGAGAAGTCCTTTGAACAAGCCAGGGTCAAACACAGGAGAGAAGCAGGGTAGGTCAAGTCAATCCGGATCACAACAGGTAAGTACGGGTAGTAGAATTCAGGAACGGAACACAGGAAGCTGAAAGACAAACCAGCAATTATGCAAGGAACAGATCCGTCTTTATATAGGCCAGCATGGGGGTGTAACACTAACGTGTGTACGTTCGTTCGCCGTTACGCGGTTGCGCCGTGTCATGAACCCGTGTGTGCCGTTCTGCTACATCGCAAACCCGCATGCGCCGAAGCGCGACTCCGCCCCGCAGATGCACAGGAACATTCCGATACTGGCAAGTTCTGTTTCTATTACTTCTCTGACAACAATTATGTGCCACTTTGTGTTGGCCTATCACATAAAATTCCAATAAAATACATTTATGTTTTTGGTTGTAACATGAGAAAATGTGGAAAATTTCAAGGGGTATGAATACTTTTTCAAGGCACTGTACAGTCAGTATTAATCAAAGGAAGAGGTGGCATTCTTAAATCATAGAGATTAGGCCATGGGAGGTAAAGGCTGTATCTATGGAGAAGTCTAGCTTGTCCGCTCTTTCATCTGCTATAGTCAGTAAAATCCCTGCCCTAGCAATGAGCATGCCAAACTGTCAGTTGTAACGTGTGAATGGCCCTTCCTTGCTCTCTTCAAGTACTTTTATGGAGTGATTTGTATTAATATTTGTCATGCTTTATACACATTTAATAAAGATTGTTTTTTAAATGATACTGCACTATTTTCTTGTGTTTGCATTCAACTATTTTCTAGCAAATGTGAGCTCATTCTTTAAACAGAAACTTTAATGCTGAACTTCTGGAAAAATAAAAAGATCTCCCTTGCAGTGGAGCTGCCCCCATACTTCTAGGATTAAATGATCATTTATGTCTAGGGTACAGGAAAAATATTTTTTTTACCTGATCCTTGTTCCCGGAGGCCATCTCCAGGCTGTAAGACCGGCACCCGCACATCTTCACCCCTGTGCTCCAGTGGTTGCAGGTCCTTTAATGTAATCAAGTACAATGCAGAAATCATAGCTCTACATTGAACATAAGAACACCAAGGTACAGTCCACAAGCCGAAGAGGAGCACCGGCTTCTGGGGAGGCTGGGATAAGGTAAGTAAGACTGCTTTTCCAGTACCCTAGACATAAACAAGCCTTTAGCCCTTGCGGTGCTGTGGCAGTCCCACTGCAAGGGAATATTGTTGTTTTCCTTGAAGGTCGGCTTTAAAATTTAGACTAATGCTTTTAATCTAAAGGAAAGTGACGTTTGTTCATGTAATGTTTGTTAATCTAAGGAAAATTAAGCTTGTGGTACATTTAAGTTTCAATAATTTTATCCTTAAAAAATTTCAAAGTACAGAAAGTATGCAATTTCGAGTTATACACTGTTAGCTGCTAGGGCAGGGAGAATTAGTAATATAACATCCCGTTCAGGAATACAGAACTTGAAGCCATAGATATAGGATTGTCCTGTAAGTATCCTGAAAATTGTTTGAACAACAGGAAAAGTATTTGTCCGACCAGTGATGTAAGTGGGAGGCATAGTCTACTTCAAACGAGAGGAAGAAAATGGAAGGTAGAGAGGCCCCCATAGAGTGGGAATGGAGGAGAATGTAATAGGCTTTAGGTACATTTTCATGCTTAAGCACAATTATGCATAACAATGTTACTATTTTTTTTAACTATGAGTCAAGCCATAAAAGTGAAGGGGGCAGCAGTCTGGAAACAGGGATTCAGGAGATCAAAGTAAATGAGCAAATGTCAAAGCACACACAGGGAGAACAGTAGAGGAAGGGTTAGCAGTTGAGAGAGATGAGAAAGGAGTGCAGAGTGGTACAGATAAAGACAGGTGCAGAAGTGTGTGGGAGATAAAACAAGAACAGCAGTATGTGCGCTCATTACCTCTTACCCAAAGTTTGAGCACAGGACAGTTTGACCTCTAGAGTTTTAAATACTTTCAATGTATAGTGCATTCTGTGCATATATACACAAACCCATAAATGAACTGTATGAAGGATGATTTTATTGTCTTATGATAATTTATCGAGTATAATTACACATAAAGAGTTCTAAAAAAAGCTTTATGGCAGGAAGGAACCAATGATGCAGTCTAGGTGGCAGTAAATGGTTGAAAGGCTCTGCTTAGAATTAAGTTCCAGAAAAATGGACCAAACAGTATATAAAGAGTATGAGGCAGGGCAGCTGTATAGAAATCTGAAAATACATACCATACTAATACCCTTAACCATAATATTCTGTAAAATAGTTATTTGAGATATACCTTCTGTTTTAGATGGAGGGGGTGAGATGTTTTGCTTTTATTGCCTTACTTGTTTTGCTTCTATTGCCTTACTCAGGTTGGCTTTTCTTAGACTACTTGATCGTCTGTTTTTTTTTTTTTTTGCATGCTAGTCTCCATATCAAAAATGAAGAGGATACTAAAGTACGAAAATTCTCTTACAACAAAATACAAATTCAGAAGTGATGTATTGTATTGCATTTGTATTGTATTTTTGGACGAAAATTGTACTGATTAAATGAAAATCATACGATCTGGTATCATACGAGAACATTTTTTGCGAATGTTCCTTCAGAAAATTTAGGATGAAAGTTGTATACAAACAATAAGATTATTGTACAGTAGCTTTGAAAGTGGTATTTTTTGTACAATTTTTTTAACATGTGTATGGGCCTTAAGATCTGAGACGACCCTTTGTATGCTGGAAATAAAAGGAAACCTATACTGAAAGAATATGGATTGTCTTTGGTAACTTATTCTACTGAGAATGCTAGTTGCCTGGCTGTCACGGTGATCAACTGGCTTTTATATCTTCTGTCCTGGAACAAATCAGAATTACTTATTTTTTTTCTTTTGTAGCCCTCTTTTGAGGGGTTATCAGAAATGGCCCTCTCCAAACAGAATAAAGTTGGCAGTGCCTCCACTCAGGACAGGGCCTCTATGAACAGAGGGGATTTCTGGGAATTTCTCTTTCTGGGAAATTATTCAGTAATCTAAAAGAAGTAATTGGGAAAAGAACTACTGCAACTAGCATATAACAATAACAATAAGTACATAGATGCACACCAGTAAAGAAATAATGCAAGCTTTATATAACAAGAGATCAATAACAATGCATACTGTACATCCAATGTACAAAAGGGTATCATCAGCAAAAGGCTCCAATAGGACTCCTGATGGAATTGTGCACACATACCCAGATACTGTATATATAGATCTATATATATATGTATATATATATATATATATATATATATATATATATATATATATATATATATATATATATATATATATATATATATATATATAGATCTATATATATAGATCTATATATATATATAGATAGATCTCTCTCTATATATATATATAGATATATATGTTAATAGAGATAACTCCAGAAGAATGTTGCAGCAAAGTCCAGCTGCAGCAAAGTCTAGTTTCAGGGGCCCATAAGAATGATGTGGTGTTGTCTGTCTTTGTGTCGGAAACCTAAAAACAAGATGAGTCAAGGGGAGATCCTCCAACTGTTGTCCAACCAACCTAAAATCAAGCTTCTCATGGCAGGAACTGTGTTGTGCCACTGGAACTGTGGTATTTGAAATCGGAGTCAGCTTATCTACTTTAGTCCCTCCCTTATAGACTCTAATCTGCCACCTCTAAGCCTATGCTCCTGAAGTGGCCCCAGGAAGCCTTACTTGGCTCTAACCTATGTTGGTTATCAAGCCCTGAGCTAAAATTATCTATAGAATCTCAAACTAGAAGGGAAAGAGTAACTAAAATAACAAGAGCTGTATATAATAAATATAACAGAGCTGTAAACAAATTATATTGCAATAAACAGGCTGACCTATAAATATACTGGTAGGTGACCCCACACATACAGTTACTAGTTACATAGTTATGTAGCGCTAGTAGATTTTTTTAATCTACCGCTTATATGTAAATTTAGTGGGTCATCTGTTCTGTACATAGTTCAGATTCAATCTATTGTTAAATTAGCCTCTGTTCCAGTTTGGCTGTGTTGCGTGCAGTTCCACATTGTGCCTGCGGGTGTCGTTGTCACCGTAGGTCGGTGTTGGAAAGCAACAAGCTGAAGTATATGAGTGCTCTTCTTTCTCAGAAGTAACTCGGCAGAGGTTGTCCCCTGCGGTGCATTCTGGAAAGAGGCATTAAAGGGACAGACGCCATATTTCTTAGTCTCTTTCTTTCCACCTGCTGGCACTCCTGGCCGACAGGTATGTGCTAGGAGTCCTATCTCGTGGTCCTCCGGGCCGGAGGACTGCGTTACTGCAGCGTATGGGTGGGCCCAGAAGTCTGTCTGGGGCCTACTACAACTATTGCAGAGATGGTCCTGTGCTGTCTGTCCTGCGGGAAGAAGCCGGACAATTGAGAAGAATCCAGGGGAGGACCCGTCTTGGAAGGATCATGCGGAGCGCTGGTCTGGAGAGGGGCCTGGTGACTCAATTGGAGGACGCATCTTAAGTTAACCTACCACATAGTACTGCCGGGTCGGCTTAAAGGTTCTGGTACAGTGTTGCTGTTCATCTAAAACTACTACGTCCTGTGGCAGATGATCGTACAGTTTTGTTCTACCCAAGTCTGTGGCAGAGACTTTCTGTTCGTGCTGCGCTCCGGCTGCTACAGTTACATAGTTAGTCAGGTTGAAAAAAGACACAAGTCCATCTAGTTCAACCAAAAAAAAATAAAAAACCCCAACAATCTCATATACACAATCCTTCACCCACAGTTGATCCAGTGGAAGGAAAAAAACCCCAGCAAAGCATGCTCCAATTTGTCACAGCAGGGGAAAAAATAATCCTTCCTGATCCCTCAAGAAGCAATCAGATTTTCCCTGGATCAACTTTACCTATAAATGTTAGTACCCAGTTATATTATGTACATTTAGGAAATAACCCAGGCATTTTTTAAAGCAATCTACTGAGCTTGCCATTACCACCTCTGGGGGGTGTCTATTCCACAATTTTACAGCTCTTACTGTGAAGAAACCTTTCCGTATTTGGAGATTAAATCTTTTTTCCTCTAGATGTAAAAAGTGCCCCCTTGTCCTCTGCAGTGGCGTAGCGTGGGGGGTGCGGGGGGTGCTGTGGCCCCGGGCGCGACATTTAGGGGGGCGCAATTTCGTGCCAGTAGTGTCACTACTGGCTGCCTCCTCCTAATTTAATTTCCTGTGTCCCCCGTGCTCCGCCGCCATGTCTAGTGTTTGGCGCCCTGTGATTGGGCGTATGGGGGTCATGTGCGGCGTGGGGCTGGCCTATCCGCGATCACGGTTGCTCCTGAAGTCCCGCCTCCGCACATGACCCCCATACGCCCAATCACAGTGAGCCGGGAAACAATGAATATGGCGGCCAGAGCGCAGGGGAGACGAGCACTGGAGAGTGTGAGCGCCGGGGCCGCTGTCTTCTCCTCCTCCTCCTCCTATCCTCCAGACTGATAAGACAATAAGGTGAGAAATAGATAAACACGGGGGGGGGAAGAGAAGAGACAGGCGCCGTTTATGTAGTGTCAGTATAGGAAGACTAGGTAGGACAGTATAGTGTACAGTGTAGTATTGTGGTCAGTGTAGTATAGTGGACAGTGTAGTGTAGTGGACAGTGTAGTATTGTGGTCAGTATAGTGTAATGGACAGTATAGTGTAGTGGTCAGTATAGTGTAGTGGACAGTGTAGTGTAGTGGTCAGTATAGTGTAGTGGACAGTGTAGTATTGTGGTCAGTATAGTGTAGTGGACAGTATAGTGTAGTGGACAGTGTAGTATAGTGGTTAGTGTAGTGTAGTGGACAGTGTAGTGGTCAGTGAAGTGTAGTGGTTAGTGTAGTGGTCAGTGCAGTGTAGTGGTCAGTGTAGTGTAGTGGACCGTGTAGTGTAATGGACAATGTAGTATAGTGGTCAGTATAGTGTACAGTGTAGTGTAGTGGACAGTGTAGTGTAGTGGACAGTGTAGTATTGTGGTCAGTATAGTGTAGTGGACAGTGTAGTGTAGTGGACAGTGTAGTATTGTAGTCTGTATAGTGTAGTGGTCAGTGTAGTATAGTAGTCAGTATAGTGTAGTGGTCAGTATAGTGTAGTGGTCAGTATAATGTAGTGGACAGTGTAGTGGTCAGTGTAGTGTAGTGGACAGTGTAGTATTGTGGTCTGTATAGTGTAGTGGTCAGTATAGTGGTCAGTGTAGTGGTCAGTGTAGTGTAGTAGACAGTGTAGTATAGTTGTCAGTGTAGTGTAGTGGACAGTATAGTGGTCAGTGTAGTGTAGTTCTCAGTGTAGTGGTCAGCATAGTGTATAGTGTAGTGGTCAGTATAGTGTAGTGGACAGTGTAGTGGACAGTGTAGTATAGTGGTCAGTGTAGTGTAGTGGACAGTGTAGTGTAGTGGACAGTGTAGTGTAGTGGACAGGGTAGTATAGTGGTCAGTGTAGTGGTCAGTGTAGTGGACAGTGTAGTGGACAGTATAGTGTAGTGGTCAGTGTAGTGGACAGTGTAGTGTAGTGGACAGTGTAGTGTAGTATAGTGGAAGTGTAATATTGTAGTCTGTATAGTGTAGTGGACAGTGTAGTGTAGTGGTCAGTGTAGTGGACAGTGTAGTGTAGTAGTCAGTGTAGTATTGTGGTCTGTATAGTGTAGTGGTCAGTGTAGTGGTCAGTGGAGTATAGTGGACAGTGTAGTGGTCAGTATAGTGTAGTGGTCAGTGTAGTATTGTAGACAGTATAGTGTAGTGGTCATTGTAGTGTAGTGGTCAGTGTAGTGTAGTGGACAGTGTAGTATTGTGGTCATTATAGTGTAGTGGTCAGTATAATGTAGTGGTCAGTGTAGTATAGTGGACAGTGTAGTGTAGTGGTCAGTGTAGTGGACAGTGTAGTATTGTGGTCTGTATAGTGTAGTGGTCAGTATAGTGGTCAGTGTAGTGTAGTGGTCAGTGTAGTGTAGTGGTCAGTGTAGTGTAGTAGACAGTGTAGTATAGTGGTCAGTGTAGTGTAATGGACAGTATAGTGGTCAGTGTAGTGTAGTGGACAGTATAGTGGTCAATGTAGTGTAGTTCTCAGTGTAGTGGTCAGTATAGTGGACAGTATAGTGTAGTGGTCAGTATAGTGGACAGTATAGTGGTTAGTGTAGTGGTCAGTGTAGTATAGTGGTCAGTGTAGTGTAGTGGACAGTGTAATGGTCACTGTAGTGTAGTTAGCAGTGTAGTATAGTGGTCAGTATTGTATAGTGTAGTGGACAGTGTAGTTCTCAGTATAGTGGTCAGTATAGTGGACAGTATAGTGGTCAGTGTAGTGTAGTGGACACTATAGTGGTCAGTGTAGTGGACAGTATAGTGGTCAGTGTAGTTCTTAGTGTAGTGGACAGTATAGTATAGTGGTCAGTGTAGCGGACAGTGTAGTGGTCAGTGTAGTGGACAGTATAGTATAGTGGTCAGTGTAGTGTACAGTATAGTGGTCAGTGTAGTGGTCAGTGTAGTTCTTAATGTAGTGGACAGTATAGTATAGTGGTCAGTGTAGTGTAGTGGTCAGTGTAGTTCTTAGTGTAGTGGACAGTATAGTATAGTGGTCAGTGTAGTGTGTAGTGGTCAGTATAGGAATCAGGTAGGTCAGTACTATTGCATTTGAAGGGACTCGGGGAGAGATAAAAGTCTGCAGGTTGGGGGGGGGGCGCAAATTACTTGCCTTGCTCCGGGTGCTGACAACCCACGCTACGCCACTGGTCCTTTGTGATGACCTTAAAGTGAATAACTCAACACCAAGTTCACTATATGGACCACTTATGTATTTGTACATGTTGATCATATCCCCCTTAATCCCCTCTTCCCAAGAGAGAATAAATTCAGTTCCTCTAATCTTTACTCATAGCTGAGCTCCCCCATGCCTCTTATCATTTTGGTTGCCCTTCTCTGCACTTTCTCCAGTTCCCCGATATCCTTTTTGAGAACTGGTGCCCAAAGCTGAACTGCATATTCCAGGTGAGGTCCTACTAATGATTTTTACAGGGGCATAATGATATATCTCTCTATGGAGTCCTTACCTCTCTTAATACAAGAAAGGACTTTGCTCGCTTTGGAAATCGCAGCTTGGCATTGCATGCTATTATTGAGCTTATGTTCTACCAAAACCACCAGATCCTTCTCCACCATTGATTCCCCCAGTTGTACTTCCCCTAGTATATATGATGATTGCATATTCTTAGCCCTTAAGTGCATAACTTTACATTTATCAACATTAAGCCTGATTTTCCACTTAGTTGCCCAATTAAACAGTGCATTGAGGTCGGCTTGTAAATTGGAGACATCCTGTAAGGACATTAATCCACTGCATAGCTTGGTGTCATCTGCAAAGACAGAAATTGTACTTTTAATTCCAGACCCTATATCATTTATAAAGATATTAAAAAGTTAGGGTCCCAGCACTGAACCTCGGGGTACCCCACTGATAACCTTAGATCATTCAGAGTAAGAATCATTAACCACTACTCTGAGTTTGTTTTTTTAGCAAGATTTTATCCATTTACAAATTGATCTTTCCAATCCTGTAGACTTTACCTTACACAGCCCTGTGTGGGGAACTGTGTCAAACGCTTTTGCAAAATCCAAGTAGCAGAGACGTTGGCTATTTGGCGCTGTGCATTTGAAATATTAACAAGCACAGAGCAGAGATAGCTCTGTTTGTTAAAAGGATTTAGAGATACACACAACAGCTGCAGTTAAACTATTAGATCATAATAGTTTCTTCTGGTCCAGTATTGACAGGACATGTGGCTGAGACTTTCTCTCACTACACTTCCTCTTTCTGGAATTTTAAAACCAACAACCCAAGGACAGAAAGTGCATGCATAATATATTTACAGGCACTTACAGGTATTTACAAATTAAAACAGTAAATGACAGCAGATCCCTACACTTTCTAATATGATTGCCTGTTCTAAATGGGTGACACAGAAAATATTGAAATCAAATACAGCTAAGCAACTTGTATTCTTAGGATGGGGTGAATGCCCTAATCTCTCACTATGATTTCCTTTGAATTATGCTGAATCCCTACTATAACTATGTCCAAACTAGTCCAATTTATTTCCTGTTTTGTTCTGTATGTGATCTTAAATTCCCCTCAAAATGGTAAAAACTTGCAATTGTATATTAGGGCTTTTATGGCTATGTAAACATATTATTGAAAAAGAAAGATTAGAATTAAGAGACTAAGAACAGTGTAAACATAACTTTTCTGAAACAATATTGCCTCTTTAAAGTGAAAATTTCATGTAACTTGTACTCTAGTGAAGGGTGAGAGAGTTAACAAGACTGAAACATTCTATAAATTGCTGACAGGCGAATATCTTTTTTTTAGGGTCTTGTTTGTCACAGGTTAAGTGGGTTCTGGTAAGAACTGGTTGTGAAATTATGTTTTCAGACAAAATCAACCATCAGCATCTCATGACCTTTGATACTAAGTTTAAAGCTGAGATGTCACGCTGTATGTCTTGACCCCCCATATGTGTCACGTGACTCTCTTTGTTCCAGTTTGCATATAAGCTCTATTCACGCTACCAATAAAGCAAGCATTCTTTGAAACGGCTCTTGTGTTGTATGCATTGAGTACTTCCGGGGCTCCAACAGTTGCTCACTGATCGTTCAGATATCTAAGCAGGATTGACCCTTACAACCCTGGTGGCAACGAGTGGAATGCGATGATCATCTGAGGTAAGTGAATCGTATCTGCTTTGTTGACGTTATTCTTCATGCCTTGGCTCTGACAATACCGCATCCTTCTGTAGTGCAAAATTGTAGAGAGGTTAATTGTAAACTGCCGTGCTTTTGGGAAGCACATTAAGGTAATAGTCTTTGGGAGAATGATTTCAAAATAGTAAAAATAGAGGCTCCTAAGGGAGGAGATAGATGGACGATCAGGGGGATTCTACTAACCTTTTACTTCTTTTTCTATCGCTGTATAGAGTATAAGAATATTGTTTAGAGCTTGTAATATTGTTGTACATTGCAAGAGGGTTTTGTAAGGTGAGACAACGACCCTTGGTAAGTTTGTATAAGTTGTTAGTAACCAAATTAAGAGTGGGTAAGGGAGGAAGTAAAGAATACCCCCACCTAATCCCAATGAGACATGTAAAGACTATGTGGCCAGAGTATGTGGAAGGGATTATTTTTTGATAAATCCTTTCATAGACACTCTGGCCGGATGGACTGAAAGTATGTGTAGTAGCTCACCCTTCCCACGCACAGGCGCAAATGACCAATTCCATATGGATATGGTCAGGGGACTTTGTCTAAGAGATAAGAAAGCTTTCCCTTTACCTCGGGAGACCCCGAGTGGGACATGAAGTACATGAAGGAGGCAGGAGAAAACTAACTTTGTCACTGGAACTGTACTCTTACATGATTCATTCAGGATAATACCTTCATGCCCGGTAAATCTTTTAGGAAGAGATTTAATAGAAGTCTTAAAAATTGAAATTTTCTTGACTCGAAGAGGGAGAGTAGCCATAGAATCACCACTGTTCTTTCAAACTGAAGTCCCTCCCCCATTTCCGCAGGACCACCCCCTCTGGGCTAAAGACATTCTTGATGTAGGATACATTTCATGTACCCCTTACAAGGCCAGACTAAAACAAGGAGTATCCCCAGTTTACCACAAGCAGTACCATCTCTCCAAAGAGAAGGAGGAAGGCATCTGACCCATTATTGAGCAATTCCTGAAACAAGGAATTTTAAGACCCATTATATCACCATGTAACACTCCTATAAACCCTGTCAAAAAGAGTGATGGATCATACAGGTTTGTGCAGGATCTCCGAGCCATAAATAACCTTGTGATTCCAATTGCCCTGATGTGCCATCTCTCATTACCTCTATACCTGCCTCGGCAGTGTTTTTTTCACTTATTGATTTAAGTAACGCTTTTTTCTCCATCCCTGTTGACGAAGAGACACAGCTACTACTAGCTTTTTCTTATAGAGGGCCCCAGATAGACTCACCTGCAGTCTATTCAATAGCTCTCAAGGCCACCTTACAGTCTTGGATGCCTAGCCATGGTTCTGTCCTTCTTCAGTACGTCGATGACCTACTGTTGTGTAGTCCCTCCCAGGAAGCCTTTCAAAAAGATCCTGTTTTACTGTTAGAACATACCTCTCTAGCACAGACAGGTCACAAAGTGTCTAAGAAAAAGTTGCAATGGTGTCAGGAAACTGTTGAATATCTTGGTTTTACTCTGTCCCATGGTGAAAGGAGAATCAGTCACAAAAGAGCTGCGGCTCTCATGGGTCTGCTCCGCCCACATACCAAAAAGTGTTAACCTTCTTAGGTATGATTGGTTACTGCTGCCAATGGATACCTGATTGCTCCTACTATAACAACTTGCTGAGACAAGCTGCTCTACCTGACAGTCCTGTCCTTGTGAAATGGAATGATGAAATGGCTAATGCTTTTGTGTATCTTAAAACTGCTATGGTAATGGCTCCTGGTCTGGGATTATCTGCTTATTGTAAGTGTTTAATTTGTTTACAAGGGACATGTCAGGGCTGGGCTCAGCCCTTCCTTCTCTGAGCCGGTCGCTCAGCTGTCGGCTAATTGCCAGCTCCCATCTCTCTCCACAGTCACTCAGCTGTTGATGAACCTGCTCGTCAGTCCTGCCTACTTAAGCTGTCCAGTCCAGAGAAGCTCTCCCTTCGCCTTGGTCACATCACAAGAAACTATCTCCTGTGTTCCTGTTTAAAGATTGGCTTTGCTGACATCCCTTCTGGCTGCAGATCCTGCTTTCTGTTCCTCTACTTGGAACACTGACTTCTGGCTTGGCTGACTATCCGTTCCGGTTACTGAACTTTGGCTATGTTATGACTATATTTGTTCTTTTTACTTTTATAATTGAAACGAGTGTGATTTAACTGTAATTCTGTCTCGGTCTGAATTCATGGTTTCTGACAGCGCCTTGAGGCGATTTAGTTCGCAACTGCAGCGCTATACAAGTCATTCATTCATTCATTCATTCATTCAGTAGGCAAAGGCCATGAATTTAGAAGATACAGTCAATCCACTTTTTGGTAATATTTTTTCCAGATTGGAAGAGCAAGATCACTGCATGGATCAGTTTGCCATAGCGTTACAAATGCTTCTGAGTCGCATGGCTCACCTGGAATCTCCCACTGTGGCTGCTCCAGTACAACCTGAGTTGCAGGCCGTCCCTGCTGCCGCACCACTCTCTGTGCAGGCACCCGCCTCGATTATTACCTCTATAAGAGGTATGTCTGGTTCCGCTCCGCTTCCCCAACGATTTGGGGGCGATCCAGTTCAATGCAGAGGGTTTCTTAACCAGGTTGAGATATACTTTGGGATGCTGCCCCAGGCGTTTCCCATGGACAGAAGCAAAGTAGGTTTCTTGATATCTTTGCTTTCTGACAGAGCCTTGGCCTGGGCAAGCCCTCTATGGGAGACACAAAAACCTGTCATCTTGAGCTACCCTGAGTTTGTGGCCTTTTTTAAAAGGGTATTTGATGTTCCCGCACGCTCCGCTTCTGCTGCCAAGTGCCTCATGTTCATCAAACTGAGTATGGGAACTGTTGCCGACTACACCATTGAATTCCGTACTCTGGCAGCAGAGGTTGCTTGGAACAATGAGGCCCTCGTGGCTGCTTTTTCTCATGGTCTCTTGGATACTCACTGAGCTGGAGAAGTTGATCATGTTTGCCATCCTCATTGACTCCAGACTCAGAGAAAGACTCTCTTTTAAGGAGCGCTTGTGGAAGCCTCCTGTACGTTTGCCTCTGAGCTTTGCAGTCCCACCCATGCCTCCCTCACCTCCCATGCCTCCTGGTACTGAGTCAGTCAGTGAAGATGAACCCATGCACTTGGGCTTCACACGTCTCTCTGCGGATGAGAGAACCTTTAGGAGGAGGGAGAGATTGTGCCTTTATTGTGGCCAGGCAGGTCACTTTTTTGAAGTCTTGTCCTACCCGTCCAGGGAACGCCCGAACCTTGAGGTCCTGTCACAGACAGACCTTAGGTGGCATTGTTTCTTCCCCAGTTATCCAGAAGGATAAGCCCCTGGTGTCAGTCATCTTTTCTTGGGCTGAGTCGTCCATCGAGATACAGGCTCTAATCGACTCTGGGGCTGCAGGCCTGTTCATTGATGCTGCCTTTGTATCGAAGCACTCAATTTCGTTGCAGCTGTGTGACACTCCACTTGCCATGGAGGCTCTTGATGGGAGACCTCTACAGCCTGCCCATGTGACTCATGAGACGGTTCCATTGTCCATGGCCATAGGGGCTTTTTACTATGAGATAATCCAATTCCAAGTTATTTCCTCACCTAAGTTTCTGCTGGTTATTGGTTATCTTTGGTTACAGAGGCACAACCCCTCTTTTGATTAGCTCTGTGCTGAAGTTCTTTCCTGGTCACCACAATGCAGTGAGACATGCTTCCAGATGGTAGCCAAGGTCCTGTGCACCTCTTCACTCTCCTCCCTCCTGGAGGAGTACCGTGATTTTAGCGATGTCTTTGACAAAGGTCAAGCCGGTAGCTTGCCTCCACACCGGCCGTATGATTGCGCAATTGACCTTCAACCTGGTGCCATACCCCCTCGTGGCCAGGTTTACCCTTTGCTGGTCTTGGAGGATAAGGCCATGGAGGACTATGTTGCAGACGCACTTTCTCGAGGTTTCATCCGCAAAGCCTCGTCTCCTGCTGGTGCTGGTTTTTTCTTTGTGAAGAAGAGTGTTGAACTGAGACCTTGTATTGATTATAGGTGTCTCAATCGTTTCACGATTAAGAATACCTATCCGATTCCGTTGATTACAGAGTTATTTGACCGCCTCAAGGGAGCAACGGTTTTCACGAAGCTTGATTTGGGAGGGGCATACAATCTCGTGAGGATCAAGGAGGGGACGATTGGAAAACTGTGTTTAATACCAGAACAGGTCATTATGAGTACCTCGTAATGCCTTTTGGCCTTTGTAATGCCCCGGCAGTCTTCCAGGAATTTAATAACGATGTCCTCCGAGATTTGTTGCAGTTATGTTTGGTGATTTATCTCGATGATATCCTCATATTTTCCAAGTCCCTGGAGAGCCACCACACAGATGTCTGTTGTGTGCTTCAGAAACTAAGAGAGAACAACCTCTATTGTAAATTGGAGAAGTGCGAGTTCCATTGTGAACAGGTTAAATGCCTGGGCTATGTCATTTCCACTGCTGGTTTTTCGATGGACCCAGAGAAACTTTCAGCAGTCCTACAGTGGCCCTGACCCGTGGGTTTATGTCCTCTGCAGTGTTTCCTAGGCTTTGCCAACTATTATAGGAAGTTTATTCATAACTTCTCGTCTCTGGTCAAGCCCTTGACTGATATGACTAGAAAGGACGGTAACCCACAGAGTTGGTCTCCGGAGTCTCTTGAGAGTCTCAAGGCTGCCTTTGTTTCTGCTCCTGTGTTGGCACATCCTGATCCTACGTTACCTTTTATCCTTGAGGTTGATGCTTCTGAGACTGGTGTTGGCGCCCTTCTGTCTCAACATTCTACCTCTAAGAGGACTATGCATCCTTGTGGCTACTTTTCCAAGAAATTGTCACCTGTGGAGTGCAATTATGAGATTGGTGACAGAGAGCTGTTGGCGATCATTTTAGCTCTGAAAGAATGGAGACATCTCCTCAAAAGTACCACTGTGCCGGTTCTCATTCTTACTGACCATAAGAATCCCACATTCTGTCCTAAAGGCTAAACGCCTCTCTCCCAGAAGGGCAAGATGGGCTCTTTTCTTGTCAAGTTTCAATTACATTGTCTCATTCTTATCCAGTACTATGAATGTAAGGGCTGACGCCTTGTCACGACAATTTGACAATCACATCTCCTTTAGGTGACAAAATTCTTGCTGCTCAGGTCCATGCTCCTCCTGAGAAACCTTGTGACCGCTGCTTTGTCCCAGAGAGTCTCCTTACTGCGTGCTCCAGACTTACCATTCTCCCAAGGCAGCTGGCCACCCTGGGAAGAATCAGCTTGCTTGGGCCATTTCCCAACAATTCTGGTGGCCTAGTCTGATGTAACTGCCTTCGTTGCTGCGTGTTCCGTGTGTGCTCAGAGTAAGACTCCATGACACCTTCCCGTGGGCCTCCTACAACCAATACCCAATGGAGAAAGGCCCTGGACCCACCTGTCTATGGATTTCATTGTGGAGTTACCCAACTCCCAAGGCAACACTGTTATCCTTATGGTGGTTGACCGGTTCATAAAGATGTATCATTGTATTCCACTTAAGAAGTTGCCCACTTCTAAGGAGCTGGCTTCCATTTTTGCTTGGGAGATCTTTAGTTTACATGGGCTACCCAAGGTGATTGTCTCGGACAGGGGTAGTCAGTTTGTGTCCCGGTTCTGGCGAACCTTTTGTGAACAGTTGGGAATTGAGATTGCTTTCTCCTCTGCGTATCACTCGCAGTCTAATGAGGTTGCAGAACGAGCCAATCAGTCCTTGGAGCAATTCCTATGTTGCTATATTTCTGACCATCATAACAACTGGTCAGACCTATTACCGTGGGCAGAGTTTGCTCACAACAGTGCCTTGAATTCTGCTTACCAATTGTCCCCGTTTCTGGCGAATTATGGGTTCCAACTTACCATGTTGCCCGCCTTGTTTGTTCCACAGAGTATTCCTGCGTTAGAGGAGCATCTCCGTGGTCTTCGTTCCACTTGAGCACAAGTCCAGGAGGCTTTGCATCTTGCTAATGATAGGTAAAAACTCCAGACAACTGCCTTCCTACAAGGTAGGGGACAGGGGCTGGCTGTCATCTCGCAACCTCCAACTCCATGTTCCCTCACTGAAATTTGCACCTCGATTAACCCAGTGGTTTACTCATTATACCCTCCTTCTAATATGCATATTTTGAATGTATTTCATGTCTCCTTATTAAAACCTTTGGTCTGCAACCGCTTTATCACCTCTGTGCCATGTCCGCATCCTGTACAGGTTGAGAACCATGTGGAGTATGAATTGCAGTCCATTGTTGAGTCCTGTAGGTTCCGTGGGCGCATACCTTACCTTACCTTACCGTTGGAAAGGGTACGGTCCGGAGGAACGCTCTTGGGTCTCATCCTCGGATCCTCGGATGTACATGCCCCTGTCCTCCTCAGTGATTTCCATAGACCCATTTCCATTAATTTTTCCATTTTCCCCTCAAGCCTGGTGGTCCTCTGAGTGGAAGAGGTCGTTGAGGAGGGGGTACTGTCAGGGCCCTTCTCTGAGCTGTCCGCTCAGCTGTCAGCTAATTGCCAGCTCCCATCCCTCTCCACAGTCATTTAGCTGTTGATGATCCTGCTCGTCAGTCCTGCCCGCTTAAGCCGTCCAGTCCAGAGGAGCTCTGCCTTCGCCTTGGTCACATCACAAGAAACTATCCCCTGCATTTCTGTTTAAAGACTGGCTTTGCTGACATCCCTTCTGGCTTCAGATCCTGCTTGCTGTTCCACTATTTGGATCCCTGACTCCTGGCTTGGCTGACTATCCCATCCGGTTACTGAACTTTGGCTATGTTTTAACTACGTTTGTTCTTTTGACTTTTATTATTAAACAAGTGTGATTTAACTGTACTTCTGTTTCGGTCTGATTTCATGGTTTCTCACAGGACAACTGTAAAATCATGGTGGGGTCCTTGCGCAAGAGCATGGAGGAAAGCTGAGACCTTTAGCCTTTTTTCTAGAATAGTCCCAGTTCTGATACAAGGCATGCCGGCGTGTCTGACGGTTTTGGTCTCTTGTGCCATGGCTGTACATCGTTTACATTAGGTCATTCTATGGAACTTCACACCACACACCAGATTGTGTATCTGCTAAAAAATCTTAATACCCAACACATGTCTGCACAATGACTAAGTGGGTATGATGTCATCCTCATGAGCAACCCCTCCCTGCAGATAAGATACATTGCCCCCACTGCAGGCCCTGCCCCCATCTTGAATACCCTGCTTGCGATAAAAGGTGAAACAGACAAATTAGTCCCCGCCCATGATTATAAATACATTCTACATCAGGACACATCACCTCGAGCTGATTTACTTTCAAGTCCCATAGAAGGAGCACACATTGTGGATGGATCTTGCTCTCGCCCCAATGATCACACCTACTACGCAGGTTATGCAGTGGTAAAACTACCTGATAGTGATAAAGGCACAACCCATCCCTTATCAATCAGCTCAAGCAGCAGAGCTTATTGCTCCCACCAGAGAATGCCAGCTTTTTAAAGGACAAGAAGTGAACATTTACACAGATTCCAAATATGCTTTTGGAGTGGCACGACTTCTGAGTAATTTGGCAGAGGCGTGGTTACATTTATGCCGATGGAAAATCTGTCTCCCATTCTTCCCTAGTCACCAACCTACTTAAGGCTATCACGCTACCTAGTAAGATAACAATCATTCACTGTAAAGCGCACACACACAGTACTGATGACATTTCAAAGGGAAATGCAATGGCCGACTCCACTGCTAAACAAGCTGCTTTGACAGTCCCAGCTTTAATCCAAATGCCCCCCCCCCCTACACCCCCAACTTTGCTCTGGGAAAAGGTTTTGCAGGACCTACATGCTATGGCTTCACCAGAAGATCTGGCCTATTGGCATAAACAGGGTCTGACAATGAGTCCTGAGACAGGACTCATTGCCAAAGAGGGGAAACCAGGCATACAAAAAACAAGTGCACCTTTATTCATCTCATAGTACCATGGCATAGGACATAAAGGATGGAAAGCTGCAGCTGAAATGTTAACACAAGACTTCCACATTCTACATTTATTACCCCTAAGTAAATCTTTTGTGTTCAGATGCATTGAATGTATCAGAAATAACCCAAACACACCAAACAAGCCAAAACATGAACATCTACTGTATCCTACCTCTCCTTTTACACATCTACAAATTGATTTCACTCACATGCCAAAATTGGGCAAAAGACAGGAATATTTGTTAGTGATCGTGGACTTGTTCTACAGGTGGGTAGAAATTTTTGTATGTACCCGGGAAGATTCAGGGACAGTTGTAAAAATCCTGACACAAGAAATAATACCCAGGTGGGGATGCCCATTGCAAATAAATTCAGATAACAGCCCAGCCTTTGTCTCCAAGGTTTGCCAGGAACTAGTAAAGACATTTGCAAATAGAGTGGAAATTCCACATTCCATATCACCCACAGAGTTCAGGTATAGTGGAAAGAATGAACCGAAGGATTAAAGATAAAATAAGGAAGGCTACTGCTGGCACATTTGCCAATTTGAAAACTGTGCTGCCTGTGGTTTTAGCAGAAAAAAGAATGGTCCCCTCCAAGACCAATCACTTGTCCCCTTTTGAGATCCTGATGGGTTGACCTTTTCCCACTCCCTGGATTAAAAAACCCTTGGTAATAGAGCAGGGAGATCTGAGTTTGAAACAGGAAGAATATTGTAGAAACTTGATTATGAAGCTGAATGGCATCTACATTAAAGTATTCTCTTCTTTTCCATTACCCTTGCAGGAACCAACATACGAGTTCCAACCCGGAGATGTGGTCGTAATTCTCCAGCTGAACTGGACCAAGAAGCAAGACTACCCTTTTGGCCCACCCACTAGCGTAGTCGCAGTGACCAGAACCGCTGTCCTCACGGAAAAATCCGGAGCCTGGATCCACGCCCAGAGGATAAAGAATGTACCACAA
The DNA here is from genome assembly GCA_037952925.1 of Lithobates clamitans. Lineage (NCBI taxonomy): Eukaryota > Metazoa > Chordata > Amphibia > Anura > Ranidae > Lithobates > Lithobates clamitans. The sequence continues at coordinate 1,405,896 of JBBGZY010000780.1, read as the reverse complement.
AGGACCCCGAAGCAAGACATAGAAAAAGGAGGTGAAGCAGGTGATGCAAATCCTCGAAGAATGAGTGAAACAGGTGATAAAGTATTTAAAAAAGATGACCTCACTTCTCTCACCACAGACTTCTGGAAAAGCCTTGTGCCTACTCTGTATGCTGGCACTGATGGTGTTTCTGCCCACATGGATCATCACTAACTGTACCTATCATCCTGAGGACTTGGGTGCTCTAAAGGCCATATGTAGCCCCCCTTCTAATGAAACAGTAACTAAATAAAGGAGGGAATCCAACGTGAAGGGCCCAAAGGACTCAAACCCCCTTACTGATATTCAATGTATCTGTTGTTCTACAATGCAACAAAAGGATCCCACCCAGAGAATATTAATTGATCATGGTGAAATCACTTTGTGATTTAAGAGGGGAATGAAGGGTGAGAAAGAGTTAACAAGCCTGAAACATTCTATAAATTGCTGACAGACGAATATATCTTTTTTTCAGGGTCTTGTTTGTCACAATGGTCACAGGTTAAGTGGGTTCCAGTAAAAACTGGTTGTGAAATTATGTTTTCAGACAAAATCAACCATCAGCATCTCATGACCTATGATACTAAGTTTAAAGCTGAGATGTCACGCTGTGATGTCGCTGTGATGTCTATGTCTTGACCCCCCATATGTGTCACGTGACATAAGCTCTACTCACGCTACCAATAAACCAAGCATTCTTTGAAAGGACTCTTGTGTTGTATGCATTGAGTGCTTCCGGGGCTCCAACAATTTCTCACTTATTGTCCAGACATTTAAGCAGAATTGACCCTTACACTCTAGTAAAAGAAGAATTTACAAGACACAGAGGGGGTTATTTACGAAAGGCAAATCCACTTTGCACTACAAGTGCACTGCAAGTGCACTTGAAAGTGCACTTGGAAGTGCAGTCGCTGTAGATCTGAGGGGGACATGCAAGGACAATAATAAACAGCATTTTAGCATTACACATGATTGGATGGTAAATTCAGCGGAGCTTCCCCTCATTTCAGATCTACCCCTCAGATTTACAGCGACTGCACTTCCAAGTGCACTTTCAAGTGCACTTGCAGTGCACAGTGGATTTGCCTTTTGTAAATAACCTCCAGAGTGTTCAAATACCTTGACATAAATGTACTGACAGACTGAATTTTATGGTATCTTTAAGCCCCATACTAAACACTGTAGATAGTGGGACTAATGTGCTATAGGGTAACATGAGATGAACTTCAGCAAAGTCTGTGTTTACCTCAAATATCCAAGTATGTGCTAGCAAAACAAGAAAATAATGTTGCTCTTTCACATGATTGGATATTTGAAGTCAACACAATTTCCTTTACATCATTTCACCACATTAAGCCTTACCAGTGCACACATCTTGTTTTAAGACTGTATTTTCTCTGACAGCTGCTGGTCTATACCAGCCTTTTTCAACCAGGTTGCCCAGGCACCCTGGGGTGCCTTGAGGTCTCTTCAGGGGTGTCTTGGCAAAATGCCTAAAAATCACCCAAAAAATGTATACAAGCTGGTGGGTGGATGAAGCCTGCCTTTCAGTTACACTTACCATTATGACCTTTAGCTGATGACCTCCTAATGACCAGTGACATCATCAGTTGATAAGGAGGATGTCAGTCGCCTGCATTGCATCCTTGTTTGACCCTCCCTTTCCTCTCTCTATCAGCTTTGGGGTCACATTAGCTAGCTAAGTGATGGAGAAAAACTGAGGGAGAAGACAAACATAGTCAGTACCAGTTTGCAAAAGTGTATTTGCTTTGGAAGAATAAATTATCTTTAACATTGGGTGTTCTATGTGTGTGGATATTGCTGCATTTGTTAGAATAGTTTTGTATAATTTAGAATGAGGTGCCTCAAGACTGTCCATAATTTTAAAGGGTGCCTCAAGACTGTCCAGAATTTTGGAGGGCGCCACAAGACTGTCCATAGTTTTAAATGATGCCTTGAATGAAAAAAGTTTGAGAAACATTGGTCTATACTAGCATTTTAAACCAGTCACCGCGGTTTCAGATCACGTGATCACATACATATTTACATAGTTAATCTGGTTGAAAAAAAGACCATCCAGTTCAACCAACAGAGAAAACCAACACTCTCAAATAGAAAACCTTCATATACACTATCCATTACCCACAGTTCATCCAGAGGAAGGCAAAAAACAAAACAAAACTGAGAACTGAAACTGGCAGGCCACAGCAGGATTATAGGGTGTAAAAAAACAAGCCTATTAACTTAGAGTTTAAAATTTTGATTTAATACTGTGCAAAATAACCACCTGTCAGTTTATATTAAAACATGAGTAAGGTATTCTTTAAAACAGCATACAAAAAAAGGCTTAAATGCCCTTAAAAATGTAAAAAAATAATGTGGATGAAACCGAAGGACAGACCGACAATAATGTGTCCGACACTGTCCTTGTCATTTGATCTGTGGGATAGACTAGCAACTACTTATAAGTTTAAATCTCCTCATACTCCATTGGCCCCATTATTAAATAATCCTGTCTTCGCCCCGGGTCTCTGTCCCCACGAATTTAAATGGTGGACCAACAAGGGATTGTTACGGATAGCAGATTTATGCGACCACAGAGGGGTTATATCTAAACAGGTTCTGCAGGAAAAGTACCAACTACCGAATACAGAAATATACCGCTATTCCCAGATAGCGCACTTCTTAACTACATTGAACCGTAGTTCGGATCTAACTAAATCCACCCAAATGGAAAATTTCTGCAGAACCATAGATAAGCACTCGGGCCACATATCATTGATATATGGTATTTTATCATCATCCTCTCAGAAATTGTTTTATATGGAAAAATGGGAGCAAGATACAGGTATCAGCCTAACAGTTGAAGAATGGCACAAAATATCTCTCCAGGCTTCCAAGTCATACATTAATACCTCTTTGATAGAGGCAAACTACAAGGTTCTGGTGAGATGGTATATGGTTCCAGTGAAAGTGGCAGCTTTTGTCCCGGGGGCCTCCCCACAGTGCTTTAGAGGATGCAACAACGAAGGCACCATGATACACACATGGTGGTCCTGCCCAAAAGTGCGTAGATTTTGGATCCGTACATACAACTTTATATATTCATTAACCCAAGTGAACTTAATCAAGTCACCCTTGCAAGCGCTGTTGGGACACCCAGTAGATGGCGCATCGAAATATATGCGAAAACTCATAAATTTTGTGTTTGTCGCAGCAAGAATAGCGATAGCGAAATCATGGAAGTCTCCAACGATTCCCTTTAATCTCATCAAATCTAAACTGTCATGGATTATGGTTAATGAACGTCTGTCTGCTATCTTAAATGACAAAATGCATTTATTTGAAAGAATATGGGACCCCTGGATAAAATATATCTCGAATACATAATGTAAGGGAATAGTTAAAAATCCCTCGCTCTAAGACAGGAGTGCACCTTCCCCTCCCCTTCTTCTCACTATCCTCTACTTCCCACTTTCCTATCTTTTTCTTTCTTGTTACTTTACCAAATATAATAAGCATTAAAGAGTATAGGGTTGATCGAAGCCCTAAAGCTGTTATAGGAGGATCATTTACAGGTTACACCAAGTTGGGGAGCTTGGGAGTGAGAATTCTCCTCCTGAGACTCCTCAAGCTATACATGAAACACCATAAAGAATTAATAATCATATGGAATTATCTGTCGTGTAACCTCCCTATCTCTTTCATTTTGTTCTTTTTATTTTTGTACGGTTATTTTGTATAAACGTCTTGTTATTGGTTCTTGTACCTCAAACAAAACATGTAAAACTCTAATCTTATATCTTTTGTAAAATCTTGAATAAAAATATTGGAAAAGAAAAATGTAAAAAAAACCTATTTGGGTTGGCTAAATAGTCACAGAGCTACTGTCAAGTTAACCAATGCGGGGCTGGTGCAAGGATTTTTGACACCCTAGACGAAACCTCATTTTGCGCCCCCCCCCCTGTCTCCACCCCTGACTACACCCGCTTTGCCCTGCCCATGTATATTCCACCTTATTAAAGGAAAGGGCCCATCAAATGCAGCCCACCAGCGCCCATCAAATGCAACTTCAACAGCGCCCATTAAATGCAGCCCCACCCGCACCCATCAATGCAGCCTCACCAGCGCCCATCAAATGCAGCCTCACCAGCACCCATCAAATGCAGCCTCACCAGCGCCCATCAAATGCAGCCTACCAGTGCCCATCAATAAATGTTTGCTTGCTTCCATTCATTCGGGAGGCGGGACACAGACACAGTCCTCCACCACCTCTCCGCCTCTGACACTATATGTGAACAGAGCGGCAGCTGCCTGCTGATGCTGAGACTTTGTTGCTTGCTGCAGTGAGAAGAGAGTAGGAACACCAGTGGCCGAGTGCTCTAGGCAGCAGTGCGCCCTAGGCGGCTGTCTAGTTTGCCTAGTGGTAGCACCGGCCCTGAACCAATGCATACTGAAGCTGGAAAATGTAGTCTGGGCATCTAGGCTTCAATTACCTCTAGTTATGAAATGGTAACTTGGACAGTAATTAGGGAATTGCTGCCCAAACACTGGGGAGTTTATGACAGTTTACTGTTATTGTATTCAAAGTGAGCCTCATTTTACCTCTGAACCATGCAAGTGAATCATTAAATGCGCTTAGTGTGTTAAGAGAGCTTTTGACCAGTAACAAATAATAAACATATGGCAGAGAGGTCAATGATACCAGCTGTATGTCAATGAAATTTCTCATAGAGAGAAGACAGATGAAACACAATCAGATATTTACTTTCTTATGAGTTCGGTATAAAACTGATCTGCCTCTTAACAGGTGATAGGATATCAGTTATCTGTTCCAAGATTGGCCAGTAGCAGTACCTTCTTGAGGGCTGCTGAGGTGTCTGTCTGTCACCCTGCCCAGCCAGGCACACAGTTCTTATTCACCCTCAGGCAGAAAACCAGTCCTTGAACTTTGTTTTTATTTTTATTGAGGGGAATAAGCTTGAATGGGGATGGGATTTTCATGAGATGCCCAAACTGATTTGCAGAACAATATATATGGGACCGGCTATATACACCTCTGGTATATACAACTCCATTCTTCAACTCCAGCACATCACTTGCTTGCAGACTATCTGTCCTCAAAACCTCCAGCACATCTCTTGCTTGCACTTCCCGGACCAACTACCACTGATTAGTAGGGCTGACACTGGCTTAGCCAGGCCTAGGGTGAATGCCTTTTGAGAGCAGGGACCGCGGGCTCCTTTAGTGTAGCAAAAATATGTTAGTCCTGAGAGCTAGCTGTCTACGTGGATACTGAGCCCAGTACCACATCTTCAGGCCCTGCCAGCCCTTATAGCTGCAGCTGCCTTTCTCCACTGCTCGTGACACCCCAGTCCACTCATCTGGCTCTGCACCCATCTCAGACTGCACTCTTCCATTCCTCTCAGGCATGCCTCCCCAGTCCTCTCCCGACTGTGTGTCACTCACCAGCCCTCTTGGCTGCGACCTGTGTTCCTCTTCTGGAGACTTTGCCTGGCAGTGCTCTCCCAATGTCCTCTCTTGCTCCTGTGCGACCTGTCCAGGACACCTCCGTGTGTCGTGAGAAGGGTCCTGTCCACACTTGAGCCCCAGGCCCAAGGACACCCCCACCCAACTGGGGAGCTCCCTCAAAGGCCCCGACAGCCTAGCACTCTATCTCCAGCTTCCACCTGAACAACTCCTCCCTAGCTGGGCTGACCCTAGGTATTTAAGGAGTCCTGCCCCTGCCAATCCAGATTGGGGATTGGTCAGGGCTCCCTAGAACTGTCCAGACAGCACCACCTCCCCTCACCTCCTTCCTTTCCGGAAAACACTAGAACATTCTGGAAAGAAGTGGGAGGTCTTTTGTTAATACTGCCTGTGAGTCACCCAGCTCTACACTGAGTCACTCCCAACCCCAGATCAAGCCTGGAAATGTACCTACTCTCACAAAAATATACAATATCCTTCTAGCACACTAGAGGGTGCTACAGGTATATGTACTACTCATTGGCTCTGTAAAATACACTGTAGGCAGCTTTTCACTCTTCATGGACAATCTTGGACTGATTTGTGAATACTGCTGTAAATAAATATGGAACTTATAGCACAACTATTGTGGTACCATGAAGTATACTAGGACTGGATCACAAAAGCGGAGATCATTATCAGCACTACTGACATTTAGGGTGCCCATCCATTGTCATGGTATTTGTGGTTGCTTCTGTTTTTAGGACTAAAAGTGGCATTAAACCCAAAAGCAAACATTTATTATATTGCAGCTTACCATTATTTAGACGTGATGGCTGCATTCGTTTTCTTTTTTAGGCTTTCTTTCTTCCATTTTTATTTGGTAATCCAGCCAGTATTCTGTTGTTTTTCAAAATATCAACTCTCCTGCAAATGTATCAGTTACAAAGATGGGACAAACCATTTAACACTAGCAGAGGTGCTTACAATGATCACTTTTATTTATTCATGTAAAACCTAACTTTAGGCTCGGCTCACATCCAATTTGCATATCATAACTCCAAATTCTAATTTGAAAACTATCATAGTTTTTTGTCCACGTTAATCCACATTTCCGAATGTTTACACATTGAATACTGGTGTTTATATATCTTTTACATTCTTTCTAAATGACTGATGACATAAAATCAATTACAAAGTAATTCCCCTAGAAATTGCAATGAAACATTATGGATCTGACCAGAGTCATAAACTTACAGGAGATAACAGGAGCAGTAAAAGGAATAATCTGTGTTAAACACAAGAAGACTTCTAATGCCCCGTACACACGGTCGGATTTCCCGATGGAAAATGTTCAATGGAAGCTTGTTGTTGGAAATTCCGACCGTGTGTAGGCTCCGTCGGACATTTTCCATCGGAATTTCCGTCACACAAAATTTGAGATCTGGATCTCAAATTTTCCGATAACAAAATCCGTTGTCGTAAATTCCGATCGTGTGTACACAATTCTGACGCACAAAGTTCCATGCATGCTCGGAATCAAGCAGAAGAGCCGCACTGGCTATTGAACTTCCTTTTTCTCGGCTCATCATACGTGTTGTACGTCACCGCGTTCTTGACGTTCAGAATTTCGGACAAGATTTGTGTGACCGTGTGTATGCAAGACAAGTTTGAGCCAACATCCGTCGGAAAAAATCCATGGATTTTGTTGTCGGAATGTCTGATCGTGTGTACGGGGCATTAGAGACACAGTAGATGCAGCAAACTTAAGCCGTGTACACACGGGAGGACTTTTCAGCATCAAACGTCCGACGGTCTTTCCGACGGACTTTCGACAGAGTTACGACGGACTTTCGGACGACTGGACTTGCCCACACACGAACGGACTAAAGTCCGTTCAAAAGTCCGTTGGTATGAACGTGATGACGTACGAAGGGACTAGAATAAGGAAGTTCATAGCCAGTAGCCAATAGCTGCCCTTGCGTCTTTTTTTGTCCGTCGGACTAGCATACAGATGAACGGATTTTTCGTCCGGACTCGAGTCCATCGGAAAGATTTGAAACATGTTTCAAATCTAAAGTCCGTCTGATTTTTGACAGAAAAAGATCCGCTAAAGGTCCAATGAAGCCCACACACGGTCGGATTGTCCAACGGATTTATTCCGTCGGACCAGTCTGGTCGAAAAGTCTGCCCCTTGTGTACTATTTAATAACGATACATTAATTATTAATAACATGAAAGACATCTTATTTTTTTTTTCCGTATTTATTTGTGTATGCAATAACCAAACTATTTATCAGGAACACTATACTAATACTGGGTCTCCCTTTGCACTTAAAACCTTGATTCTTCATGGCATGGACTCTGCATTTCCACATACATTCCTTTAAACTTTTGATCCATGTTGACCTGATTGTATTATGCAATTTCTGCTGTTTTGTCAGCTGCACGTTCTTGCTATGAATTGCCTATTCTACCAAATACCAAAAGTGGTCATATTTAGATCCGGTAACTGGCCTACTTTCTGTGTGCAGATATTGAGATTCCTCAGACCAGGCTACATTTTTCTAGTCCTTAGCTTTCCAGTTTTTGTAAGCATGTTCCCACTACATAAATAACATGAAAAAATAAAACAAGAGAGAGAAAAATTCCCTAGATCAATACACGCCATCGTAAATTTCAGACAGCAAACAATACAAAGTCTGCTGTCAAGGCTGCATCAACCATAACACCAATATACATACAAATATACAGAACAATATCTGGTGTAGACCATATGACCAAGGCATATGTGAAAAAATTGAAGACAAGATGTCTTCCAAGAAAGTCTCTCTGAGGAAGTTAGCAGTGATTGGCCAAGAAACGCGTCAGTGCGTCATCACACACCTGATGATTCTCCCAGGACGGCAGCTGTGGAAATGCGCAGATGATCCGGTGGATGCCGATTTGGTGATGGATGTTCGGAGATCCTGATTTCGGAGCACTGTGGGTGATTTTGGACCCGGAGTATCGTGGGGCAGTGAAGCGGGATGCGGGCAACCTGATCATGGTGGTGAGATACTGTGCTTTCCTATCCATGGACATACTATAAACCTGCTATTTCACCCAACAGTTTTCTGGATATTTCCCCTCTATCCATTCACCTAGGCTCCAATCCTCCCACCACATCAGCATACCTCGACCACTCCACGGCAGCAGTTATTGACACTTGAACTTTGAGGAAATTGCCTGCGCTATTGAAACGGACATTGTTCAAGTAATTCATCTAATTACCCTGTGCACCCTGGCATTTCTCAAAGACCATCTGCTAACTTTCCAGTCGTACAGCCACATTTTGATGTGCTTGCATTGCCACAAACATAGACCCAGTGGTGTATATGGAGTTTTTCTACTAGCTAGCTTATATCTACAAGTACCTATCCCATCACTAATGGCAATCACTGCTCCTCCTCTAGACTCTTTGTTGGTTAGCTTCTTTCATCATACTTGCAGAGTGATTGTTTGTACATATGGCCGTGTGTGCAGCTGCTAGGACCTGGTAATAGACAATGTTGTCTTGTTTTTTAATTATTGCTTGAGTGAAGGTAAATATATCAGTTGCTTATGTAATGTGCAATCATTTTCAATGAAGCTTTGATTTTTTATTCACTCATTTTTTGCTTCACTTTGTGACTTTCTTGGAAGATATCTTGTCTTCAATTTTTTCACACTACAACCTCAGCTTTCTGTTCTTGGCTGACAGGAGTGGAACCCAACGTGGTCTTCTGCTGTTGTATCCCATCTGCTCCAAGGTTCAACATGCTGCACATTCTGAGATGCTTTTCTGCTCACCACAGTTGTGAAGAATTTTTGTCCGAGCCTTTCTGTCAGGATGGACCCTTTGTGCAAGCAATTAAGGAAGCCCAGGATTGGGAGCCAGAGTCACTTCCGCCACAAAAGATCCGTAGGTTCTTTCCTAACTTGAAAAAGGAGGGACCTACCTTCCCAGTATTTCCGGAGATTAACAAATTAATCGAGGATAAATGGGAGAAACTGGATAAAAACCTGAAAGTGCAAAACAAACTCTCAAAACTGTATCCCATGCCTTCTTCACAGGCTAGCCTTTGGGAGACCCCACCAAATGTGGATGCAGCCATGCAGCGTTTGGCACGGCATGTGTCCTTACCTTTGGAGAACTCGGTTACTTTCAGGGATCCAATGGATCGCCGGGTGGACGCAGATATTAAAAGGATTTATTCTGTGGCTGGGTCGGCCCTTCGCCCAGCCATTGCCCTGCGGCCTTGTCAAGGACCTTCAAGAGATGGCTGGCCAACATTGAGACTGCTTTAAAAGCAGGGGTAGACCCCTCAAAGATTGTTACAGCATTGGAGGAGCCAAACATTTCAGTGGATTTCCTTGCGGAGGCATCGGTAGATTTAGTAAAGCTGTTAGCCAGATCTATGGCCAGTGCTGTTACAGCAAGGAGGGCCCTGTGGCTCCGCCTTTGGATGGCAGATGGAACTTCTAAACAGGCCTTGTGCAACATACCATACAATGGCAAACTACTGTTTGGAAAGACCTTGGATGATGCAATTAAGAGAGTCATGGGAGGTAAGTCGGCTCTTCTCCCTCAGCCTGGCCGAAAGAAACCACTTGGACAACCCAGTCAGTCAACCTACAAATGCTTCCAGAAGGCAAAATTGTACAGGCCAGTATGGGAGAGACCTCAATGGAGAGGGACTCAAAGTTCCTTTCTCCGGGGCATCAAATCTAAGGCAGCACAGGCAGCCAAGACAAATAAAAAGTCTTTTTGAGGGTGCACCCACCCAGGCTTGTCTGGTGGGGGCAAGGCTAAGCTCCTATTGGAGGGTCTGGGTGGTGAAAGTTACTGATCGCTGGACCCTGGACACTGTAAAAAATGGATACTCTATAGAGTTCCTACACCACCCTCCAAATTCCTTTGTGAGAACTCAGTGGCCGGAGTGTCCCGAGAAGAGACAGTCCTTGCGAACCTATATAGACAAACGCTTCTCCAATGGGGCCATCAAGCAAAAGAGCCAACTCCATCCCTCCCAAACAATAGAGTGTTTGGGGGGAATTTTCTCCACTTCTCAGGGACGGGTGTATCTCCCAGACAGGAAGATTTATATGTTGCGCCAGTGTACCCTAAGCACAATGAGGTCTACTTTTCTCTCAGCCGAAGACTGCGTGGTCCTGATCGGGATGTTTACCGCCACAATTCCGATAGTCCCATGGGCCAGTTGGCACATGAGGGCATTCCAGGTAACCTTCTTGAGCCAATGGGACGGGTCATCCAAGAACCAGAAGATATACATCCCAGAGGGGGTACGTCGAGATCTAGAACCTATCCCGGGGGGTACCCCTCAACCCAGTGGACTGGACTACCATCACCTCGGATGCCAGCATCCAGGGTTGGGGGGCCCATTGTCAAGGGAAAGAAATCCAAGACCGTTGGAACCCAATATACAAACAATCAAACTATTTGGAACTCAAGGCAGCCTTTTTTGCTCTACAGGCCTTTCAGGGAGATCTTCGGGGAGCACGGGTCAAGATGCTAGTAGCTTACCTTGCCCACCAAGGGGAGACAAGAAGTCTAATACTCCTTCACCTGTCGGTTAGACATCTTTGCGTGGGCAGAGGAGCATCTTCAGGACCTGACAGCAGCATATCTCCCAGGAAGGCAGAATCATCTGGCAGATCAGCTGAGCAGACATTTTCCTTAACACAGCGAGTGGTCACTCTAACCGAGGTACCTCTGGAGAGTTTTGAGGAAGTAGGGCAGGCCCAGGGTCGATTTGGCGACTCCACAAAATGTTCAGCTTCCCCTGTTTGTGATGAGATACAATTACGCAGGAGCACTAACACAGGATGCATTTTCGATCCACTGGGCCTTTCAGATGGTGTACATTTTTCCACCAATCCCATTATTATTGAATGTCCTGTTGATCAGAGCAGAGATGGTCCACACATTGTTGGTGGCTCCCCGATGGCAGAGGAGGCCTTGGTTTCCTTTGATCGTGCAGATGTTGTCAGCCTTGCCAATTCCGTTTTGATGCCAAGAGAGACCTTTTGAACCAGAACCAGTGGCGACACTCCAACCCGGCAAAACTAAAACTAGCGTCATGACTCCTTCTTGGCCAAACATACTGGATTTCCTGCAGTCAGCCCTAGATAAGGGGTTAGCATATAACTCGATTAGGGTGCAAGTCTCTGCCCTATCATCTCTCACCAGGCATAGGTGGGCTGAAGATCCCCTAATCAGGTATTTTTTGCAGGCTGCAATTCGCATTAAACCATCAAAGAAATGCCTTATACCTTCCTGGGAACTCAGCTTGGTCCTCAGGTCACTCACACAACCTCAATTTATACCTCAGGACTCTTGCTCCTTATGGTCCCTAACCTTAAAGATTGTGTTTTTGGTTGCCATAGTCTCGGCAAGGAGAGTTTCAGAATTGGCGGCTCTGTCCTGCAAAGAACCTTACTGTGTGATCCTTCCACAAAAAGCCATTCTCTGACCTACTCCAAGTCTGAGGTCTAAGGTCACATCTAGCTTCCACGAGAATTTAGAGACAATCCTCCCAAGTTTTGACCAAATACCTTCATCTGCACTAACATCTCTGGACAGTTTTGAGGAAGTAGGGCAGGCCCACGGTCGATTTGATGGCGACTCCACAAAATGTTCAGCTTCCCCTGTTTGTGACGAGATACAATTACGCAGGAGCACTAACACAGGATGCATTTTCGATCCGCTGGGCCTTTCCGATGGTGTACATTTTTCCACCAATCCCATTATTATTGAATGTCCTGTTGATCAGAGCAGAGATGGTCCACACAGTGTTGGTGGCTCCCCGATGGCCGAGGAGGCCTTGGTTTCCTTTGATCGTGCAGAAAGATCAAATCAAAGATCAAATACCTTCATCTGCACTAACAGAGGATTTCAGAAACAAAATCCTGGAGGTCGATCATCCCTTTCCAAGCCTCATTCTGGTACTCCTCCATCACTGCCGGCCGGTGGACACAGTGCATCTGAAAGACCAGTCTGATTGCACATCCATGGCAGGGATGATCAACTTCACGGACCCCTCCAGTTACATCTGGGACTCTCATATGCCTTTTCAACTCAACACAAATGTGAGTGCAATCTCTGTTGCTGCTCTTCTTATTAAAATTGTTTTTAAGTCTGCACCCAGAGGCACCTCCTTTCTTTGTTTCTTACAGTGCTTTTTGGGAATATGGTTTCCATACCCATTGGAAGGCTGCCGTGAATTTGGGCTTTATACCTCATCATCAACTTTATGCACACCATCATGGACTATTATTATCTTTTCTTATCCCTTGTTCCAGTTCATCATTTATATGCATAATATTGTCATTTATGTGGATTATTGCTTTTAACCTTTGCGCCAAACACTTGTTATAACAGAGGATTTCAGCTCACTGGATCTGGTGAGCCTGCTGGCCATGTATCTAAAAAGATCTGCTCCTATTAAGAAGGTGGTGTCACGGAACGTCCCTCACTCTGCTTGAGTGCTTCCGTCAGTATACCACATCCTTGTAGTCTGGACTCAGATATCAGATATTCCAACTGCTCTCAAGCATAAAACAAGGCGAGACTTGCTTCACTGCTAACATGGACTATTTTTATTTAGAATCAAAATTATATATTTATATGCCGTTGGAACCTCCTCTAACAATACAACTGTAACCTAATTAACATGAGCTAGTTTACTAAATCATTTACCCAGACTAGGTGACTATTCAATACACATTACCATAAACATCAACACAGGCTTAATTAGAACAAACAACAATGTGTGGAATACCCTTAGAACCTGTGGTAAGCCAGACTAGACTGTTCGTCTCCTAGCCAGTCCTGGAGGCTAATGTGATCAGCTCACTCAATTAACAGGTTGAGTTCAGAATCAAACAAACCAATAATAGTCTCTACATACATCCAGGGAGATATTGTGGACAAATATTACTGTCCCATTTTAAGTAGTCCAAGATATATTTTCTCACTCACCCTGTGCCAGGTTAGCACAGGGTGACTTAGACATAAGAGGTGTATGGGGAGCTGAAACAAGGGCATCCCCTACTTTCCAAGGGATTCTGAGTTCCACGGGCCCTCCCGTCACAGGTGGATAACCTTTTTATCCTCCCAGTGGGTGCCAAAAGGGGTGAGGCGGCAACATCAAGAATGATCTCTTCCTGGGTATCAAGGGTCATCACCCTAGCCTACAAGTACTAAGGTCTGGCTCCTCTGGAAGTGACACGTGCTCATTCAATGCGAGGGATGGCAGCCTCCTGGGCAGCATACGCTAAATTTCCGCTAGAAGACATCTGTATGACTGCCAGTTGGAGTTCCTGCACAACCTTTGCGCGCCACTATAGCCTGGATATCCAGGCCATAGCATCCACAAAGTTCGGCAGCGGTGGTCTCGGCAGCCTTACAAGAGAAATAAAATGTGTTTTTCCTTATTATGCAGCATATCTTGGCTAAGTGTCCTTTTGTTTTTTCCCGCCCTTCTTCTTTATTGCTAATTAAATCCCATGGTGTGCTGACGTGAGGTAGCCAGGAATATGGAAATTTTTTTCAAATACTTACCGTAATTTTCCTTTCCTGGCGTACCCTCACGTCAGCACAACTTTCCCGCCCTGGTGGCCTGTCGCTATCTAGTTAAATAATACCTGGGATTAGGAGGGTGGGCCTATATTCTATCTGTTGGAGGTGGTCCTTGGAGTTACCTACGGAGGATTAACCATGGTGTGCTGACGTGAGGGTACGTCAGGAAAGGAAAATTACGGTAAGTATTTGATAACAATTTTCCATATTCTTAATTTGTACATCATGATTATTATAAATTTGCTTTCAGCATCATATACTAGGTGTAAAATATATGTTGTATTTCACTGTCTTTTTAAACAAACTTAGGTTTTACGATGTATAAAAAAAAGTAGGGTGGTAGTTATTAAAAAATTTCCATAATGAACATTTGAGTCTAAACTATTAAATATGAAAAAATAGAACAGGAACAAATCCTGCTTTCAATCATAGTGTATTTGTGTTAAAATCCCTTTTTTATTCAAAGCTGTAAAAACAGATTTTGTGACCTTGCGTAATCTGCATATATTTTGTTGCTGGGGATGAAGTATATTAAGAATGTATATTAGTGTCTTAAAAGAAGAAATACGCTGAGGAAACAATCTGAACTGGCCTTTGTGCGAAATGCAAAGTCTATATCAACTATATCCATACCTGCTTATGACCAGTTTAGGCCTATTTTATTAAATGTTTTGAACCATGCATTGATTGTAGATGGACAGACAAATCATGTCTTTAGAATATTTAATACATGCCTGTAATGTATATCAATTGAAAGATGAGCAACCCCTGGACATCTGGACAAAGGTAAGTGATGGTAGTATATGAAAAAAATTTTTTTTACTAACCACAATTTGACATGTGAATCTCATCCAAAAACAAAACTACATGAAGTGCATACTGATATTGCGGTGGGGGTATAAGATGTGCAGATATGCCCACCGTAGCCACAACTAGAGCACCAGAGATAGGTAAAATGAATAGTTGTTATTTCCCTTAAATTTTGGTAATAATTGGAAGATTTCTGTCCAATTTTGCCTTTTTGGCAAGTATTGGAGTTGATGGGGATGGAGTGATTTCGGTGGTTTTTAAGTGTAAAGTGTGCATTAAATGGCTCCTGAGGGTTATATAAGCTACTTTTAACTATCCTTGACCTGTTCTTCTGCCAAAAAACTGCCCCCATTAACCTCTTTATCTTATATTTTTTTATTAGAAAGAAAAAAAAAACACACAATGAAAAAAGTAAAATAACAAATACAAAAATAGCAATTGACTACACAAAAAATAGTAAATAAATGCACATAAAAAGAAGTGACATAAACAAAACTTCCCTAAATACACCTCAAAAAAGCCCACAAACTCTAAATCAATAAAATGGTAGACCCTTTTTTCAGCAAATTGTGCCCCGGTAGCTCAATGAGTGAAATTTAAATGTTGTCAATCGTGAAATCAATTTCACTAAAATCACTTCACTCATCTATGTAAAGTGCTATACTTAATTTCAGCATTATTTGGAAGTTCAACATGCACACCAATCTAGGTTAATATTGACAAGGAATTGGGCCTTAGATATCAAATAAAATATAAAATACCCCTTAGGCCCCTTTCACAGGGGCGTTCCGTATGTCCATTTTTCCTTGTCAAAGTATTTTATTGTGTATACAAAGGTATATTATAGTCAATGTACAATCAAATTAATGAAGCTCAATTACATAAATCCAAAAACAATATAGAATACAATTAAATACAATAAAGAAAAAGTGAGAAATCTTTAAATAATTGCTGAATGATAAGTAAGTTGATCATCAAAATTATCTAGATTACGGTCAAAATAGAAATATTTGTATCTATAATAACACTGTATGCGTGTAAATAACATGTGTAAGAGCTTCAAAATTTCAGATTGAATATAGACAGAGAAAAAGATATAAAGGAAAGAAGGAAAGAAAAGGAGGAGTAAGGAAAGAAAAAATGAGGTCTGCAAGGTCAAGTCGAGAGCCACCACAATATCTGGTGTAATGATTTTCAAAAAGAAACCTATTAAATCAACTACCATGGCAGTAGTACTTTTTTATCAAATGTTGATGGTATGTCATTTTCTATCCAAGGTTGCCATATTTTTTCAAATTTAGAGATCTTGTCTGTTTCGAGAGCTACCATTTTTGCTTGTATCATAGTATTATACATTCTATTCACTGCTTCATTAACTGCCAATGTTGGGGATCTCCAAGCTTTCACTAGCATTTGTTTCGCTGCTGTAAGGAGTTGTACCAGCAATTTAAAGTGTGTGTATGATAAAGATTCTGGTTTCAGATTTAGCAGAGCTAATGTAGGATCTAGAGGAAATTTTATTTTGAATAATTTAGATGCAATGTGAAATATTTCTTTCCAGAAGGTTTGAGCAATAGGGCAAGCCCACCAGATATGAAGATAAGCACCCAAATCCGAACAACCACGGAAACAATGTGCTGAATAATTTTGAGTATATTTAGCTACCCTAGTTGGTACAAGGTACCATCTTGTTAATACTTTGTAGTTGGCCTCTAGTGCCATCACATTGGGAGATGCTGATTTGGTTGCTGACCATATTTCATTCCAGTCTGTTTTCTCCAACGTTCTCTCTAGCTCCTCCTCCCATTTCTGAACATAAGATGGTTTTTCTGAGTTGGGTTGAATTAATAATTGAGAGTATAGAAGGGATATTATACCCCTGGCATGTGGCTCTTTCTTACATATTGCTTCAAAGTTAGTTGAACTATTTAGGGAAGTGTCAGGAACTAAAAAAGGTGAGAAAAAGTTTTTAATTTGGAGATATCTGAATAATTCTGATTAAGATAATCCATAAGTTTCACAAAGTATGGGAAAGGGGATGAAAGATGAGGAATCCACAAATTTAAGCATGGTCAGAATATCTAAGGATACCCATTCTTTGAAAGATCTAGGAGAGACCCATGCTGGTTAAAATGCTGGGTTTCTATAGAATGAAAGTAGAGGATTGTGCGCAGATTGAAAGTGATTTCCCACCTTAAATCTATCCCAAAGAGATATATAATTTTTAGTAATAGGATTTTCGTAATTCTCTATGATCTTTAGGAGCGATCAAAAGTAGGTTAGACATTGATAATGGGTCACATTCAGCCGCTTCGAAAGACACCCATAATGGGATTTTGTGCATGGTATTTAGTAAGACTAGCTAAGTGTGCTGCCCTATGGTAGCATGTAAAGTTAGGACAACCTAGACCACCATTAAGCTTGTGGAGAAATAATGTACGCTGTTGTTATCGTGGCTTAGAAGAACCCCATATGAATGACATCTCTTTTCTGTATAAGTCTTAGAAAATAAGCAGGAACCGAGATTGGTAAAACCCGAAATAAATATAAAATTTTAGATAAGATCGTCATTTTAATGACGTTGATTCTTCCAAACCATGATAACGTGAGGTGGGACCAAGATTTCAGCAAATTTGATATATTTTTTAAGATGGTTGGGTAATTAATTGAGAATAGATTCGATAAAGAGGAGATAAATCGATCCCTAAGTAAGGAATCGACTTTTCAGTCCAAGTGAAAGGGAGACCTATTTTTGCTGAGTTTAGTTTTACGTTTGAAAGAGATATGTTCAAAGCGTGACATTTGTTAGGGTTAATGTAAAGGCCCGAAAAGAGCGCAAATTCATTGAGGATTGGAATAAGATTAGGACCGGATACTTGTGAGGATGAAAGAAATAGAAGTATATCATCCGCAAAAAGACAGAGTTTATGTTGGTAACCGCCAATTTTAATTCCTGTTATAGTAGGGTCAGATCTAATCGTTTGGGCAAGTGGTTCTATTAAAAGGGCGAATAAAAGGGGAGAGAGTGGACATCCCTGACATGTTTCTCTATTTATACTAAAGGTTCAGATTTATAACCAGCATATTTGACATATGTTTTTGGTTTGTTATAGAGCGCCATGATCCAATTTATGAAGTTGGGTCCGAAACCCCATTTTTGCAGAATATAATGCAAGTAAGGCCAGGAAATGGAATCAAATGCTTTCTTGAGATCTAATGAATGAAAGCAAGCTGGGATTCAACATGATTTTGCAATCTGTGCTAATAGTACCGCTCTACATGCGTTATCACCTGCTTGGCGTGTTGGCATAAAGCCAACCTGATCTCGATGTATTAGAACGCCTATAATATTATTGAGACGCGTTGCAAGAATTTTCGCTAGAATTTTAATACCTATATTTAACATGGAAATGGGGTGGTAATTCATGCAGGAAGTGTCATCTGAGTGAGGTTTGGAATCATGCAAATGATTGCCATTAATGATTCTTGTCTAAAGGATTTATTGTCTAAAATATTATTAAATGCTTTTGCCAAAACAGGGGAGATGATATCAGTAAAAGTGCGATAATATAGTGCTGTATAGCCATCCGGGCCCGGTCTTTTATTTACTTTTAATTCTTTAATAGCTGCTACTGCATCTTCCACAGTAATGGGTCTCTTTAATTTAGTTTTATGAGAAGAAGATAATTGTGGTAGAGTTATTTTCGAGAAGAAGGAATCAACTTTGTTAGAGTAAAGAGTATTGGTTTCTGAGTAAAAGTTGGTTAAATGAGAACCGAATTTCTGAACTATTTTGAGAGGGTTGCTTGTATATATATTTTTAGCTAGTTTAAGTTTAATTGGTTTAAAGGATTTATTTATAGAGTTTAATGCTCGAGCCAGGTAATTGCCAGGTTTGTTAGATTTGATATAAAATGCATGTCTTCAACGATGCAACGTTTTATCAGCAGAGTCTGTGAGGAATAAGTCATATTCCAATCTAGCTTTTTCTAATTTATTTTTCGCCATTGGGGTGGGATTGTTTTGGAAGGCTGTAAAAGATTAATTAAATTCATTTTCTAATGTCTGTGCCAGATTTCTACGCGCCCTCTTGAGTATTCCAGATTGTTGTTGGAATATTCCTCTCGGGACAGGTTTGTGGGCTTCCCAGAGGGTCAAAGGGGAGACTTCTGGACATGTATTATGTTTTAGTAATCTTTTAGAGCCTGTTCAATTATTAAATGGTAAGAATTGTGTTTTAACAATATATTTGGGAGATACCAGGTTGGGTCGTGTGCTTTGGCTATGATAGATGCCATGGAAGTAAAGATTGCGTTGTGATCAGACCAAGGGACAGGGATAATTTTAGATGTAAGTATTTCTGGTAACATTCCTACTGTCAGAAATATGTGGTCGATTCGGCTGAATGTCTGATGTGGATGTGAATAATATGTAAAATTTCTTTTTGTTGGGCTTGTTTCTCTCCAAGAATCAACTAATTTATATTTAGAAAGGAGCTGAGAAAAAGACTGTTTGGTTTGGCTTCAGGGTGGTATATATGGGATTTTATACAGAAATGGGAGGAGGACCTGGTTGGAATCTCCACATATAATGAGCGATCCCATTTTATAAGAATTCACTACCTGAAAAAGGTGTGATAAAAAAGGTATAGGCTTTTTATTAGGTACATAATATGAGACGATAGTTATCATATCATATTCTGTTAGTATTAAATAACGTCCTTCTGGATCTTTTATTTTAGCATCGATTGTTCCTCTTTGTTTGGTATCAGTTGAAGCAGTGAATACCTGTGGGTAAGAGGAGTTAAAAAATTTGGGTGTAGATTTGTTTGTGAAGTGGGTTTCTTGTAAACACACAATGTGTGCTTTCATGGCCTGGAACGATTGAAACCCTTTGTACGTTTTTGTGGTACGTTTAGGCCCTGCACATTCAGGGAAATTATGTTTAATGGTACCATAGTATTTGAACCTGCAAGCTATCCTTACCAAACATTATGATGTGGTGACTTCTCGACCTAACACTTGCAGACAAGGAGAAAAAAGGAAGAAAGAAAGATCCAGGGTGGTCTAGAGTGGGGAAGAAATAAAAATTGTAAGAAATCATATAACATATGAGTAACATAGAAGTGCAAAGAGATTCAAAGTTTACCCGTGATGAAAGATAAAATCCTCCATCAGAACCCTCATCAAATCCCCACATAATATCTGTGGGGACCCGATGAAAGCAAATTGGGGCACATGGGATTTGAGTGAAACACCCTCCACAAAAAAAAAATTTCTGAAACATCACAATGATGTATGATTACAAGCCCTAACAATATTCAAAAATTCAAACATCATCTATATTTAAATTTAACAGTTTAAAATGCCTAGGAAAAAATCCAGGTAATAAAGTCCCATCTGCCTTAAAGTATTGAGACGATTGGTCTGTATAGGTTAAAGAAAACCATAATAAGAATAAATATAACATTTCTATGACGGGTAAGTACCAATGTTATTACTTGACCACTTCAATAAATTGTCATTAAGTCATGGAAGTCCAAATATAAAAGTATATACAATGAGAGAAAAAAAAGTTTTGTGTTTAATCATAACTAACTATTTTAATGTTAGGCTATATATATGTGTAAATCAAATTAGTTAAAATTGTATAACCTTGTAACTGCAAAAAAAAAAATGAGAACAGGCGATTTTAGAGAGGCTCAGAAATACAGTGGTGGCTGGTGCTCAATATTTTTTTTGGGGGGGCGCAAACAAACTGAAAAGTTCTGAAAATAAAACCCCATCAATTGCAGCCTCACTGTACCATCAATCGCAACCACTGTACCATCAAACAGAGCCACTGTGCCCATCAATTGCCGCCACTGTGCCCATCAATTGCCGCCACTGTGCCATCAAATGCAGCCACTGTGCCATCAAATGCAGCCACTGTGCTATCAAATGCAGCCACTGTGCCCATCAAACACAGCCACCATGCCAAACGCAGTTTTCTAAATGGCTGACTTCAGACTGCGCATGCACGGTTCAAAATCACAGACTTTTTTTCCCAAAGTGTTTTACTAACAGCCATTTGTGAGTTGTGGTTGGCCAGGCTGGCAAGGGAGCCAGAAGTACTCGCTGCTTGCTTCCCCGCAGAAATCGCAGGTGCAGGTAGTGCGGGTAGCAGGGCCAGAATTGGTGATGACAGAATTTGTGATGACAGGCCAGGCTCCTGCTGAGCAAGACGGTACTCTTAGGCTCGGTTCACACTGCAGTGATGTGGGAACCCTGCAAATCCAGTATGGGTTCCTGCATCGCATACAACTTGCAGGCAGTTCACACTGCCCTTTGCGAACTGCTGGGGGTGTCAATACAATGTTAATGACACCTCCAGTAAAGTTTGCATATCGCAGTGCAAACTGTGAATTCAGAAAGGAATCGGATCACATGGGTGTGAACACCCATGTGATCCGATTCTGGTGCAGATCAAAAAATGGGTCCTGTGTGAGTTTGGTCTGAATGCGATTTCAGCCATACTATCTGTATGGCTGAATTTGCATCACACAGACATCAGATGAGATTTGCACAGCAGTGCCGTGCAAATCACATGTGATGTCTGACATCGCAGCAGTGTGAACTGGCCCTAAATGTGCCCCCTCTTCTACTGTGGTGTTTGAGGGAGCTCAGGGAGATTCACAGCAACCAGGCATACAGAGAAAACAGGGACGGAGGTGTGCAGTCTGTGAGGCTGAAAAGGAGCCTTTGCAGTGACCTCTGTTATCAAGTCTAAGTAGAGGAGGGGGAGAGCACGGGGGAGGATCAGAGAGGCACCGTGCAGTGGTTGAAAGAACATCAGAGGTAGTAGCTGTCTGGAGTGGACTTTAGCTCCATTATCCAGCACAGGGAGAGGAGGGGGGAGTGCGTGGGAAGGATCAGAGGCATCTATTTTGCGGCTGCAGGGCTAGCGTTTTGTCAGAGACAGGCTGGATCCGTGTGATAGCAAGTGTTCTCACTGGCACGGCTCTGCTACTTGCTGTTATGCCCAAAGTTAGTGCGGGAGGGAGAGCAAAGTTAATAGCCAGTTTGCAGCTGCAGATCAGACTAGCAGAGCTCTCTCTCTGTGTTCGCTCCAGATGTTTTGCAACACAGGCAGGGGCAGGCTCAAGCGCTCAGAGAAAACCATGCCAAAAAACATCTCACAGAAAGAAAACCACAAAACCTCCAGCAGGTTTAAAAATGATAATACAGATCCCCCCAGCACAGCAGCGGCACTTACCTTGCTGACTGTGTTGTCCTCTCCTCTCCCGCAGTGTCTCCTTCTAGAAGTGATGGAGAGGTCCGCTCATCATACTTCCTGTTTTCTCTGTCCCGGGCGCAATGGGAGAGAGAAAACAGGAAGTGACATCAAAACTCAGATGTCAATCAAACCGCCCGGCCATAGTAATAGCGCCGGGCGGAAGCTACTCAGCGCTTCGAAAAGCGCCCCAAGGTGGGATAAACGCCTGCAAATGAAGCGCCGCTACTGCAATCTCGTGATTGCAATGACATGGCGCTTCCCATAGTGCACTGCGTCTGGCGCTTGAACACAGTGCACTATGTTAAAGGACTTTTTTTTTCTTAAAGGGGCAGTTTTAAAAATTATTTTTTTTGTGACTACACAGCAGGGGGGGGGGGGACACCACTGCAGAAATATATCAGTTTTTGAACATGTTCAAGAGAATGGGTTTAAAGATTCTAATATCTTCCAGGTCTTTCAGTCCATAGTGTCTTCTTGGTCTTGAGGTGGGGATGTACAGTGGGGACGGAAAGTATTCAGACTCCCTTACATTTTTCACTCTTTGTTATATTGCAGCCATTTGCTAAAATCCTTTAAGTTCATTTTTTTCCTCATTAATGTACACACAGCACCCCATATTGACAGAAAAACACAGAATTGTTCACATTTTTGCAGATTTATTAAAAAAGAAAAACTGAAATATCACATGGTCCTAAGTATTCAGACCCTTTGCTCAGTATTTAGTAGAAGCACCCTTTTGATCTAATACAGCCTTTTGGGAAAGATGCAACAAGTTTTTCACACCTGGATTTGGGGATTCTCTGCCATTCCTCCTTGCAGATGCTCTCCAGTTCTGTCAGGTTGGATGGTAAACGTTGGTGGACAGCCATTTTTAGGTCTCTCCAGAGATGCTCAATTGAGTTAAGTCAGGGCTCTGGCTGGGTCATTCAAGAACAGTCACAGAGTTGTTGTGAAGCCACTCCTTCGTTATTTTAGCTGTGTGCTTAGGGTCACTGTCTTGTTGGAAGGTAAACCTTCGGCCCAGTCTGAGGTCCTGAGCACTCTGGAGAAGGTTTTCATTCAGGATATCCCTGTACTTGGCCGTATTCATCTTTTCCTTGATTGCAACCAGTCGTCCTGTCCCTGCAGCTGAAAAACACCCCCACAGCATGATGCTGCCACCACCATGCCTCACTGTTGGGACTGTATTGGACAGGTGATGAGCAGTGCCTGGTTTTCTCCACACATACCGCTTAGCATTAAGGCCAAAAAGTTCTATCTTGGTCTCATCAGACCAGAGAATCTTATTTCTCACCATCTTGGAGTCCTTCAGGTGTTTTTTTAGCAAACTCCATGCAGGGTTTTATGTGTCTTGCACTGAGGGGAGGCTTCCGTCGGGCCACTCTGCCATAAAGCCCCGACTGGTGGAGAGCTGCAATGATGGTTGACTTTCTACAACATTCTCCCATCTCCTGACTGCATCTCTGGAGCTCAGCCACAGTGATCTTTGGGTTCTTCTTTACCTCTCTCACCAAGACTCTTCTCCCCCGATAGCTCAGTTTGGCCAGACGGCCAGCTCTAGAAAGGGTTCTGGTCGTCCCAAACATCTTCCATTTAGGGATTATGGAGGCCACTGTGCTCTTAGGAACCTTAAGTGCAGCAGTAATTTTTTGTAACCTTGGCTAGATCTGTGCCTTGCCACAATTCTGTCTCTAAGCTCTTCAGGCAGTTCCTTTGACCTCATGATTCTCATTTGCTCTGACATGCACTGTGAGCTGTAAGGTCTTATATAGACAGGTGTGTGGCTTTCCTAATCAAGTCCAATCAGTATAATCAAATACAGATGGACTCAAATGAAGGTGTAGAACCATCTCAAGGATCATCAGAAGAAATGGACAGCACCTGAGTTAAATATATGAGTGTCACAGCAAAGGGTCTGAATACTTAGGACCGTGTGATATTTCAGTTTTTCTTTTTTAATAAATCTACAAAAATGTAAACAATTATGTGTTTTTCTGTCAATATGGGGGGCTGTGTGTACATTAATGAGGAAAAAAATGTACTTAAATGATTTTAGCAAATGGCTGCAATATAACAAAGAGTGAAAAATTTAAGGGGATCTGAATACTTTCCGTCCCCACTGTATGTCTACTCCGCTTGTGCAAATGATGATTTGCATTTTTATTTACTGCTTGGGATGAGTCCTTTACAGATGTAGTAGAAGCTGTTCTTCTTCTTGATGCAGTTGTAGTAAGAGGGTTTTCTACCAGGTTAAGATCTTGTAGGGCTTGCTGGAGTTCTTCCGCTGATTTGCTGGCAAATCTGTTTCCTTGATGAGAGAAGCGTAAGGAAAATGGGAAACCCCATTGATATTTAATATCATGATGCTGTAATTCCAATAATTGGGGTTTCATAGCTCGCCTTTTATAGATGGTTGATGGTTGAGATCTGCAAATAATTGGTAAGCATGGCCCTGGAAATTTAAGTTGTTTTTTCTGCTGGCCGCAGCAAGAAACTATTCTTTTGTTCTAGTAGTGGAATTTTGCTATAATGTCTCGTGGAGGTCCATCTGCTTTTTTTGCCATTAAGGGAACAGTGAACTCTGTCCATTTCTAGTCGTTCAAGTGGTATACCTGGTATTAATTCTTGACATAACGCTGTTATAGTAGATTGTATATCTATGACAGATTCAGGTATACCTCTAATTCGGAGAATAGATCTTCTGGCTCTATTTTCATAATCCTCCAGTTTATTTTGCAAAATCGAGTTTTCTTCTTTAAGCATATCTATTTCTGTCATGTAATCCTGTGTAGAATTTTCAATTTCTTCTACTTTATGCTCAAGTGCTTCAGTGCGAAGACCGAGTTCTCTGATTTCTCTGGTGAGGTTGTTAGTAATTTGTTCAGAGGTTTGCTTCAGCGCTTTATGAAGCATTTTCTCAAGCGTAAGGAAAATGGGAAACCCCATTGATATTTAATATCATGATGCTGTAATTCCAATAATTGGGGTTTCATAGCTCGCCTTTTAGAGATGGTTGATTGGGAGAGATTTGCAAATAATTGGTAAGCATGGCCCTGGAAATTTAAGTTGTTTTTTCTGCTGGCCGCAGCAAGAAGCTATTCTTTTGTTCTAGTAGTGGAATTTTGCTATAATGTCTCGTGGAGGTCCATCTGCTTTTTTTGCCATAAGGGCACGGAGAACTCTGTCCATTTCTAGTCGTTCAAGTGGTATACCTGGTATTAATTCTTGACATAGCGCTATTATAGTAGATTGTATATCTATGACAGATTCAGGTATACCTCTAATTCGGTGAATAGATCTTCTGGCTCTATTTTCATAATCCTCCAGTTTATTTTGCAAAATAGAGTTTTCTTCTTTAAGCATATCTATTTCTCTCATGTAATCCTGTGTAGAATTTTCAATTTCTTCTACTTTATGCTCAAGTGCTTCAGTGCGAAGACCCAGTTCTCTGATTTCTCTGGTGAGGTTATTAGTAATTTGTTCAGAGGTTTGCTTCAGCGCTTTATGAAGCATTTTCTCAAATTGCTTTAAAATGCTGTGTGGGGCAGTATATTCCTGTGAGGGAGTCTGTGACATGTTTATTTCTATGTCATAATCACCTGAGGAGAAATGCTGTATTGATTTGGGTTTTGTAGAGCGCTCTGAGGTAAATGGTGCTGATGCTGAGGCTGAGGAGACCGGCGCCATCTTAGATGATACCCGCATTTGTGTGCCTCTATTAGATTTAGTTTTCGCCTTAAAACGGGCTCCTCCCAACACCACTTTTGTTGTAATTGTTCCTCTCACCTCTCGGGCGTATTATTCAGTTATTCCGCTGTTTAAGTTTACTTAGGGCTGAGTCTATATGAGTCTATATTGCGGGTTATTTCTTCCTCATGAAGCGGAGCTCTAGCCGAACATGACAATCGCGCTAGGCTCTGCGCATGCGCCCCCCGTATGTCCATTTTTCATCCATCTGTTGACGGATGAAAAACGGACATACATGTATCTCTATGGAATAGTGGACGTTAGTGGAAGATCATCCTCTGACATCCGCTAACATGCGTCTCCGCCAAGCTATTTTTTTTATGACGGAGGAAAGCCCTATTTTTTCATTAAAAAAAAGGAACGGACAAAAAACGTATGTTGGCGGACGATCCACTTACATCAGATCCACTGATTCCCCACTGACAGCTGAATGTAAAAGAAAAAAAAATTGCCGGCAAAAATAATTGTCAAAAAAAAAAAACGTGGGGTCCTCCCGCCAGGTCCATACCAGGCCCTTTGGGTCTAGTATGAATTCGGAGAGAACCTCCCTCACCAAAATTGTAAAAAAAACGGCGTGGGGTCCCCCCCAAAATCCACACTAGATCCTTATGCGAGCATGCAGCTCGGCAGATCAGGAAAGGGAGGGACGAGCGAGCGCCCCCTCCTGAACCATACCAGGCCGCATGCCCTTAGCATGGGGGGGGTGCTTTGTTGATGCTCTCAACATGTTGATGGCGACAATTGCCTCTTCCCAACAACCCTGGCTAATAGTTGTCGGGGTCTGTGGGCGGGGGGCCCCCAGATCCCAGGCCCCCCCTATGTGAATGGGTATCGGGTACATACTACCCCTATCCATTCACCAAAAGGCAGTGAAATGTAAAAAAAAAACAAGAGTCGGTTTTTGACAATTCCTTTAATAATAGCTCTGTCTTCTCCTGGTGCCGTCCTCTCCGCCACTATCTCTTCCTGCCGCCGTCCTCTCCTACCATCTCTCCTGCCGCTGTCTTCTCCTGCCGCCTTCACTCCCGGTGCCTTCTCTCCCGCCGCTGTCTTCTTCCTCGCCACTGGTTACCCGCTAAAAAAATTAAAAAGCCGATGTTCTTCTGTTGCCGTCTTCCTCCGTTGCGTTGTCGTTCGCTGTCTGGCACCTGTTATATAGCCATGGGGCGTAGTCATCAGATGATGTCACCTGGAGAGCCCACCCCCGTGATGTCATAAGGGTGGGCTCTCCGGGTGATGTCATCAGCGGCGGGAGAGAATGCACCAGGAGTGACAGCGGCAGGAGAAGTCGGCGGTAGGAGAAGACAGCGGCGGTAGAGAAGGCACCTGAAGAGGCAGCAGGAGAAGACAGCACCTGGAGAAGACAGAGCTATTAATAAAGGAATTGTCAAAAACCAGCTCTTGTTTTTTTTACATTTCACTGCCTTTTTGGTGAATGGGTACGGGTAGTATGTACCCGATACCCATTCACATGGGGGGGGCCCGGGATCTGGGGGCCCCCTTGTTAAAAAAATTTTGGCGTGGGGCGGGTCCGCTCTAAATCCATGCATAAAAATTATTGCGGCGCTGAAAAGTTCAAAATGAAATTGAAGAGTGGGAGGAATCCAATCACCAAATATATTGTGCAATTGCTGAACTTTATCTACGAACTTTTCTGGCCGCTTGCTTTTTTTAGTTCAGCGCAAATTTTTACTTGTTCGCTCAGAATCCATACCAGACCCGAAGGGCCTGGTATGTACCTGGGAGGGACACCCCACGCGTTGCATGTGTTATACGTCACCGCGTTCTTGACATTCGGAATTTCCGACAAGATTTGTGTGACCATGTGTATGCAAGACAAGTTTGAGCCAACATCCGTCGGAAAAAATCCATGGATTTTGTTGTCAGAATGTCCGATCGTGTGTACAGGGCATAAGAGCGGCAAGGATGTGGAATTCCCTTCCACAGGCGGTGGTCTCAGCGGGGGGGCATCAATAGTTTCAAAAACTATTAGATAAGCACCTAAACAACCGCAACATACAGGGATATACAATTTAATACTGACATATAATCACACACACATAGGTTGGACTTGATGGACTTGTGTCTTTTTTCAACCTCAACTACTTTGTAACTATGTATATCATATGTTATCCTGTACTTTGTTGTCAATCTATTGTGTGACAACCCGTAGTTGGCAATCTGTTTCAAATCAGTCCTGCTGACAAATCTGTTAATATCTGTAACACTGTTGACGAAACATGTATGTGCTTTCTACACTGTATAAATAACCCTGTCAAAGATTAACTATTGGCCATTCTCCCCTGGAGAATGGTCCATGCATGTAAATGTTTAAATAGACACCTCTCTGTTCACCATAAGACAAATAGTCTTGACTGAATTTCACAACAGTTTTGGTGGAGATGCTATGCAGGCATTCTACATCACATTCTGACCAGACCAAAATCAGACAGGCTTGGGAGAACAGGAAAGAAAAAAGGCACCAAAAAGGTAAGCTTTTACCCTAAAGCAGATCTTCACCTTCCTGCAGCACTCCATCCCCTCCGCCCCCCCATCTTCCGTCATTCGCATTTGTGCCTCCTGGGATGCATGACGTGCAGTCCTATTCAGTTAGAGGAGATGGTGGACGGGCCTAGCACGCAGGCACTCAGAAGAGCTGGCAGCTGTCAGGAGGCAACATGGGGGTGCCGGATCTGTCTTGCAGCTGCAGAGAGGAGGATCCCAGCGGCTCAATGCTGGATCTGCTGACTAGATGATTATCCTTACTGTGCAGAACAGAGTATCGGGTAGGGAGTGAAAAACAAATATTAGAGGGAGGGAAAAGGCTGAAGTTCTTCTTTAATAATCCGTTCTTTCCTCATTAAGTCTCTCTGGGATTTGATCAGTAGGTATGTTGTTTTGACCCAATCTCTCAGTGGACAAATGTTTTGTTTCTTTGTTTTTACTAATTCCCGAAATGTTTATGAAAGTTATAGTTTTGACTGTGTGATAAATATAAAGTCTAATTTCCAGGCTTAAATGCATAAGATTGTGACTCAGCCGCAAACAGCTTCAACTGGGGAGCAAGGGGGTACAGAGTTGGTCCTGCTTGCTGATTGTACAATTGCTGATTGTACATGTATGGTAGTCAGGGTTTAGACTGTGTAAAAGCTAAGGCCTTATTTCTAGGCTTGAATACATAAAACTGTGATCTAGCTGCAAACAGCTTTAGCTGGAGAGCAAGGGACTCATAGTCGGTCAATATTGTTCATTGTTCAATGTGTGTAGTGCTTGATTCTGAAATTCTGTAAGGGTACACAGCAGTCCCAGGTGGGAACCATATCTGGGTGGCATCTCTCGGAAGAGCATTGCGGGACTCTGGTGCACCCATACCTGCTGTTGTGCTTGAATTTTCCTAATGTCTGTCACATCTGACAAGATTGCTGAAGGCAAACTCATTAAATAAATAAATTCATGTGTTAAATATCATGCGACATAAATTACCAGTGGGTCCCAAAGTCTGGTCATAAGTTCAGCCCACGTGACACTCTCTTTAGAAGGGCATTTGGCTGAGGCTTTGGTTAATGTCAAGCAGCAATTTCTGCTGTCTTACTCTCCTAAGCAATTGTGTTGTCTGGCTGGTATGTGGATCTTCATAAAGGTGATCTTCATAAAAGTTCCCTCAGACTGTGTGTAGGTATCTAATGCAAATAAGCTATTATGCCCAGTGTGGGTTTAGCAGTAGAGTAACTACAGAGTGGCCTTGTGACCAATATGCAGCACACACCTGTGTGTTCCCCAAGTGGGGAAAAATTGGCCTAGGTCCCTCAGTTACACCATGTTTTGCATTTATGAAAGGCCCGACACGATTGTGGGCATAAATTCGGAATACTTCCTTTACTCTCTCTCCCAGTTACAGTTTTTTCCACATTGTATCTTGCTAATTCCTCTTGGGCTAGCACAAAGGAGTCATTAAACAAAGAGA
Organism: Lithobates clamitans; assembly: GCA_037952925.1. NCBI lineage: Eukaryota > Metazoa > Chordata > Amphibia > Anura > Ranidae > Lithobates > Lithobates clamitans. The sequence continues at coordinate 1,375,990 of JBBGZY010000780.1, read as the reverse complement.
CAACAACAATTCTTTCTTTAAACCATTTATTATTTTGGTAATTTGGTAATTTTCTGGCCGCTTGCTTTTTTTAGTTCAGCGCGAATTTTTACTTGTTCGCTCAGAATCCATACCAGACCCGAAGGGCCTGGTATGTACCTGGGAGGGACACCCCACGCGTTGCATGTGTTATACGTCACCGCGTTCTTGACGTTCGGAATTTCCGACAAGATTTGTGTGACCATGTGTATGCAAGACAAGTTTGAGCCAACATCCGTCGGAAAAAATCCATGGATTTTGTTGTCAGAATGTCCGATCGTGTGTACAGGGCATAAGAGCGGCAAGGATGTGGAATTCCCTTCCACAGGCGGTGGTCTCAGCGGGGGGGCATCAATAGTTTCCAAAACTATTAGATAAGCACCTAAACGACCGCAACATACAGGGATATACAATTTAATACTGACATATAATCACACACACATAGGTTGGACTTGATGGACTTGTGTCTTTTTTCAACCTCAACTACTTTGTAACTATGTATATCATATGTTATCCTGTACTTTGTTGTCAATCTATTGTGTGACAACCCGTAGTTGGCAATCTGTTTCAAATCAGTCCTGCTGACAAATCTGTTAATATCTGTAACACTGTTGACGAAACATGTATGTGCTTTCTACACTGTATAAATAACCCTGTCAAAGATTAACTATTGGCCATTCTCCCCTGGAGAATGGTCCATGCATGTAAATGTTTAAATAGACACCTCTCTGTTCACCATAAGACAAATAGTCTTGACTGAATTTCACAACAGTTTTGGTGGAGATGCTATGCAGGCATTCTACATCACATTCTGACCAGACCAAAATCAGACAGGCTTGGGAGAACAGGAAAGAAAAAAGGCACCAAAAAGGTAAGCTTTTACCCTAAAGCAGATCTTCACCTTCCTGCAGCACTCCATCCCCTCCGCCCCCCCCATCTTCCGTCATTCGCATTTGTGCCTCCTGGGATGCATGACGTGCAGTCCTATTCAGTTAGAGGAGATGGTGGACGGGCCTAGCACGCAGGCACTCAGAAGAGCTGGCAGCTGTCAGGAGGCAACATGGGGGTGCCGGATCTGTCTTGCAGCTGCAGAGAGGAGGATCCCAGCGGCTCAATGCTGGATCTGCTGACTAGATGATTATCCTTACTGTGCAGAACAGAGTATCGGGTAGGGAGTGAAAAACAAATATTAGAGGGAGGGAAAAGGCTGAAGTTCTTCTTTAATAATCCGTTCTTTCCTCATTAAGTCTCTCTGGGATTTGATCAGTAGGTATGTTGTTTTGACCCAATCTCTCAGTGGACAAATGTTTTGTTTCTTTGTTTTTACTAATTCCCGAAATGTTTATGAAAGTTATAGTTTTGACTGTGTGATAAATATAAAGTCTAATTTCCAGGCTTAAATGCATAAGATTGTGACTCAGCCGCAAACAGCTTCAACTGGGGAGCAAGGGGGTACAGAGTTGGTCCTGCTTGCTGATTGTACAATTGCTGATTGTACATGTATGGTAGTCAGGGTTTAGACTGTGTAAAAGCTAAGGCCTTATTTCTAGGCTTGAATACATAAAACTGTGATCTAGCTGCAAACAGCTTTAGCTGGAGAGCAAGGGACTCATAGTCGGTCAATATTGTTCATTGTTCAATGTGTGTAGTGCTTGATTCTGAAATTCTGTAAGGGTACACAGCAGTCCCAGGTGGGAACCATATCTGGGTGGCATCTCTCGGAAGAGCATTGCGGGACTCTGGTGCACCCATACCTGCTGTTGTGCTTGAATTTTCCTAATGTCTGTCACATCTGACAAGATTGCTGAAGGCAAACTCATTAAATAAATAAATTCATGTGTTAAATATCATGCGACGTAAATTACCAGTGGGTCCCAAAGTCTGGTCATAAGTTCAGCCCACGTGACACTCTCTTTAGAAGGGCATTTGGCTGAGGCTTTGGTTAATGTCAAGCAGCAATTTCTGCTGTCTTACTCTCCTAAGCAATTGTGTTGTCTGGCTGGTATGTGGATCTTCATAAAGGTGATCTTCATAAAAGTTCCCTCAGACTGTGTGTAGGTATCTAATGCAAATAAGCTATTATGCCCAGTGTGGGTCTAGCAGTAGAGTAACTACAGAGTGGCCTTGTGACCAATATGCAGCACACACCTGTGTGTTCCCCAAGTGGGGAAAAATTGGCCTAGGTCCCTCAGTTACACCATGTTTTGCATTTATGAAAGGCCCGACACGATTGTGGGCATAAATTCGGAATACTTCCTTTACTCTCTCTCCCAGTTACAGTTTTTTCCACATTGTATCTTGCTAATTCCTCTTGGGCTAGCACAAAGGAGTCATTAAACAAAGAGACAACAACAATTCTTTCTTTAAACCATTTATTATTTTGGTAAATACATTTTGGCCATGGTGTTGTTCAAGGGTAACCTGTTAATGTTTAAATGAAAATACAAATAAATATGAAGCCACCTTGGCTATATAACCACAACCCAAAATTTATACGGTGTCCATCCAGACAATGCTGGACGACTATTCCCCCACTGAACAACCCATGACTATTGCAGAAAGAAAAAGGGGAGGGGGGGTGGGAGTCCCGGTCCTGCTCCACACGGTCTGCTGGTAACGGCCGGATAGCCCTCTTTTATCTCCTCTGAAATTCGCGGGCTTAGGGGCCCGCCAAATTACACCAATCAGCTGCTTGTTGCTACCCTGCGGAGGCTGCTTTTAACCAATGGTCATCCTAAAACACAGAAACAGGGAAACATGCATTCCCCTTTGGCTCTCCCATGTGGATCCTGCATATTGCATGGACCCTTCATGGGCTAGCACAAAGGAGTCATTAAACAAAGAGACAACAACAATTCTTTCTTTAAACCATTTATTATTTTGGTAAATACATTTTGGCCATGGTGTTGTTCAAAGGTAACCTGTTAATGTTTACATGAAAATTCAAATAAACATGAAGCTATATAACCACAGCTCAAAATTTATACGGTGTCCATCCAGACAATGCTGGATGACTATTCCCCATCGACCGAGGCCAGGAGAGCAGCTGCTGGCTGAGGTCCCCCCAACACTATGGCATTCTCAATCAAACTCTGCAGACCCATATTGAAAATATCAATACCAATGTCTGATAAGTGAACCAAATCCTCTCTAAATAAACCTGGAATAAAGCCCTCTAACTCCAAGGGGCAGAAAGACAAACCCCCCGAATGATGCAAGGAAATTATGTATGGTCCTATTTAAATGCCTCCTGATTTTATCCACATAAAAGAATTTCCCCCAGATGGACCAAAGGAGCCTAGGGACCATTTCAGAAAAGGCCAAAATAGTGCGTGGAAACAGCAGCTTGATGGCACAAAAATCGTTCTTTATTTCGCAAAGCAATTCCCATGTCCTATTTTTGCCAATATCGTTCGCTCCCAAATGAATAACTAAAACTACAGGAGAGGGCCAAATAGAAGATAAATGTAGTAAATGGTCTCTAAGATTACGCCATCTCAGACCCCTAATACCAGACCACAAAACTTTAAATTCATTAAAGTCCAGACCTAAATTGCTGGAATAGCTCCTGGATGCAGCCAGCCTTTCGGCCCAATAGACGTAGGAGTGGCCTACTATCCAAATAATGTATTTAGGAGGATGTGAAAAATAAAAATCAGACAATTAACAATTTAGGGCGAACGTAAAGCTTATACCTACTACTAACCCATCTGCCAACCCTCTTTTGACCTTCAGGGGGTAAACCCAATAGGTTAGCCATGGTGGCAGCCCCAATTCTAAAGGAGTGTGATGAGAATTTCAAACCTGAGAGGTTAAGGTGCTTAAGGCATGAAGAAAGCACAGCAGAAAACTGGTATCTGGTCAGAGGAGACAAGTCCTGATGGATAAAGTAAGAACTGTCAAAGGAGGGTCTAACCGCGATATAATTGGCCGTGTGGGATACGGGGCATAACACCAGGTTGGGAGAGGAGGCCAGAGATATCCACTTACCGTTACCCAACCCAAAAGTTTTAGACCTGCAAAGAAAAAGACGTAAACCGTCCGGCTCCATCGACACATGAGAGAACAACAGAAAAGAAGAAGATGATTTGTTTTGAGCTGTAAACTCACCCACTCGCAGGGCGCCGAAAAGGGTAACCGAAAATGCTGCCCTGAAGAGCAGGAGTTCAAAACCAGAAAAACAAACATCTTCTAAAACCGACATTAGTTTGATCAGTAAAGAGACTGAAATAGTGCGCCTAGCATCCTTTGTAGTAGAGGACTTCCGAAATCCTTTAAGGATTTGACTGACGGAGAAAAAAGAGGTCAAAGCAGGCCTGCCAGAAAATTTAATAAAAAAAACGAAACCCCGGCCAAAATCTTACTAACCGAGGCAGGGCTGAGCTGGGCCTTCATCAGGGAGGACACAAAAGCCAATGCGATATAATCATTCACATCTAATACATCCATCAACATGTTAGAGCAAAAAGAACACCATTTGGACCAGGCTAGGTTATAGTCTCGCCATGTCTTCTGTGCTACCGAATTCTGGAGATGAGCAGTTATTAGTCCCAAATCAAGCCCCAGAGGCAATCTGGGCAAGGGGTGCCGTGCCGATCCGCTGATTGAACCAATTCCCGGAATCTGTGAAACTGCAAACGAGATAGAGCGTCAGCTATTGTATTATCAATCCCTGAAATGTGACGAGCTTTCAACCAGATATTGAATCGCATGCAGTGCAAAACTAAAAAACGTAAAAGTTTAATAACTAGCTCTGACCTGGATGACAGTGTGTTGATAGCAAAAAGTATGCCTTTGTTATCTGTATGAACCAGTACCCTGCGATTCATGAACATATCTTTCCAGATTACCACAGAAACTACCACAGGAAACAATGCGAGGAGGACTATATTATGCAAAATATCCAGATGCCGCCAACTGGAATGCCATTCAGAGGCACACCAAAGACCATCCAAGAAGGCTCCAAAGCCGGATGAGCCAGCGGCATCTGTAAAGAAGTTCAGCTTAAATTTATTTGTAAAAGGATGTTGCCAGGCCGTGGACCCATTAAAATTACAAAGAAAAGAATCCCATATTTTCAAGTCTTCTTTGACATTTGCAGAGATGCAAACATGAGAGTAAGGATTCTTCAAACCTCTCATAGCTAAAGCAAAGCGCCTAGAAAAAATTCTGGCAATAGGGATGACCCGAGCTGCGAATGCAAAAAGACCTAATAGGGATTGAGCCTCCTTCAACAAAACTTTGCGTTTAGATAAAAACAACGAGATCATTGACCTCATACAGATCAACTTCTCTTTGGGCAGCCTAAACTCCATCAATGAGGAGTCAATAATAATCCCCAAGAATTCAATAGTAGGTGATGGAAATAAAGTTTTTTCATGCGCAATGGGAATTCCAAAGGAATAACAAATATGCAAGAATGAGTTCAGTGATTCAAAACATAATTGTGAGTCCTTTGGACCAATAAACAGGAAATCATTCAAGTAATGTAGTAAACCCCCAGTAGGGGAACATTCCGACAAAACCCAATGCAAAAATTTAGTGAAAGTCTCAAAATAAAAACATGATAAGGAGAAGCCCATGGGCAAACATCTATCAAAATAAAATTTGTCTTGGAAATGGAAACCCAGGGAATTGAAACCCTGCGGGTGCACGGGTAGCAGACGGAAGGCAGATTTGATGTCTGCCTTCGCTAATAACGCCCCCTGCCCAAAACGCCTCAACAGCACTAGAGCTTCATCAAAAGAGGAGTAAGAGACAGGGGCTAAGGTTTCTGAAATCTCGTCATTAAGTGAATTGTCAGCTGGGAAGGACAAATGATGGATAAGTCTGAAACTACCATGTTCTTTCTTGGGGACAATGCCCAAAGGAGAAAGACGGAAATTAGAAAAAGGCGGACTGTGGAAAGGGCCAGCTACACGGCCTTCAATAACCTCTTTAGATATTTTTTCCTGAACAATATCAGGATGCCTCCTAGCTGACAGTAAGTTTTTTACAAAAACACAACCCGGCCCACAAAATGAGGGAACCATAAAACCATCCTGGAAACCGTCAATTAGGAGCCGTGCCATCGTGCGATCTGGGTAGAGATCTAACCATGGTTGCATTCTTGACAAACTCACTGGAGTCATGGCTTTTGCCACCAGTGTCCCTGGATAAGGATGGGAGGGAAGTTGCTGATGACTTCCGAAAGCACCTACTCGCTGGATGGGCCCCATTGCAGTAGGAGCACTCATGCTTATAGCTACAGTTTGTCAGGAATTTACACTGCCCCTCATTAAATGCAAAACCGAACCCTTTGCGAAAGGCATTCTGTGGGGCAACCGTTCGAGGTGCAAATGGGGGTTTCTGCGGCAGCATGAGATTTAACCATAAACCCACATCTTTACAACCCCATTTTAAAGATGGATGAACTGCCAATTTCTGTCTGAAATATTCATCATAGGTGAACCATGAGGTACCACCGAAATGACGAAAAGCTTCCGCAATTATGTCCATGTGTTGAAATAAGCCTGAACATTTATCCGGGGATTGTTCACCCAGCACCGCTGCATAAATGCAGAAAGCTTGCAACCAATTCTGAAAAGTTTTGGGGACAGATGGTCTCCTATCTTCTTCAGAGCGGTCCTCAGCCTTCCTTTCAAATTTAGGTAGGAAATCTTTGGAAGCAGGCAATAGTGACAATAAATCTACAAATTCCCCCTCTAAATTTTCCCTTTAACAGCGTCAGGCAAATGGAAACCTAACGGTGAAATTTCACACGGCATAGGAATCTTAAAGGAGGACTCCGCCACTACAGGATGAATGGTGCGCAGAGAGGGGTTAAGAGAATGGGGTATTTGAAAAAGTTTCTGTGCTAGTGCACTAGCATTGCCCGTCACATTGGTGACAAAGGGCACCTCTGACATATTGCGCCATATAGGGCTGACATCATCCAAACTATGCTGTGACATACCATCATTGGTCTGATTAATAGCACCAGTTAGCTGTGCCCCTTGTAAAACAGGATTATTATCAGTGACATGTAAAGCACCAGAGCACTGTGCACCCAAGGCTGTACTAACATTAGCACCAACTGTGTGTGCCCCTTTAATTTCTCTCACAATACTAGATAAAGTGTCAACCAAAATATTTAAATCAGAGACATTACTAAGAGCGCGTGTCTCACCCATAGGCAAACTCCTGGAATGCTCACTGCTGGCCGCAACAGCTGGCTGAGTAGCACTATCCTGGCGTGGGGGGGTCTTCATATAGGGAACACTGCGGGCTCGCCCCTTGCCAGCAGGGTATGGTGAAGCCTCTTCTCTGGCTTTCTTCTTCGCCCTCCTCGGCTGTCGGCGCGGACTGCGCATGTCTGCTGCAGACTCCTCCATTTTGTCCCTGGGGCTGTGCTAACAGACGGCTCGGGCGGAGCTTCGGAATAGCCAGCCTCCAGGCAGTGAAGGAGCCACTCCTCCCCTCCGGCACTCTCCGCCTTCTCAATCAGGCGACAAAGCAGGCCCTCTCTTCCTACGGGCGAACGGTTCTCCATCCTTCCGATGGTCTGCGGTGTGAGTCTCGGTCCTGCTCCACACGGTCTGCTGGTAACGGCCGGACAGCCCTCTTTTATCTCCTCTGAAATTCGTGGGCTTAGGGGCCCGCAAAATTACACCAATAAGCTGCTTGTTGCTACCCTGCGGAGGCTGCTTTTAACCAATGGTCAACCTGAAACACAGAAACAGGGAAACATGCATTCCCCTTTGGCTCTCCCATGTGGGTCCTGCATATTGCATGGACCCTTCAAACTCTCTGATTGCACATGAATAGAAAAAGATTTATTTTAAGTCAGTGCTATTGATATCCCTGATAATTGAGGGACCTCTGTCTGTGGTCTGGTTGTTGGTGGTGCTGGTCAAATTTTAGGAGATGGTGCAGTATTTTAGATCCTTAAAGTAGGAAGAATTCATAGAGGACTGCAACCCATGAATTGGCTGACAGAAGAAGGAGGAAGGAGGATGCTTCTTCCAGTGTTGAGGAGTCTTCTGGGAAGACTTCAGGTACCTCCAGAGTTTAAGGTTAAGTCTGTAGACATATTGTCACAGAAAATATGGGTCTCAAGATTTTGCCTGTGTGGGGTCATAAATCGTTGGGATGTGTAAGGGATATTCCCCTAGAGGGAATCTTAGATCTAAAACTATGGGAAGCCTTTTTGTGCAACGTCATCAAGATATTTTGCATTAATAAGGCCCCTTTCACACTGGGGCGGTTTGCAGGCGTTATTGCGCTAAAAATAGCGCCTGCAAACCGTCCCTAAACAGCCTCCGCTGTTTGTTCAGTGTGAAAGCCCGAGGGCTTTCACACTGAAGCGGTGCGCTGGCAGGAGAAGAAAAAATCTCCTGCAAGCCGCATCTTTGGAGCGGTGAAGGAGCGGTGTATTCACCGCTCCTTCACCGCTCCTGCCCATTGAAATCAATGGGACAGCGCGGCTATACCACGGTAATACCGCGGCTATAGCTGCGCTATACGAGGGGGTTTTAACCCTTTTTCGGCCGCCAGCGGGGGGTTAAAACCGCACCCCTAGCGGCCGAATACCGCGGTAAAACAGCGCTAAAAATAGCGCTGTTTTACCGCCGACGCCCCCTACCGCCCCAGTGTGAAAAGGGCCTAAGTATGAACTGTTGAATTATTAGATAACTGAGCAGTGTCCTCATGCACAGCCTACATTTGTTTTACAAATCAGACCTCAACAAGGTGTTTAGTTGTATTTTTACTTGTATTAAATAGCATATGAGGAGTTTTAAGTAAGTAGAGGATGAGAGAGGAAAGGAAGGAGGAAAGATGTGTAAATGTATCTTTACTTGTTTCTTTGTAATGTGGCAAGAGTCATAAAGTGCATACTGTTTGTCTGGTATGGGCTCTAAGGTTTCACACTCTGTCACTTTGTCAAGCCAACTCTCCCTCCCCTTTCCAAAATGACAAATGTGCAGATGGAGTGGGGAGATCTCCATCTGTATATTCCTGAAAAATGTTTTTTTTTTTTTTTCTTAAAGCATGCTGGTTTAATGATGTGATCGCGGTCTTTGTTAATCATGGTAAAGTAAAATATCTTCTTACTGACATGTGTATTGCATTTAAGCTAAAGATGTGTGGCACGAAATTGATATTAAACATCCTCTGAATTTAGAAAAAATGCAAAAGTGCACTTAAAAATATAAATGTTCTTAGGAACCAGTTCTATGCAAACACGTTTTAACAAGTACCTAACCATTTGTTTCTAGGAGGGAAGCTGAAATGTTTTATTTCTGCAACCTTATTAAGTCAGTTAAATGTTGCTGAATTGCATTTCTGTTCTCAATTCTTGCAGGACAAAGGAAGACTACAGACTCTATGTATAGTTTTCGGATGGTAGTAATGTCTAAATAGTTTCTTCAATAGAACTTAAACAGTTTTCCATCTCTGATATATATATTCTGTAAATCTGGGATTTCACATAATTTGCAAGTTTTTTCCTTTTTTGTATGCTTAATGTATGAATTTTTGGTGTTGCTCCCCTTTGTAGTTGTCATAAGCGGTGCAATATTTAACCCTAAATCAGTGTTCATCCAATACAGTAGGACTTTATAATGGGATTGAAGAAAGTTTAGGTCCTTCCTGTATTTATGTTTTTTAATATGTTGATGCTCTGTCAATGCCGTTATAGTGACATTCTAAGATTGTGACCATTGGAATTACTTTTTGAAATGCATTTGTGGACATATTGCCAACAGTGCTTGATGTTGCAAGAGATTCCTATGCCTGCATATATTTGTGCACTCAAATGCCCTCGTAATCAGGTTTACCAAAGTGATTGATGTCAGTGTTACAATGGGAACTAATACATGGTCATATTATGTACTTGTCTGATTGGATATGATGATACCTATTCATTGCTAACCAAATAGTGAGTGATATTTTTTTAAATGTCAAAGTTTAAATCTTTGTAAAATGACATCTTAGAAAACTTAAAGCGTTTCAAAAGCCCAATTACAATTATTTTTTTGGTTTTGGATACTGTACAGAAAGGTTAGAACCCATCTCAGGTTATTACTGCTGTCTGTTCTCTCAAAAGAGTCATTCACCACTCTATCTTTATATGTTGTGGTAGTCACTGTCACTGGGACTAAAAGTATGGAAAAATCAAACATTTTTAATTGTCACCAAAACAGGGAAAATTTTTTATTGGGAAACATTTGTTTGGGTGACAACCATCTATGAAGTAGGGGTGCTGAAATTAATCGTTGCATTGATGCATTGCGATTCGGGTGTCCACGCATCGATGCATAAGGACCGGAAAATCGATTGCGGGTGACGTCATCCCGACTTGCACTGCCCCTCCCGGGAAAGTGCTCGGAGCGTATTTTTAAAATTATGCTCTTTTAATAAATGCCGTGTTACAATGAATGATGTGCCCCGCTGTATGTGTTTTTAAAAAAAATATGTCACTTCATACCGAATTTCACAGTAGTACAATACATCCCGCTCATGTGACTCCCGGCCCGTCCCGCGTCTCTCCGTTCTCCTCTCATGTCTCCTGAGTCCTGACCCCAGCGAGGAATTCCCAGCCCCGCCCACCTCTCTTCTGATATGATAGCTATAGTCAGTGGGCGGGGCTGAGAATTCCCCGCTGACGTCAGGACTCAGGAGACGTGAGAGGAGAGCGGAGAGAGGCTAGACGGGCCGAGAGTCACATGAGTCACATGCGTTTGACGGCCACAAGTGGCTGCGTTTGACGGGCACAATGGCTGCATTTGACAGGCACAAGTGGCTGCGTTTGATGGGCACAGTGGTTGCATTTGACAGGCACAAGTGGCTGCGTTTGACGGGCACAAGTGGCTGTGTTTGACAGGCACAAGTGGCTGCATTTGACGGGCACAGTGGCTGCATTTGATGGGTGAGGTTTAGTATGTTTCAGTTTGTTTGCGCCCCCCAAAAATTTTGAGCGCCAGCTGCCACTGGTCAGCACAGAGACAGTACAGGGAACTTCACAGGGCTGTTTGTCAGCTGTGGATTGTAATCCCTCCTGACCTCCCAGCAGCAGTGTGTGTGAATGCCTGTACCCTGTAGTGCACTGGATTAGTGCACTTTTTAAGGGAGAGAGGTTATTTTTAATTAAAAGCAGAGTTCCAGTAAATTTTTTGTTTATTAAAAGTCAGCAGCTACAAAAAAAGTGTATCTTCTGATTTTTAATAAAAAGACACTCACCTGTCCCACAATCCAGTGACGTGGCCACCCAAACCCTCAAATCTCTCCCCCGCCTGTCCACGTCACTGGCAATACTACTGTGGGCATCCAGCTGTGACAGCTTGCAGCTTCACAGCCGGGTGCGCATGTCTCACTGCGCTGTCCTGCATAGCCGGGCAATCTTTTGGGAACTCTGATGTGTCCCAGAAGATTGCAGGGTGGAAGGGCTGCCTAGGCGGCCCAAGCGGAAGTGGGAGCTTGTCGGTAATCGTGATGCATCGCGGAATCGCATCGCATCGAATCTTTGACCAGATAATCGTGATCGAATTGAATCATGAGACCAATGAAGATGCGCACCCCTACTATGAAGGTATCCTAATGACTTTGGAAAGACTTATGCCGCGTAAACACGGTCGGACTTTACGGCAGACTTTGCCCGGCGGACTTTTCGACAGACTTTACAACGGACTTTCTGAATGAACGGACTTGCCTACCCACAATCCACCAAAGTCCGTCGAATTCGTACGTGATGACGTACGACCGGATTAAAACAAGGAAGTTCATAGCCAGTAGCCAATAGCTGCCCTAGCGTGGCTTTTTGTCCGTCGAACTAGCATACAGACGAGCGGACTTTTCGACCGGACTCGATTTCAATGGATTGATTTAAAACATGTTTCAAATCTAAGTCCGTCCAACTTTTGAGAAAACAAAGTCCGCTGGAGCCCACACACGATCAAATTGTCTGACGAAATCCAGTCCGCCGGGCAAAGTCTGCCGTAAAGTCCGCTCGTGTGTACGCGGTATAATTCTCACATTGAATTGTCTCTATAGGACCGGAAGTAAAGGGAAATCTACCTAATGGAACATAGATGGCACAGAAACAGACAGTGGTTTCAGCTATTCAAAGTGGAAAAAAAAAGTTTTTACTTTATACATAATTTAAGGAGAATATATAGTGCTTTATATAATTTCTTTATTTATTATGTCCAGAATTAACATTTTTATAAAATCCATAATGCTCTGTGACACTAGCGCAATGGGTGCACCCAGTATTTTCTGTTCATTTGTGAAACAAATATTGGCTAAAATTAGTAACAGAAGCAGATATACCATAAGAAAGAAGATCCGCTTAGGATGATAATGAAAAAAGTACAAAGTCACAGTCTAAATCTAAAGAACTGGGGAGATCCGCATACAAAAATAGTATAGTATATTAGTATAATAGTATATTAAGTATATAGAAAAAATGATGCACTTTACTTAATCCAGAAGATAATGGGGTTAATTTATTAAAGGCAAATCCACTTTTCACTACAAGTGCACTTGGAAGTGTAGTCACTTTAGATCTGAGGGGAAGATCTGAAATGAGCGGAAGCTCTGCTGATTTTATCATCCAATCATGTACAAGCAAAAATGCTGTTTTTTTATGTTTCTTGCATGTCCCCCTCAGATCTACAGTGACTGCACTTCCAAGTGCACTTATAGTGCAAAGTGGATTTGCCTTTAGTAAATAAACCCCAATGTTCTAAAAGGTAGTCGCTCAATAGGAAGGGTTTGCATAGAAGCAACAGATCCAACAGTCTAATGGGGTGGTGTGTGCCTGAAGGCAAAGGGGGGTGGTGTACAACAGAGTTTCAGAGGCTCCCCCTCTATTTTTCAAGGGCTTGCAAAAGGTGGCAGGGCCTAGGAAACACATTAGGGGTTATTTATGAAAGGCAAATCCACTTTGCACTACAAGTGCAAACTACAAGTGCAAAGTGCACTTGAAATTGCACTGAAAGTGCACTTGGAAGTGCAGTCACTGTAAATCTGAGGGGTATATCTGTAATGAGGGGAAGCTCTGCTGATTTTATTATCCAATCATGTGCAAGCAAAAATGCTGTTTTTTATTTTCCTTGCATGCCCCCCTTGGATCTACAGCGACTGCACTTTCAGTGCAATTTCAAGTGCACTTTGCACTTGTAGTTTGCACTTGTAGTGTAAAGTAGATTTTCCTTTCGTAAATAACCCCCATGGTACCACTTTGCCTTTTGGTGCCTTTCTGTCACGTAGTTAACAGCTGCAGATGCTGGCGCTCCCCGGTTCTTTTGGCAGGTCTGCTCTCTACAAGCCTGACAGCTCCATGGCATGACAGCTGCTGATCTCCAGTTGCTTTTTCTTTTAACCTGACACACTGGAGAAGATTTACTAAGACTAAAAAGTGCAAACTCTGGTGCATCCCTGCATAAAAACCAGATTGCATGTTTTATCGTCAAAGCTTAATTGAACAAGCTGAAGTTAGAAGCTGATTGGCTGTCATGCACAGCTGCACCAGTGCTCTAGTATTAGTAAATCAATCCCACTGCGTCTTGCCTTGATGTTTTAAGCTGCACCTCTTTTACCCCAATGTGAGTCTGGTTAACGTGTGTTAAATAAATGTTACAGTGTTTTTATTCATTCCTGTGCTTTGGCTGCTTTGTGTTTTTAAAAGAAGCGGATATGAAATACCAGTTAAAGACATACACATTTTAAATAAAACTAAAATAAAATTAATCTAATAATCTAATCTAAAATTATTTTAGATTCACTTTAAAAGAATACTGTATTAAAACATGAAAATCATACATGTAAACTCAATTAGCAGTCATAGTTTGGTTCTTCTAGAAGCATGTAAGTATTTTAGTGTGTCCTCTTCACATAATTCTCATTCCATTTAGTCAGTCTTGAAATTCCTTTAGAACTTCTTTTTTTTCCACATAGTAGTCGGTTCTTGTATTGTGTTATGAGTCAACAGACACTTGAAAATGAAGCGTTACTATTTGAATCAACAATTTGATCAAAATGACAATTTGCTAATACAGTTTTAAAGTCACCGAATAGCTAATATGGAATGTTGTGTTTTATATAAAGTGCATGTACATGTAAAACTTTTTTTTTTTTTGAATGTACAAAACAGTTCAAGTAGATTTTGGATTTGGTCAGACACACACTGGAGATTTTCAGCTGCCATGTAAAGGTTATGCTGGTTCTTCCAGTGTGTTGTAGTACCCTTCAGGAAGATGTGGCTGTCCCCAAGGGATCATGTTTCTGTTTTTGCTTTGCTTTGTGCTTTCCCACAGTTGGCAAACTCTGATAGTTTGGAGTTAAGCCTCATACACACGATCGAATTTTTGGCAGACAAAGTGTCAGATTTTTGTCCCAAGGGCGTGTGCCAGGAACTTGTCTTGCATACAAACGGTACACAATTGTCAGCCAACAAACACAAACGTAGTGACGTACTACGAGGAATTTCAGTTCTGGAGAGCCACCCTTTGGGCACCTTCTGCCAATGTCGTGTTTGGTGAGCATTGATTTCGAGCATGTGTGTTTGTACTTCAGACTTTTGTGTGACAGACTTGTGTGCACAGGATATGAAAATCTGACAACAGACCGTTGTCCGCTGAAAATTTACTAGCCTGCCATCCAACATTTGTTGGCGGAAAGTTGGCCAACAATTGTCTAAAGGAGCGTACTATGGTCAGATTTTAGGGCAATAGTCTGTCATCACACAATTCCCTGCCGAAAATCTGATCTTGTGTACGAGGATTTAGGAACCACGCCTATCTGAGGTTCCTTGATGCAAAACCGTATGCAACACATGTACATACAAATACCTACAACTTAAACTTGAATCACCTTTGGGACTCCCCCTTCAATATGCTTCACCTGAAAGGGCTACTCATAGAGTGTCTATGAGATTTCTAGGAGTAAGCCCATTTATTTGTAACATGTTAGAGAGGAGGTCCCAAAGGCAGGGACTTTATAGTGATTGTTTGCCCATGTGATAATTTCTTTCATGTGTTGGAGCACAGACAGTTCCATGATTTACCTGCACATGGTGGAGAGACCAGAGAGGGAGCGACCAGGCTTGATGCAGAGGAGATTGTTTTTTTTTCTATACACTAGAATAGTTGAACAGATGTATTTTTTTTTTTTTTTGGCTGGCTAGCTTAAAAGTTTGCTGGGGACACCTTTTGTACTTTTATCTATATTGCCCTGCACTTATGCATGTTGGCAGGTACAGTTAGCTTGCCTTCCAGTAGGTGGCTCTATTGCCATTATGAAATAGTAAAGGGAAGATCTTAAATAGGTGTTAGCTTCCCTTTTAGAGTAATCCCTCTTGTAGTGATGTAAAGGGAGGAGATAGTGTCCCTATAAGAGCTAGCTGTGGTTGGGGACCAGGTTTATTGGGGTATGAGAGCAGGACACCCCAGATCAAAAAAGATGTAACCCCTGCCCTTTGCAGGGTTGCATTTACAGGAAGAGAGGCACAGAACATCTGAGGAGTAGCTGGAGTCACCTTGTCTACCCATGACCTTCTTCTGCAGGTCCTCTAGCTCAGAGGTCATCAACGCTGTCCCCAGGGTCCACTAACAGGCCAGGTTTTATGTATTACCTTGGGGAGATGAAGACTAGAATACTGCAATTACTGAGCAGCAAATGATATCACCTTTGATTAGGATTGCCACCTTTTCTTTAAGTCAAACCCGAACACTTTAGTGGCACACAGCAATTTTTTTTACATCTGAATCCCCAGAGTTCCCCATTTTACATCTAAATCCACAGAGTTCCCCTTTTACATCTGAATTCACAGAGTTCCCCTTTTACATCTGAACTCGCAGAGTTCCCTAACACTGTAAGGCAGAACTCTGCAGGCTATGATGTAAGGATGAACTCTAGGGACTCTAACATAAGGTATGCTCTGGGAACCTTGATTTAAGGGGGAACACTGAGTACTCTGATGCACGGAGAGGACTCTGATGTAAGGGGGAACACTGTGGCCTCTGGTGTAAAGGGGAACTGTGATATAAGGGGTGCTCTGAGAACCCTGATTTATCCTAGTGTACTCACTCAGAGGCAGGAGAGAGAAGGGGGGAGACTTCGGTCACAGACAGGGATGGATGGTGAGTTCACTCACCCCTTGGCAGTCAGCACCTCTCATCCAGATGTATCTGAGGCTGCTGTACTTCTAAATTTCCGGCCCCCACTTTCCTTTTCTGAGGCACAGCGTCGTGGATTGGAGTGTGGGCAGACACAGAGGCATAAGAGGCCTATCCCTCTGTGTCTGCCCCTACTCCAATCCCCGGTACTGTGCCTCCTATCGGCAGAAGGAAGAGGAGCAGATGGAGCCCTCTCTCCTCTCCCATCTGTATGTGCAGGGATTGTTAGTGCTGGCTTTGGGCAATGTGAAAGAGCGTAACAGACACTCTCAACTTAGTCAACTGGACCCAGCAACCCTGCTGGGAGGCCAAAGTCCAGTCTGAATAATGTGTCCGGGTTTCAGGCAGTTTGAATCCCGGACACATGATTTGAATCCCGGACAGTTGGCAACCCTACCTGGGATGTATTTCAGTTATCTTGCAAACCTGGCCTGTTAGTGGGCCCTGAGGACAGGGTGTGTGACCACTGCTCTAGCTCACTGCGTATAGTCTTGGGGGCCTGTGAGAGAATCTTATTATGTGAGGTATAGTAGAAGACTTGGAATAGACAATATCTGGCTGAGCAGAACTACAGAGGGGACATTGGGAGAGAGTGGCAGCATACTATTGGCAGAACCTTGTCACCCTCAGGCTGCACATGCTCAGTTTGGTGTGTATTGCTAGAGAGTTTGTTTTTTTCTTGGGAGAAGAAGGCCATTCAGCACTGTCCAGACATGTCTAGACAGAGGGTCAGGAGGGAATGAAAACTCCTCCTACAAGCTTTAAGCAGACAATGATACAAGTCACAAGACTGCTCTAACTGCTGATAAAAAAAAAAAGTGTATTTATCTGTTTATATTTAACTATTGCATTTCCATGTTCTGTGTACTGTGGGAAACCAGATATAGTGAATGCAGGGTCAAAGTTTAGTAACACTTTAAGAACATCTAAACTAGATTCCAAACCAGGAATTGAAATGAACAATTCACAGTATTTATTATGGATGTTTTTATTTTTATTTCAATTAGATCTAGTGTGCTACATTAAATATTTGTGTCCTTAAAAGATGGTTAGTACAATCTATAGTTAAGAGCTGGTAATTCTCTTTAAATGTTCCCAGTTTCAAAGAATTCAGAGCATGCTGGGCCTCTTGAGATAAATCTGTACAAATAAAACAAGCCCCCATATTTCCATCTGTTAAGGTTTATAATACTACATTTTAAAACATGTTTATAGTATACAAAGAAGACAAGTAATACACCATAACACCTTCTGTCCGTTCTGTACAATACCAGCATGTTTCAAATAAAAGATTATTATTACCTTTAACATGCTGAGTTTGACATTTTTCTCAGCAGTGTTTGGTAGGTATATGGTTACAATATATATGTATATATTAGTATATGTGTATATATGTATATGGTTGAAAAAAGACCCATCACAAAAGTCCTTTTAGGTTGTGAGCAATTTGTTGGATTACGGGATACACTCACTTACCTTGTAGCACAGAGGTGCTAGATTGGTTCTAACTGTGGACACTTCCTGCATAAAATGTACTGTTTTTCCTCTGCACGTTTCCTACAAATGCCTATTTGTATGTTCAAAGTGGTTGTAAAGCTTTTTTTTATATATATATAAAAAGAAAAAAACATGTTATACATACCTGCTCTGTCCATTGGAATTGCACAGAATGGTCCCTTACCTCTTCTTTGGAGTCCCCCACCATTGCTCTCAGCAATTCCTATTCTCAGGCCGGCTGCTGAGGGGGCACTTGTGTGGGCACCCTCTTAAATTCAGCCACGCCCCTGCTTCCTCCTCACAGGATTTGACTGACAGTAGCAGGAGCCCATGGCTCCTTCTGCTCTCAGTGATATCTGTGAGTTTTGGAAGAGAAGAGCAACACTGCTGCACACGAGACAGAGATGGATTGAGAGAGGACTCAGGTAAGTGGTGGATGTGAGGGGTGGGGGGGGGGGGAGACAGGCGTTGAAAGTTTTCTCATCTTAGAATGCATTAAGGTAAACAACCTTTTGCCTTTAGAACCACTTTAATGTTTCCAACCAAAAATAGTCTAAGTATAAGTAAAGAAAAACAACTCTGTGACAGTTCTATATTGTTTGTAGGTTTTGCACAATATTGAAGTACTCTTTAAAATATGTGAACTAAACATCACAAGGTTCCATGGGATATATATCACTAACTATTACTGTTATTTAACTTTTTATTACATAATACTAATATTACTATTTATTAAAAATTTATTCTTGACTGTGTAAGAAACACAGCATCAAAAAGGCTATCAAACAAGTCACTCTGATCTCCCTAGATGCTCACAAGAAATATACACCAATGTAAGGAAAATCACAGGTTGGTTTCAGCTTATCAGATATTCACAGCTTTCAAAAGCAAGATTCCCTATTTTATACCCTATAAAACTGAATGAGTAATGTTCAGCAGAGGTCTACTTTAAAGCAGAAGTTAAGACAGATGTTTAATACACAATTGAACCCAGGTATGTATCCATTAAAGGGGAATATGTTATTTTTTATGGTCAGAACTAAAAAAAAATAAAAAGATTAAAAATATTTTTGTAGACCTCCATTCAACCAGCAGGTGGAGTTTGGGGCTCTTTTTCATATGGTTTTCTCTGTCTGCATTTGCTTCATTGTTGCAAAAATCTTACTGTTTGCAGGCCCAATGACAGCTCTGTCTGAGGTTTCATTTTTAAGTATCCCACATTTCTAAGTAAACATTTGAAATTAAAAATTAAAATTTGGCTAAACTACAATAGTTTCCCTTAAAAACAAAACAAAAAACGTTAAATGTATTGTATTTGTTTGCAGAAGGACATTGTTGTAAATCAGACTTTTCTACACAAGCCGGCTGATAGGAGGGGAGAGCACACAGGTGCCCCTTCGTTATCTAATCACAGTCTGGGGAGGTCTTGTGCTACTATTGCTTTAACTGCAGTAGTGAAAACAACCTTGTTTTCCTCTCTGATAGGGATATCTGGATTTTAAAAAAATAGTTAAACCAAATTCCCTATTTTTCTGGCTGTTGAGACCATCCACACACACAAGCATATTTTAACTGTGAATTGAGCTATTTGACTGCACATTACCCTGAACTTCATTGCCAATATATATTCTTACTTTCCAATTAATTAACTAACTGCTATATTATTACATTGCTCATTGTCCTTGGAGAATGATCACAATGATAAAGAAAAAAAATAAAGTACAGGAGATAAGAATAAAAACCTTTATTACAATATATACATACAGCTAGTTTATAGCTTATTTTATATACATAAGTGCAAAGAGCAAAATAAAATATTGAACTTATCTATGCCCAGAACATATGTCAGAAATAAATAATCAGGCAGATAGTATACGTGGCCTAAAAATATTTAAAGTATAAAGTGTACAGCACTCTGGTCTCCATCATGTGTCCACTGGAATAGGTCATGAGGTCTGCGAATGTGGTGTATTTGGGGTATTTACCAGACAAAGCTATTGAATGTTCAGCTTAGTACATCCTTTAATACCTTGTTGCCCATTTGAAATTAGCCTAATAATGGGACCATGCGATCTTGCCTTAAATCTGTTCTCAATGCCCAAAACTGGCAGACCACTATAAACTATGCCATGCAGTAAATCACACAATTGAAGCTAAAAAATAGTCTTGATTTAGAATGCCCGAATCACATTCCTGTATTTTGTTGTGTCTGCCTGATTTTTATAACACGGTATAGGGTATACGTCTACATAAACACGTTGAGAATATTATTTAAATAACTGTACAGCGATATAAAAAAGAAAGATATCCATACTTCATATTAAAAAATCACTCCTAATACTGGCAGAAAACAAGTTAAAGCAATATTTATGCATTCATGTTTGTCCAATAGTGGGAAAAGAAGTCATGAAACTTGTGCTTCATATTAAGTTGATACAAATGTGTTCCATAATAAACAGTGAAGGGTCCAGTCTTTAAAAAGCTCCTGTATTTCTTACGTTCTTCTGAATTTGTTAATGACAAGGAACAAAACTCTTTTGTAAGCATCACGGAACTGGCGATTCATGGCTGCGTAGAGTATGGGGTTGATGCAGCTATTTAACCACGTCAGGTTTGCAGCAATCATGTGAAGCACTTGCGGTGCTTTGTTTTTGGCATCAAAAATGTTGAGCAGCATAAATGGAATATAGCTGATAACAAAAAAGAGAAAAACAACAAAACACATACGGGTGACCTTTTTGAAATCGGACCCAGTGTCTTTTGGCTGTGGTGCAGGTACTGATTTCACATAATCAGTAGAACTTGAGGTGTTAGTAGCCTTTGAGGATGAAAGATGTTCTGAGATTACCTCACTAGATGCTGCAGTGTCCACTCCACTGTCTTCTAGGTCATGAAACTTGCCAACCACACCTGAGTTCACTCCAGCATCACTTGATTTGACCTTTTTGGCATTGCCGAGTTTGTACTGATCAAGAGCCTTGGCAGCAGATTTTACTTTACGATGAATCAGGTAGTAAAATACCCCAACACATCCTAGGCCCACCACAAAGTAAAATCCCATCAATATGGTGGTGTAAGGCCTGCCCTTTATACGATGAAAGCTACAGGTGCAGACCTTGGGCACTAAGACGAAGACTGGCCAAAGGGGGGCAAAACTTGCAAACCCAATCACCCATGTGCACAGCATGATAAGAGTTGTGCCCAGTCTGGAAAATATTCGATCAAACAGTTTGCTGTTGGTAATGAGGATGTACCGACTAACAGCAATAAGACACAAGTTCAGAATGGATACCGAATTGGATACAAACAACAACATTCCAAAGACCCTGCAGAAGGTGGCCCCGCTTCTCCAGTAAAGGTGGAGGTATGAGTCTACTGAAAAGGGCTGAAGAAATAAGCAGTACAAGATGTCCGCCAAAGTTAGATTGATGATGAGTAGGTTGAAGCGAGTTTGTAGCTTTTTGTCTAGTGCAAACGCAATTACTGTCAGCACATTGCCAAGTGTCCCCACCAAAGTCACAATAATACCCCATGTCACAGCAAAGTAACGATACTCCACAATGGATGGATGGTAGCAGGAGAAATTGGAATCAGAGTCATTCATGGTGGAAATTTTCTTGTAACCACAGGTTTACCTAAATAATAAAAAGAAAAACAAGACAATGTTAATAGGATGTTAATCTTAATATTCAGAATCAGAACATTTTCTTAGCCAAATTCTTTGGCAAAAACATGCTTAAATAATAAGTCACTACTATTGTTTTAGGCTGTTTCAAATGTTAGCAAGTAACTGTTCACTTTATTAGTTTAGGATTACAATTCTCAGTTTATATTTTACATTAATAACTGCAGACTCTGCTAGAAGTCCATGCATTACTCTTACCCAAACTATTAACATTTTGCAAGCTGATAGTATTTAGGCACAGGGCAGGTTTTCCTGTCTTACACACATGCTGTGGTTTCTCTATATAATCGTGAGACTGACTAGCCTAAACCACTATGCCGTCAAGTGGTGCTTATCAAACATACCACCTTCTAAAAGGTTGATTTAGAGAAGTTAGAAGTCATTGCTGATTGCCATTATAAACTGGAGTCTTTTGACTTTGGTTTCCAAAAATGTATTAAAGGAGAAGTGTGGGAATAAAAAAAAAAAAAACATTAGTATTCACTTTTATGGCTGCAGCAGTGGTGTGATGCTGCAGCTGTCCCCTGACAGCTCTAAGGCTCCATTCACACTAGCGCGTTTTTTGATGCATTTTGCATTTTGCAGAAATGCACGGGAATTTTTTAACATGGGTTCCTATGGAACATGTTCACATCAATGCCTTTTTGTTTCTCTGCATTTATGGAAAGGGTCAGGGACTTTTTTTCATGCAAAATGCAGCGTTTTGCATGTAATAGAATTCAATGGACAAGCATCAAAAACGCAAGTGTACCATTTTTGCAGCGTTTTTGATGCGTTTTTGCCGGGTTTTTTTTATTTCTTTTAAGACTGTAAAAAGAAACTGTAAAAAAAAAAAAAAAACGCAAAACGCTAATCGCGGCAAAAACGCTGCTCAAAAACGTGGCAAGCATGAAAAAAAACCCTCCAAAAATGCTCAAAAGCAACATGCATAGGTGTGAATCGAGCCTTAGACAGTGGTTATCAACCCTGTCCTCAGGGCCCACCAACAGGTCAGGTTTGCAAGATAACTGAAATACATCACAGGTGATATCATTTGCTGCTAAGTGATTGCAGTATTCTAGTCTGCGTCTCCCCAAGTTAACACATAAAACCTGGCCTGTTAGTGGGCCCTGAGGACAGGGTTGATGACCACTGCTCA
Source organism: Lithobates clamitans (assembly GCA_037952925.1). Lineage (NCBI taxonomy): Eukaryota > Metazoa > Chordata > Amphibia > Anura > Ranidae > Lithobates > Lithobates clamitans. Next base: position 1,353,495 of record JBBGZY010000780.1, on the reverse strand, counting down.
GAACTGAGAAATTACATGACCACTGATTGATCAGTTTTTGGTCCACTATAACTAGTAAGGTATTTGCTGGTAAAGTCATATTATGTAACAAAGTCAAAAGATGCAAACGGTCTTTAACATATGACAATTGATTGCAGACAAAAAGTTGTAAAGCTCAATCAACATATTCACGTATCCTTTCAGCGAGCGAACCATTTAAATGATTGGATGTCCAGGTGAGTCATTCAATAGGGTTTGCCCACAAGGTTTGCTAATTTCGCACAAGATTTCTGAAACTGTTCATGTACTGAACCCAAGCAGATTTTCTCATCCCCACTTTGTGACTTTCATACATTAAGACCAATTTATACTGAGAACAAAAAACATTAAAAAAATGCTGTTTTTTCATGTTTCTAACAAACTGATACAATCTGGCAACTGATGTGGTGGTTCCATGTACCTAAGGAGATTGTAATTTTTTCAGTGCTATATAAGCAAATTACATAAACTTTTCTTATCTTTCTCCTATATGGCAGCTGTAAAACGAGTAGATATTTTAGATACAGTAAGTTGTATGATTAGCTCTAAACTGTCAGGCATTTCTCTTGTTCTGATGACGTAACACAACATAGAAAGCATTAGTAATTAAAATGTTTGTAATAATCGTGTGTCACAAGAGACTGTTTAAATTTGTCTGAAACTACGGCAACACCTCTTGGATTAAATAAGAACTGAAGCTGTATTAGATAATATCCCATAAACTGTATTTAGAAGACTCAGACTTGCCCACAGACTCCTTTCTGGATACTGCCATTGTATAGTGGACACTCCTCCTGTTCACCAAGAACAACTAGCTCCCTAGTTCTCAAGTCTCAACAACCAATTTTTGGCCTTCATATCACCTATTCACAGTGCTAGTGCTTTAACATTCTGAAAATTGTATTGAAGAAAATACTAAGTCTTCTAGCAGGTACTAACATATTGATGTATTATTGTGTCACTATTAATAACGTTAACACTTTGCAGCCACCAATCACGTTCAAATGTTTATTCTGAAATTGCAATTTTCCAATTAGGTAAGTGTGTGTGTGTGTTAACCTTACAGTAAAGATTTAGGTGTAAGATCATATTCATGCTTGCAGGTGCGTGTTGTAGCTTGTATTAACGCAAGCTACAAGAACAGTGTGCCTTAACATTCATTTTCATTGGCACCCCAATAAACACAAAGAAAACATGCAATAAGAACACATGCAATGCGCTGGGAAAAAAAAAAAGGGACATGCATCTTTTTTATCCATTATCCATGTCAAGTGAAAACGTGCACGCAAGTATAAAATTGTGTCCTTAGAAAACCTACAGGTTTTCAATAGGAGCTTGTTCATGGATAATTGTTTCGGTGCAGTAAATTGTGTTTTCATTGTTTACTATGTCAGGGCTTGGTCATTACTTTTCACCTCTCAATCTACTTGACTCCCAAATGATTGCTCTAAACCAGTGTTTCTCAACTCCAGTCCTCAAGGCGCCCCAACAGGTCATGTTTTCAGGCTTTCCATTATTTAGCACAGGTGATTTGATCAGCTTCACTGGCTTAGTAATTACCACAGCTGTATCATCTGAGGGAAATCCTGAAAACCTGACCTGTTGGGGCGCCTTGAGGACTGGAGTTGAGAAACACTGCTCTAAACACTACAGCACCAAAATGATCCTAGAATCCGGATCATGATACATATTACACAACATAGAGTCATCGTGTCTAGTACAACTGACGCATCATAGAAATACCTTATCAATCGGTTATCTGCATCTAATTACTTTCTATAGTGTCTTGATGCTTACACTTCTTCCTGAGAATGTACACTTCATTAATTTACAAAATGCAGCGAGGGCGCTTAATATGGGTCTTGTTAACCTCACTGTGACCACATCTAGAGAAACCTAAGATTGCTGCACATCTAAGCAGCCCATAGACCAGTGGTTCTCAACTCCTGTCCTCAGGATCCACGAACAGGCCAGGTTTGCAAGATAACTGAAATACATCACAGGTGATATCATTTGCTGCTCAGTGATTGTAGTATTCTAGTAGTATTCTAGTCTGCATCTCCCCAAGGTAATGCTTCCCGAGGATAGGATTTAAGAACCACTGCCATAGATGTTTCAATTCATTTTTTATGTTCAGTCAGTTCCCTTGTGTGCTAACAAAAATATATAACTTTCCATTGCAGGCTTGGATGTCAGTTATTTGGGGGACACCTACACAGTATGTGACTAAAAACATAAAATTTGAATTCTATGCAAATTTGTTAGACAATTTACGCTTAATTAGAGACTACACCCATTAGCAAGCTTTAGGGAATAAAAGGTTGTAAGTTCATGTTTAATAGATATAGGTTCATATTTTCACACACATTTAGTACATATTATCAGCTTTGTTACCACCTGGTAAATGTACTAATGGATGGCCTAGTCGCTAATATTTAAACTAAAGATTTCAGCATAATTTATATTTATTGAGCATTTATTAACCTTCAAAGATTGTTTATTGAGTTGCAGATTTTATCAGCTTGCCAATTATGGCTTGGAGCTGTGATAATAAACCTCATAAATATGATCACTGCGTAAATGATTGCTGTATACGACTGTACAGTCTGTAATAAAGTTTGTATACACAGGTGTTATTTTCCTGCATTGAAAACATTCATCATAGGTCAGCAGCACTTCTCAATGATACGATGTAGGTGGCAGTTCTAAGGCTGCGTCTGACCTGCTTTACTTTGTGAGAATAACAGAAAAAAAAGAAAAAAAAAGGGGGAGGAGGGCCTACCAAAAAGTTTAGGGAGAAAAAAAGTCATAGCAAGTAATTATCCATGATGTGACTTGGAAACTCCAAAGTTGGAAATTACCATTCTGAATACAACAAACTCTACTGACCAGTTAACACTATGTATAATAATATTCAATTGTTATATACTACAAGTTAATAACTACACCACACTCTAGCAAGAATAGAACAATGCACTATACATGTCAACCCTGATAGCAGTAAAAACATTTCAGAATTACTGAGAAACTTTAGCAAAATAAGAGATCCCATAACTCCTTTCCGAATAATCTAGAAGATCCAGAAAAATGATTACAAATGTCTCAACTGTATTATATAATTTAAACTAGGTGTGTGCAGCATTGTTTTGCAGACTACTCACCAGGTGCAGGATCAGGCTCTGATGATCTGAGACTGGGATTTTATAGAATGTGAGGCTTTATATATGCTCTGCCTTTCCTCAAATGCCCCACCTTGCTCAACAATTTCCCGTAACTTCCTTATGTCAGTTCTCGTTTTAATGTGTACTTTTTCTGTACTGACTACATGATGAGTCTGCTACTCTTCCTTACTCTTTTGACCTGCTCTGTGTAATAGCTATTCATTGCACAAAAGAAATCTGTTTTATTTTCCAACAGGCTAGTTTGAAAACATAGTTCATAAAAATATGCTTTTGTTCCACACACTGCTTGTACATTTAAGAATATGCAATATTCAACCTTAATGAATGTTCAAATCAACAGTGATCAGTGTTTCATGTTATGTAACTCTTTAGTACAGCCAGTGGCCACCAAATTTTAATTTATTTGTTAAGTCATTAAATATGGTGCTTTTCTCCCTGGGGACTCAAATCACTTTGCTGTTGGAGCAGATAGTGAACCAGTCATCTTAGTACACACTCAGTAGAATGTCATACTAGGGCCAGTTTTAGACAGGAGCCAATTAATTTACCAGCATGCATCCCCAGGTTTAGTTTAGTTAAAGAATAATTCCAGGCATGGCTATATTATACTTAGATACCTTGGTCTAGGTTGGACCAATGCAGAGGCAGAACTAGAACCTTTAGGGCGGCAGTGCAAGAAACTATAAAGGCCCCCCTCGCCCCTGACTGGGGCCCTTCCCACTGATCCCAGGGCCCTTTACGCCCATCGTGGGACCCTTTTTTTACAGTTCCACAGCAGGCCACCTACCTGTTGTTTTGGGGTCCCTCCTCTGTGGTGGAACACCAGAGTACAGTTGAAAGTGCGACCTTTGTGACCCTGGTAGTTCCGTCACACGTGTGAGCAGTTTTGTTTTTTTTGTTACCATTTTTTTTTTTTTTTTACAATTGTATTTTTTATTATTTTTTACATATTGTTGTTGCTAGTGTGGGAGATCTGGATGGATAGAGAGCGGGGGCTGCTCCATGCAACTGCTGTCCAGCTCTCCTGCCTTTCACTTCCGCTGCTCCATGCCGCTGCTGACCGGCTCTCCCACCTCCCCCTCCCACTGGCTGCAGCTGCTGCTAGTGGGGAAGATCTGGATGGATGGAGAGAGGGTGATCTGCTCCATGCAGCTGCTGGCCAGCTCTCTCACCGCCCCCTCCCGCCGGCTGCAGGCACTGCTAGTGCGGGAGGCCACTGGATGGATGGAGAGCAGAGGGGCTGGTAAACATGTGTTTACCAGCCCCCTTCCTTTCCTGAAAGAACACAGACAGCGATCACAGTACTGATTGCTTCTGTATTCATTAATCACTGACAAATAGTAAACTGTGTTTACCATTTGTCAGTTTGTGAATGAAATATAGTAAACACTGTCTACTATTTTTCATGCTATGAATGAATAGGAGTCTCTATACAGACTCCTATCTCATTCATTCACAGTGCAGAAAGGGACTAAAAAGAGACAGAGGTCTGTTTAGACCCCTAATGTCTCTCCAAAGCCCCCCCGCCCAAAAGGAAAAAAAAATAAAAATAAAAATTAAAAACATTAAATTGTACCTGTACAAAAAAAAAGTTGTAACAAAAAAAAGTCGTTAGTAAGAGCCCTTTCACACGGGCAGGCTCTGTAAAGCAGGTCCACCTGCTCAGCGGGACATCTGTCCGCTATACAGAGTGAACAGGGACACAGCCCGCTCTCCTCTATGGAGCAGTTGGATGGAAACTGACCACCTGTCCATTCCCATCAGACTGCCATTCTCTGATCCGCCAGACAGAGGGGGAATAGATTCGCTGGTGGTGGGTGTCAACAGACAGGAAGGGGTGGTACAAATTGAGATGGGGGGGCTTCCAATTTTAATCTTACCTAGTACAGCACAAAACCAAAATACACCAGTTTTAGTATGTAAGTCATCCACCTATCAAATAAATGTCCAAATTGTTCTGTGGATCCTTTGAGGATGCACACTTTCATTGTTTTGGAGTGTTGGGGCTACAATATACATGAGTTCCATAGCCTTCATCTTTGACTAGGTAGGGTGAGCAAATGATTTGTAGAAATTGCTGTGGTGTATATGAAATGCTCCTGTTCTGTGGTACAGAGGATGATGGCAAGCTCACAAAAGATGGCAGAGTAAGGGACAAGTATGTATGTGCACCTTGGATGTAGAGGGGAACAAGGGGAAATGGACACATTTGAAATTCTGGACTAAAAGAAGAGAAGAGCCTGCTATTCATCAGTGGCTCCCTTTCCCTCCAAGTCTTCCACATCCCCTTTTATACTTTTTTTAGACTTCCTAGTTCCTACCGATACTTTTTCTGCCCACAACCCCCCCTCCCATTTCTTTATCATCGCTATCTCTCCATATTTATTTGGAAAACAGATATATAAAGTGCAGGCAATGAGACGCCTGTCTTTTAGGTTGCCTCATGTACTAGCTGGTATTGTGCAAACAGTCTTCCTCTAATGTTCTTAATTATAATGTCTAGTATTGTTCTTTATAAGACTGCTAAATAAATAAAAACTGATTTTTTTTTTTTTTAAATGTAAAAAAATAGGAAGAGGATCAGTAGGATATAAAATAATAATAGAATGAATAACTGAAATGTGAGAAAGTGGAAAGGATAAAAGAATGAATAACCAAAATGTGAGAAAGTGGAAAGGATGATGAGAGAGAAAGTGATAAAGTCACAAAAAAAAGAAAGAAAAAAAAAGAGAACCGGGGCTTCATGTACACGGGACGTTTTTACAACCTCTCCTGAACGATTTAACTTGACAGATAGTAACCCGCATTTAAAACGTCTGTTTTGCCGCATTTACATGCCGCGTTCAGCGGCATTTTGCTGTGTTTGCGTTTAGAAGCATACAAACGAAATGCGGCCAAATGCGAGTTACCACGTTTATAAGCGTTTGGAGCTGTTATCTTATCAGTACATGTACACAGGGTTGTTTATAGTCGTTTCTAGGCAGTTGCATTTAGAGGCTTTTTTTGGAAAGCAAAAAAATGAGTTCAGAAGCTGAGTTTAGAGGCATTTCAAGCGCCAAATGCTTCTAAACGCGGTTAACCGCGGTAACTCACGTTTAGCCGCATTTCATTTACAGGTTTTTTTTTCATTTTTGGCTATTTAAAAAAAACATAGCTAAACGCGTCATGTAAATGTGGCAATACTGACTTTTTAAACGTAGGTTACTATCCGTCAAGTTGAATCGTTCAGGAGGGGTTGTAAAAACATCCCGTGTACATAAGCCTTATAGGAGTTATTGACAAAACATGAAGTCAAATTAAAACCAAGCTAGAGAAGTTGTGGAAAGTGAAATAGAAACTCATGGCTCTGCTACAGCAGAATAGGTATGTACACTTCCTATTCCTCTGCACTTGGTCTGATTGCTCAGTCAACAGGACAAAGTTGTATTTTAGAGTATATTTAAACACAAAAACAAAAATGTAATATATTACAAATTACCAATCATTGGATGTGGTGGCTGCATTTTTCTTTCTTTTAGGCTTTTTTCGTTTCTTTTTACCAGTAGCCCACTTTCTGTCCTAGAATGACAACGCACTTCACTGCTTTGTATCTATGGAGCATCTATGGAGTATCAGCATTGTCACCTGTTCTTCTGATTTATAGGGCGTACACACGGTCGGACTTTGTTCGGACATTCCGACAACAAAATCCTAGGATTTTTTCAGACGGATGTTGGCTCAAACTTGTTTTGTCTACACACGGTCGCACAAAGTTGTCGGAAAATCCGATCGTTCTAAACGCGGTGACGTAAAACACGTACGTTGGGACTATAAACGGGGCAGTGGCCAACAGCTTTCATCTCTTTATTTATTCTGAGCATGCGTGGCACTTTGTCCGTCGGATTTGTGTACACACGATCGGAATTTCCGACAACGGATTTTGTTGTCGGAAAATTTTATCTCCTGCTCTCCAACTTTGTGTGTCGGAAAATGGAAAATGTCCGATGGAGCCCACACACGGTCGGAATTTCCGACAACACGCTCCGATCGGACATTTTCCATCGGAAAATCCGACCGTGTGTACGGGGCATTAGACTATAAAAATACCTCCTCCTCTCCTTATCTCTACCACATAAAGGGGTGTTGTCTTGAAGCTCACAGAAGATAGCTGAGAAAACTGAAAACATTGATATAGAGGTATTGAACCCAAAACCAAACATATTGAAGCTTACTAATCATTAGATGTGGTGGCTACATTCATTTTCTTTTATAGGCTTTGTCCCCTCTGTTTTCAGCTGGTGATCTGGCCAGTAACACTCCTGTATTAGAGTGTCTCCACTCTAGATGAAGGAGCAACGGAGATACCTTTGGACAGCAGCATTGTCAGTCTGGAGAAAGGGTAGTGTTAGATGCACTAAAAGATTTAGATACACTAATTCAAGCCAAACTCCAGCTCACAGTTTTTATGCAGTTACAGAAACATTTTTCCCTTTTGGATAAAGGTTTTACCTAAATAAATAAATGTTTATCATTGTAAGCTCCTCTGTCAGTAGTAAGTGGTTTGTCTCAACCCTCTAACTGCTACAACTGCAGGACAGCTAGTTCTGTTGAAAAACAACAGACTTACTGGCCAGATCATCAGGTGAAGATAAAAGAAAGAAAGCCTAAAAAGAAGACTAATGCAGTCACTACATGTAAGAATTTGAAAACTGTAATAAATGTTGGCCTTTGGATTTAATATCACTTTAGGTGCAGAGAAAGTTACAGGGATACTGGATTTCTATCATGGTCAACAAGTCATTTTCTGTGTTTGCAGAAAATGTACCTAACCTGAATAAAGAAAGCTAGTACAGCCACCATAACTAAGGACTTATAAGCTGCAAAACATTACATTTTTGATCTTGGGTTTCGATATACTGTACTTTAATGTTATTAATAATGTCACCACTTGCTCTGTACCTACACTGATCACTCAGTTGCCAGCACAGGATAAGCACATACTTGCCAACTGACTCGAATTTCCCAGGACATTCCCGGGATTTAGACCTTTGTCCTGGTCTCGCCGTTTCCAAGGAAATTGCAGTTTTCCCAATAATTTTTTTTCCGCCGCCGCTAGAGGTCCGCGGCCAGCTCTGAATTGTCTCCGCCAGCCGCCATTTTACAGAAGACCAGCTATAGTGAGGAAGAAACAAGAGGTGGAACCCAAGCTCCGCCTCTTGGTTCTTCACTTCCACCTCCACGAGCTGGTCTTCTGTAAATGGCGGAGACCAAATCTCCAGAGCGTCGGTACCGGAGTGCAGCTTGTACACTGGGTGAAGAGGGGGAACACCTGATGTAAGCAAAGGAAGGACTCCGTTTTGGGGACACCTGATGTAAGGAGGGACTCCACTCTGGGGACACATGATGTAAGGAGGGACTCCGCTCTGGGGACACCTGATGTAAGGAGGGACTCCGCTCTGGGGACACCTGATGCAAGGAGGGACTCTGCTCTGGGGACACCTGATATGAGGGACTCTGCTGGGAATGCCTGGTGTAAGGAGGGACTCTACTGGGGACACCTGATGTAAGTAGGTACTCCGAGAGGACACCTGATGTAAGGAGGGACTCCGCTGGGAATGCCTGATGTAAGGAGTGACTCCGCTGGGAATGCCTGATGTAAGGAGGGACTCTGCTGGGGACACCTAATGTAAGGAGGGACTCCGTTGAGGACACCTGATGTAAGGAGAGACTGCTAGGAATGTCTGGTGTAAGGAGGGAATCTGCTGGGGACACCTGATGTAAGGTGGGACTCTGCTGGGAATGCCTGGTGAAAGGAAGGACTCTGCTGGGGACACCTGATGTAAGGAGGGACTCTGCTGGGGACACCTGTTGGCATCTGGTGGCAGGCAACGTGGCAAGTGACATACTCAGAGCTCCCACTGATTCTGCATTATGGTGAGTTGAATGATTTAATTTTATATTACAATGTAATAATAAAAATAATGCGCTTCAATCATCCTGACACCATAACAACAATGGTGCCAGGATGATTGAAGCACCAACACCAGGTGTTCGGGGTATCTTTATCTGCTGATTGTTAAACTTTATGGAATACACATATTGCTATTGTGGTGTAGGATCTGGGCCTGCTTTCCCTCCATCCCTCTTTCTTTCTTTCTTTCTCTCTCCTTCCCTCCTTATTTCTTTCTCCCTCCATCCATCCATCGTTCATCTCAGACGCAATCCACACCTTATTTGAACCACGCCCCCTTTAAGCCACGCCCAATATTTTATTTAAACCACGCCTGTTTTTCACTGCATTTTTCTTCCCCCACTACAACATGCCTAAAAATGAATCATTCGCCCCCTCATTATAATAAGACTGCACCTACAGACAAAAAAGTGTCCCTATAAATTTTTTAGAACGGTGTGTGGGTAAATTCGCGCACAGGGTACAAGTACAGAAGCTCCTGTTGACGTCTGATAAAACGCGTAGGGTGGGGTTACGAACATCTTGCGTCACCTCCGATCAGCCGAGAATAGGTTTCTGACAGCATCCATTCACTCATGTTTTCATGCTTATAATATTTATACAAAATGTGAGTACTTTTTTCGTTTAACAAATAAATACATTTTAAAACGGTTTTATGCTATGGGCATCCCTTCTCTTCCACATGATGAACAAATAAAATGTCCTTAACAACATTTAAAGCAGAGATCAGGGCTGTCAAGGATTGCTACACAGTGGCAGATACTGTGATCGCGCAGTACCCTTGTGGGGGTGAGGCTATTTGGTGAGTGCATGCACATTAGGAGCACGGATAAGGAGCACCATCACTAGCTGGCACCTAAACAAAAAGTTTTTTAAAAATGTTATTCCTCAGCAAGCACTGGACTTTATTCTTGAGCATAAGTCACTAAGTGTATAGCTCATTTGTCTACTCCGAACACTTTCTGAGCACTAGGCACTTTTGACAAATGCACTTTTATTAAGTTATTTCCACTGTTAAGTATATATATTAATTTCTTGTAGAATGTATTATTAAATATTTTGGTTAATTTTATGATATTCTAATCACACTATTGGGAATAGCATACATTTTAGTTCACAGGGATTTATATTTCAATAAGCACACTTTTTTCTACTGGTTAGACAGCCAGAGGGTGTAACACATCTTGGACACATTTCTTTATACTAAAACACAACCAGCTTTAAAATATTAGGAGTTTGCCAGTTTACCCTTTCTGTTTGCCGATACCATTTTGTTAAGCGGCAGCCAGAGGGTGCAACACAACCTAGACACATTTTCTTACATCAGTTAAATTTTAGGTATACACCTCTATATTACCAAATAGTTTCACATTTGAACAACAGTTTTTACCCCAATACCAGCACCGGTCTTATACAGAGGATTTAATACCGTTACAGGACAGAAATCATTGGTGTTTCCTTTATGCACACGTATTCCTCTTTCTGAAATTCAGACGTGGATATTAGGGGGTAACACACCTGAATATTATTTCACGAGACACCACACCCTGTGGAGAGTATATGTACATTGATGCTGATATCTATCCATGTACCCCCCCTTTTGATTTGGATGTAGCCATTAGAGGATAGCATATCTGTATATTGGTTTTAAAGTATCACACCCTGCTGGGGGTGTACACACACACTGGTTTAGGTACCTCCTGCTGACAATTCATCATCTATACAGAACTTACAAGTTTCCATTACAACATTCTTTTGGCATTCTGTTTATTAATCTCCTAACCATTCACACCTGGTTTTGGAGGACTGCAGAGGGTGTAACACAGCAGCTTTATTACAAAACACTCTTTTTCTCAATCAGAACAGCTCTACACCTACATCCTCCTATACATTGTTTGACAATGTTGGCAACTATGTAAGCACTGTATATTAATGTTATTAATAATGTTACCACCACTTCCTCTGTATTTACACTGGTCACTTTATTGACATCTCAGGACAAGCGTGGGTATATTAATGTTATTAATAATGTTACTACCACTTCCTCTAAGCGGGGTATTTTAATGTTATTAATAATGTTACTACCATTTCCTCTGTACCTACACTGATCACTCAGTCAGCATAAGACTAGTGTCATACAGTATATTGATGCTACAGCCTTGCACAGTCATTTAGTGGAGTTCCCAGCAAAGCATTTCTTTATTACATTTTTACATGTATTTGGGTACATATAGTATATTGCTTTTTGTAAAGTGAATAATTGTTACAACAGTTTCTCAAATTTATTTTTCTCAAAAATACCTTCAGGGAAGTACAACTGATTGTTTAGATTTTACTATTTAATAACTATTATTATATCACAGCAGTGTCGGCCGCTCCATTAGGGGCGCAGGGGCGCAGGGGCGCAGCCCCCCTAATCCATGCACCCGGCAGGGCGCCGGACCTATGGATTTCAATGGAGTTTTGTTTTCTTAGAAGCACATGATTATAGCCTGAGGCTCTAATTGGCTTCAAAAAAGGGTGTGCTCGGGGAGCAGGGCACTGCGCCCGGAGCCCACCCAGTTGTGTGACATTAGTGAATAATATTTGCTAATATCTACCTGCTTCTCCTCCTGGCCAATCAGAAAGTGGGTCCTGAGACCAGGGGGTCTTAGGACTCCCAGCCAATCGAGTCTGAGGACCCACTTCCTGTTCAGTCGGGAGGAGAAGCAATGGCCCCGGCTCTTCCCTCAGCAAGCTGGAGCAAAGAGCAGTGGGCAGAGGGGCAGCAGGGGCCGCTTTGAGGAGCCCTACCCCGCATCCAGCACTACCTCGTCATCGAAAGGTAAGGCCACAGATTGCCACCTTCCCGTCTGACCTGCCCCGAGGGGGGGTTTGTTTGCCAGCTCCCCCCAAAAAATATTGAGCACCAGCCGCCACTGCATCACAGGAATGTTGTAACTGGAGGTTACAGCAGAGCAACAACTACAGTTGGGAAAATAAGTATTTCATATCCTGCAGATTTTGTAAGTTTGCTCACTTACAAAGAAAATAAGAGTCTGTATTTTTTATCATAGGTGTATTTTTTTATTTTGATTTTGTAAGTTTGCTCACTTACAAGGAAATTAAGGGTCTGTAATTTTTATCATAGGTGTATTTTAAATGATAGAGACAGAATTTCAACCAAAAAGTTTGAAAAAAAACACGATACAAATGTTATAAATTGAGTTGCATTTCCGTGAGTAAAATAAGAATTTGATCCCTTACTGACCAACAATAATTCTGGCTCCCACAGACTGGCTACAGTATGTGCTCAGGTGGTACACAGATTAGTCCTGTCAATTTAAGAAGGTGCTCCTAGCGGTCACTCGTTATGTGTATAAAAGACACCTGTCCACAGAATCTCTTTCTTCCATTCAAACCCTCCATCATGGGCAAGACCAAATAGCTGTCAAAGGACGTCAGGGACAAGATTGTAGACCTGCACAAAGCTGGAATGGGCTACAAGACCATCAGCAAGAAGCTTGGTGAGAAGGAGACAGTTGTTGGAGCGATTATTCGCAAATGGAAGAAATACAAAATAACCATCAATCGCCTTCGGTCTGGAGCTCCATGCAGAATTTCGCTTCATGGGGTAAGGATGATCCTAAGAAAAGTGAGGGATCAGCCCAGAACTACCCAGGAGGAGCTTGTGAATGATCTCAAGGCAGTTGGGGCCAAAGTTACCAAACAAACCATTTAAATCCGTGCCTACAGTCAAGCACGAAAGTGGAAACATTATGCTTTGGGGATGTTTCTCTGCTAAAGGTACAGGCTGACTTTGCCACATTGAGTGCCAATGGATGGGACCATGTCTTGTAAAATCTTGGATGAGAACCTCCCTCAGCCAGAACACTGAAGATGGATCGTGAATGGGTCTTCCATTATAACAACGACCCAAAACATACCACCAAGGCAACAAAGGAGTGGCTCAAGAAGAAGCACATTAAAGTCATGGAGTGGCCTTAATCCCATAAAACATTTGTGGAGGGAGCTGAAACTTGGAGTTGCCAAGCGACAGCAAAGAAACCTTAAGGATTTAGAGAAGATCTGTAGAGAAGAGTGGACCAAAATCCCTCCTGAGATGTGTGCAAACCTGGTAACCAACTACAAGAAACGTCTTACTTCTGTGCTTGCCAACAAGGGTTTCTTCACCAAGTAGTAAGTCATGTTTTGCTTGGGGATCAAATAATTATTTTACTCACTGAACTGCAGCTCAATTTATATGTATATTTATGTGTTTTTTCTGGATTTTTGGTTGATATTCTGTCTCTATCATTTAAAATACACCTATGATAAAAAAATATAGACCCTTAATTTCCTTATAAGTGGCAAGCTAAAAAATCTGCAGGGGATCAAATAATTATTTTCTCTATTGTATATACATAATAAATCTGTAACTCATTTTACCTGTCCAAACTTTGCCACATGATTCCCAAACCTGCGTCACACTACAGAGCCTGATTGGTGACAATATTATTCATTATTTCAGTTTTTTAAGCTGTGTTACCTTATGCCCTCCAAACTATGAATGAACATTAGCCTACTGCTAAGACCATATCTGTGCTCTGCTCCTGCACTCCTCCTTTTCTAGCTCCCAGGGCCTGCAAACATAAGGGACTGGCCACCTTGTGCAGTACAACACGGTCTGAATGTATTATAAAGTAGAACTTCCCTCCCTCAGCTGTGCAAGAAAAGAAAATATACAGATAAAAGGACAGATCCTAGACAGTAGTGCTACCAGCGTTTTTTTAATAACGTTGTTTTAGGCATCATGCACACTGGACGTTAAAATAACATTACAAAAACGTCAGTAGCTTTGCAGTGAGTTTTTCCACTTTTTTCCACTTTTTTCAACGTTTTTGCAATGGCGTTTTTTAACATTTATTAGCGTTTTTTAGCATGTTTCCGTGTTAGCGTTTTAGTGTTTTTTTTTTTTTTTCCAATGGATCAAAAATGTTAAAAAATGCTGGTGAGCAAAATTTTTGAGCGTTTATCAACGTTTATCAGCGTTTATCCGCGTTACAGCATTTTTACAGCTGAAAAACGTTTCTCAGAACCCACTAGTTTTGGGGTTTTTTTACTGCTCAAAAACGTTACTGCCCAAAACTGCTGATAACAGTGTGCGTGGACCCATAGGATAACATGATGTCGAGTTTAATGACTGTAGGAAAAAACATCTACAGCCAAAAACAGCTGTTGTTAAAACGTCCAAAAACGTCCAGTGTGCATGAGGCCTTAATAATTACCTGGAATGAAAAGGTTTTACTTTTTTTTATTTTTTTTTACATTTCCTGGACTTTGCATCCTTTATCTGTGGGACCAGATTCAAATGCAGAAATTAATGTTTAAAGAAGACAATCACTGCTACCACCAATTATTTGTCTTCATCATTGTCATCCTCCAATGACAGTCACCTCTTTCAACTGTTTGAGGCAGTGATGTCATTTGGAGGGATGCAGAATTGGTTCAGCTTTCCTGCTTTGGATTAGTATGTATAGAGTTGGAAAACATCCACTGCCTTAGGGAATAGTGTCTGTTATTTACACAGTTAATGTCCTTCATGACAGATTCTCTTTAATTTAACAGACAGACAGTGTACAAATATTTATTTCACCACATGCTATGTTGAAACCTGGACTGCATGGCAAAAAAGGTGAGAGTCATTTAAAATTGAATGTGTTTTTTCACCCCATGACTAACTCTCCTTTGTCTGGAATAACTTCCGATTGCCTTACAGCAAAAATGATATCTGTGCCAGAGGTGGAAAGGTCAAGTATAGTGCCGTGACTTAGAAAGGCACACACTCTATTAATTACATATCCTTCTGTGCAATTAAAACATAAATACCTACAATTGCTAATGGGATGTATAGTGCTGTATATATTTTCTTTATTTTTTAATTATGTCCTAGGGCTAAAAAGAAAAATGCGTGTGTATTTTGGTCTGGAAATATGAAATATTGCACATGAACATTATATCATGAACATTACAAAACAAAGCAGAGAAGGCACTTTTTCTGGGACAACATAGAACCAGGGAGCATAGAAAGAAAGGCAATCGCTGGGGTTGATTGTACAGACTCCTCATAAATTGCACCATAAACCTTAAATACCTGAGTCCAGAAAGGTCATATTCTCTCACACTCCCACAAGATGTGTAAATAGGTCCCTAAAGCTGATCCACAACGCCAACAGGAGGCAGGGGTGGACGGAAAGATCTTCTGTAGTGTTGATGGATCCCTACAGCAGCGTGATAGGACCTTAAAATGTATTTCTTCAGAGTAGCAGGAAATCGTGGAACGATGTCATCCAGTCTGCCCTTGAAAACTCCTCTCCCAGTTCCAAGGACCAAATCCTTGTGTAATTTGGTAACTCATCGTGTGTGAGTGAATTAAGCAATAAAGGGAGGAGAGTAGATATCTGGGCAATTCATGGAGGGAACACAGCCGTTCAAATTCAGAACTCGCACGAACTCCACTTGTCATCTTTTACAAAACAGCTATTTCTTTCCTCTCATACCAATCGCTCTTAGGCTGGATTCACACCTATGCAGTTTTAGTGCTTTTTGCATTTTGCAGATTTGCACTACAGCCCATTTAACATGGTTTCCTATGGAACACGCTCTTTAGTGCAAATCTGCAAAATGCAAAAAGCACAAAAAATGCATAGGTGTGAATCAGGCCTAAGAGCGATTGGTATGAGAGGAAAGAAATAGCTGTTTTGTAAAAGATGACAAGTGGAGTGTGGTGAGCCAGTCTCCTGGTCCTGCAGGGACCACTGGGGTTCCCGGTTGAGGATGAATGAACATATTTGCATGATGTACCAGCCAAACCGTTATGCATTTTTATACTTTTAAACACTGTAATAAAAGATTGATGACAATAATAATATGGTTCACATACTATTGCCCTAAAAGTCCCATGGGAAATTACCGTGGAGAATTTGTAGATAGATAGGGATGTTGGTAAGTATGCACACCTTGCTGCCACCACTTTTCTTCATTTAGTAACCCTATTGCTTGTGTTAGGACAGTAAAATTATCACCAAGAAAAACACACAGTAATTCACTATTTACTAAGTAAAAATCGTTTGTTTTAAAAATGGAAATAGACTGCATCTGAGCACCACATACCAAAAAAAGCTATTTGATTCTTTTTTAACTTCTTGCCGACCACCGCACGTACATTTACTGCGGGGAGGTGGCTCCTCTGCGCAAAATCACATACAGATACATGTTTTCGCACTTCCGAGTCAATGACCCATTCCCGCTGTGATTGGACCCACCGATCGTTCCCGACAGAGGCAACGTAAACAAGGCAGATCACTGTTCTGTTAGTAGGGAAGACAGAGACCCTGTGTTTCTGCTAAGCAGGGACACAGATTTCTGTCTTCCCACAGTTAAAGCACCCCCCCCCACAGTTAGAAAGCACTCCCTAGGAACACATTTAACCCTTTGATCGCCCCTGATGTTAACACCTTCCCTGCCAGTGTCATTAGTAGAGTGACAGTGCATATTTTTTTAGCACTGATCACTGTTTTGGTGTCACTGGTCCCCAAAAGTGTGACTTCGCCCTGGTTCACATTTTGGTGTGCGATTTGACATGTCAAATCGGCGGCAATTGCCAGAAATGGCACAGTAGTAATTGGTGCGACGCTGCATTTGCAGCGCTGCACCGATTTCAAAAAGTAGTTTCTGTACTAGTACTATGTGATTTCCATTGACATCTGTGCAGAAACCCGCAGATGTCTGTAAGATCGGGACTGTCTGTCTGTGAAATGCGGGAGTGAAATCGTGCGAGTTCAGCTTCATTCCCGCAGCTCAGTATGAACCAGGGCTTCGTGTCTGATTTGTCCGCCGCAATGACGCAGTCCCGCTATAAGTTACTGAACGCCACCGTTACTAGTAAAAAATATATATAAATAAATAAATAAACAAAAGTATCCCATGGTTTGTAGACGCTGTAACTTTTAGGCAAATCAATCAATTTACGCTTATTGGGATTTTTTTTACCAAAAACATGTAGCATGTGGCCTAAATTGATGAAGAAATTTAATTTTTTTTTTACGTTTTTTTCATTGGATATGTTTTATAGTAGAAATTAAAAAAAAAAAAATTCAAAATTGTTGGTCGTTCTTTGTTTATAGCGCAAAAAATAAAAAACGCGGAGGGGATTAAATACCACCTAAAGAAAGCTCTATTTGTGGGAAAAAAATGATATACATTTTATTTGGGTACAGAGTCGCATGAACAGTAGAAAGAACCGGCATCACTGAAATCCTTGAAGTGTAGTTTATTGGTACATCAGAGTGACAATAAAACAAGCGTCACAAGACTGCAAAATTGTCAGTTAAAGTAACGTAGTGCCGTGTTACACAAAATTGCCTGGTCTGGATGAGGAAGGAAATATTCCTGAGTTGAAGTGGTTTAGTTGTCCCCTAATTGACTGCATGATACTCTAAGGCTAATCACCGATGATGTAAGAGACTGCAACATTTCCAAAAAGACTTTTCACTTTCTTCATATTCATTTACACTTCATAGGTTCATGAGTAATACATCCTTCCTCTGCCGCTGGCTAACTGTTGCCATGTTGCTTTAAAAGAGCAATGTGACTCTGGTGTGTAATATTGTGTTTCAAGGATGCTTGATACATGGAAACTGATATGTCATGGAAAATTGATTGTGAAAATCAAGAAAAAAACAAAATTATGACCAAAGCTTTGTTACAGCTCATTGTTTTAGGAAAAAAAATTCCATATCCATAAAAATATTCCATAGTTTGTAGACGCTATAACTTTTGCGCAAACCGATCAATATACGCTTATTGGGATTTTTTTACCAAAAATATGTAGCAGAATACATATTGGCCTAAATTGATGAAGAAATTAGATTTTTTACATTTTTTTATTGGATATGTTTTATAGCAGAAAGTAAAAAATTGTTTTTCTTTTCACAATTGACAGTCTTTTTTGTTTATAGCGCAAAAAATAAAAAAACGCAGAGGTGATCAAATACCCCTAAAAGAAAGCTCTATTTGTGGGGAAAAAGGGACATCAGTTTTATTTGGGTACAGCATCGTACAACTGTGCAATTGTCAGTTAAAGTGACACAGTGGCGTATCGCAAAAAATGGCCTGGTCATGAAAGGGGGTAAACCTTCTGGAGGCTTTATTTTGCTGAGAAATCATCTTAAAAAACACCCCCCTAGTATTTATGGCCATCTTGAGTAAGGGCAGGTGATTCATGTAGCATTTACTTCCTGGAATTCATCTGCCCTTAGCTCAGGCATGCAGGCAGGGAGGTGTGCTTAGCTGAGAAAGCCCCTTCTCTCCTGAAGACTCCTAAAATGTATGATATTATTTGCCTAGGCCTGGCAACCAGGAAGTAACTGAATAAATGTAAATAAATAGTTTAAAACAAGCAAATATAATATACTTGTCTATCTATTTACTAATGCTAGCAGTATAAGGATTTTTAAAGTCACTGTT
This sequence comes from Lithobates clamitans, assembly GCA_037952925.1. Taxonomy (NCBI): domain Eukaryota; kingdom Metazoa; phylum Chordata; class Amphibia; order Anura; family Ranidae; genus Lithobates; species Lithobates clamitans. The sequence continues at coordinate 1,334,838 of JBBGZY010000780.1, read as the reverse complement.
CATTGAGAGAGTGAAGTTCTGCTTTAAGGAGTGGCCCCTTTTGAGCCCTCCCTTGATCATACACCTGTCCTTAGTTTATGCATGCAAACAGGAGGGTATGCTTAGCCAGGGCCGAAACTAGGGGGGGGAAGGGGGGGCAGATGCCCCGGGTGCCAAATTGTCTGCAGTGCTGGCACTAGCTGGGATTTGGGAGGTTGGATCAGGCTGGACTGACCCGGCTGATTGATCTACAGTAACTGTGAAATACAATTGAAATACAATTAAAAAACTAGAAGCAATTTTGATCTTGTTTTAGAGTACTTCATGACAATACTGTATGCTTCATAAGGGGCAGATCTACCGTGTTGACAATTTTTCCTCAGTAATCTTTCATTAAAAAGGATTAAAGAATAGTTTCAGGCTCAGTTCACACCTAATACCGATGCGGCTCCCAGCAGAGGTTCTGTGCGTCCTGGTTCATTGTTTCAGGTCTGATTTCAGCCCCCATTTTTGGCTGAATTTGGACGTGAAATGGACCAAAAGACGCACAGGGCTCCTGTGCAAATTCACACCGGAGCCGCATCAGAGATATGTGTACCGACTTCATAGAGAGAGGATCACAATCTCTAACCTTAATAACAAAAAAAGGGCTGTTAGAAATATTACTTAGAAATATTACTCTTTAATAGCTCGGAATCAGTGCTATCAAAAGGAGTGACAAAATTGAATAAAAACAGATGTGCCATTGTAATCCTAAAACTGAGCGTTACTACTGCTCTTTATTATATAATGAAAGTTAAAATGTTTATTTTCACTTTTTATGAAGGATAAACTGAGATTGTTCTGATTCTATGAACCTTTAACCTAAGCCAGTGAATGTCATAGAGCCTTATCAGGGATGTTTAGACTGTTCTGTATTATGATATCCATCCAAAAGATTTTAATCTGATATTTTGTCTTGACAAAAGCATGAACATCCACCTTCATCACTATAATAATCTCCCCCTGCATGGGCCTTGCTCTTATCAGAGCCTCAAAGGAAGATACATCATCTTAAGTAAAGCCATTACTGCTCCTTTATTGCTTACCATATGTATCCAATATAAAGGGAGCTTTTTACTACCCTTACGAAGTGTGTAATACAAACACTAGCTGAATTACTGCACAACCGTAGCTAGTAAATGTCTTATAATAAAATCAGACAAATGGAGAGGAACATGATTTTTTTTTTTTTAATTCAGTTTGGTGACTGGTCTGGTCTGGAGCAAGTTCCGTTATCAGAGTTTAGGAAGTTATCACAATCCAACGTCTTTTTGTTTGTAATTTCCTGCCAATATAATGATGCCAGATACAAGAAACCATTAACCATGGCGGTTTGTAATGGAAATAGAATATTTATTGGTGGAGGCAGTGCTTTCTGATGTGTCGAGTAATGCCGCGTACACACTTTTCGACGGACTAGGTCCGGCGGACTTTTCGACGGACTTTCCAATGGACTTTCCGACGGACTTTCGAATGAACAGACTTGCCTACACACGATCATCCAAAGTCCGATGGATTCGTACGTGATGACGTACGACCAGACTAAAATAAGGAAGTTTGTAGCCAGTAGCCAATAGCTGCCCTAGGGTCGGTTTTCGTCCGTCAGACTAGCATACAGACGAGCGGACTTTTCGACCATCGGAAAGATTTGAAACATGTTTTATTTCTAGGTCCGTCTGACTTTTGGGAAAAAAATGTCCGCTGGAGCCCACACACGGTCGAATTGTCAGACGGAGTCCGGTCCGCGCACCTAGTCCGTTGAAAAGTCTGCTTGTGTGTATGCGGCATAAAAGGAATTACATCATTTTCTCTTTACATTTACCAGGTTGTGTGGCAACTTCTGTGTTTGTTGATAGTGGGGTTCCACTTTTACCAAAGCTGGTCATACACTAGTAAATTTTCAAATGAATGTTTGAGCCAACAATCATACGAAAGTTTGTATGAAAATTTGCAGTACATTCGATGACTGGCAAATGCCCAAAAGTACTTCAAAATTGTATTTGCTTTTACCTTTCGATTTTGGAATGAATGGACTTTAAAGAATGAAAACCACATTCACTGTTAGAAATTCTGTTGCTTGAGAAAGATTTTCCATCCGGCTTCTTTTGAATTTGTCATCAATGTGGTAAAAAAAAACAAACGTTGATTTGACCTCACCAACGTTTAGAACAGAGGTCTCCAAATTAGAAAAGTTCCTAAAATAAAAATTTTTAAATAAAATTCTACTAATGCATGGCCAGCTTAAAGCAGTATTAATCGCTTCCATACAGAGCGAATTCCGACATTCCTCTCCTACATGTAAATATCATCATTTTTTTTGCTAGAAAAAAAACAAAACACTAAAGTTAGCCCAGTTTTTTTGTGTAATGTGAAAGATGATGTTACGCTGAGTAAATAGATACCTAACATGTCACACTTTAAAATTGCGCACACTCGTGGAATGGCACCAAACGTTGGTACTTAAAAATCTCTATAGTCTACGCTTTAAATTTTTACAGGTTACCAGTTTAGAGTTACAGAGGAGGTCTTGTGGTAGAATTTTTGCTCTGGCTCTAACGTTCGTGGTGATATCTCACGTGTGTGGTTTGAACGTCCTTTACATATGCAGACACGACCTACATATGCATTCGCTTCTGCGTGCGAGCACGAGGGGACAGAGGCGCTTTAATTTTTTTAAATAAATGTTATTGTTTATTTAATTTTTTTTCTTTTCAAACTTTCCCTTTGTTTTAATTTTATTTATTTTTTTTACCATTTTTAGGGATGTAAACATCCCTTGTAATAGGAATAGGGCATGACAGGTCCTCTTTATGGAGAGATCTGGGGTCTATAAGTTCCCTTATTTCTCCTCTAGACTGGAAAGCCTGAGATAAAAACAAAAAACAAAACGATCTCAGGCTTTCCAGCTGAACACACGGAAGTGTTTACAACTGCCGGGGCCAGACGTGACGTCATAAGGTCGCATCCAGCCTTCAAGAGTTATAGAGATGACTGGGGACCATATGGTCCTCGGTCAGCTCTATGATAAACTTCCACCGCCAGCAGATTCCTTCTCCGGCTCGCCGATCGCAAGGTCGAGCCGGTAGACGCACGGGGACATTGGACGTCCCCTTCTGCCGCCTGTAAAAAAATGTAAGTGGCTGAACTGCCACTATGATTGTTTTTACGGTGCATGGAATCGCCAGCAGAAAGAAAAGATATCTGAATGATGCCTGTAGCTGCAGGCATCATTCAGATATCTCCACTAAAAGCCCAAGACATCATATGACGTTCAGAGGTATGGAAAGGGTTAAACCCCAAACCAAAAATGACAAATTATTAGATGTGGTGGCTGCATCGAGTTTATTTTCTTAGGTTTTTTCCCCTTCTATTTTCACCTGTTGACCTGGCCAGTAACGCACCTCCTGGATTAGAGTACTCTGGATGAAGAAGCACAGGGGGTACCTTTGGACAACAGCATTGTCAGTCTGCGGGCTGGGGGAGTGTTAGATGTACTAGCAGGTTTAAATACACTAACAAACTGAAACCAAACTCATGCTCATGCTGCAGTTACACAAGCAGTTAGACTCCATTCACATTTACGTTTTAGGATCTCTGCCCACAGAAATTCTGCCCGCGATCTCAAATTGCAGTGCAATCGCAAAGCGCATGTTCAGGTGTTATTCATTTTCAATGGCACGTAAAACACGGTGTGGTTTTGCTGCAATTATCACACACAAATTGGGCAATGTGCAAAGCTTGTCGCCCAAAAGATTCTCCTGCTCCTTTTTGGGTGACAAGCTTCACGCAAAGAGGTTTTCTGCGATAATAGTTTTAGATGCCATTGAAAATGATTGGCACCCGAACATGGTTTTGCAAATGAAATGCGATTTGCGATTGGGGGCAGAATTACAGCGATTCTGCCTGAGATTCCAAAAAGCCAAATGAGAGTGGAGCCTTGCAGGAACAGTATTTTTTTGTTTTTGGATGAAGGGGGTTACATAAATAAATAAAAGCTGACCATTGTAAGCACCCATGTCAGTTTTAAAAGGTTTGTCTTAACACTCTAAACTGCTAAATCTGCCGGAGAGCATGTTCTGTTGAAAAACAACAAATTTACTGTCTGGATCACCAGGTGAAAGTAAAGGAAATAAAGCCTAAAAAGAAAATAAATACAGTCATCACATCTAAGAATTGGTAAGCTGCAATAATAAATGTTTGCTTTTGAGTTTAAAACCGCTTTAATTTTGAAAATAAATCTGTAATAAGTGACTTATTTATACTGTGGTGTTTTGAGACCTCAGCACACAGGACTGCTAGTCTTTGGTTTCAATTAGGTCCCCAGTATGGTAACTATGGCCCTTCAGGGGTGAGCTTAGAGGTTGGGGTTGGGTTAAACCAGAACTAAACCCTCCTATCCTTAACAGCCAAGGAAGCTGCCATCTTAGTATCTGTTTGATCTGCAATTACCATAGTACTGTACAAGTTGTCAGTTATGAGCTTTTTTGGTGGCTTCACAGTGTGAAAGCACAAGTAACTGAGACAGTTCCCATTCACAGCATGCCTTGAATGTAGAGTAACTGTTTTGTGCAACACTTAAATTGATAGGTTTAGTTCCTCTTTAAGGTTTAGAACCAGGGTAGTGTTATGAAAAAAAGGTTAAGGGCATACCTCCCAACAGTCCCGGATTGGGCGGGACTTTCCCGCATTTTCACCTTGGTCCCGCAGTCCCGGAGTGCAGGTGCTTTGTCCCGTATTCCTGCATTACTCCATTATATGGTAACACCGTTACAGCAGAGCAGGACCTGCGGCAGTGTGAAGTACATCTAGCACAGCCAGGGATTGGTGGGAAAGCCGGCTGGGGTATGGCCGACTTCAATGAGACAAAGTGTAGCTGTCAAATTCTGCCTCTGATGTCGGAAATGGGCGGGCCAACCAGGTGTCCCGCCCCCTTCATCAGGCAACCTGTGCTCAAAACAGCCTCCTGACTCCCCACACACAGAGCGCCACCCTGCCTCTCCCTGACCTTGCCCACCACAGAGGGGAACCATGCTCCTCCCCCTTCTCTAACCATTACAGAACGGCACTCTGCCCGTCCTCTTCACTCCGCCCACCACAGAGCTCCTCCCTGACTGCACCCACCACAGAGGGGAACCCTGCTCCTCCTCCTCTCTTCTCTGAATATCACAGAGTGGCACCCTGCCCCTCCTCCTGACTCTGCCCCCCCCCCCACAGAGCAGCGGTCACCTGATGACACGAGGGTCCGGTGAGGTGGGTGCTGCTCGCTGGCTGAAGAGGATGGATGCCAAGGCCCCCAGGAGGGCCAAGAGTAGCTTGGTGAAGGTCCGGAGGCCCCTGTGGTGCAGAGCCAGATCTTCACCCTGCAGTCTCTGAACCCCAGGTGCTGGTGGCAGTGGAGTATGCTGTGAGGGGGCCCATCATCACCAAGGTCAGGAGATTGAGAGAGAGCTGCAGAGGGTGAGTGGCTAAAACTACCAACATGACCATGACAGGTGGACTACAACTACCAGCATGACAGGGGGACTACAACTGCCAGCATGACAGGGGGACTACAACTACCAGCATGATAGGGGGACTACAACTACCAGCATGACAGGGGGGCTACGACTGCCAGCATGAAACGAGGATTACAACTGCCAGCATGACAGGGGGACTACAACTGCCAGCATGACAGGGGGGCTACAACTAACAGGGTGAAAGGGGGACTACAACTGCCAGCATGATCATAATCTCAGGGGGACCACAACTGCCAGCATATCCTGAGTTACAGGGAAATTAGAAGTTCCTGTATGCACAGGATAACAGGAGACTGTATGAACATAACGCACTCCTGAACCTCACACTCTGTACATAACGCACTACTGAATCCTTCCACACTTTGTGTAACACACTCTTCCACCGTGTGTGTAAAACCATTTGTAATGTAAGCTTTTTATTTTTATTTTTAAACGATTGTGCTGGGGTTTGCGTTTGTGAGACTCTTGCTTGTGACAAGGCAATCAAAGCAGGAAGCCTGGGTTTTGTTTAACCACAACCCATAAGCCCTTCCCGCTCTTAATCGTTTGGCCACATAATTTTTGCTGCGGTGTGCGTAGTGACACTTCCTCTCTCAAGTGTTCCTCATTCTGAAGTTTAAAAGTTGGGAGGTATGGTATTGACAAAAGCATTTTACAGACTCGTAGCTTGGTCAAGGATTTCTCTAGATGGTTGTCTCATTTTAGATATATGTGTGGCATAATCCCAGCTTTTGAGGCATCCCATACCATCAACAAGTCAACAATATTGTCAGGACCTTGCTCACCTGTTGGTGGCACTGTGGTTCCCTGGGTGGAAAAACGGAAAATTGTATCAATGTAATTTTCCTTTCCTGGTGCCTATCCATGGCAGCATACTAGTGATAGAGCTCCGCCTCGACTCCTCCCTCAGGACCAGTGAATAGCATAAATTAAAGACGTAGTCCCTCCCCCCAACATTCTCCGTAAAATAGAATACCGAGGGTGGGAGCGTATGCTGCCATGGATAGGCACCAGGAAAGGAAAATTACGGTAAGTATGATACAATTTTCCGTTTTCCTGGTGCCTCCATGGCAGCATACTAGTGATAAATAACTAGCTGACATGGGTGGGATAATGCTTAACAATAAATGTTTAATTAGAATGGGACATTGCAGCCTGAACTGCCCTTCTCCCGAACTCAACCGTTGTGAGAGCTCCTGGGTCGATACGGTAGTGTCTGAGGAAAGTATTGCGAGAAGACCAGGTGGCGGCCCTGCACACCGTCTCTAATGACACGTTAGCCCTTGCTGCCCAGGAGGTTGAGACTGCCCTTGTAGAATGAGCACTCACTCGGGATGGAGGTTCCATATTCTTTATCCTGTAGGCCTTCTGGATTAGCTTTACCACCCAAGATGCCAGAGTTCTGATGGAAGCTTCTTTGCCCCTGTATTTACCGAATGGAACAATCAAGAGTCTTTCCGAGTTCCTGAAGGATCTAGTGGCCTCTAGGTAGGCTCTGAGTACTCTGGATATGTCCAGCTCGTGACATGCTCCTGAATCTGCTTCAGCAAATACTGGTAGTGCCTAGGGCTCCAAAAGGTGGCTTGGAGTAGTGACCTTAGGTGTGAACCCCCGAAGGGGACGAAGTTCTACTCTATCGTGAAAGAAAGAGATGTGGTCATCACCTATTCCCAACGAGTGGAGTTCTGAGATCCTTCTACCAGATGTAATGGCTAACAGAAAAACCGTTTTCAGTGTTATGTTCCATATTGTCAGTTGTTCCACCGGGGTAAATGGATGGTCAGAGAGGACTTCAAGGACTTCAAGGACCAGGGATAAATCCCACTTGGGAAAAGACCGTCTGGCAGGTGGCCGGATCTTCAGCACTCCTCTGAGGAAAGTGACTACTAAGGGCTCTTCCGCCCATCTTCTATTTGTTGCGGCAGAAATTGCTGCTACTGGCACTTTGAGAGAACTTAGGCCAAGACCCAGATCAAGTCCTGATTGGAGGAAGCCGAGAACACCTGATGTAGAAGGAAAGATTGGATTAAACTCATTTGAGGCAGCAAATGACAAGAACTTGTCCCATATTCTAGAATATATAGCATTGGTTGCTGGTTTCCTGGCTCCTAGGAGGGTTGTTATGACCCCTGGGGAGCATCCTAGGGACTCGAACCTTCGCCTCTCAACCTCCAGATTTGAAGGTTCAGCTTCTGAGGGTCTGGATGAACTAAACTGCCCTGCGTCAGAAGTTGAGGGAAAGAATGGATCCTAATTGGAGAGCTCACACTGAGACGCATAGCTAGAGGAAAACAAGGTCTCTTTGGCCAATATGGGAGTACTGCCAGTACCTGGACTGTTTCTCTGAGAAGTCTCAGGAGGAACTTGAATATTAATGGCCGGGGGGGGAAGGCATATGCGGTGGTGAACCTCCAGGGGCATGACAGGGCATCTACTTCCTCCGCTTGCGTATACGGAAGGCGAGAGAAGAACCTGGTCAGTTTGGCATTCCCCGGGGTGGCAAATAGGTCTACTTGAGGGGGATCCCAGAGGCTGGCAATCTGATGGAAGACCTGGGGATGAAGAGCCCACTCGTTGTTGTCCAAGAATTTCCTCGACAACGTGTCTGCTTCCGTGTTCAACCTTCCCGGGAGATACATCGCCCTGAGGTCTAGGACGTTCTTCTCTGCCCAGAGCATAATCGGCTCCACTTCCCTGAGGAGTGATGTGCTGCGAGTGCCCCCCTGCCTCTGCAGGTATGCGACAGCTGCCCTGTTGTCTAGGCGTGAAAGTACTCTCTGGCCCCTGACCTGAGAAGCCAATGAAGTTAGTGCCAAGAACGCTGCTCTCATCTCCAGTATGTTGGATACTACTCCCTGGGTGGAGCAGGACCATCTCCCCTGTATCCTGGTTTCCCCGCAATGGGCTCCCCAGCCCTGTCCACTTGCGTCGGACGTAACTGTGATCCAGAAGAGGGAACCCAGATAGCGAGGTTTTGAGAGGTTTTCCGGCAGAGTCCACCAATGAAGGCTCCTGCGCATTACTCCCGTCAGCCGAATTGTCTGAGAGAGTTGCTGTTTCTTCCACTGCGCCAAGAAACCTGTCTGAAAATACCTCAAATGCCAATGGGCCCAAGGAATCATCGGTATACAGGCAGACATTGTGCCAATGAGGCTCAGGCATTGCGATGCTGTTAGATACCGGCTCGCAATGGTTTTGACCATCTTCTAGATAATAATCCTCATCTTCAGGGATGGTAATGACACTGTCCCCTCCCGGGTGTTGAACATCGCACCTAGATAGATCATCCGCTGTGTAGGTGCCAGCTGACTCTTCTCTGAGTTTATCAACCATCCTAGTTCTCTCAGGGACTGGAGAAGAATGTCTCGGTGATACACCAACTGACCTGGACTGCTTGCTAGGAGGAGGATGTCGTCCAAATAGTGGTATATCCTCAAACCCCTCTCCCGCAGGGGAACCAAAGCGGATATTAGAATTTTGGTGAACACCCTGGGGGAGGTGCACAGACCGAAGGGCAGGGCTTGGAACTGCAGGTGGATCCGACCTACTGCAAATCTGAGATACTTCTGAAAAGCAGGTAGAATTGGCACGTGTAAGTACGCATCCTGCAGATCGATTGATATCATCCAATCTGTTGGCTGTACTGCCTGAATAATTGTTTGTAGAGACTCCATCTTGATGCTTTCTGGGTGTATGTGCCTGTTGAGTCTTTTTAGATCGATCACAGGCCTCCATCCACCCGTTCTCTTTGGAACCAGAAAGAGAGTGTAATAGAAGCCTGCGAAGCGCTCCGCCAAAGGAACCGGCACAGCTGCTCCCTGAAGTTGGAGTGACGATACGAATTGTCTTAGGGCTTGAGCCTTCAGCAGAGAGGATGGAATTTCCGTTCGTGTGAACGAATTTTGGGGTGGAGGATGAGAGAAACTCCAAAAGTGTCCCCATTGGATTGTTGAGAGAACCCAGGGATCCTGGCATTTGCTGGCCCAGACTGGAAGAAAGAATTTTAGTCTGGCTCCCACCGGGAGTGTCTGGGCTAATCTGGCGTCAAAAGGACTGCTTCTGCTCATGTGGAGTCTGAGGGGCCTTCGACTTTCTGCCCAAGAAAGATGCCTGAGTGCCCCTCCAGGGTCTTCTGCCGTCTCTGAACTGCCTTGCTTGTCTGAAATCTCTAGGGTTTGACTGGCGGAACCTGGAAGAACCCCCTCTGGATCTTCGCATCCTTCTGTCTTGGGGGAGCATACCTGACTTTCCTCCTGACAGCCTAGATATGGCTTTATCCATTTTGTCTCCGAATAATGCCTTCCCGTCGAACGGGATTTTGCACCAATTTTGTTTGGACGCCAAATCCGCCATCCAGGGTTTTAACTACAAGGCCCTTTTTGCCATTACTGAGTGCAGCATAGATCTTGATGAACACCTAATCGTGTCAATAGCTGCTACTCCAACGAAGTCTGCTGACAATCTAATTTCTTCCAGAGCTTTAATTATGTCTTCCTTGGGGACATCCTGGCGTAGAGCTGTTTCTATGTTATCCGTCCAAGCTCTAATGGCATTAGATACGGAGGTGAGGGCGATCGCTGGCTTACATGCCGCTCCTGCAGCTAAATAGCTCCTCTTGAGATCTAGATCGATTCTTCTGTCAAGAGGATCCTTGAAAGAAGCGGAATCTTCCATAGGCAGGGTAATATTCTTTGCGAGTCGCACCACTGATGCGTCTACCACTGGCACGGAGTTCAGTGACTGTGTTCCCAACTCCGGTAGGGGGTTTTTTATTTTTATTTTTATCAGTTCTTGACCATTCGTTTTGAATGATTTGCGTAATTTCTCCCATCAAAGGGAAGAAAGCCTGTTTCCTTTTGAGGAATGGGAAGTAGCTTTTTGCTTCCTGGGGAGGTTCTTCAGTATCCTCCCAAGCTATTGCGGCTCTTACTGCCTGGATGAATGGCTTTACCAATGAATGGCTGAAGCCGGAAGGATCTGACTCATCTGACGAATCGCCCGAAAGGTCTTCAGGTGGGGAATCTCTGGCCAGTCGGCCTGATGGAGGTAGAGGCGTACTGGCTGCGGAGGGACCAGGAAGAACAAGTTCAACATCCTGCGCCTGGGACGTCTGCGGGACTGGCTGGGCAGGAACCAAGGCCGCAAGCTCAGAGAAGGAGTCCTTCATAGTTCTTTTGAGCAGGTCCACCACCTGTTGGTTTTCTAACTCGCGGCTGGACGCATAGTCCGCGAAACAATCCTTGCAGACTACTTTATTCGGTAGCGGACTAGCCCCACAGGTCCAGCACTTCTTCTTTTTGTAGGATCTAGGAGAGGAGGACCGGTCCCGTCTTCTGGATCTTGATCTATGTCGCGAAGAATGGGACTCACGTCTTGATGAGCGGGACCGGTGGCGTGAGGAGCGAGATCTGCGAATTGGGCTGTCGTCATCGCGGTGCCTTGAGGATTTTTCGGGTCCTCTTGGAGTGGACAGGGCTATGATTTTAAGAAAAATCATGTCAGGCCAGCGAGCGCACTTTTTTTATTTTTTTTTTATACTCACGTATAGGTGGTCCCATACCTAACGGAGGTGTGAGGATCTTTGTTACGAGATGAGTGGCTCATTTCGGAGTTGGGCACAAGGATCAGCTGCCGAAACAAAAAGAAAAGGAAAGAAAAGGAATGTTTTTGTTTTTTTGTTTTTTTAAAGATATATATTTCACTTCCCTTTTTTTTTTTTTTTTTAAACTTACCACAGCGCAGCTCAGAGAGACCTTTAGCAGGGCAGCCGAGGAAACTCTGACCACCCGTCCCCAAAGCTGATGTTAAATAGCCTAAGGGTGGGTGGGGTAGTTCCCATAAACCCCCAGACTCTCTGTCCCCTCTTTTTTTTTTTTTTTTTAAGAAAAGGGCAAAATTGGCCCTTTTTCCCATATCCAAGATGGCCGCCGCGGCGTCGAGAGACCGCGCATGCGCCGTAGAACCGCCGCCGAGCCGCCGAGAAGACTCCGGGAAGCCGAGAGCGACAGCTGTTTAGCTTCCCTGCTCGCGCATGCGCAGCACCACGAAGAGGATGCCGAACCACGCTGCCTGCAAGGGGGAACGAACAACAACACTGCCCCCACAGCAACAGGAAACCTTATTGTTACCTGAAAAAAACAGGTAACAAAAGCAATATGAAACATCCTACTATCTCTAAACTTCATTCAAGGGAAGGCAAAGAAATAACATAAAGGGGAAGGGAGAGAAGAGAAAATGCAACTTTCTTTCTTATACTTTTTTTTTTAAAAGAGATTGAAAGAGAATGAAAAATCACAGGCCTGGCAGCTGATCCTTTTGCGACTCCTCCGCCATCATCATAGGATATGGTGCCAGACTGCGTTCCAGTAAGGAAACTCTGCAAGAAGACCCCAACAGATCCACAGAGGGGTTCCCAGTCTTATTAGCGCTGTGAGCGGCCCAAGAACAGGGACTGCGCACGGGAAAGGCTAAACCCGGCGGACGCTGCCGACTGCAGAGGTATGGACATACTGCTACTCTTCACCAGCACAAGAGGTATGAGGAAAAAAAGGAGAATGTTATGCTATTCACTGGTCCTGAGGGAGGAGTCGAGGCGGAGCTCTATCACTAGTATGCTGCCATGGAGGCACCAGGAAACTGTAGTTCCACTGTCCACAGCAGGTGTCTCCCAGCAGACAGTAGGTTCCAGTAATCAGCTCCACCTGGCCCCAGCTTCTGGAGTGGTACTTTAATAATTTTTCTGCTAGTTCACCTTGTCTCAGTGTTTTGATTTGCCTTGCTTGCTGCCAGATACTGTATGCTGCTTTTTCCTGCTTTTGATCTAGCCCTGCATCCCTTACCTTGCTGCCTTACATCTGTTCCCCTTGTTCCTGTACCCAGTCCATATTCTCCCTTCCTTGTATCTCCGGTATTCTGTGTGACGTGAGCTTCCCGTTTTGTATATATTTTGTACATATTGTATATAGTTTGTTGCTACTTAGGCATTTTAGGTATATGGTGGTGGTTCACTTGTACTTTTATGTTTGCTGGTGTGTAGATGAATCTTGCTTTGCTATTAATACATTTATTTCACTATATACAGTCTGGTCGCAGTTTCCTTGTGCAGCTACGCAGATCTGGTCATCTGTGCCGCTGAATCCTGACAGATATCTAGGTTAGTTGACCAGTATTGCCTTAGAGACACCCGGAAAGTGGGGTTCCACCCATGGGTTTGAGATCCAGAACCTCAACAGTCTCCAGAGCCTGTCTCCTGGATCGAGAGATATTTTACATTCCAACAAAAGCAGGGCACAATCTAAAATACCATGGGCAGGATCTCAGTGGAGAAGCTTCCTGAAGATACTTGGTTGTGAAATGCATTGAGGCTTGGCCGGCATCGTCCCTTCCAGTTTTCTTCTTACGTCATGTCTGGGGACAGAGTTCCGGTTTACACCGGTTTAGGGATTGCAAGTGCTGATGCGTGCATCTGGTTGATACAATATCTGTGTGTTGGTGCCTTGCATGCACAATTCTATGTGAGTGCATACATTTTAAAATTGATCTTTCTACATTCAATACACATTATTACACTATGAAAGTATTATCTCTCTGAGTGTATGTGTGTCATCTGTGGGAGTTTATCTAACTAAAGCCTGTAATGAATCTGACCCATTTATTCTCCTTCCTGGTGGTTTTAAGAGAGAGGCTTGGCAGGCCTTATTGGCAAAGAAGTTATTTAATCTTACCACACGTGGTGGAGCACATTGTTTGGATTCAAGAAAGGTGCATCACGTCACTGGAATTTTGAGCATGGTGCTTGGATATACCTATATTTTGTGCATGGACATTTTGGACTATTTTTTATTGTGTATTGATTATTTGTTTGATGATATTGTTTGGTGATAATCTTTATGTATGTATATTTTTACACTATTTAAAAGTAACGCCTACCTTTAATTTCTGTTTACTATTGTAGGTGTTTTTTACACTTAAAGGGGCAGCTGCACTTGTTATTGTTTCTATTATTTATGTTGGTTGGTACAATCTTAGGTATAGGCTATAATAGTGGGATGCTTCCAGCTGTAGTGTTCTGTAAGAGAGTACATGATATCTTTTGTCAGTATCATGTACCAGTGTCATGTAACTTAAAAAAGTTACTTTGTAGTTCCCTCGAACGTGCTCCTGTCATGGATCTGCGGTAATGTCCATGTCTGCTTACCTCTCCGTGTGTTCAGCTTAAGAGACCAGCCACCCTTCACCTGGCTGCTTAAGTAATCTCCCCTCAAGCATGGCTCCACTCCAGCCTCTTACTGGGAACACTATATTAACCTGTGCACTGCAAGCCAGCCTTGCTGATCAATATTGTGTGTTTGGCTTCCTGCGTGTGTGTCTTGCCGTGTTCTCTATGTCTGATTCTGGTTACTGTTCTTGGCTTGTTCTTGACTGTCCTTGTTTGCTTCATATCCCGACCTTTGCGTGTTCTTGACTATCCTTATCTGCTTGTTGCCTTGACCTTTTGGCTATCTCCCGACTATCCCTTGTTGTCCCAAACTACTGTTTCTTCTCTATCCTCCAGTAGCCTACTGTGAGCTGGGAGACCCTGGGGGCTGCGATCTGGAGCCAGACTGTAGCAAAATCCATCACCACCTTCAAGGGCTCCTGGAGAACACCTACTGGCTCTTAGATTCAGTGCCCTGGGAAATCTCATGCTCTAGCTCCCGGGGTGAGCTGTGTTGGTGCTCCAGAGTACCTGCTTTTCTGAACCACCCAGAGCTCCATCCACAGCAGTCAGCCATAGGGTTCACTACCTTAGAGGTGCACGCCTGACCCCAACAGGGTGCAACTGGGTGCAACAATACCTTTAACCACTTGACCTCTGGAAGATTTTACCCCCTTTATGACCAGGGCATTTTTTGCTATGCAGCACTGTGCTACTTTAACTGGCAATTGTCATGCAACACTGAATGCATTTTTATCTTTTTTTCCACACAAATAGAGCTTTCTTTTGGTGGTATTTGATCACTGCTATTTTTTTGTGATATAAATGAAAAAAGACTGAAGATTTTGAAAAAAAAACAATATTTTCTGCTATAAAACATATCCAATAAAAAAATTTAAATCTAATTTCTTCATGAATTTAGGCCAAATTGTATTCTGCTACATGTCTGTGGTAAAAAAAAAACAAAAAAAAACAAATAAATCCCAATAACTGTATATTATTTGGTTTGCATGAAAATGATAGTGTCTGGTATAGATACTGGATTTTTTTTTTATACTAGTAATGGCGGCCATCAGCAAATTATAGTGCAACTGTGATAGTATGATGGGCAATCTGATACTAGCTGATGCTAGTATGGGGGATATTCTAACTGACACTGTCAATAGTGACACTAATACAGTGATCAGTGCTAATACTATACACTGTCACTGTACTAATGACACTGGCTAGGAAGGGGTTAACATCTAGGGGCGATCAAGGGGTTAAATATGTGCCTAACAATGTTTACTGTATGTGCTATGTGATGCTTTTACTAAGCGACCTCACTGTTTTTTTTCCCTGTTTTGCAGGGAATAATAAAACAGCAAGATTGCCTGTCAGTATTCGGAGCTCCATGTTGTTTACAACACATAGCTCCCTTCCCTGAATGACAGAGCCAATCAACGGGTGCTAGCAATCAATCACTGGCCAGCACCCGCTGATCAGCTTGTGCTGTAACAAATCACAGCACAGCCGGGGCGGCGGGCACACGTGCACCCCCTACAGGGAAGCGCTGATCACATGTCAGATACGTGATCCAGCACTTTTGGTGCTAAATATGAAAAATGGAGAGGCGGAATTTCCCCAGAGGGGGCACAGACAGCAATGAAAACTGACAGGTGTTCTAATCCCTCTCCACTCTATCCAAAACTGAGAAAAAAAAATGTTTGGCAGTGAATGGGTTAAAAAAATGGAAAAAATGGACTGGCAGTGAAAGGGATGACATTATTTTTTTTTATTTTTTATTTTTGGCAGTGAACGGATTAAATAATAACAATCATTAAAATGTGTTTTGGCAGTGAAAGGGTTAAAAAAATGAGGCGAGGTGCTTCGGCAGTAAAAGGGTTAAAAATTGGAAACTGAAAAAAAAAAAAAAGTTTGGAAGTGAAAGGGTTAAAAAATGAAAAAGAAAATGGACTGGCAGTGAAAGGGTTAAAAAAAGTGTGATTTTTTTTTTTTTTTTTTACTTTTTTGGCAGTTAATAGGTTAAATAATAACGATCATAAATAAAATTTGTTTTGGCAGTAAAAGGGTTAAACATCGGAAAAACATTTGGTTTGGCAGTAAAAGGGGCAAAAAAAATTTAAGGGAGAGGAAGGTTTGGCATTGAAAGGGTTAAAAAAATATGAACTGCTTTGGCAGTGAAAGGGTTAAAAAAAAGCCCACTGTGATGTCATCACCTGACCCGTTGTCATTACAACGTCACCTATGATGTCATCACCTGCCCCTATATAAAGCCACGCAGGGCAGCTCTGGCATCAGTAACTGAGTGTTCATTGTACAGTGAAGACCTGTTATTGTCTCTGTCGAGTGTTTTTTGCGGTTTCATTGGATCCAATTTTATTCGATTCAGTTTTATTGCAATTTGATTCTCGCAGGCTTAAAGCGTGTTTTATTATTCTTCATAATGAAAAATTTAAATGTAAACAGATTGTTTTTCAAAATAATAACATTGAGAAACCAACCACAGGAAGCCCAGCTATGGAAGGCGATACCAATCAACAGCTTGCAGATCCCCCAAGAAAGACACCCACCAAATATAGGAGGACATGGATGTTTGTACTGTGCGGCTTCAGAGCCGTTATCGGAATGTTTTTGTGTCGGCTGTAAAGCCAATGGACCCAGTGGTGTATTTAGGTTTTGTGCTGCCCTAGGCCTGACTAAACTCATGCACCCCCCCTAATTTAAATACGACCCACCCCTTGCTCCCGAGGCCACACCCCTTCCTGTTTAAGACCCACCCTATCATTTGTAAACCACACCCCTTCCTCTTTAGGCTCATTTGGCACCTTTCAGGGGGGAGGGGGGAACGGGTACCTGTTTTTGACAGGTACCCTTCCCCACTCCCTGGAGATTGCGCTGCCCCATCTGAAGTTCGGCCCCCATCCTCCTTCCTCCACTGGGGCATTCAGAAAGTGCAACGCGCTTCGCACACGTGCAGTAGTGAACCGTCCGGTTTCCCTTACCATGAATGATGGTGGCAAAACCCAAGAGCCAATCCAAAAATCGCCTGAGGTGTTGACATCACGAGATCCCTGGACAGGTAAGTGTCCTAATATTAAAAGTCAGCAGCTACAGTATTTGTAGCTGCTGAGTTTTAATGTTTTCACGGGGTGGGGGCTGGACTCCTCTTTAATGAATTTGCATTGATTTCAGCATTGATGGAGCACTTTATTGCAATATCATGATCTGCATATTAATGCACTTTCACTAAATGGGGACTGTTTAAAGGCTTTGCATTGATTTTAGCATGCATGGAGCACTTTGCACATGCCAGTGGCGGCTAGTGCTCAAAATTTTTGGGGGGGGTGCAAACAAACTAAAAAATTCAGGAAAAAAGACATCAATTGCATCCTCACTGTGCCCCATCAAACGCAGCCACTGTTCCATCAAACACAGCCACTGTGCCCACCAAATGCAGCCACTGTGCCCACCAAATGCAGACATTGTGCCCATCAAACGCAGCCACTGTGCCCCATCAAACGCAGCCACTGTGCCCCATCAAACGCAGCCACTGTGCCCTATCAAACGCAGCCACTGTGCCCACCAAACGCAGCCACTGTGCCCACCAAACGCAGCCACTGTGGCCATCAATTGCAGCCACTGTGCCATCAAACGCAGCCACTGTGCCCTCAAACGCTGTCACTGTGCCCATCAATTGTAGTCACTGTGCCATCAAATGCCGACACTGTTCCCATAACACTGATATAATTTATTAAATAACTTTACCTGCTGTCCTGGGGTGTTCCCTTGTGCCTCTCTCTCTCCTCCTGACGTCACAGCCAGACCCCGCCCCAGTGCCGAGGAGAAGAGTCAGAGTCAAGCAGTGTGGAGGAGTATAGGCGGAGCATAAGCTCCACCTCCGCCAGTCACCGGCCGCTTTTGAGGGCGTGAGTCACACGCCGCCCCCCACATGAGAGAAAGTGCCCCCACCCGTCTTCCCAAATCCTGGCTCCCGCGCCCGCCCCCCACACACATGCAGCCCACGGAGGCCACCTTGCTGTAGCGGGCGGCACTGCTGTGTATGGGCGTGCTTGGCAGAGGGTGGAGGTGCGTGATCTCTGCTAAGCACGCCCAAACACACGCCCCTCCACCCTCTGCCAAGCACGCCCATACACAGCAGCGCCGCTACAGCAAGGCGGCCGCCGTGGGCTGCATGTGTGCTGGGGGGGCGGCCGCGGGAGCCGGGAATCGGGTGGGTGGACTTTCTCTCATGCGGGGGGTGGCCTAGGCCAAAACACAGCCCTGAATGGACCACGTCTGAACACAGAACACACGGGCTGGTAAGTATTGTGGATATTAATAGATAAAAAACACTTTCATTGGATTCTTTTTCCCCCATTGATGACAGTCACACTCCCCATATGTACACATGTATAGGGATGGCCATAGACATTGCTGGCTTTTGTTTGTAAACACCAATCTGAGGATTTATTTATAAATCAAGAGAAGCAAGCAGCTATTTTTAGAACTGTTTACACTGAGCCAAGTCCCCCTCTCCTCTTTTTCCAACTGTCACCTGCTAACTGACTTTTCTTTTAACAAGCCTTGCATGCATCTTATTACAGGCTGGACTGATAATCTCAGTGCCAAGCAACAAGATGGAGATGCCAACATGGAAAGAAAAGAAAACCCCACGTACATTTTTAACCCCTTGCTACCACCATAACACATATGCATAGTTGCTAAAATTTTCCAGGGAACCTTTTTTAGCTGCGCATGTAGCAAGACATTGTAGGCAGAGAATGTATTTTTATTTACAATAGGAGTCGTTCTACAAGATGCACAGCAATAAACCAATGCCATACATTACAGTGATGGTAAAGCTTGTTTGTTTATTTTTTACCTGCTCTGTGCAATGCTGAGAAGGAAAAAAAACAAACTTTACAATCACTTTGAGCACTTCTGGACCGAGCCTATTTTTGACACTTGTTTACAAGTTTAAATCTGTATTTTTTGCAAGGAAATTACTTAGAACCCCCAAACATTATATATATATTTTTAGCAAAGACTCTGGAGAATAAAATGGTGGTCATTGCAGTATTTTATGTCACACAGTATCTGAGCAGCGGTCTTTCAAACGAAATTTTTTTGGGAAAAAAATACATTTTTCTAAAATTTAAAAATAAGAAAACAGTAAAGTTAGCCCAATTTATTTGCATATTGTGAAAGATGATTTGTTTTGTTTTGTGCACGTGGGGATGGGGGCGCTGTAAAAAAAATTTAACACTGCCCCTTTATAAAAACTTACTTTCCTGTCGCATCATGGCAGCATACACTTTGGGTTGTGACTCCGCCCCCACAACCTGATAGGACTACATAGCTATAAGTTGTAGAGATGGCCCCTGCCCAGTATTCTCTTATTTTTCCTCACCTGAAGGACTGAACATATCAGAAGCACCCCCTTACCGAATTCGCCCCAGCCAGGTTCTAGCCTCTCCTGGGTGGAAGTCCTTACCTGTACAGCCTCTAAACGAGCTAGATGGAAGGAGCCCCGCTCTGGTGATCTCGGGGGTATGTTGCGGTCTGGTATAAGCCTTAAACAGGCTTAGTTGTTGTGCAGCGGTCGCCATGCCTCTTTTTCTCACTTTTTGTCTTTTTCCCTCTATGCTGGGCTCTGTGGTCCCTCTGTGCCTCCCTACAGGCTTCCCGAGCGTCTCGGCACTTCCGCGCATGCGCAGTGCGCGCCGTCAGGGCGTCCTTTCGATTTTGCCAGTTTCCAAGATGGCGCCGGGCGCATCGCGCCGCTACTGCGCGTGTGCGAGTGGGTCGTGACCTCGGCGGCCATGGCGGCAGATTTAAAAGCCCTGTTTTTCATTTCTGAACTCTCCTTGCTCCCTGGAAGACTTCTGACTGCTGCTGTTTTGAACTTCTGCATTCCTAAAGCTACCCTCTCCCTCTGGGTAAGTGTCTAATACTTATGCACTGTTTTTTGGGACCTGGCTGCATGCTCTTACCTTCCTATACCTTTCTCAGGTATTCACCTTCCTCTCCTATGGAGGCCGCTGCCCCAGCAGATCACCACCAGCCTAATAGGTAAGGGGGGGGATTCCAGCGGTAAGTAGAGAAGATTGAAAAAGAGAGCAGGACCGTACTAATGCTACCTAATTGGTCAGCCCTGTCAGGTCCGCAAGATCATCTAAATCAGGACGAAGAGAATCTTCGCACAGGAGAAGCCGCTCCGGCCATAGACGCAGCCGCTCACGCGGAAGAAGCCGCTCAGGCCGCAAGGGGAGTCGCAGACGGAGTCGATCCCACTCAAGGCATAGCCGTTCCTACCGCAGAAGATCCCCTGCACGAGGACACCAATCCTCTACGCACCCTTCCCGTCCAGCCGGGAACGCTTGCTGGGTATGTGGGGCCACGGCCCTCCCAGACAAACTAGCCTGCCGCAAGTGCATAGATGAAGCCACCAGGGAGAAAGAGCCGGATTCCATAGAACCCACTGGAGTCTCTACTCCCCAGGTCTCAACTCCTGATGTGGAGTTTACGGCCTATAGCACCTCACCCACCATTCCCAGTGCATCAAGAGAGCAAGACCTACCGTCGGATGATGAGGAGCCGGAAGCTTCAGCTGGCTTTGATTTCGCGCTCATAGAACCGTTCATCAGATCGGTTAAGGAAGCGATTAACTGGGAGGAGCTTGAGGAGACACAGCCTAAACAGAGAAAATATTTCCCAAACCTCAAGAAGGTTCCGGAGGCTTTCCCATTCATCGACGAGTTAGAAGAGCTCATTAAGGAGGAGTGGCAGAATCCGGAAAAGAAGTTCAGTCTGTCCAACAGACTCACCAAACTGTACCCTCTCAAGGAACCCAAAGTATCTCCTTTACTTTCTCCTCCAGTAGTGGATGCATCTTTGATGCGTCTAGCCAGGCACGTGACGCTCCCCATTGAAGATGCAGTAACGTTCAGAGACGTGCTTGACAGGAAGGTGGATACAGACCTTAAGAGAGCTTACCTGTTCGCAGGAGGCGCCTGCAGGCCAGCGGTGGCATTAGCGGCGGTTGGGAAAGCTATCTCCAGCTGGTCCTCAGCTACAGCGAGGCTCGTCACTGAGGGCGCAGATCAAGAACAGATCACTAAGGCCTTACAAGAACTTAGCCTTGCGGGAGATTTCGTGGCGGAGGCTTCCGTAGATACCATCAGATCCACATCAAGGTCCATGTTAGCCTCTGTAATGGCCAGAAGGGCGCTATGGCTTAAACCTTGGTCGGCTGACCCCGCCTCAAAGTCAAACTGGTGCAGGATTCCATATGATGGGGTGAACCTCTTTGGAGCAAAGCTGGATACCGCAATCTCTAAAGTAACAGGCGGGAAGTCGGGTCTCATACCATCGGACAGAAGGCCGAAGCAACAAAGGCCACCTCCCTTTAAACGTAACCTTCCGGAAAGATATAGGGATGCGAAATCCTATAGACCCGGGAAGGAATACAGAAGGAGCTGGAAGAACCCCCAGACGTCCTTCCTTAAGTTCCAGAAACCCAAGACCCCTGCCTCCAATGACCAGAAGTCCTTTTGAAGGTTCGCCCGCCCAACCAGCGGTAGTGGGGGCCAGACTCACAAAGTTCAAGTTGGTCTGGGCGGGAATGATAAAAGACCCATGGACGGTGTCCACCATTCATTTCGGACACAGGTGGGCATTCAGAGGTCGTCCTCCAAGAGACCAATTCTGCTCAACCAGACTTCCTCCCTCTCAAGAGAAAAGACTATCCCTAGTCCAGTATATCCAAGAGTTGCTCCAGAAACAAGCAATAGTGGAGGTACCGCCATCCCAAAGAGGCAAAGGTTTCTACTCCCCACTTTTCTTAGTGAAAAAGAAATCAGGGGACCTTCGTCCAGTCTTGGACCTAAAAAACCTCAACCGGTCGATACGGTTGGAAACATTCAAGATGGAAAGCCTTCAATCAATCCTCCAAGCAATAAACTTGGGAGATTGGATGCTGTCAATCGACCTCCAGGACGCATATTTGCATATCCCTATCCATTCCGAGTTCCAAAAATTCCTCCGGTTTACCCTAAATCATCGGCACTTCCAATTCCGAAGCCTTCCGTTCGGGATCTCTACCGCACCCAGGACGTTTACAAAAGTCCTATTACCTGTAATAGCCCACCTGAGAGAAAACGGGCTGAGGGTCCACCATTACCTGGACGACATCCTACTTCTCTCAGACAGCCAGGACTCTCTTGTCCTTCACAGGGAAATCCTGGTCTCCACATTACAGTCCCTAGGGTGGCTGATAAATTGGAAGAAGAGCAACATCCATCCCACACAGAGAATGGTCTTTCTGGGGGCCGAATTGGACACAAGGGAGAATACGGTGGAACTTCCGGGGGAAAAAATCCCTCCTCTAATTCAAAAGGTGAAAAGGGCAATCTCCGCTACAATGCTCCCGGCCAGGACCTGTCTCAGTATCCTGGGCTCCCTAGCTTCCACCATTCCAATGGTCCAATGGGCGCAATGGAATTCGAGGCCTCTCCAGATCTCCTTCCTACGTCAGTGGAAGGGCACATCAATGTCCCAACCAATCCTCATCTCTCAGGAGGTAAAGCAATCGTTGATGTGGTGGGTACGTCCTCACAACTTGGGAAGATGCAGGCAGATAGTCACTCCCTATCAAGAAATCGTGACCTCAGATGCCAGTCTACAGGGATGGGGAGCCCACTATCAGGACCTTGCGGCTCAGGGTCGTTGGCCTTTCAGGGCACAGGATACAGTGTCGAACGTTCTGGAGATGAGAGCAGCGTTCCAGGCTCTCCTGGCCTTCAGTTCTCACTTGAGGAGGAAGCACGTCCTCCTAAGGATGGACAACAAGGTGGCCGTTGCCTACATCAACAGGCAGGGGGGCACCAGAAGCAGGTCCATGTTACAGGAGGTCCGTCCTGTTCTGGAATGGGCGCAGCTGAATCTACTGGACCTAAGGGCGGTTTATGTCCCGGGAGTCCAGAACACCTTAGCCGACTCACTAAGCAGAAATTTCCACTCCAACAACGAATGGTCTCTGAGTCCACAAGCCTATGCTCTCATATCCCGAACCTGGGGTCCTCCAGAGATAGACCTAGCAGCAAACCCGGAGAACACAAAGTGTCAGAGATTCCTATCAAGGACACCGTTTCCTTCGGCAGAGGGGACGGACTGCCTCCAACACCCCTGGAACTTTCACCTGGGGTACATTTTCCCCCCGACGCCTCTCATAGCGAGATTCCTCCTGAGGCTCAAGAAGTCAACAGCATTGGTGGTAGCAGTGATCCCTTTCTGGCCGAGGAGGCCATGGTTTACTACCCTCATGCAGCTGAACACGGCAGAGCCTCTGCCTCTCCCATTGACGACAGACCTACTCTCCCAGGGACATCTTCTTCACCCGAACCCGGGGAAGCTACACTTGATGGCCTGGAGACTGAAAGGGCTAGGTACCTAGAGCAGGGCTGTTCCCAGAAGGTGGTGGATACCTTACTCCAGGCCAGAAAGCCTACTACCAACATCACGTACAGAAGAGTTTGGGAAAAATTTGCCTCCTTCTCCCACCAGCAAGGTTGGGACTCGTCCTCCCCGTCGGTGTCTCACATCTTGGAGTTCCTTCAATCAGGCCTAGAGAAAGGCCTTAGGTCAAGCACCCTGAAGGTCCAGGTATCGGCCCTGTCCGCCTTGACAGGAGTTAAATGGGCGCAAGAGCCTCTGGTGGTTCAGTTTCAGAGGGCCTGTCTAAAGCTGAGGCCCCCCAGAAAACCGTCATTCCCGGTCTGGGATCTCTCAATTGTTCTAGAGTCATTATCCAAGGAACCCTTTTTTCCAATGCAGAGCATATCCCTCTGGGATCTGACGCTGAAGGTTTCATTTTTAATAGCCATAACATCGGCGAAGCGAGTGTCAGAGATGCAAGCTCTAATGGTTAGCGAACCATACTTGGTTGTTCTTCCAGACAGGCTAGTCCTAAGGCCTTCGGATCGATTCATCCCCAAGGTGTCCTCATCCTTCCATTTTAATCAGGAGATTAATCTTCCAGCACTCAGCACGGATCAGGGAGACCCTCATCCACTGGATGTTAAGGGTACCGTTATAGAATACCTCTCAGCAACAAAATCCATCAGAAAGTCGGAAAACCTCCTAATTATCCCACATGGTTTCAGGAGAGGTCAAGCGGCATCCTCACGCACCATTGCTTCATGGCTAGTAAAGACCATCAAGAGATCTTACTCACTGAGTAACCATCAAGTACCTGAGGGCTTAAGGGCACACTCCACCAGGGCAGTGGCAACCTCCTGGGCGGCATATTGTAGAGTCTCGGCGGAGACGATTTGCAGAGCGGCTACCTGGTCCTCCAGGAACACCTTCATGTCTCATTACAAGGTGGATTCCGCCTGCTTATCCACGGTGGATTTCGGAAGATCCGTTATCCAGGCCAATTCCTCTATTATTTGATTAATAAACTTAGTTTGAATTCCCACCTAGTCTTTGCGAGTTACTCCCCAAAGTGTATGCTGCCATGATGCGACAGGAAAACGGAAAATTGTATACTCACCTTTCCGTAATTTTCCTTTCCTGTCGTATCTTCATGGCAGCATACAATCTCCCACCCGTCTAAGGTGAGATATATATATACGGAGAATACTGGGCAGGGGCCATCTCTACAACTTATAGCTATGTAGTCCTATCAGGTTGTGGGGGCGGAGTCACAGCCCAAAGTGTATGCTGCCATGAAGATACGACAGGAAAGGAAAATTACGGAAAGGTGAGTATACAATTTTCCGTTTTGTTGTCACAAGGAATGTAAACATCCATTGTGACAGTAATAGGCAGTGACAGGTACCATTTATGGAGGGATTGGAGGTCTAAAAGACCCGCAATCCCTCCTTTGCACTTGAAGGTATTCAAAATACCAATATCGATGTTGGCATTGGTTTAATGATATGTCTCTTGTAGAACAACTCCTATTTTAAATAAAAATATGCCCTCCCCCCGCTGAATGCCCCCATAACAAGCTACTTGTCACACAGAGTGGGACTTGGCCCCGCTCCCTGCTCCCTTGCCACTGACTGTGATTGACAGTTGCGGGAGCCATTGTATCTGAGCCAGTGGGGAGCAAGAGAGCCTTGGCTCTTGTGCACATCGCTGGATCGAGATCAGGTTTAGGTATATATTTGGGGGGGCTGGGGGGAGCTACATGCAGAAGGTTTTTTAGAAATGCAGCAAGATAAAAACCTTTTGCCTTTATAACCACTTTAATTGAACCCGTGTAAGAGAGCTGTAGTTATCATGGCTAAAGGAAAACAAAAAAACACACTTGTAGGAAGCATGTACACTGATCTCAAGGTTTTGCAAGGTACAGACAGAGGAGCTCCAATCTCCCCCCCAAAAAATAAAAGCCAGCAGCTACAAATACTGAATACTGAGTTTTTCAGCATTCTTGCAGTAGCGTTTTTTAGCTTTTTTTTCAAAGAAAATATTACTCCCACAAAAGCTTATGGCTCAAAAATGCTGATAAACGCTAAATAGCAACGTTTTTGGGCATTTTTACACTTTTTTCAGCTTTTTTCAGAGTTAGAGCAGTTTTACAGCTGAAAAACTCCTCTCAAAACCCACTACACATTGCTGAAAATACTTGTTGCTGGCTTCCAGAATCTTTGAAGTCAGCATAACTACCAGGAAACCAGCATTTTTATAAAAAGGCCAACAGTAGTTGTTCCGGTGTCACTGTCATGTCGGATTTATTTATTGTCCCTGGCACTGGCGCTTTGAACTTTTCTCTTTATAATTTGATGTTGTATAAAGAAAAATATATGAAATGTAGGTAAGGATGCTCAATCTGATTCCTCTTTCTTTATTGCAGATGAAGGCGAGATTTACTGCAGATACACACACAGTGAGCAGGATTGAATACGTTCAGACTCCAGCAGAGTGTCTCACCCATGTTCAGGCTCCAGAAGAGTGCGTCACCCCTGTTCAGGCTCCAGCAAAGTGCGACACTCACGTTCATGATCCAGCAGAGTGCGACACTTCCGTTCATGATCCAGCAGAGTGCGACACTTCCGTTCATGATCCAGCAGAGTGCGACACTCCCGTTCATGATCCAGCAGAGTGCGACACTTCCGTTCATGATCCAGCAGAGTGCGACACTTCCGTTCATGATCCAGCAGAGTGCGACACTTCCGTTCATGATCCAGCAGAGTGTGACACTCCCGTTCATGATCCAGCAGAGTGCGACACTTCCGTTCATGATCCAGCAGAGTGCGACACTTCCGTTCATGATCCAGCAGAGTGCGACACTTCCGTTCATGATCCAGCAGAGTGCGACACTTCCGTTCATGATCCAGCAGAGTGCGACACTTCAGTTCATGATCCAGCAGAGTGCGACACTCCCGTTCATGATCCAGCAAAGTGTGGCACTCCTGTTCAGGCTCCAGCAGAGTGCGGCACAGCCGTTCAGGCTCCAGCAGAGTGCGACACTCCTGTTCAGGTTCCAGCAGAGTGTGATGAGGTCGTTCAGGATCTAGCAGAGTGCAACTGGATCACTCAGGCTCCAGCAGAGTGCGACACTCCCATTCAGGCTACAGCAGAGTGCGACACTCCTGTTCAGGCTCCAGCAGAGTGCAGCACGGCTGTTCAGGCTCCAGCAGAGTGCAACACTCCCGTTCAGGTTCCAGCAGAGTGTGACAGGGCCGTTCAGGATCCAGCAGAGTGCTACACTCCCATTCAAGATCCAGCAGAGTGCGACACTCCCGTGCAGGCTCCAGAAGAGTGGGCCGTTCAGGCTCCAGAAGAATGGGCCACTCAGGCTCCAGAAGAGTGGGCCGTTCAGGCTCCAGAAGGGTTGGCTATTGAGGCTCCAGAAGGGTGAGTCGTTCAGGCTCCAAAAGAGTGGGCCGTACAGGCTCCAGCAGAGTGGGCCGTACAGGCTCCAGAAGGGTTGGTTGTTCAGGCTCCAGCAGAATGGGCCTTTCAGGCTCCAGCAGAGTGGGTAGTTCAGGCTCCAGAGGAGTGGGCTGTTCAGGCTCCAGAAGAGTGGGCCATACAGGCTCCAGCAGAGTGGGCCATACAGGCTCCAGCAGAGTGGGCCATACAGGCTCAAGCAGAGTGGGCCATACAGGCTCAAGCAGAGTGGGCCATTCAGGCTCCAGCAGAGTGGGCCATTCAAGCTCCCGAAGGGTGGGCCGTTCAGGCTCTCAAAGGGTGGGCCGTCCGGGCTCTAGCAGAGTGGGCCTTTCAGGCTCCAGCAGAGTGAGCCGTTCAGGCTCCAGCAGAGTGGGCCGTTCAGGCTCCAGAAGAGTGGACCTATCAGGCTCCAGAAGGGTGGGTCATTCAGGCTCTAGCAGAGTGGGCCATTCAGGCTCCAGAAGAGTTGGCCTATCAGGCACCAGAAGAGTGGGCCGTTCAGGCTCCAGCAGAGTGGGCCGTACAGGCTCCAGAAGAGTGGGCCGTGCAGGCTCCAGCAGAGTGGGCCATGCAGGCTCCAGCAGAGTTGGCCGTTCAGGCTCCAGAAGAGTGGGCCATTCGGGCTCCACAAGAGTGGGCCGTTCAGGCTCCAGAAGAGTGGGCCGTTCAGGCTCCAGAAGAGTGGGCCGTTCAGGCTCCAGAAGAGTGGGCCGTTCAGGCTCCAGAAGAGTGGGCCTTTCAGGCTCCAGAAGGGTGGGCCGTTCGGGCTCCAGCAGAGTGGGTCATTCAGGCACCAGCAGAGTGGGCCCGTTCAGGTTTCAGAAGGGTGGGCCCTTCCGCCTCCAGAAGGTTGGGCCGTTCAGGCTCCAGCAGAGTGCGACACAATCGTTCAGGTTCCAGCATTGCCCTGAACGGAGGCGACCCGTTTGGACATAGATGCTGCAAGATCTGACGCCCACTAACTAAAGAGCCTTATACCGACTCTGCTGGTGTGAAGATCAATATGTTCATGCGAGCTAATCAATGACCATTCAATTGGTACCCCACACTCCCTTCATATAGCCCCTTTTTTCTACTCGCCCTAGATTCACCACTGTATACTTTCTAGCACTCAGACATCCACTTGGGTCTGTGCCATCCTGACACAGTACCCTCTTGGACGGGCTCCGTGATTCGGTGTCTCTTTTTTGGGGGTGGATCAGAGTAGGCAGAGTGGGGCCAACCACACACACCCAGGCTCCGGTTTTCGGATCCGTGGGTGGTTTTGACATATCCGCTACCGTGATTTGGGCAATGGGTGCTCCAACACTGTCATGTTTGGTAAGAGCTTGTCCCACGAGTCGCCCTTGACGAAGGGACGGTCAGTTTCAGTCCCAAAACGCGTAGGCCTTCGTGGAAGACATTACAAGCATCTTTATCCAATGCACATCAGTACAGGTGTGTTTCAGCTTTTTATTGTGTTCACTGTGTTATGTTTATTAACTATGCTAATGTTTTGTATACATATATAAATTTTTCTATGGAATAAAATTGTTTTTACATTACGCTGTTGCCGTTAAAGTCCCACAACCTTATTTGGGGGTATTTTTTTCAGGCTCCAGCAGAGTGCGACACTCCTGTTCAGGATCCAGCAGAGTGCGATACTCCCATTCAGGATCCAGCAGAGTGTTCCACTCCCATTCAGGATCCAGCAGAGTGCGACATGACCATTCAGGATCCAGCAGAGTGGGACGCTCCCATTCAGGTTCCAGCAGAGCGCGACACTCCCGTTCAGGTTCCAGCAGAGTGCGACACGACTGTTCACGATCAAGCAGAGTGCGACACTCTCGTTCAGGATCCAGCAAAGTGCGACACTCCCCTTCAGGCTCCAGAAGGGTGGGCCGTTCAGGCACCAGAAGGTTGGGCCGTTCAGGCTCCAGAAGAGTGCGACGCTCACGTTCAGGCTCCAGAAGAGTGCGGCGCTCATGTTCAGGTTACAGAAGAGTGCGGCGCTCACGTTCAGGCTCCAGAAGAATCCGACACTCATGTTCAGGCTCCAGAAGAGTGCAGCACTCACGTTCTGGCGCCAAAAGAATGCGATGCTCACGTTCAGGCTCCGGAAGAGTGCAACGCTTACGTTCAGACTCCAGAACAATGTGACACTCACGTTCAGACGCCAGAAGAGTGTGACACTCACATTGAGACTCCAGCAGCGTGTGACGCTCATGTGCAAACTCCAGTAGAGTGTGATGTGCACATTGGAACCATGGGAACATCTCCTCCAGTAAAGATGGGGGCAAGGTTAAAAGAAAGGATAAGCAGATACTGGTGGTAGGGGATTCAATTATTAGAGGGACAGAGAGGGCAATCTGTCACAAAGAGCGTGAACTCCAAACAGTATGTTGTTTACCAGGTGCTCGGGTTCGGGACATTGCAAATCGGATGGAAAGATTGTTGCATGGGGCTGGAGAGGACCCAGCTGTCTTGGTACATATTGGTACCCATGACGAAGTTAGAGGAAGATGGAGCATCCTACAAAATGATTTCAGGGACTTAGGGGCTTTGTTGAAGAAAAGGACCTCCAAGGCAGTATTTTCAGAAATACTGCCTGTACCTCAAGCCACACCAGAAAGGCAGCAAGAGCTTAGGGAGCTTAATAAGTGGCTGAGTAACTGGTGCAGAGAAGAGGAGTTTGGTTTCACAGAGAACTGGGCTGACTTTGCGGTCGGTTACCATTAGCTCTACAGGGACGGACTGCACTTAAATGGGAGGGGTGCAGCTTTTTTGGGAATGAAGATGGCCAACATGTTGAAAGAAATTTTAAATTAGGTGGTGGGGAGGAGGGATCAGAGGAAGATAAGGAACATGAGATAGAGGATCTCTGAGTCAAGCCATCATCACTATAGTGTCCTCTTAAGTCATCACTCTATGGAAGGATTTTAATTAGCATCGGACTCCAAGAGAGCAATATCACCAGTACTCTTCACAAACAGGAGTGCCACAGTGTTTTTTGCAAGTGTGAGGGGAGGTTGGAGGCGGTAGTCTTTTTTGCAGGTGTGCGTTGGACCAGCTATGAGGGGAGGTTGGATGCCGGTAGTCTTTTCTGCAGGTGTGCGCTGGACCGGCTATGATCGGAGGTTGGAGGCTGGTAGTTTTTTGTCCAGGTGTGCGTTAGACCGGCTCTGAGGTGAGATCAGAGGCCAGTAGTCTTTTCTGCAGGTGTGCGCTGGACCGGCTATGAGGGGAGGTTGGAGGCTGGTAGTCTTTTTTGCAGGTGTGCTTTGGACCGGCTATGTGGGGAGGTTGGAGGCTGGTAGTCTTTTTTTCAGGTGTGGGATGGGCCGGCTATGAAGGGAGGTTGGAGGCCAGTAGTCTTTTTTGCAGGTGTGCGTTGGACTGGCTATGTGGGGAGGTCGGAGGGCAGTAGTCTTTTTTGCAGGTGTGCATTGGATCGGCTATGAGGGGAGGTCGGAGCCGGGTCTTTTTTGCAGGCGTACATGGGACCGGCTATGAGGGGAGGTCGGAGGCCGGTAGTCTTTTTTGCAGGTGTGCATTGGACTGGCTATGAGGGGAGGTCGGAGGCCGGTAGTCTTTTTTGCAGCTGTGCGTTGGATCGGCTATGAGGGGAGGTCGGAGGCCGGGTCTTTTTTGCAGGCGTGCATTGGACCAGCTATGAGGGGAGGTCGGAGGCTGGTAGTCTATTTTGCAGGTGGGTGTTGGACCGCCTGTGAGGGGAGGTCGGAGGCCGGTAGTCTTTTTTGCAGCTGTGCATTGGATAGGCTACGAGGGGAGGTCGGAGGCCGGGTCTTTTTTGCAGGCGTGTATTGGACTGGCTTCAAGGGGAGGTTGGAGGCCAGGGCTTTTTTGCAGGCGTGCATTGGACCGGCTATGAGGAGAGGTCAGAGGCCGGTAGTCTTTTTTTGCAGGTGTGCGTTGGACTGGCTATGAGGGGAGGTTGGAGGCCGGTAGTCTTTTTTGCAGGCGTGCGTTGGCCTGGCTATGAGGGGAGGTTGGAGGCCAGTAGTCTTTTTTGCAGGTGTGCGTTGGACCGGCTGTGAGGGGAGGTTGGAGGCCACTAATCTTTTCTGCAGGTGTGCTTTGGAGGGGAGAACGGAGGCTGGTAGTCTATTTTGCAGGCGTGTGTTAGGCAGGCTGTGAGGAGAGGTTGGAGGCTGGTACTTTCATTTGGCAGGTGTGCATTAGTCCAGCTGTGAGGGGAGGCTGGAGGGCGGTACTTTTTTTTTGCAGGTGTGCATTGGACCAGCTAGAACGGAAGGTGATTTCATATATGATTGCAAATATATACAACCAAAACCTCTGGTTTTTTTAACTAGTTTAGACGTTCAAAGTATCTCTTGCTATGTATGTCACACTTTGGAAACAATGTTAGAGTAGAGTTAAGGACTGCACTGTACAGAGGGGCCTTAACGTGGCAGTGTGGCTTCACATATATTTGCAAATGTATTCAGCGTAACCCAAACACAAGCTGTTCAAACAATTTAGACTTTTTTCATTTTGCTGGCTAGCTGGTAAGTGTTCTGGAGGGTTCCTTAGATAGACTTCTGCTCTACTATCTTAAAACATGTATTAAATAGTGTGGGTAATGCTGCAAAATCAAAGTAGTGAACACTACTCACTACAGAAACTTCAAATAATGCACAATAAAAACCAATTGTGTAAGTGATTCCGCGCAATGCCATGAAGTATGCTGTTGCAATAAATAAACAATAAATATATAGATGCACAAATAAAAAATACCTAAAACAAGTGTAAAAATTCCAATCTTCAAAATAGTGAGTATATGTAGCACAGCTGATATGTATATTAGTGATAGTCCATACGTGTAATAAACCGTGACTAAAGTGCTACTAGATTAAATAAAGTAAATAAAGTGTAAAAGTAAATAAACTATAATTGGTCACACTTTATTTACTTTATTTAATCTAGTAGCACTGGACCATAGGGTGAGTGCATGGATTGAAAACTGGCTACAAGGGAAAGTTCAGAGGGTGGTGATAAATAGGGAGTACTCAGAATGGTCAAGAGTGGGTAGTGGGGTCCCCCAGGGTTCTGTGCTGGGACCAATCCTGTTTAATTTGTTCATGAACGACCTGAAGGATGGGATAAACAGTTCAACCTCTGTATTTGCGGATGATACTAAGCTAAGCAGGGCAATAACTTCTCTGCGGGATGTGGAAACCTTGCAAAAGTGAGGTTCAATGTAGAAAAATGTAAAATAATGCATTTGGGTGGCAAAAATATGAGAATCTAGGATGGAAAAGGACCTGGGGGTCCTAGTAGATGATAGGCTCAGCCATGGCATGCAATGCCAAGCTGCTACTAACAAAGCAAACAGAATATTGGCATGCGTTAAAAGGGGGATTAATTCCAGAGATAAAACAATAATTCTCCCACTCTACAAGACTCTGGTCCAGCCGCACCTAGAGTATGCTGTCCAGTTCTGGGCACCAGTCCTCAGGAAGGATGTACTGGAAATGGAGCGAGTACAAAGAAGGGCAACAAAGCTAATGAAGGGTCTGGAGGACAGTTGCGAGCACTGAACTTATTCTCTCTGGAGAAGAGACGCTTGAGAGGGGATATGATTTCAATATACAAATACCATACTGGTGACCCCACAATAGGAATAAAACTTTTTCGCAGAAGGGAGTTTAACAAGACTCGTGGCCACTCATTAAAATTAGAAGAAAAGATATAATCACACACATAGGTTGGACTTGACTTCACCTACTATGTAACTATATAACTATGTAACTATGAAGTCCCAAATCACATTGCAATGAATGTAACACATGTTACATGCATTTCAATTGAAGAGTGTGGCAGTGCTGCAATAATAAAATCTAAATAAAACAAAACCGCAGCTGACGGTGCAATATATGTAAAGTTCCGGTAATTAAAAAATGAAAAAAAAAGTCCAAAGAATAAAGCAGAAACAATTCCTTCAGTGATGTGAAAAATGTATGTGATGTTTCTTCAGAAAACTTCCTTATCCAAAGTGCTCCCACCACCACATGCAATGCTCGCTCACTTCCTTTACATGACCCCGAGGGGTCAAACACGCCTTGCACTTAGTGCCATTATTCCCTCCAGAGGATCCTCTATAACAGGGGTCTCAAACTGGCGGCCCTCCAGCTGTTGCAGAACTACAAGTCCCATGAGGCATTGCAAGACTGACAGTTACAAGCATGACTCCCACAGACAGAGGCATGATGGGACTTGTAGTTCTGCAACAGCTGGAGGGCCGCCAGTTTGAGACCCCTGCTCTATAACCTTTACTTTGCTCAAGGAATAGGAAAAACGGTCTATGGCTAGCATAGGTTCCATCCACTGCCGCTTCAAACCTTAATCTACATTTATGACCGGTAGATGCAGAAATACATGAAAAAGACAAAAAAAGTACCTCCTATAGTGCAGTATCCGAGGGATTAGAAATGAAACCTCTCCACCCCAGCTAGCAATAAACTCAAATTTTTTTAAAAGATTAAAAGCATTGCTAATAGTCAGAACAATCTCACTCAGTTGCGATAAAAGTCCACCACCAGGCTCCACCTCTACTAGTTTCACCACCTCCCACGTGGCTTCATCTGCAGGAGTAATTAATTTACATATATTGCACAGTCAGCTGTGGTTTTGTTTTATTGATTTAGATTTTATTATTGCAGCGCTGCAACACTCTTCAATTTATATACTGTTATCTGTGGGAACAAATTAGTGACAGCTGCAGCAATTTTAAGTTTACTACCATTAGTTTTATTATCTTATTTTTTTTGCATATTAGCACGCCACTACTTTATTTTAATGTTACATGCATTATGTGCCATCCATTGTCAATGGTACCCCATCACATTGACCGAACACACTTCCAACGCACATGTGTTTCAGCGCACCAAAGTGCACATCAATGAACTGCCATGCAGTTAGAAGGATTTACGCGTCTGATTTTTCTTCTGGCTGTTTTGAACACAATGCAGTGAAATGGCCAGCTGTAGCATCATATATTATTCTTGCCTGGCTTCTGTTTAGCGATTCTATCTCTACTACACAATCAATTAAGTTTGTTTGCTCCTGACAGACTTAACTGCCCTCTATAGTCACACCACAGGTTCACATTAACCCCTGACCTTAAGGCCAAACTAAACTTTTATTTTATTTTTTATTTTTTAATCATTAAAGAATTTTTATTGAAATATCCATACAAATAACAGAAAAATTAAAGGCAGCCGGTTTTGGTATATAACAATCAGGTACAGCAGTAAAACATTTACATCCTAATCTCAATCAAAGTAATGGACAATAGTCATACAAATGATCAATTAAAGCATACATAAACAGCAGGGCCGATCCTAGGGTCACAGACGCCTGGGTGCAGAAATATTTCTGGCGCCCCCTCGTGGGCGTGGTCATCTTACCAACTCCTCCCCTTTACAAATGTTTCTATGGCAATGACTCAAACACAGAGATGCTCCCCTAAAAAGTCTTCGTTACCCTGGGATCCTCCCATGATCTCTTAACAATAAACCAAATACAGGAACAGTGTACACTAATGAGACCTGGAGGGGAGTCTCTCTGATGCACACAGAGAGGGCTTCTGTTAAAGAGCCTGTTGGAGAGAGCCCCCAGACATATTACAGGAGATGGTCAGAGACTGCAGACATACTACAGGAGACAGTCAGAGACTGGAGATATAATACAGGAATTGGTCAGAGACTGCAGACATTATCCAAGAGATGGTCAGAGACTGCAGACATGACACAAGAGATGGTCAGAGACTGCAAACATAATACAAGATTTGGCCAGAGACTGCAGACATGCTACAGGAGATGGTCAGAGACTGGTCAGACTGCAGACATAGTACAGGAGATGGTCAGATGGTCAGAGAATGCAGACATATTACAGGAGATGGTCAGAGACTGCAGACATAATACAGGAATTGGTCAGAGACTGCAGACATGACACAAGAGATGGTCAGAGACTGCAGACGTTACAAGAGATGAACAGAGACTGCAGACATGTTACAAGAGATGGTCAGAGAATGCGGATATATTACAGGAGATGATCAGAGACTGCAGACATAATACAAGTGATGATCAGAGACTGTAGACATGTTACAAGAGATGGTCGGAGACTGCAGACATGTTACAAGAGATGGTCAGAGACTACAGACATAATACCGGAGATGGTCAGAGACTGCAGACATGTTTCAAGAGATGGTCAGAGTTTGCAGACATATTACAAGAGATGTTTGGAGACTGCAGACATACTACAGGAGACGGTTAGAGACATAATAGAGGAGATGGTCAGAGACTGCAGACATGTTACAAGAGATGGTCAGAGACTGCAGACATGATACAAGAGATGGTCAGAGACTCCAGACATGATACAAGAGATGGTCAGACACTGCAGACATGTTTCAAGAGATGGTCAGAGACTGCAGACATGTTTCAAGAGATAGTCAGAGACTGCAGACATAGTACAGGAGATGGTCAGAGACTGCAGACATAGTATAGGAGATAGTCAGACACTGCAGACATAATACAAAAGATGGTCAGAGACTGCAGACATGATACAGGAGATGGTCAGAGACTGCAGACATGATACAGGAGATGGTCAGAGACTGCAGACATGTTACAAGAGATGGTCAGAGACTGCAGACATACTACAGAAGATGGTCAGAGACTGCAGACATAATACAAGAGATGGTCAGAGACTGCAGACATTACAAGAGCTGGTCAGAGACTGCAGACATAATACAGGAGATGGTCAGAGACTGCAGACATGTTACAAGAGATGATCAGAGACTGCAGACATAGTACAGGAGATGATCAGAGACTGCAGACATAATACAAGAGATGGTCAGAGACTGCAGACATGTTACAAGAGATGGTCAGAGACTGCAGACATATTACAAGAGATGTTTAGAGACTGCAGACATACTACAGGAGACGGTCAGAGACATAATAGAGGAGATGGTCAGAGACTGCAGACATACTACAGGAGACGGTCAGAGACATAATAGAGGAGATGGTCAGAGATTGCAGACATGTTACAAGAGATGGTCAGAGACTGCAGACTTGTTTCAAGAGATGGTCAGAGACTGCAGACATAGTATAGGAGATAGTCAGAGACTGCAGACATAATACAAGAGATGGTCAGAGACTGCAGACATAGTATAGGAGATAGTCAGAGACTGCAGACATAATACAAGAGATGGTCAGAGACTGCAGACATGTTACAGGAGATGGTCAGAGACTGCAGACATATTACAAGAGATGTTTAGAGACTGCAGACATACTACAGGAGACGGTCAGAGACATAATAGAGGAGATGCTCAGAGACTGCAGACATGTTACAAGAGATGGTCAGAGACTGCAGACATAATACAGGAGATGATCAGAGACTGCAGACATGATACAGGAGATGGTCAGAGACTGCAGACATAATACAAGAGATGGTCAGAGACAGCAGTTCTTATAAACGTTGGTAGATAATGAAAAACAAATAAACAAATATCTGCGCTAACTAAAAAAGAGCAACAAAAGCAGCTAGCATAGTTTGTAGATTTCATCAAACATAAAAATATAAAAGTCCAAATGCAGCGCTTAAATGAAATAAATGTCCAAATAAATATGATAGTCCATAAAAATCAATCAGCAATAGAGATGACATGAAACCTCCACCAGACTTCAGTGTGCAAAGGAAAAACACACCACACCCACGTGCTATCAGTCTGCTTACCAGAAAGATATAAAATATAGGCGATGTACTCATATGATGCAGAGGGTCAACAGCAAGTCCAAATGGCACACTCCATCATGGGCAGGCACAGCATGGAAACAATCAGGTCACCACATATCAGAGGATTGAGGACTCGCATTAAAGAAGGATAGATTGGCGCAGTCATCAACAGGAACAAACCAGTAAGAAGAAAGCAACAATAGTTAAGCCCGTAAGGTAAAACACTCGTAGTTTATTGTAGTCTACTTACAGGTATGAAGTAAAAATCATCACAAAAAACAGGAACAATCCGCGGCTCTCAGCGTACTTGCATCGACCAGCCTGGCATGTTTCATCCTATGTGGTTATCATCAGAGGCGCTGTGAGCCGCGGATTGTTCCTGTTTTTTGTGATGATTTTTACTTTACGGGCTTCACTATTGTTGCTTTCTTCTTACTGGTTTGTTCCTGTTGATGACTGCACCAATCTATCCATCTTTAATGCGAGTCCTGAGTCCTCTGATATGTGGTGACCTGATTGTTTCCATGCTGTGCCTGCCCATGATGGAGTGTGCCATTTGGATTTGCTGTTGACCCTCTGCATCATATGAGTACATCGCCTATATTTTATATCTTTCTGGTAAGCAGACTGAGAGCACGTGGGTGTGGTGTGCTTTTCCTTTGCACACTGAAGTCTGGTGGAGGTTTCATGTCATCTCTATTGCTGATTGATTTTTATGGACTATCATATTTATTTGGACATTTATTTCATTTAAGTGCTGCATTTGGACTTTTATATTTTTATGTTAGTAGATAATGGCTGATTGTCCCTCTCACCTGACCCAGCGATACAGCAACAACGGTTCCTCTGATCAGGAGTCGCCTCACTCTGACTTGCCCGTGGCGACTCCGCTGAGTAGGACCCAGATCTGTATTCCTGCAATGACTCCATTCCTTTCTCTGCCAGGCATGGCACCAGGCTGTGTGGCTTTCCCTCTGGTGGCGCAAGGCAGTGGGGTTCTCTCTCTGATGGTGTTCCCTCAGCACTGCCATCTCCCTCTGGAGTCCTGGGTGTACTTCCCTGAAAGCTTTCCCGGGCTCCTGCATCTCTCTCTCCCATTCAGCTGAGCATGCTGTGTGGGCTACAGTTTCCGTGTTACAGTGGGGCTGCCAGTCCTCGGGACTACATGTCCCACAATCCTCTTCTTTGCTCCTTTTTTTTTTCTTCCCTGGCCTATATGAAGGCGGGGGAAGAAACATAGTGCGCCGCTCACTAGTACAGCAGCGCGCGGAAGGAGGAGAGGGAGAGGGGAAATAAGAGCCCGCGGCTGCAGTGGCATCACTAGGGTTGGTGTCACCCGGTGCGGTAAAACATGGTGTCACCCCCTCCACCAACTATAGTCGCCCCTCGGTACAGACCCCCCCTCCACTAAGTAAAGACCCCCCCCACTAAGTATAAACCCCTCTCTCAGTACAGACCCCCATCAGTATAGACCCCCCTCAGGACAAACCACCCCCCTCCATTAGTACAGACCCCCCAGAACAAACCACCCCCCCTCCATTAATACAGACCCCCCATAACAAATCACCCCCCCTCTATTAGTACAGACCCCCCCAAAACAAACCACCTCCCTCCATTAGAACAGACCCTGCAGAACAAACCACCCCCCTCTATTAGTACAGACCCCTCCAGAACAAACCACCCCCCTCTATTAGTACAGATCCCCCAACAAACCACCTCCCTGCATTAGTACAGACCCCCCTAGCCAAACTACCTCCCCTACATTAGTACAGACCCCCCAGAACAAACCACCCCCCTCCATTAGTACAGACCCCCATAACAAATCACCCCCCCCCTCTATTAGTACAGACCCCTCATAACAAATCACCCCCCCTCCATTAGCACAGACCCCCCATAACAAATCATCCCCCCCTCTATTAGTACAGACCCCCCCAAAACAAACCACCTCCCTCCATTAGTACAGACCCTCCAGAACAAACCACCCCCCCTCTATTAGTACAGACCCCCCCAGAACAAACCACCCCCCTCTATTAGTACAGATCCCCCGACAAACCACCCCCCTGCATTAGTACAGACCCCCCCAGCCAAACTACCTCCCCTACATTAGTACAAACCCCCCAGAACAAACCACCCCTCCCTACATTAGTATAGACCCCCCAGGATGAAACCACCCCCCTACATTAGTATAGACCCCAGGACAAACCACCCCCCCTACATTAGTATAGATCCCCCAAGACAAACCACCCCCCCTACATTACTATAGACCCCCCAGGACAAACCACCCCCCTACATTAGTATAGACCCCCCAAGACAAACAGACCCCCCAGGACAAACCACCCCCCTACATTACTATAGACCCCCCAGGAAAAACCACCCCCTCTACATTAGTATAGACCCCCCAAGACAAACCACCCCCCCTACATTACTATAGACCCCCCAGGACAAACCACCCCCCCTACATTAGTATAGACCCCCCAGGACAAACCCCTCCCCCTACATTAGTATAGACCCCCCCAGGACAAACCACCCCCCCTACATTACTATAGACCCCCCAGGACAAACCACCCCCTCCATTAGTATAGACCCCCCCAGGACAAACCACCCCCCCTACATTACTATAGACCCCCCCAGGACAAACCACCCCCCCTACATTAGTATAGACCCCCAGGACAACCCCCCCTACATTAGTATAGACTCCCAGGACACACCACCCCCCTACATTAGTATAGACCCCCCAGGAAAACCCCCCCCCCCTACATTAGTATAGACCCCAGGACAAACCTGTCCCCTACATTAGTATAGCCCTCCAGGACACACCACCCCCCCTACATTAGTATAGACCCCCCCAGGACAAACCACCCCCCTACATTACTATAGACCCCCCCAGGACAAACCACCCCCTCCATTAGTATAGACCCCCCCAGGACAAACCACCCCCCCACATTACTATAGACCCTCCAGGACAAACCACCCCCTCCATTAGTATAGACCCCTCCCAGGACAAACCACCCCCCCTACATTACTATAGACCCCCCAGGACAAACCACCCCCCTACATTAGTATAGACCCCCAGGACAAACCACCCCCCTACATTAGTATAGACCCCCAGGACACACCACCCCCCTACATTACTATAGACCCCCCAGGACAAACCACCCCCCCTACATTAGTATAGACCCCCCCAGGACAAACTGTCAGGTCCCACACTTACCAGACAGGTGAGTCCGCTTGGGCAGAGGGTAGGCTCCCTTACGTATCCGATTCGGGGCCCCTGGTAGAGTAAACAGGAAGCCCACGAATGCGGAGTGGTACGAGGGCCTGATGTGGAGTCCTGGAGCAGGATGGTTTGGACTGGCAACTGGCAGAGCTTCAGGTAGGCTGGAACTGATGCTGAGCAGGAGTTAGACAGCGTGGTCACACACAGGCAGAGGTCGGCAGCAGGCTGGCAGCAACGGTACAAGAGGAGCAGGCGGTAACAAGGTCAAACAAGCCGGGGTCGGGTTCAGGCAGCAATCAAGGGAGGTCCAAAGGCAAGCCGGGTCACAACAGGTCAAACTTCGGGAACACAGGAGCACAGGGAGGATCACAGGAACAAGACACAGAGCTGTTGATCAGGCAGCACCGAACAGGGGCAGAGGCAGGCCTAAATAGGCTGATTGGCGCCAAAACGCCGCGCACGTGCGTACGCCGATTCGCCAAAGCGCCGCGCGCCCCCGCGCACGCCCGAGCGCGCCCCCGACGCCAGCGTGCACACCAACGCCACCGGGCACGCCTGCGGTAACGCCCATAGGCGAACATGCACTAGCGCGAACGCACGTTAGCGCGGACGCGCGTTAACGCGAACGCGCGTACGCACATCCGCCCGGACGCCACCCCGCACGCCACGGCTGGTCAGACCGGACACGCCAGCGCCCCCTGGGACACGCGCCCCAGCACGCACGGAGACACGAGCACCAACGCGCCCCGGCGCGCACCGGCGCCCAACCAGGTAACCTCTCTGACAGTGCCCCCCTCTCAAGGGCAGACTCCGGATGCCTAGCTGGGCCATCTTTGCGGCATGAGAGGTTTTGAAAGACTGAAGAAGTTTTCTAGCATGCAGGTTACTTTCTGGCTCCCATGAGTTGTCTTCGGGTCCGTAGCCCCTCCATTTTACCAGATATTGAGTCTGATTGCGTCTTCTTCTGCAATCTAAAATTGCCTCCACCTCGAACTCCTCCTCACCGTTAACCAAGATAGGTTCAGGTGGCCCAATACTACGGCCAGAAAAAGAGTTGGGGGTAACCGGCTTCAAGAGGGACACGTGGAAGACTGGGTGTATCCTCAGGGAGTTAGGAAGTTCAAGTTCGTATGCCACGTTGTTGACTTTTCTCTTAATTGGAAAAGGACCCAAATATTTAGGGCCCAGTTTCTTGGACGGACAGGCCAACTTAAGGTTAGTAGTAGATAACCAGACAGAATTGCCCGCTTCCAAAACAAGTTCTCCCCGTCTCTTCCTGTCAAAAATTCTCTTATAGTCTTCTTGAGCTTTAGTCATGGTATCCTGCAGCAACTTGTTGTTGTTTGAGAAAAAGTCCAAAGTTTTGGATACTGCAGGAACAGGGCATTCGGGGATAGATCCAGGTAAGAAGGATGGGTGGAAACCATAGTTGGCATAAAATGGTGACTGATTGGTCGCTGAGTGTAATGAATTGTTGTACGAGAACTCCGCAATGGGAAGCAGGGGAGCCCAATCATCCTGCGAGAATGCAGAGAAACAGCGGAGATACTGCTCCAAGGTCTGATTCGTCCTCTCAGTTTGACCATTTGACTGGGGATGATAAGCCGAAGAGAATGATAATTCGATTTCCAGGGCACCACAAAGAGCTCTCCAGAATCTGGAGGTAAACTGGACGCCTCTGTCAGAAACTATATTGATTGGTACTCCATGCAATCTGATGATCTCCTTAACAAAGATGGTAGCAGTCTCTATAGCCGAAGGGGTGCCCTTCATGGGGAGGAAGTGAGCCATTTTAGACAGCCTGTCTACTACGACGAAAATGGAAGAAAAACCTTCTGATGGAGGGAGTTCGACAATAAAGTCCATTGAAATCATGGCCCATGGTCTCTCTGGGACTGGTAGTGGTCTCAACAGACCCCAAGCTCTTGCCCGGCTACTCTTGCTTCTGGCGCAGGTATTACAGGACTCGACATATTCCTTGCAATCCTTGGTCAGGTGGGGCCACCAAAAGGTGCGTTGGACAAGATCAATTGTCTTCCGTGTGCCGAAGTGACCGGCCAATTTGTGGTCATGGCATAGGCTTAATACTCGTACCTTTAGCTCCTCAGGGACCACGATTTTATCTTTATACCAGAACAGACCATCTTTGGTACAAGCTTCAGCCGGTGGTGACATTCCCATAGAGGATCGTCTGATCTGAGAAATTAGATCCTCCTGTAAGATCAAGAAATTCCCAGAGGGGAGAATGGTGTCCGGAGACAGGGTCTTCTCAGAATCGAGAAACATCCGGGAAAGGGCATCGGATTTAACATTCTTGGATCCGGGCCTGTAGGTGATGTGGAAGATGAATCGGGAAAAAAAAAGTGCCCATCTGGCCTGCCGGGGTTTCAGCCTCTTGGCTGTCCTTAAGTATTCTAGGTTCTTATGGTCCGTGTAGACCAAAATGGGGTGAGCTGCACCTTCCAGGAGATAGCGCCATTCCTCCAGGGCTGCTTTAATGGCTAGAAGTTCCCGATCTCCCACATCATAATTTCTCTCGGAAGGGGAGAGTTTTCGTGAGAAAAATCCCACAGGGTACAGGAGTGCTTTGGCACCTTGTCTTTGTGAGAGCACGGCTCCCACCGCGACTTCGGAAGCGTCTACTTCCAGGACGAAGGGTAAGGCAGGGTTGGGATGCTTGAGGATAGTAGCTGACGTAAACAGAGCTTTGAGTCTTTCGAAGGCCGCTTGCGCCTGAGGGGTCCAGCAGAACCGGGTTCCTTGTTTGATAAGTCCCGTAATGGGAGTGATAATTGAAGAGAATCCTTTAATGAACTTCCTATAGAAATTAGCAAAGCCAATAAAGCGCTGTACTCCCTTCTTGTCTATAGGTGCAGGCCAATCCAAGATAGCGGATACTTTTTGCGGATCCATCTTGATACCGTCAGGGGAAATGACCAAGCCTAGGAACTGGATGGATTGGCGCTCGAACTCACACTTTTCGAGCTTGGCGTAAAGCCCATGTTGTCTGAGCCGGGTGAGTACATTTCGTACGTGTTTGCGGTGATCAGTCAGGGAAGCAGAGAAAACCAGGATATCATCTAGGTAAACAATGACAAATAGGTCAAGAAAGTCCCGAAAAACGTCATTAACAAAGTGCTGGAAAGTGGCCGGCGCGTTGCACAGACCAAAGGGCATAACGAGGTACTCGTAGTGCCCAAATCGAGTACGGAAGGCCGTCTTCCATTCGTCCCCCTCTCTTATACGGATTAAATTGTATTTCGCCTGTGGACCAGTTGATACTGGGATTGTGAGCCTGTAGCCAGGGCATTCCTAAGATAATTGGGAAGAGGGGAGAGGAGATGACATCCAGGCGTAAAAGTTCCTGGTGTTCCGGGCCAATGGTGGCCAGTAGAGGAACAGTTTCCTGGGTAACAGGGCCGGAGCTGAGAGAGGAACCATCCGCTAAGAAAACTGCTAACCCCTGAGCCTTGGTTTGAATAGGAATATGATGGTCCTTAATGAAGGTCCGGTCAATAAATCCGCTACATGCTCCCGAATCAATGATGACCGGTACTGGGATGTTCCTTCCAGGTAACTGTAATACAACGGAAAGTGTTAAGTGGTTACCGGGTCTGGGTAAAACAGGTGCACACAACGAAGAGGACGGTAAACACTTACGTCTCTTATTGGGACATGCCCTTGCGAAGTGTCCAGGCTCTCCGCAGTACAGGCACAGGCCGAGAGTGCGTCTGCGTATCTTCTCCTCTGGGGTCAGAGAGGGACGGAGCAATCCCAGCTGCATGGGCTCAGGAGCCTCCTGGGCTGAAACAGATGAAACAGGTGGAGCTTGGTTTGGGGCACTGGGAGCCCTGGGCAACATCCAAGTGAGGCGCGGATGGCCAACGGACCTCTCGGAACGTCTTTC
The DNA here is from genome assembly GCA_037952925.1 of Lithobates clamitans. Taxonomy (NCBI): domain Eukaryota; kingdom Metazoa; phylum Chordata; class Amphibia; order Anura; family Ranidae; genus Lithobates; species Lithobates clamitans. Next base: position 1,291,336 of record JBBGZY010000780.1, on the reverse strand, counting down.
TCTGAGGCGGCGGTCAATTTGGATTGACAAGTTGATAAGCTCCTCTAGTGTCTGAGGGATCCCAACCCGTGCCAATTCGTCCTTAAGAGGGTCCGACAACCCCAACCGGTACTGGTGACGCAAAGCCGCGTCATTCCACTCCGTATCAGAGCTCCAACGTCTGAACTCTACAGCATAATCTTCGGCCGCTCTGCGGCCTTGTTGGAGGGAGTGCAAAGCGGTTTCTGCTGTGGCTGTTAACTGGGGATCCTCGTACAACTGGGACATTGCAGAGAAAAAGTCGTTTAAGGAATCCAAGGAACTGGCCTTTTGCTCAAGCAGATGGTGGGCCCAAGTCTGAGGCTCGCCAGACAGCAGAGATATGACGAACCCCACTTTGGTGGCTTCCAGGGAGAACGTACGGGGTTGTAGAGCAAAGTAAAGTTCGCATGCGTTGCGAAATGCCCGAAACTTGCGACGATCTCCGGAGAATTTCTCGGGTGTCGGCACCCTGGGCTCTGGTGGGAGCATTACTACGGAGGGAGCTGAGGTGGGATTAGCAGGTGCTGTTCCCGGAGGAGAGGCAGAGAGGGCCTGGACCTGTCCTTCCAGTCTGGTATAGCCCTCCTGAAGACTTTTGACGGCTTGGGTGAGGCCCGCAAGGTGCCTACACAGTTCATCCATAGGGGAGGCCCCCTGCCCGGACTCAGTCATGGCTGCCTGATACTGTCAGGTCCCACACTTACCAGACAGGTGAGTCCGCTTGGGCAGAGGGTAGGCTCCCTTACGTATCCGATTCGGGGCCCCTGGTAGAGTAAACAGGAAGCCCACGAATGCGGAGTGGTACGAGGGCCTGATGTGGAGTCCTGGAGCAGGATGGTTTGGACTGGCAACTGGCAGAGCTTCAGGTAGGCTGGAACTGATGCTGAGCAGGAGTTAGACAGCGTGGTCACACACAGGCAGAGGTCGGCAGCAGGCTGGCAGCAACGGTACAAGAGGAGCAGGCGGTAACAAGGTCAAACAAGCCGGGGTCGGGTTCAGGCAGCAATCAAGGGAGGTCCAAAGGCAAGCCGGGTCACAACAGGTCAAACTTCGGGAACACAGGAGCACAGGGAGGATCACAGGAACAAGACACAGAGCTGTTGATCAGGCAGCACCGAACAGGGGCAGAGGCAGGCCTAAATAGGCTGATTGGCGCCAAAACGCCGCGCACGTGCGTACGCCGATTCGCCAAAGCGCCGCGCGCCCCCGCGCACGCCCGAGCGCGCCCCCGACGCCAGCGTGCACACCAACGCCACCGGGCACGCCTGCGGTAACGCCCATAGGCGAACATGCACTAGCGCGAACGCACGTTAGCGCGGACGCGCGTTAACGCGAACGCGCGTACGCACATCCGCCCGGACGCCACCCCGCACGCCACGGCTGGTCAGACCGGACACGCCAGCGCCCCCTGGGACACGCGCCCCAGCACGCACGGAGACACGAGCACCAACGCGCCCCGGCGCGCACCGGCGCCCAACCAGGTAACCTCTCTGACACAAACCACCCCCCCTACTTTAGTATAGACCCCCCAGGACAAACCCCTCCCCCTACATTAGTATAGACCCCCCAGGACAAACCACCCCCCCACATTACTATAGACCCCCCCAGGACAAACCCCTCCCCCTACATTAGTATAGACCCCCCCAGGACAAACCACCCCCCCTACATTACTATAGACCCCCCCTACATTACTAAAGACCCCCCCAGGACAAACCACCCCCCTACATTACTATAGACCCCCCCAGGACAAACCCCTCCCCTACATTAGTATAGACCCCCCCAGGACAAACCACCCCCCCTACATTACTATAGACCCCCCCAGGACAAACCCCTCCCCCTACATTAGTATAGACCCCCCCAGGACAAACCAACCCCCCCCTACATTACTATAGACCCCCCCAGGACAAACCACCCCCCCTACATTAGGTTAATTTAAAACACCCGGGCGGCAGCTGGAGAGGAGAGGACAGTGTGCAGCCGCGCCGCCCGGGTGAAGTGTGTCAGGCTTGGGAAGCATGCATCAGGGAGGTCGGAGGAGGAGAACTGTCTGAAGTTGAACACGTTGGGCATGGGCATGGGCACGGGCCGCCCCCCCCCCCCAGTGACGTTAGTCACGTCTTTGCGCGGCTGGTCTCTCACACAGAGACAGCCGCTCCGATCTAATTTCGCTCTCCTCCTCTGACAGGAGGAGGGAGGGGGATGGGCTTCGGCACTCGGCAGGTCGAGGCGGCGACCAGCAGAGAGCCGCCTACGGACAAGGAAGAGGAGGAGGAGAAGGGAGGGGAGCACTCTGGCGCTTCAGCGCCCCCACCTCTGTGGCGCCTGGGTGCACTGCACCCCGTGCACCCCGTCCAGGATCATCCCTGATAAACAGTATAGTAACACTCCTCTTTACCCCATTGGGTTCTAACTGTAAACAGGCGCTAACTAATATAATGACAACATTATCATGGACAATTCAAGAAATTAGAAAAAGATATAACTGTAAAGCCTTGATATTACTCCTGGAATAATACTGAAATATGGTTTAAGAACTGCAGCTCATGTTTTTGAGTGAGGTAGAAGCTCTAGGGTGACTGATCCATATTTGCCACAATTTCTCAAACTTGACCGTGTTGTACTAAACTTTTTTTTTAAATCGGCTCAATACAAACCAGATGCATAAAAACAAAATGTGTGTAAAGCCAGGCAGGGTGTTAAAAATCAGCCACAGCATGAGAAAAGTCTGTGCCCTGACAGCATGCTGCAGGGAGGGTCCATTGCTCTCTATGGGGAAGCAGCCATCTCTCTGCAGAGGTCCAACTTGCTCCCTGACGGGTCAGAACTAGTGCTATGCAATCAACAGGGAGCATGAGTTTTATTGCAGTGCTATAGGTCAGACTCAGCAAGGGACATTTCAGATCTCTGCAGAGAGATCATTGCTTCTACACAGAGAGCAAGGGCCCCACTCTGCAGCTCCTGGCAAGCAATGGCTGTTTTTTAATCTGCAGTACATTGAATGTCTTTTTTTGTCATGATGCACCTAAAACATACAATATTTAGCTGATTTAAATTAAAGGTTCATTTTGGGCTCTAATGGAGCAGCGGGAGAGTGAAAGGAAGGTGAGTATGTGCACCTGAAGAGGATGGCACTTTTGACATTGACATTGATTTACCTGAACTTAATTACAGTGCTGATTGTTTTTTGTTTTTTCTAAAGGTTATTCTTGTTGTTTTCTATTGTGTATAACCTATTCCCTAGCTTTCCTTCCTTCGCATCCTCTCGCCCCACCCTCCATATCTACTCCTGTTCCCATCCCCTTTCCCCATCTTTTCCCGGTTTTATGTATGGATGTTTAGCTCATGCACCCCCCCCCCGCCCCCCCCCCCCGGAATTGTGTGGGGAAGAAATTGGATTGATTACCTGTTGTACGCAACTGAATGCACTATTGAGCCTTTAATACCATCTTTGAATGATTGTGACTTATGATGTGTTGTCTTCTTGCTGCCCTTTCGGGTGCTTTTCTCTTCTTTTTTTGTATCCCATGTGTTTTTGAAAAATGTAAATAAAGATTATTAAAAAAAAAAATTGAGTCTGTTGGGCTTAGTCTTCCACTGGCCTTTTATGTCTTCACCTTACAATAGTTTCTTGCTCTATTTCTGCCCACAGTGAGGGGTTCCCATTTCTCCTGTTGCATGCACCATCCAATGAACTGAATCACTCATTCAGGAGAGTCAACCGCCCTTGTAATGGCTGGAGCGAATGCGAAGATCTGGGATCTCACTTCCAGACATCTCATCACAAAATCCAAGGGACAGTTAGGTAGCATAATGCTCCTCCATCTTTTACTGAAGGTTTTGGGTGGACTGACCCTCCAAAAATGACCAAACATCCTCCTATACTGTCATAACACTGCCAGTGCTGCTGTCTTGTCCAGGAAATCAGAACAACTTAGGGGGACATTTATAAAGCAGTAGTATGGCTTTAGTGGTGTTTAGTAGTTCATCAGTGTTGGTCAACTTGAAATATATAGAGAGCCTCAAATGCGGCCCCCAATACTTCCAGAGGGCCACAATAGCAGGTATGTTTATTTGTCCGTTCTGGTGTTTTGGAAGTACATTTAAATAAATCAAATGCCGACCCCATTCTGAAAGTCTTTGTGTCTGACCCATAAGCCTCACTTTCAGACACTTTGGGCTACTCTCCTATGTATTGAAGTGGGAAGCTTATTTGGACAGACCCATAGACCAACCACCTTGGAAGCAAATCTGGCCAGCCTCATCCAAGTGCTCCCGGAACATATTCACCCAAGAGAACGCCTACAAGTTTCTCTCGCACTGTTATATGACTTTTGTGCAGGTCGCCAAATTGGCTCCCTCTTTATCCCCCATGTGCTTCCAGGAATGCAGGGAGCTAGGCAACCTACTTTCATATTTGGTGGTCCTGCGCTGGATTAAATTAATTACAGTGCCATCATCCATATGGAGAAAGAGAAGGGATAATGTAAATTAATGCGTTAGTACGGGCACCGTTTAGGAGATATCCATACTGGATGCAGCCGGTGATGTCACCCGCATATGTATCCTTCACAGCACTATACCAGGAACCGAGGGCTCCCGCACGCATGTGCAGGGTAGTGACGTCATCGTGGCTCTGGCCACTCACACAGCCGGAGTCAATGAACCTGGAAGGAAGACAGAAGCCCTGTTGGCGGTCACAGCACATCGCTGGAGGGCTTCATTCTAAGGTAAGTGTTTCAGTATTGCGATGCATACTAGCACATTATGCAATTGTCTTACAGGGGGACTTTTTTTTTTTTTTACTGCAATGGTTTACAACCAATTTAAACAGTGTGTGTTTAGGTATCACTTTGATCTCAATAGTGACTGACCCCCTCTTAAACTAAGTGTACACAGTCTGATCCATGAAATCAAAAACAGGTCCAGATATCAACTGTGCTCATAAATATTTCACTCCTTAAATGGAATCCCATACTCTCTTCACCACTTCACACACCCTTGTGCCCATCAGATGTCCTCTCACACCCAAGGTTGGATCTCAATGTGTTTAAACAGAGGTCTAGTATAGCTCTCGTTTATAGGCAGCTTCCATATAAAATTGCTCTGTCCTGGTTCTCTATTATTTCCCAGTGCATTCTGGGTTACAGGAGCCTCCACTCTCTCTCCTCCAATGCCCAGCTAATACTTCATAAATGCTTCATTAATACACCATAAATGCTCTAGGTGGTGTTAAGGTGCCGTTAGAGCATGAACATTAAAATATTTGGAAGTGGTTGACAAGCATCATGAAAGTGACAGGCCTGTTTCACATGAGCGTCAGCTTGGATAAGAGCTGAGTGAACAGCAAGCCTTAACAAAGCATTTGCAGAGCTTTTAGCAAATTTGTTGACACTTTTAAAATACCATTCAGCTCCAGACACTTTAAGAACATATACACACATGAACCAGAAGTGACTGCTGGTGATGTCTTTCCGGTTGGCTTGTTGGTTTCCCAGTGCATCCTGGGATATCTCATACCTCCAAAACACAGCAAAGCTAACACTGAATAAAAGGCCCTCAAAAATCTCAGGTGCTCAGATAAGAGAGCACAGTCAGACTTCTATGGAGGCTTTGGAAACGCTTTGAAGCACCAATAAAGTGACATAATAATTGGTAGGGTATAATTTGCAAAGCAAAGCAAACACAGGACTGTAAGGTAACCAATGTATTTAGTGACAGCGGCTTTGTTTGGCATTCAGCAAGCTTTTAATAAGTGCATCCAATGCCATATTTTAAAAGCATGTGTAAATGAACCCTAATAGTCCTAAAAGTAGTAAGAAGTCAACAGCAGTACTAATCCAATCTAATCCACATAATCCAAAACTAGAAAAATAGTTTTATGGCTTTACATAACACTTCAACCACTTGCTGCCCGCCCACCTGCAATGTACATTGGGTGAGTGGCCAGTGTAGGCAAAGGGTTGTTCCCGGACATCGCTGCCTTCTTCCAGGTTTAGGGCACGCGCATGCCCGCCCCTGCCTGGCACCCACTGTGATTGCACACAGCAGGAACCTGTCAGAAAGTCCCAGCCAATGATTGATGGCCAGGATCTGCTGTTTGGCTGTGTGCAATCACAGCCCAGAGCTTTGTGTTGATAAACAATACAGAGCTCTGTACAGAGAGCGATCTGTCAGATTCTCACTCAGAGATCTAGTAGTAGTAAAGCAGCACATATTACACACACTACACATTGTTAGGCACACAGTTAACCCTTTGATCTCCCTAGATGTTAACCCCTTCCCAGACAGTGTCATTAGTACAGATTGGCCACCGCACTATCGCAGTCCCTTTATAAGTTTCTGATCACCGTCATTAGTAGTATAACAATTTTTTTTTTAAATTATATAAATGTAATACAATTTCCAATATATATACAGTATCTCACAAAAGTAAGTACACCCCTCACATTTTTTAAAATATTTTATTATATCTTTTCATGTGACAACACAGAAGAAATGACAATTTGCTACAATGTAAAGTAGTGAGGGTACAGCTTGTATAACTGTGTAAATTTGCTGCCCCCTCAAAATAACTCAACACACAGCAATTAATGTCTAAACCGCTGGCAACAAAAGTGAGTACACTCGAAGTGAAAATGTCCAAATGGGCCCAAAGTGTCAATATTTGTGTGTCCACCATTATTTTCCAGCACTGCCTTAACCCTCTTGGGCATGGAGCTCACCAGAGCTTGACAGGTTGCCACTGGAGTCCTCTTCAACTCCTCCATGACGACATCATGGAGCTGGTGGATGTTAGAGACCTTGCGCTCCTCCACCTTCCGTTTCAGGATGCCCCACAGATGCTCAATAGGGTTTATGTCTAGAGACATGCTTGACCAATCCTTCACCCTTACCCTCAGCTTTTTTAGCGAGGCAGTGATCGTCTTGGAGGTGTGTTTGGGGTCATTATCATGTTGGAATACTGCCCTGCGGCCCAGTCTCTGAAGGGAGGGGATCATGCTCTGCTTCACAGTACATGTTGGCATTCATGGATTCCCTCAATGAACTGTAGCTCCCCAGTGCCGGCAACACTCATGCAGCCCCAGACCATGACACTCCCACCACTATGCTTGACTGTAGGCAACACACACTTGTCTTTGTACTCCTCACCTGGTTGCCGCCACACACGCTTGACACCATCTGAACCAAATAAGTTTATCTTGGTCACATCAGACCACAGGACATGGTTCCAGTAATTCACGTCCTTAGTCTGCTTGTCTTCATCAAACTGTTTGCGGGCTTTCTTGTGCATCATCTTTAGAAGAGGCTTTCTTCTGGGATGACAGCCATGCAGGCCAATTTGATGCAGTGTGCGGCGTATGGTCTGAGCACTGACAGGCCAACCCCCCACCCCTTCAATCTCTGCAGCAATGCTGGCAGCACTCATACGTCTGTTTCCCAAAGAGAACCTCTGGATATGACACTGAGCACATGCACTCAACTTCTTTGGTCGATCACGGCGAGACCTGTTCTGAGTGGAACCTGTCCTGTTAAATGGCTGTACGGTCTTGGCCACTGTGCTGCAGCTCAGTTTCAGGGTCTTGGCAATCTTCTTATAGCCTAGGCCAACTTTATGTAGAGCAACAATTCTTTATTTTAGATCCTCAGAGAGTTTTTTGCCATGAGGTGCCATGCTGAACTTCCAATGACCAGTATGAGAGAGTGAGAGTGATAACACCAAATTTAACACACCTGCTCCCCATCCACACCTGAGACCTTGTAACACTAATGAGTCACATGACACCGGGGAGGAAAAATGGCTAATTGGGCCCAATTTGGACATTTTCACTTAGAGGTGTACTCACTTTTGTTGCCATCGGTTTAGACATGAATGGCTGTGTGTTGAGATATTTTGAGGGGAGATCAAATTTACACTGTTATACAAGCTGTACACTTACTACTTTACATTGTAGCAAAGTGTAATTTCTTCAGTGTTGTCACAATAAAATATTTACAAAAATGTGAGGGGTCTACTCACTTTTTTGAGATACTGTATATATATATATATATATATATATATATATATATATATATATATATATATATATATATATACCGTGGATACAAAAGTATACACACCCCTGTTAAAATGTCAGGTTTCTATAATTAAAAAATTAAATAAAATGGTTGCATAAGTGTGCACACCCTTAAACTAATACTTTGTTGAAGCACCTTTGGATTTGATTACAGCAATCAGTCTTTTTAGGGATGAGTCTATCAGCACGGCACAGCTTGACTTGGCAATATTTGCCCACTCTTCTTTGCAAAAACACTCCAAATCTGTCAGATTGTGAGGGCATCTCCTGTGCACAGCCCTCTTCAGATCACCCCACAGATTTTCAATCGGATTCAGGTCTGGGCTCTGGCTGGCCATTCCAAAACTTTAATCTTCTTCTGGTGAAGTCATTCTTTTGTTGATTTCGATATATGCTTTGGGTCGTTGTCATGCTAAAAGATGAAGTTCCTCTTCATATTCAGATTTTTAGCAAAAGCCTAAGCCCGGGTTCACACCTATGCGAATTAGATGTGCGTTTCCGCACATCTAATTCGCATAGCAGGAGAATGTGACTGGCTCCCTTTTTTTGGCCATTTTTCCTCCCCGGTGTCATGTGACTCATTAGTGTTACAAGGTCTCTGGGGTGAATGGGGAGCAGTTGTGTTAGATTTGGCGTTATCGCTCTCACTCTCTCATACTGGTCACTGGAAGTTCAACATGGTACCTCATGGCAAAGAACTCTCAGAGGATCTGAAAAAAAGAATTGCTGCTCTACATAAAGTTGGCCTAGGCTATAAGAGGATTGCCAAGACCCTGAAACTGAGCTGCAGCACAGTGGCCAAGGCCATACAGAGGTTTAACAGGACAGGTTCCACTCAGAACAGGTCTCGCCGTGGTCGACCAAAGGATATGAGTGCACATGCTCAACGTCCTATCCAGAGGTTGTCTTTGGGAAATAGGCGTATGAGCAGCGATGTGTCTTGGCCTAGGCCAACAAGGCCCAGGCCTAGGGTGGCACTTTGTGAGGGGGCGGCAAAAAAGCCACCCCCGCATGAAAAAAGACCCCTAGCCCTCCTCCTGCACACAGGGCCATCATCAGGTGGGTACAGTTGAATCCCGGAGCCCAGTGTCACAACAAGTTCCGGCACTGAGCTTCGGTAACTGACCTGACAGGGGTGTGCTAGTGTGGGCACCCCGGACATCTACCGCCCAGGGTTCCACATGCGGAGATCCAATCGCCTTTTTGTGGCAGTTGACACCTCTCTCCCCACTGGCAGCTGCACACAGATCACCGAGGAACCTCCTCCTCAGCTCCAAAGTTCTCGTATACACAGCTAGGAGGAGGAGGAGCCACGGAGGAGGGACATGACTGCACTGTAGAGCCGTGCTGCTGTTCTGAAGTCTGTGCATTGTTTGCAGAGGCACAGATGCACACATTGAGTGAGGGGAGAGGGGGGGTAGAGGATTTGTGTTGGATGTGCTTTGGGAGGGGAGAGGGAGATCTGACCCGCCCTCCCACTAGCACATGTCCTCTCCCCTCCCAAAGCATCCCCAGCACATAATCCCTTACCCCCCTTTCCCCCAAATCAAAAATGCCACGTCCCTCTGTCCTCCCACGGCGTCCCCTTGTCGCTCCTCCCACAGCATCCCTCTGTTCTCCTCCCACGGCGTCCCTCTGTCCTCATCCCATGGCGCCCCCTGTCCTCTTCCCATGAAGATGGCAGGGCGGGTCTTAAACAGAAAGGGGTGTGGCCTTGACAGGAAGGGGTTGGTCATCTTCAAATTAGATTGTGCACGAGTTTAGTCAGGCCTAGGGCAACACAAAACTTAAATACAACACTGCATCTAACCACCACTGTTTTCTTCAAAGCCCTAAGACAAAAGAGTAGTAGCACAGACTTGATGAATTTGTCATAGACAACTAACTTAGTCCATAGTTTACTCCCAGAAAAATCAATATGGTCATTCGAGCAGCACAATAAAATGCAGGACCTTGATGGACCAGGAGTCACCAGAACCATTAACAAATTGAGGAAACATAAAATACACTACCTGACCAGTCATTAGACGAGTAAACGAGTCTACCTGGCGGCCTTAGTCACTCCTCCAAAAATGTCAGCTGCTACGAACTTCTCTAGTAACTTCTATACATTTCTGGTACCATAGCAACATATCTAAAAAATGAAGATAGAATTTGTAATGCACAGAAGGCATATTGTAAATGTTTAAGACTTGGACAGCAGGGAGGGCTTTCTATGGCAATTAAGATTCCTACCTGGGTAATTCAAAGGCTGCAGCACCAAGCAGGGATAAAAAGATGTGATCACAGATATAGATATAGGTATGTATCAAGTATTAATCTCTGTATTAGCTATTCTTTTTTCAGTTGTTAGTTGGAACAAGGTCTGCTTAAAGCCCTTACTATTAATGCGTATGTATTGTTATTTTTAACCATGGAACTTGGAAAATGTTATTTCCTTCTCATTATTATTTAACAGTCTATAAATGCAATTATACTGGGATTATGTGGTTTCAAGTTCTTTTAATAAAAAGTCTTATAAATTCTTTATGACGCAGCTCAGGAACATGGTTTACTAAGGATCCTTTTTGCATTGAAGATGTTTCCAGTGATTTATGCTTATTCTGTGTACTAACTATGTATAAATTTGATTTCAGTTCAGCATTATTAATTGTTTTGAAAACATCAGTTTCCATTCTGGCTCACTGGCCACAAATTTGGAAGTTTTTGAGTATGGGATTAAGTGCTCCATTTCTGATAATAGTTTGGGCTTGAGATTTAAGATATGCATTTGTCCTGGGTCCGTTTCACTTTCTTCTGTTCAATAGAAATTCTTTCTGCCTCCTATCAGGATAGCAGAAGGAAATACTACTAATACCACATTGAAAGATGGGCATGCACATGATCAAGGGAGGGTTTGAAAGGTGCCACTCCTTAAATCAGAACTTTAAGTGGACAGTGGCAGTAGAGCAGTGTGTCAGTAGTTTTTTGTTTTTATAATTTTCTCAATTTTTTCCAATTTTTTTGTTTCTTGATTTCTTTAAATCATTTTTTTCAATATTTTCATTGTGCTTCTGGGGAAGGGGTGGAGGGTATGTGGCGGTGATGGTGTCAGTAGGGCAGTGGATGGTGTCAGTAGTTTTTATTTTTACATATTGTTTTTTTACAATTTAATTTTTTATTTATTTTTTGTTCACAACCCTTTTTGGGGGGAGGGGGTTGGGCCCGGGGCAGTGGACAGTTTTGGTAGGGCAGGGGGTGGTGTCAGTAGTTTTTTATTCTATATTTTTTTATAATTTAACTTTTTATAATTTTGGTTTACAATTTCATTTAAAAAAAATATTTTTTGCATTTTTTTAATCAACCCTGTTGGGGGGGGGCTTTGGTGAGATATCAGGGGTCTAAGCAGACCCCTGACATCTCCTCTTTGAGACAGGGAAAGGGACTGAGGACATTGATTACCCAGTCCCTTTTTCAGCATTGAAGATGAATGGACAGAAGACAGAGGCTCCTGTCTATTCATAAACTGAGCATGGTAACACACAGGTTACGCTGATCAGTTTTCACAGGACACAGGAGTGATCTCGCTTACTGTGTCCAATTCAGAAAAGGCAGGGGCCGGTAAATGACCGCTCCCTTCCTCCGCTCTCCATCTTGACAGATCCCTACAGCCGTTGGGAGAGGAGATGAGGGAAGCCGGCCGTGGGGGACGAGGGGGGGAGGAGGACGACAGGGAGCTGTGGAAGAAGGGGGGGTGAAGGACACAGAGGGGGCTGTAGAAGAACGGGGGAGAAGGACAAGGAGGGAGGCTGGAGGAGGAGGATACAGGGAACAGCCGGGGATGATCGGTGCAGCGGGAGGGACAGCTGTGATCACCGATCTCCCTGAATAGCTTTTTAGCCCACAGCCGTGGGAGGGAAAGAATGAGAAGCAGAAGTCAGCCATACAAGGAGATAGGTGTTCACAGCTGTGACTCCTGCTGCACCGATCATCCCCGGCTGTGAACCAGGGACCATCCAGGATCAGCATGGCAGCCAGGATATCGGGCAGCACATGCGGGTGTCCAGGAGCCTTCCCCGAAATGCGGGATCTCGCACCTCGTGGGAGACTTGTGATATCTGCAATGCCAAGCTTCTGTTTCCAAAGCGAGCAAAATCCTTTCTTGTTAAAAGGCATGGACTGCAGAGAGAGATATAATTTTGCTCCTGTAAAAATCATTAGTAATACCTCATCTGGAATATGCAGTTCCGTTTTGGTCACCAGTTAACAAAAGGATATCGGGGAACTGGAGAAAGTGCAGAAAAGAGCAACCAAACTGATAGAAGGCATGGAGGAACTCAGCTATGAGGCTAGATTAGAGGAACTCAATTGATTCTCTCTTGAGAAGAGGAGATTAAGGGGTGATATGATCAACATGTATACATAGATAAGTGGTCCATATAGTGAACTTGGCGTTGAGTTATTCATTTTAGGGCCATCACAGAGGACAAGGGGGCACTCTTTACATCTGGAGGAAAAGATTTAAAGTGTTTGTTAAGGCAATTATATAAGACTATGCCAGCCCCTCTATTAGAGGCTGGCATAGCACACTGTGTAAGTTGTTTTTAAAAACGAGTGTTCTAAATACTGAATTTCAGCTGTCTTCAGGCCGGTCACATTACTCGCGACCGCTTTACAGCTCCGATGGATGTCTTCAGGGGGAGGGGCCATGATCTTCCTCTGACGCCAGCTGGGGAGATCAGGGAGATCACATGGCTGCTCGTCTCCGCAGAAGACATCCAAAAGACATCCATTGGAGCTGATGGCAGGCAGGAGTGAGGGGGGAGAGAGGAGAGCAGAGCAGGGCAGCGTATGATGGAGGGATGCACTTTGATCACGGTAATCAGGGCAGAGCAGCCCTGGTTATCATGGTCTGTTTAGAGAGGGCATACAGGAAGTGGCAGATGCAGGGTTTTTTTTTACCGTTTAGAGGAGGGCAGATTACACAGCACAAGCACTGTGCTGTGTAACCTGCTTTAAGGGGCCAGAATCTATATATTTTTTTGGGTGTACAAACGCTTTACTCTCCAAATACTGAAAGGCTTCTTCACAGTAAGAGCCGTGAAAACATGGAATAGACTCCCTCAAGAGCTGTTTCTGCCCAGCTCAGTAGATTGTTTTCAAAAAGGCCTGGATTCTTTCCTAAATTCACATAATATAACGGGATACTAATATTTATACATAAAGTTGATCCAGGGAATAACTGATTGCCTCTTGGGGGATCAGGAAGGATTTTTTTCCCGCTAAAGCAAATTGTACCATGCCTTCTTCTGGATCAACTGTGGGAATAGGATTGTATAAAAAAAATGTTCCCTTCTATTGGTTAAACATTAGTTCGACATTTACTAGCATTAGTAAATCTATGCGAAAGTATATCATTTTTACTTATTTTGAATTCTTTTTTACATTTCTTCAATTACTTCCTGTTTTCCAGGTCTAGGAAAATGATGTCATACATCCCAGGTGTCTTGAAGAAGGGAGGAGGGGTTTTCTCATCTAAGCACACCCTCAGGTATGCATGCCTGAGCTATTGGGAAATGGATGGAAGCAAGTAAAATACTACGTTCATCATTTGCCCTTACTCAAGATGGCCACTGCAAGAACTGCTAGGGGGTGTTTTTCAAAGTGATTTAACAGCAAAATAAAGCATAGAGACGTGGGTGGATGGGTCAGTTTGTTTTGAATATTAAAAAATAATTAAATTTGTGTTTTTGGTTTGTGGTGCTCAGATGCAGTGCAGTTTCCCTTTAACTTAAAAAAAACACATAAGCCAATATTTATTCCAATGGATAGTGTTTTGTCACTGCTTATTAATTAAATACAATGGATTATTACCCTATATATCTGTAGCGGCATCCCCGACCTCCAAAGGTCTAATGGTGACCTCCAGAGTCAGGGAGAGCTGACATCCTTACTTGAAGTGTGGGTTATTAGGCATGGTGGGTGTATTAAAAGTTGGAAACATGGGCGCCAGTCACTTTTTGGAATGCAAGAAAAGAGATTTATTGTTTCTTAAACAGAACTGGGGGAGAGAGAATTAGGGCCAGGTCACTCTTAGGCAGATGCAATAGTAATTGGCAGACTCCGAGACAAAATAATAGGCAGACAACTATACAGGTAGAGGGCCTTTAAGCTGGATGCAGCAACTGTATTTGTAGAACTGATGTCTCCTATGGCAACTGAACATTGAACAGAGATCCATACACGTTACTCACAGTAACCCATTATAGATCTTTTCTCTCATCTCACAGTATCCCACTGTAGATCTTCACTCACTGAGCTCCCAGTCTCTCACTAGACTTCAAGATCCCATACGTCATTGGATCCCCTGAGCTCTTCCACAGCCCACTGTAAACTCCTCAAGCTTCACCCACGCTAACCACCCACGCTAACACTGGGTCCCTAGCTTGGCACTCTGCTGAAGCTTTCCCACTTCTTCATCGTCCCCAGCTGGTGAAAAGCCTGCTCTGGTACTTCTACCGACTTCCATACACTGGCCTCTGATAACTAGACATGTGCATTTGTTTTCGTCCAAATGCATTTTCGTCCGAATTTCAGGTATTTTCGTTATCGTTTTAACAAACGATAACGAAAGTGCAGAATCCAAAAAACGAAAGATCCGACATACACAAATGCTTTATTTTCGTTTTCGTTGCTACAAAAGTTCGATAAAGATAGGAGATTCGACATGATGATGACAATAACAATCTGTGTCCATCAAACCTGTGGTCCAATGTGCCTAACCTTAAAGTGGATGTAAACCCGAAAAAAAAAAAAAAAAAAAATTATGTCATATTGTAGAGTATAAGATTTCCTATCATTTAAGCCCAGTCTTGCCATACAGAGTTAATCCATCTCTGAGCAATCCTCTTTTATTGTTCAGTGAGAAAATTCCTGACAAAATCAGAAAAACTTTGTCAAATACGCCCCCTTGCTGTGAGTGACAGGTGATTTACATATCTCGTGCACCAGCCTAAGAAAGACACATGCAGTATTTTATAATTCCCTCCCACTCCTTTCTTCTGCTGCTCTGCCAGGATTGGCTGCAGACACTCCACTGGTCTGATGGGGAGGGGGGTTTGCAGCTGGACACAGCTATATTACATATATATATATATATATATATATATATATATATATATATAGCTGTGTCCAGCAGCACTCCACCCCCCCTAAACTTTCCTCCGCTCTCCATCCTGACAGAGCCCGCTGGAATGGAGGGGAGTCGGCTGCGGGGGATGAGGGGGGTGGAGGAGAAAGACACTGCGGGCGGATAAGGACAGGAGGGGGGCCAGAGAAGAAGGGGAGGTGGTGGTGGTGGAGGAGAACGGGTCAGGCGCTGGAGGGGGAGGGCACAAGAGACAGTCGGGGGTGATCAGTGCAGCGGAGGGACAGCTGTGAGCACCGATCTCCCTGCATGGCGTTTGATCAGTTGCATCTTTTCTGCATCTTCTATGCCTCCTCAGGGGAATCCGTGCTCACAGCTGTCCCCGTCGCACCGATCATCCCCGACTGTCACTGGACAGTGACAGGAGCCATGACCGCGCTCCTCTTCCCCTGTGCGCGCTCTTTTCACTCCAGCCAGGTGCGAGTGTAGAGGTGGGCGGGTGATGTCATGATCTGGTGATGTCATGACTCCGCCCACCGAGCGCCGTACAATGGACCCACCCACTGAATCTGGCGTTTTTGGGGGCTCCAAACAGACAGAGGGGAGACATTTGAAAGGTAGGGATACATGCAGGAGGCATGTATATCCTTATAGATAACCCCTATGGCAGTAGTTTAAAAAAGATGGGAGTGGGTTTACATCCACTTTAACTCTATTAGTCCAAGATTATTCTTCATAGAGAGAAAAGATTCGACGTAGGGGAGAAAAGATTCGATGTAGGGGAGAAAAGATAAATAAAAATAATGATGATGATGAATGTTATTGGCTGATTGTAACCAAAGAGGAGGAGCAGTAAAACAGCTAGAACTAAGTACACACGTACTTTGGCTTATGGTGTCTGTTGAAATTTCTAAGAAGATTCGACGGAGCAGGTAAACTATATGGCGTCGTACAGTTTAGCTGCTCCGTCGAATCTTCTTTGAACATTCGACAGCAGAGGCGGCTCTCTAATTAGGCAAACTAGGCGGCCGCCTAAGGCCTCGCACTCACAGGGGCCTCGCAGCTGCCTAATTTACCTGTGATCATTACTAATGTGGGCTCCGGCGGCTCCGCCTCCCCCCCACCCGCCGCCTGGATGGACTGACCAATTGAGCACTGCCTGAAGGCCCCCTGGGCAAATCATGGAGCATCCCGGTCTGGTGGAAGCAGGTGTGGGGAGCAGCACAGCAAAGACCTCTAGGTGCCAGCACCCGACTCCAGGTGCGATCTCAGCAAGGCATGGGGGACATGGGTAGCCATAGGGCACACAGCTGCTGAGGTAGCTAGGCTGCTCCTTCAGTCCGCGCCGCTCACCCCTGACCCGACCGCCAATTCAGTTCAGCAGTCAGGGACAGAAACTACCCAGCAGCGCAGCCCCATGACTGTGAAGGAGAAGGAGCTTCAATGGATCCGACCTTCTGATGCTGCCTGGCCGTCCGGAGAGAAAGTGAGTGCCTGGCCATGCAGCCCTCCTATTCTCCCGGATAGGAGGAGCGGTGGGCCCACTGCATATAGAAGAATTGATCTTTCCATATTCCTCCTGCAGCCGCTAAATGTTTGCAAGAGGGGGAGGAGAAACTAGCATTCGCCGGCTGCAGGAGGAATATGGAAAGATCAATTCTTCTATATGCAGCGGCTCCGCCGCTCCTCCTGTCCAGCTTTTTTGCTTCCCTCCTGACTCCGCCCCCCATGATCTCCTCCGGCCCGACCCCTGTGCTCTGCACTCCACCCCACCATGCTCTCGGTTCCCCCATGTGCTCCCATTTCCACCCCCCATGATCTTCTCTGGCCCCCCTGTGCTCTCCACCCCACGCTCTCAGTCCCCCATCTGCTCTCCTCCACTCCACCATGCTCTTAGCTCCCCCATCTGATCTCCGCCCCCATGCTCCCCACCTCACCTTGCTTTCCAGCTCCTCACACAGTGCTCTTCAGCTCCCCCAGTGCTCTCTGCCCCCCCCCATGTGCTCCCTGGCTCCCCTCCCTAGTGCTCTCCACCCCACCATGCTCTCGGCCCCCCATGTGCTCCCTGGCTCCGCCCCTATGATCTCCTTCACCCCCCCTGTGCTCTCCACCCCACCATGCTCTCAAACTCTCCCCATGTGCTCCCTTGTTCCGCCCCCATGATCTTCTCTTGCCCCCTGTGCTCTCCACCCCACCCCATGCTCTCGGTCCCCCAGTGCTCTGCACCCCACCATGCTCTTAGCCCCCCATTTGATCTCCACCTCCCATGCTCTCCACCTCACCATGCTTTCCAGCTCCCCACACAGTGCTCTTCTTCAGCTTCCCCAGTGCTCTCTGCTCCCCCAGTGCTCTCTGCCCCCCATGTGCTCCCTGGCTCCATTCCCTAGTGCTCTCCACCCCACCATGCTCTTGGCCCCCCATGTGCTCCCTGGCTCCGCCCCTATGATCCCCTTCACCCCCCTGTGCTCTCCACCCCACCATGCTCTTGATCCCCCCATTTGCTCCCTTGTTCCGCCCCCATGATCTTCTCTGGCCCCCTGTGCTCTCCACCTCACCCCATGCTCCCGGTCCCCTAGTGCTCTCCACCCCACCATGCACTTAGCCCCCCATTTGATCTTCACCTCCCATGCTCTCCACCTCACTATGCTTTCCAGCTCCCCACACAGTGCTCTTCTTCAGCTTCCCCAGTGCTCTCTGCCCCCCCATGTGCTCCCTGGCTCCCCTCCCTAGTGCTCTCCACCCCACCGTACTCTCCAGTTCCCCCATGTGCTCCCTGGCTTGGCCCCCCTGTGCTCTACACTCCACCATGCTCTCGGTCCCCCCATGTTTTACCTGGCTCCGCCCCCATGATCTCCTCCACCCCACTATGCTCACGGTCCCCCATGTGCTCCCTTGCTCCACCCCTATGATCTCCTCTGGCCCCCCGTGCTCTCCAGCTCCCTCCCCAGTGCTCCCCACCATGCTCTCGGTCCCCCATCTGCTCTCTGCCCCCCAGTGCTCTCCACCCCACCATGCTCTCAACCGCCATCTGCTCTCTGCCCCCCCCCCATGCTCTCCACCTCACCTTGCTTTTCAGCTCTCTCAGTGCTTTCTGCCCCCCCATGTGTTCCCTGGCTCCCCCCAGTGCTTTTCAACCCCACCGTGCTCTCCAGTTCCCCCACAGAGGTCTCTGCCAAACCCCATGTGCTCTCTAGCTCCCCACTATGCTCTCCACCCCACCGCGCTCTCCAGTCCCCCCCCCCACTGCTCTCTGCCCCTCCATGCTCTCCACCCCACTATGCTTTCCAGCTCCCCCTCACAGTGCTCTTCAGCTCCCCCAGTGCTCTCTGCCCCCCATGTGCTCCCTGGCTCCTCCCAGTGCTCTCCACCCCATTCTTTTTGCTCCCCTAGTGCTCTCTGCCCCCCCCCCACACCAGTGCTCTCCCGCTCCCCCCTACTCTCTGCCCCCCTGTGCTCTTCACCCCCCCCCAGTGCTCTCAGCCTGGCTGCTCTCTACCCCCCGCTATCCGCCATCCGCTACCCTCCGCCTCACTCCCATGCTATCCGCCACCCCTGTGCTCTTTCTCGGCCCCCCTCACCCCCCGCAGCTCTGCAAGGTTCCAGTCTCCTTTCTCCCGCTGACTGCTGCAGGGGATCTGTCAGGATGGAGAGCGGGGAGGGGACCAGTCTCATGGACTGCTCAGTCTAAAATGCCTGGCCCCTTTTTTTTGTCCCAGTCCGGGCCTGATGGGGAAGGTGAGCAGCGTCGACAGCAAGGACCGATAGCCCTGGAGTGAGAAGATCTCTGAAGACCTCCAAGGACCGGAGGACAGGCTGACTGGGACCCAGAAAACAAAGATGGGAAGAAGGTGCTGGCGGCCAGGGACCACTCAATCTCACAGCAAACAGATCCTCTGGAAGGAGGAGAACACTGTCCCCACCCGGAACAAGAATGGACCTTGTCTGCTGCTGGCCGTCATGAACATCCTGCTGGCATGGAAGGTACTGTACCAAGCATTACACAAACCTTCCCACAGACAGGGACTGCAGACTGGCACATGGGGCACAGGAGGGGCTGCTTACAGGGACAGGGCTAGGGATCTCTCTATCACCCCTCTCTCTTTCTCACCTCACCCTCCCCCCCCCCCTCTGGCATTGGCTGCATAAGTCTGATGGGTGAGGAGGGTGCCCTGGAAGTGGTGCTGATCCCATTATGGGCATGAGTGGGGCCTCATGTCTAAGTTTTGCCTAAGGCCTCACAAAGCCTAGAGCCGCCTCTGTTCGACAGACACCATAAGCCTTCAATGACAGATTCGACCTTAATTTGGATTTTCGGACGAATGCAATTTTTAACAAAAAACAAAATAAATAAAAACGAATTTCGGGAGTAACTAAATAAATTTATTTTTCGGACGAAAATGAAATTCCGAAACAAAATATTTCAGTGTGCACATAGTTACATAGTTACATAGTAGGTGAGGTTGAAAAAAGACACAAGTCCATCAAGTCCAACCTATGTGTGTGATTTTGTGTCAGTATTACATTATATATCCCTGTATGTTGCGGTCATTCAGGTGATTATCTAATAGTTTCTTGAAGCTATCAATGCTCCCCGCTGAGACCACTGCCTGTGGAAGGGAATTCCACATCCTTACCGCTCTTACAGTAAAGAACCCTCTACGTAGTTTAAGGTTAAACCTCTTTTCTTCTAATTGTCATGAGTGGCCACGAGTCTTATTAAACTCTCTTCTGCAAAAAAGTTTTATCCCTATTGTGGGGTCACCAGTACAGTATTTGTAAATTGAAATCATATCCCCTCTCAAGCGTCTCTTCTCCAGAGAGAATAAGTTCAGTGCTTGCAACCTTTCCTCATAACTAATATCCTCCAGACCCTTTATTAGCTTTGTTGCCCTTCTTTGTACTCGCTCCATTTGCAGTACATCCTTCCTGAGGACTGGTGCCCAGAACTGGACAGCATACTCCAGGTGCGGCCGGACCAGAGCCTTGTTGAGTGGGAGAATTATCGTTTTATCTCTTGCGTTGATCCCCCTTTTAATGCATGCCAATATTCTGTTTGCTTTATTAGCAGCAGCTTGGGATTGCATGCCATTGCTGAGCCTATCATCTACTAGGACCCCCAGGTCCTTTTCTATCCTATATTCCCCCAGAGGTTCTCCCCCCAGTGTATAGATTGCATTCATATTTTTGCCACCCAAATGCATTATTTTACATTTTTCTACATTGAACCTCATTTGCCATGTAGTCGCCCACCCCATTCATTTGTTCAGGTCTTTTTGCAAGGTTTTCACATCCTGCGGAGAAGTTATTGCCCTGCTTAGCTTAGTATCGTCTGCAAATACAGAGATTGAACTGTTTATCCCATCCTCCAGGTCGTTTATAAACAAATTAAATAGGATTGGTCCCAGCACAGAACCCTGGGGAACTCCACTACCCACCCCTGACCATTCTGAGTACTCCCCATTTATCACCACCCTCTGAACTCGCCCTTGTAGCCAGTTTTCAATCTATGTACTCACCCTATGGTCCATGCCAACGGACCTTATTTTGTACAGTAAACGTTTATGGGGAACTGTGTCAAATGCTTTTGCAAAATCCAGATATACCACGTCTACGGGCCTTCCTTTTTCTAGATGGCAACTCACCTCCTCATAGAAAGTTAATAGATTGGTTTGGCAAGAACGATTCTTCATGAATCCATGCTGATTACTGCTAATGATATCGTTCTTATTACTAAAATTTTGTATATAGTCCCTTATCATCCCCTCCAAGAGTTTACATACTATTGATGTTAGGCTAACTGGTCTGTAATTCCCAGGGATGTATTTTGGGCCCTTTTTAAATATTGGTGCTACATTGGCTTTTCTCCAATCAGCTGGTACCATTCCAGTCAATAGACTGTCTGTAAAAATTAGGAACAACGGTCTGGCAATCACTTGACTGAGTTCCCTAAGTACCCTCGGATGCAAGCCATCTGGTCCCGGTGATTTATTAATGTTAAGTTTCTCAAGTCTAATTTTAATTCTGTCCTCTGTTAACCATGGAGGTGCTTCCTGTGTTGTGTCATGAGGATAAACACTGCAGTTTTGGTTACTGAAGCCCCCCGATTCACTCGTGAAGACTGAGGAGAAGAATAAATTCAATACCTTCGCCATCTCCCCATCCTATGTAACCAGATGTCCTTCCTCATTCTTTATGGGGCCAATATGGTCTGTCCTCCCTTTTTTACTGTTTACATACTTAAAGAATTTCTTGGGATTTTTTTTGCTCTCCTCCGCTATGTGTCTTTCATGTTCTATCTTAGCCGTCCTAATTGCACCCTTACATTTCTTGTTGCATTCTTTATAAAGTCTGAATGCTGAGGATGATCCCTCAACCTTGTATTTTTTGAAGGCCTTCTTCTTTGCTTTTATATGCATTTTTACATTGGAGTTAAGCCATCCAGGATTTTTGTTCGCTCTTTTAAATGGGATACATTGGCTAATGCCCTTATTTGATATGCTCTTAAAGCAAACCCATCTCTCCTCCGTATTCTTTGCTCCTAATATTTTATCCCAATTTGTCTATGATAACAGGAATGGTTTTCCCTTGTTGGCGACTATTCCTCCCTTTACCTCTGGCCTTGATCATCACTGGCTCTTGATGACAGGAGTGGTCATCCCTTGTGGCAACTGCTTTTACCTCACCTCTGGCAAAGATCCAGTTGCCCCGTTCGGCGGAACCTCTGCAACTTGGTTGGGCTTCCAGCCTGAAGCCCCAATCCCACGCTGCCTCTCTCAAAACTGGATAGGCCTCAGACAGCCTAGCAGCCAGGTGCTCCCAGGATAGGCCTCAGGCTTTTGGCCTAGCAGCCCGGAGCCTTGTGACACGTGTCCACCCAGACAGCTGTGCACAGAATCCCGATCACCTGACTCCTCCCGAATAAATAGGCTCTCCCAGCAGGCCAAGGGACTAAAGAAACCTCTGCCTATTGGCTGAGACAACCCATCCACTTCTAGTCTCAATTCACTATGCCCTGGTCATTCTAATGCCACAGGCAACAATGCCACCTAGTGACAGAAGAGAGAGGTGCATCACATCCAGCGTTAGGCAAAAGCCAGTGAATCCCCTAGCAGTCAGCCAGGCTAGTTACCACCTAGCAAGCTAAATTTGTTAGCAACCCTGCCTCCTACCAGGGTGCTACATATCATTATGTATACACAATACAAATTTAGTCAGTCATAGCAATTAAGTATACAGAAATAATGTATATTGTTTTAGCTCCCATTTACATATCCAACAAAGTGTTCTAGTCTTTAAAAGATTGAGTATTTGCAAGTAACATATCTGCTGTCTGATCTGCACTGATCTTTTATGCCAGCTTTTCTCAGCTTTTTTAACCCTAGGAAACCCCTGAAATAATTTCAGTTCTCTGGGTACCACTGTTAAAAAATGATTATGCCTAAAGCTCACGATACATTAGCTTGATCAGGAATATGCAGAAAGTTAAAAATAAAAAAGGAAAGAATGTGGCATAACTAAAATATTTGTATTCAATAATATTTAAAACCCAGAGCAGATCATTTTTTTAACATCCACCTTCTGTTTACAGCAAAATGATTTTCAGTAATAATCTTACAGGTGACTAATATTAACAGAAAAGAAACTCAGATAGTGAAATTTTGGTTTCATCTACAATTAGTGATTAGTGTTAACGTAAACCTTTGCACTAGTGGTCAATAGAAAGTTACCCCTTGCATTGGTAGTCATTGTAGGTTGGCTATCGACTCACCACTGCTCTCTGCTTAAGGAACCCCTTGCAACCTCTGGAGGAACCCTATGGTTCCACAGTACCCTAGTTGCTTTTAGGTAGGGATGGGCCGAACGACCCCCTGTTCAGTTCGCACCAGAACTTTCGAACATCGGGAAAGTTCGGAAGCGTATAACGAACCCTATTGAATTCTACGGGACCCGAATGTGAAAAATCAAAAGTGCCCTTTTTGAAGACTTATATGCAAGTAATTGAGCATACAATGGTTATGCGGGTCCAGTTACTGCCCTGGGGGACATGTATCAATTAAAAAAAAGTTTGTAAAAACTTCATTTTTAAATGAGCAGTGATGTATTGATGCTTAAAGAGAAAGTATAAAAATGAAAAATTCCTTTAAATATAGTGCCTGGGGAATCCCCTTAGCCCACCTGTAAAGTGGCACATCTGTACTGTGTATAGAAGCTTCTGCAGCAATACGTGCATTTATAAAGCCCCAAAAATGACTTTCCCTGCAAGCTTTCTTTATTTTGTAAGCAACAGCTTGGGGAGCTAGTCTGTATAATGAGGCCACAATGTAGTGCACTTTTGCATTTTTTTGGATAAATTCTCTACCATGGACTTTGGATTTCTACTTCTGTAACGGGTGCGGAAAGATTGTTCTTTGGGTGTCGGCGGCGCCTTCACACCGTAACCCTATAGTACTCTTCATGAAAGCAAGAATTGGCCTTGCTGTCAAAAATTGTAATGATATGCATCTGTCAAACAGGTGTGAAAAAATTGTTTTTTGGGTGTCAGTGGCGCCTTCACACTGTAACCCTACAGAGGTACTCTTGATGAAAGCAAGAATTGACCTTGCTGTTAAAAACTGCAATGATATGCACCTGTCAAACAGATGCAGAAAGATTGTGCTTTGGGTGTTATTTGTACCCATTAAACTTACACCAAAAACATTCTTCCAGATGAAATCAACACCCACAACACTAGGCAGCCTAGAAGTCCTGCAGAGATTCCACATCCCAAAAACACTAAATGGACAACATCGGCATCAGGGGCTTCATAGCTGCTAGTAATCCAGGACTGATTCATTTTGATAAAAGTAAGATGCTCAACGGAGTCTGTCAACAGATGCGTTCTATGATAAGTAACAAAACCTCCAGCAGCACTGAATGCCCATTGAGAAAGCAAGCTGGATGCAAGGCAGACAAGCAGCTCAATAGCATACTGGATTCTGGCCAGTGGCCTATTCTCATCACCCAGTAATCCAGTGGATCGTCGACTGGAAAGCTCTCTATCTCTGTGTTCCCCCTAGATAATCGTCCACCATGTGATGCAGACGCTGCCGAGGGGATGTTGAAGCTGACAGCCCTGGGCGGTGAGGACTAAAAAAATTCAGAAATGCATCACTTAGGCGGCCACCTTCTCCACTGCTCCTCTCTTTACCAACAGAAGCCTCGAAAAGCATTCCGTAAACTTCTCTTTAAGGTGTCCTCAAGAGATTTCATCTTCTGCATTCTCTGTGGGGACGGGATGATCTCTGAGACTTTCCCCTTATAACGGTGGTCAAGGAGGGTTGCCAACCAGTAGTGATCCTTTTCCTTTATGCCACGTATTCTTGGGTCCTTTCGCAGGCTTTGAAGCATGAGGGAGCCCATGCACCACAAATTTGTGGAGGCATTATGCCGCGAACACACGAGCGGACTTTACGGCAGACTTTGCCCGACGGACTGGATTTCGTCAGACAATTCGATCGTGTGTGGGCTCTAGCGGACTTTGTTTTCTAATAAGTTGGACGGACTTAAATTTGAAACATGTTTTAAATCAATCCGTCGAAATCGAGTCTGGTCGAAAAGTTCGCTCGTCTGTATGCTAGTTCGACGGACAAAAAGCCACGTTAGGGCAGCTATTGGCTACTGGCTATGAACTTCCTTGTTTTAGTCAGGTCGTACGTCATCACGTACGAATTCGACGGACTTTGGTGGATTGTGTGTAGGCAAATCCCTTCATTCAGAAAGTCCGTCGTAAAGTCTGTCGAAAAGTCCACTGGGCAAAGTCTGCCGTAAAGTCCGCTCGTGTGTACGCGGCATTAGAAGCAGACTCCTCAGGGTCACTGAGGATTATAGTATCTGGAACTGCCTCCTTCCAGCCACGTACTACTCCCAAGGGTTCTGCGGATGGAAAACCATCCCTTACTGTTTGATTGACATGTGCAATTCGCTCAGTTCGGAATTCCGAATTTTGACAAATTAGTTAATTCCGAAATCTCCGAATTTCGAATTTCCAAAATTTTAAATTTCCGAATTTTCCAAATTTTGAAATGTCCAAAATTCGAAATTTCAGGAAATTCAAAAATAATAAAGAAAATCTGAAAGTTCAAAAGAACAAGAATCCAAAAATTTGAAAATCCGAAAATCTGAAATAATATTGAACTAGTAATAATTTAACTATTACTAACTATTAAATTATAGGTATTGGAATTTCCTTTCAAATTTGGCTGTTAGTGAACGTAACAAATACGTATTTATCTGAAGTTACGAATTACCTGAAATAACGAATGCCGCATCTAAACAAATGGAACGTAACAATCTAATAATAATAAATAACAATAATAATAAAAATATAATAATGCTACCTGACACAACCTGGTTATAGCAGTGGCTATAACCAGGCTCCATCCCTAATGTGTATTAAACAACAGGAAAAAAAAAAGGAATGGGACTTTGTGTGAGGCATGTCACTAAATGGATACCTTATTCATATCATTCATAGAATTATTTATTAGTTACAAATCATGTTATAAAAAGTGTCAATCTGTGATACAGGACACAATATACTATTATACACTTGTATGCATATATAGTTATTATACAAAATAAAATACAACATGATTGGCAGTACAGTTACATAAAAACACTTGTCCATTCATAATGGTTCAATAAACATAAGCAATTGCTCATGGTAAACCAAACTTGTCTGGGCATCAGTTCGACGTATACTTGACGCACATTTCATGGCTCATGCCAATCATCAGGAGTAAAGTGCTCTTTTTGGGTTAATTTCAGTTTCACATTTCACAGTCCACCACCACATGGTGGGTTTGGTTTTGGATTTATCTGTTAGGTTCTTCCCATTAATAATACATTCATTTCACATGGTTCCATCTCCATATCCTTGCAGAGCAGTGTGGACTGTTAAGCACACACCAGATTCACATGGTCGTGACATGGTCGCCTGGTCTTCACCTTGCTGCTGTCTCTGGTCTGGATGGGATTCCTCACCTCAGCCCGGGGGAGAGCGTCATCCCTGTCCCCTGTCTTCCCTTGGACATAGGTTGGGTGTCACCACTGGGCCGCATTGTATGTTTTAGACATTTATTTTGAGAGATTGTTCTCCGTTTAAAGGGTATCCTATATTTATAGATGTCACTGATTTCACTTCAGAGCACTTTACTCCTGATGATTGGCATGAGCCACGAAACGTGCGTCGAGTATACATCCAACTGATGCCCAGACAAGTTTGGCTCACCATGAGCAATTGCTTATGTTTATTGAGCCATTATGAATGGATGAGTGTTTTGATGTAACTGTACTGCCAATCATGTTCTATCTTATTTTGTATAATACCTATATATTCATACAAGTGTATCATAGTATATTTGCCCTGTATCACAGATTGACTGTAAGGTACCTGGTAGTTGAGCCTGACTGGTAGAAGGAGACCTCTCTTAAGCGCTGGTTCAGGAGCCACTGGAGTGGGGACAGTAGTCTCCTGAGCACAGTGGGTAGGAGGGCCTGATGCGGTTCCAGCAGAAGCAGATGATGATCTGGAAGAATGTCCCTCAGGGATGGCTGAGCTGCGGATGCAGGTATGCGGATGCAGGCCGGTAGACAGGCAGGTAGCTGAGAAGGCAGCGGCAGGGTGCTTGACAGGCAGGCTGGAAGCAGCGTCCCAGGACACAGGCAGAAGCAAGTCAGACAGTCCGTTTCAGCAGGAGATCAGGCAGGTATGGCAAAGGGGTGATCCAAGAGTAGTCAGGCAGGCAGAGATTCGGCAACAGATGATCAAATAAGCAAGGTCAGGCAAGCCGGGTCGGATTGGAGACTGGAGAGTAGTCAGACGTAGCCGGGTCACAGGTAAATACAAATCAAACGGAAAACAGGAACGCAGGTACAGAGCTGCAGACAAACAGCATCTGACAGAAGCACCTGTCATCCTTTTAAAGGCGCTTTGGCGCCAAACAGCGCTAGCGCGAACGGGCGCGCGCGCGCACGCGCGAACGCGCGCACGGGCACACGCGGGAGCGCTCCGGCGCCCCCTGGTGGGGAATTGAGCAGAATTGCCCTGGAAGAGCTTCTTGTGCACCTGTGTGCACGCATATTTGCCCGGCGGCCACTGATATGCCCCTGACATTGACACTTATAACGTGATTTGTAACTAATAAATAATTCTATGAATGATATGAATAAGATATCCATTCAGTGACATGCCTCACACAAAGTCCCATTCCTTTCTTTTTCCTGTTGTTTAATAATAATAAAAAACGTTTTATTATTATTATTTATTATTAATTTGTTCCATTCCATTTGTTTAGATGCGGCATTCATTATTTCGGATAATTCGTAACTTCAGATAGATTTGCATTCGTTCCGTTCACTAACAGACAATTTGAAAGGAAATTCCAATACCTATAATTTAATAGTTATTAATAGTTAGTTTGTTATTATTTCGAGTTTTCAGATTTTTGATCTTTTGAATTTTACATATTTTCTTTCTATTTTCGAATTTTCGAATTTTCGAATTTCCAGATCTTCTAATTTTTGAATTCTGAATTTCTGAAAATTTGAAAATTTGGTATTAATAAATTTGAAAATCCGAAAATTCAAAAGTTCACATATACGAAAAGTCGAAAATTCGGAAATTCGAAAGTCTGAAAATTCGGAATTCTAAGATTCGGAAATTCGGTAATTCTAAGATTCTGAAATTCAAAAATTCGAAAATTCTGATTGTCACATTCTGGGCATGTCACAAATCAGGCGGTTTACGGGCAGGTGGAATATCTGCTGAATTTCAGCCAACCGAGCACTGAATGTGCATAACCACCTAATTGGCTACACACTCTGGTGGGGAATTGAGCAGAATTGCCCTGGAAGAGCTTCTTGTGCACCTGTGTGCACGCATATTTGCCCGGCGGCCACTGATATGCCCCTGACATTGCCCCCTCCCAACGGGCAGCCTCCGGATGCCCAGAATACCCTTCTTTTCAGGATGAGCAGAGAAGTAAGCATGGATTAAACGTCTGGCATGGATATTACAATCAGGTTCCCATGAATTATTTTCAGGCCCATACCCCTTCCATTTAATCAAAAACTGTACTTGCCCAGCTCTCTTCCTGCAATCAAGGATGGCCTCCACTTCATATTCCTCATTGCCGTCCACCAGAACCGGTTCAGGGACCCTGGTGCCCCTGTCAGGAAAAGGGTCATCTACCGCAGGTTTCAAGAGTGACACGTGAAACACAGGGTGAATCTTGAGTGAATCAGGTAGACACAGTTCATAGGACACCTCATTAATTTTTCTTTTCACAGGGAAGGGCCCAATGAACTTAGGAGCAAGCTTCTTAGTGGGACAGGTTAATCTAATATTATCAGTAGACAGCCATACCTTGTCACCAAGCTGAAGGTTTAGGTCTCCTCTCCTTTTCTGATCAAAGAACCTCTTGTTGTCCGCTTGTGCCTTGGATATTGCTTCCCGTAAGATCTGGTTATTATGGCTAAGGAACTGCACTGTGTCCTGGACCGCTGGAACTGGAGATTCTGAAAGAAAATCTGGTAAAAAAGATGCATGAAAACCATAGTTGGAAAAGAAAGGGGATTGACCGGTAGCAGAGTGGCTGGCATTGTTGTAAGCGAATTCCGCTAGGGGCAGCAGAGATACCCAATTATCTTGTACAAAAGATGTAAAACACCTTATGTACTGCTCTAGAGTCTGATTTGTCCTTTCAGTCTGCCCATTTGTTTGGGGATGGTATGCTGAGGACAGGGCTAGTTCAATTTTCAGGATCTCACAAAGTGCTCTCCAAAAACGTGATGTGAATTGCACCCCTCTGTCGGACACTATATTTGCAGGGATTCCATGTAACCTGACAATCTCCTTGATGAATACACGGGCCGTCTCCACAGCAGAAGGTGTTCCCTTTAGGGCCACGAAGTGGGCCATTTTGGATAGTCGGTCGACCACCACAAGGATCGCCGAACATCCTTCTGAGCAAGGCAGTTCTACTATAAAGTCCATCGCTATCATCCTCCAGGGCCTATCTGGTATAGGTAATGGTCTCAGTAAACCCCAAGCTCTGTTCCTAGGAGTTTTATTCTGGATGCAGACAGAACATGAGTTGACGTATGTTTTGCAGAATTCTTTTAGGTTAGGCCACCAAAAAGTGCGCTGCACCAGCTCAAGGGTCTTACGTACCCCAAAATGTCCCGCAAGTGGGTGGTCATGCAGAAGTGTCAGTACCTTGACTCGGGCACTCTCTGGTACAAAAATTTGACTTCCTCTCCACAAAAGTCCATCACGAGGTGTTAAAGAGGATCCCTGAAGGCTTGAAGGTTCTGGAGATGCTTCTCTGATCATGGACAGAAGGTCTGTCTGAAGAAGGAGAAAGCTATTTGCCGGCAAGATAGTGTCAGGTACCGAAGAGTCTTTAGGGTTATCGAACATGCGCGACAGCGCGTCCGGTTTTACATTCTTGGATCCGGGCCGATAGGTAATATGGAAACAGAATCGAGTGAAAAATAGAGCCCAACGGGCCTGTCTGGGTTTTAACCTCTTGGCGGACCTTAAGTACTCGAGATTTTTGTGGTCTGTGTAAATCAGTACTGGGTGAACTGCACCTTCTAGCAAGTACCTCCATTCCTCCAAAGCTGTCTTGATAGCGAGTAGCTCTCGATCCCCCACATCATAGTTCCGCTCTGCAGGTGAAAGTTTCCTGGAAAAGAACCCTACGGGGTGCATCAAGTCCTTGTTGCCTTGTCGTTGGGAAATAACAGCACCCACGGCTACTTCGGATGCATCAACCTCCAGGATAAAAGGTAAGGATGGATCCGGATGGCTGAGGATCGGAGCTGATGTAAAACGTTTCTTTAATTCCTCAAAGGCTCTCTGGGCTTCTGAGTTCCAATGGAAACGGGAATTCTGCTTGGTCAGCTGCGTGATGGGGGATATAATAGCAGAAAACCCCCTAATGAACTTCCTATAGAAGTTTGCGAACCCAATGAAGCGTTGTACACCTTTTTTGTCCATGGGAGCAGGCCACTCTAACACAGCAGATACCTTCTGAGGGTCCATTTTGATGCCGGTTGGAGAGATTACCAATCCCAAAAACTGGATCTCCTGCTGTTCGAATTCGCACTTCTCCGCCTTAGCATACAGTCTGTGCAAACGGAGTCGGATCAGGACTTTACGGACATGTTCCCTGTGCTGCTCAAGTGAACTGGAGAAGATTAGAATGTCATCCAGATAGACAATTAAAAAGATGTCCAGGAAATCTCTAAACACGTCATTGACCAGATGCTGGAACGTGGCGGGGGCATTGCATAGACCAAAGGGCATGACGAGGTATTCGTAGTGTCCGAAACGGGTTCTGAAAGCCGTTTTCCACTCGTCCCCGGCCCGAATGCGGACCAGATTGTAGGCCCCTCTCAGATCCAGTTTGGTAAAGATAGTAGCAGATCTCAGCTTCTGGAACAGTTCAGGTATCAGTGGCAGTGGGTAACGGTTCTTGACTGTAATGTTGTTTAACTCCCGATAGTCCACACAGGGGCGAAGAGACTGATCCTTCTTAGAAACAAAAAAAATTCCGGCACCAGCTGGTGAAGTGGAAGGTCGGATAAAACCTTTTTCAAGGTTTTCGTCTAAATAAGTTTTAAGTGCTTCTTGCTCTTTTTCAGACAGCGGAAAAATGCGCCCGAAAGGAATTTCAGCCCCAGGAAGCAGCTCAATTGGGCAGTCATAGGGACGATGGGGAGGCAAGGTGTCTGCCCCCTTCTTGCTGAACACATCCGCAAATTCCCGATAGACCTCTGGTACATCTTGGGGTAGGTCTGGATCAATGTCCATACAAAGTAAGGTAGTGGCAGGATTAGAGGCTTCTGGTAGACAATGTTTTTGGCAGTAGGGTGACTGGAACTTGATCTCGCCCGTGACCCAGTCAACCAGAGGGTTGTGGGCCTGAAGCCAGGGCATGCCCAAGATGATTGGAAATAATGGGGATGAAATAACATCCAGGGTTAGGATCTCTTGATGCTGGGATGAGCAGGTGGCAGGCAGCGGGAAGGTTTCCTGAGAGACTTGTCCAGATTTTATATGGGAACCATCGGCCAAGAAAACTGAGAGTCTATGTGTTTTGTTTTTTAAAGGCAGATTCTGTTGGGTGGCAAAAGCAGAGTCCACAAAGCAACTACATGCCCCGGAGTCAACAATGGCGTTGACCTGGATTGTTCTTCCCTGGAGCTGCAATGAGAGGGGAAGGACAAGTTGAGTTGTATTGGCGGTTAAAGCAGATAAACAGGTTGGAGTAGAAGAAAAGCACTTACGAGTCTTTACTGGACAGTTGTTCACATAGTGGCCCGTCCCACCACAGTAGAGACAGAGGTTTAACTGGCGTCTGCGTGCCCGTTCCTCCGGGGTCAGGGTAGCCCGCATAAGTCCTAGCTGCATCGGTTCAGGAGCCTCGGTTGTTTGGGTGACTGGACTCGGGTAAGCAGAAGGTAGGTATCGGGAGGCAGGAACCGGAACTCTTGGAGTCATCCACATAGGGCGTGTTGGTTGGGAAGAGCGTTCAGACCGGCGCTCACGAAGGCGTCGGTCAATCTGGATGGTAATGGTGATGAGTTCCTCAAGGGTATCAGGCATCCCTACTCGAGCAAGCTCATCCTTCAGACCCTCAGACAGCCCCATGCGGAACTGATGGCGCAGGGCTGCGTTGTTCCATTGAGTGTCCGCGCTCCAGCGTCGAAAGTCTGTTACATAGTCCTCGGCCGGCCTACGGCCTTGCTGGAGCGCGAACAGAGCTGCCTCAGCGGTGGCAGTCCGTTGAGGATCTTCATAGAGCTGGGCCATGGCTTCAAAGAAGGCGGACAGGGACTGGACCTGTGCAGCGTTGGTTTCAAGCAGGCGGTGAGCCCAGGTCAAGGGTTCCCCCTGAAGGAGGGATATAACAAATCCCACCTTGGTGGCCTCCAAGGAAAAAGTCCGTGGCTGTAGGGCAAAATAGAGTTGGCAAGTGCTGCGGAAGGCCACAAATTTTGTTCGATCACCAGAAAACTTTTCGGGGGTAGGCACTCTTGGTTCAGGTGGAAGCATTACCACAGAGGGCGGTGCAGCAGCCTGTACTGGAGCGGCTGCAGCAGGGGCCATATTACTGGGCCCACTGAGGTTTAATACTTGGCCCTCCAGTCTGTTGTAACTGTCCTGTAAGGTTTGTACCGCCTGGGTAAGTGCTGCTAAGTGCGTGCAGATCTCCTGGATGGGAGAGGTCTCTCCTGCAGGCTCAGTCATGGCTGTTTGTACTGTAAGGTACCTGGTAGTTGAGCCTGACTGGTAGAAGGAGACCTCTCTTAAGCGCTGGTTCAGGAGCCACTGGAGTGGGGACAGTAGTCTCCTGAGCACAGTGGGTAGGAGGGCCTGATGCGGTTCCAGCAGAAGCAGATGATGATCTGGAAGAATGTCCCTCAGGGATGGCTGAGCTGCGGATGCAGGTATGCGGATGCAGGCCGGTAGACAGGCAGGTAGCTGAGAAGGCAGCGGCAGGGTGCTTGACAGGCAGGCTGGAAGCAGCGTCCCAGGACACAGGCAGAAGCAAGTCAGACAGTCCGTTTCAGCAGGAGATCAGGCAGGTATGGCAAAGGGGTGATCCAAGAGTAGTCAGGCAGGCAGAGATTCGGCAACAGATGATCAAATAAGCAAGGTCAGGCAAGCCGGGTCGGATTGGAGACTGGAGAGTAGTCAGACGTAGCCGGGTCACAGGTAAATACAAATCAAACGGAAAACAGGAACGCAGGTACAGAGCTGCAGACAAACAGCATCTGACAGAAGCACCTGTCATCCTTTTAAAGGCGCTTTGGCGCCAAACAGCGCTAGCGCGAACGGGCGCGCGCACGGGCGCGCGCGCGCACGCGCGAACGCGCGCACGGGCACACGCGGGAGCGCTCCGGCGCCCCCTGGTGGGGAATTGAGCAGAATTGCCCTGGAAGAGCTTCTTGTGCACCTGTGTGCACGCATATTTGCCCGGCGGCCACTGATATGCCCCTGACATTGACACTTATAACGTGATTTGTAACTAATAAATAATTCTATGAATGATATGAATAAGATATCCATTCAGTGACATGCCTCACACAAAGTCCCATTCCTTTCTTTTTCCTGTTGTTTAATAATAATAAAAAACGTTTTATTATTATTATTTATTATTAATTTGTTCCATTCCATTTGTTTAGATGCGGCATTCATTATTTCGGATAATTCGTAACTTCAGATAGATTTGCATTCGTTCCGTTCACTAACAGACAATTTGAAAGGAAATTCCAATACCTATAATTTAATAGTTATTAATAGTTAGTTTGTTATTATTTCGAGTTTTCAGATTTTTGATCTTTTGAATTTTACATATTTTCTTTCTATTTTCGAATTTTCGAATTTTCGAATTTCCAAATCTTCTAATTTTTGAATTCTGAATTTCTGAAAATTTGAAAATTTGGTATTAATAAATTTGAAAATCCGAAAATTCAAAAGTTCACATATACGAAAAGTCGAAAATTCGGAAATTCGAAAGTCTGAAAATTCGGAATTCTAAGATTCGGAAATTCGGTAATTCTAAGATTCTGAAATTCAAAAATTCGAAAATTCTGATTGTCACATTCTGGGCATGTCACAAATCAGGCGGTTTACGGGCAGGTGGAATATCTGCTGAATTTCAGCCAACCGAGCACTGAATGTGCATAACCACCTAATTGGCTACACACTCTTCTGGCCTGCTTTAGTAGATCTTCCAACTCAGGGTACCTATTTAGGAAATGTTGCACCAACAAATTGAGGACATGTGCCAGGCATGGCACATGTGTCAACTTTCCCTGTCTAAGGGTAGACAGGAGATTTGTGCCATTATCACACACCACCATTCCTGGCTCCAGCTGGCATGATGTGAACCACCTCTGGGCCTGTCCCTGCAGAGCTACAAGAATCTCTGCTCCATGGTGGTTCCTGTCCCCTAGGCACACAAGCTGAAGCACTGCATGACACCTTTTAGCCTGACTCATTGCATAGCCCTTTGAACGCTGAGGGGGTACTTGAGGTTCATAGGACAATTCAGCAGAGGAGGGCAAGGAGGAGGAGGAGGAGAGGGTAGAGCTGATGAATCTGGCATCATCATAAGCTGTATGGAGACGTGGGGGCACAACAAGCTGCAGCACTGAGCCCTGTCCTGCATCCTTCCGAGTTGCAAGCAGAATTACTCAGTGTGCTGTGAACAAAATATATTGTCCCCGCGCATGCTTGCTGGACCATGTGTCAGCAGTATTGTGGACTTTGCGGCTGACTGCCTTACCCAACAATGTCCCAACATTGCCTTCCATGTGATGGTAGAGAGATGGAATGGCCTTACGTGAAAAGAAATAGCAACTAGGAACCTGCCATTGTGGTACAGCACATTCTGCAAATTCACAGAAGGGGGCAGAATCCACCAGGCAGAAAGGCAGAAGTTGTAGAGCCATCAGCTTTGACAAGCTTGCATTTGTGGGTGGCAGAGACTGTAATTTTTTTTCCACTGCAGCAGATGGGGCAGAGAACTTGGCCGGCTATAGTCTACAGCTGGTGGTGTGCTGCTGGCAGATGTGCTGCAAGGACCTGGGAAACCCTGCGCTATACCATCTGCCCTGTTAGTGGAGGCTGCTGAGAGGTCATGAGGTATAGCAGGGACAGACTGAGGTGAGTAAGGAGGAGGGATAGATTTTTGCCCCTTTTGTGTGGCTTTTAGGTGCTCTTGCCAAAGGGCTGAGTGGTGGGAGGTTAAATGCCTTGTCAAGCATGTGGTATCCAAATGGTTGGAGTTTTTGCCACGCTTGATACAAAGTTTGCAAATAGCAACAGTGCAATTGGCTGCACATGTACTAAAAAAGGCCCAGACAGCTGAGCCGCGGGAACTGGACTGGGAGATAACAGCTCCACAATGTGATGGAATAGGATGGCTGCTCTCTACTCCTCTATGATGGCTGCCTCGTTGAGTTGTGCCTCATCCTCACTTTCCTCCTCTTCTCTATCCAGCACCCAAATCGAGTCAGTTACCTCATCATCATCTCCTCCATCCTCATTACCACTGGAGACAACTTGCCAATGTGCTGCGACTGGGGGAGCATGACTGCCAATTTGTGTACCAGTGTTCTCCCCTCTCTGCAGGCTCATATTCCTGCCTTCCTCAACCTCAGAGTCAGAACCAACATCTGGATTGAGTAGTGGCTGTGCATCGTCAAGGAGCACATGGCTGACGCTGTGTTCAAATAACTCTGCTGACTCCTCCAGGCCTGATGCTGGGGCTATGGCAGGAATAGCTGTGGACAATGAGGGAGATTTTGCCATACTGGCAGCTGCAGGGGACTGCACACTAGTCTCTGCTTGGGTGACAGAGGATGAGAAGGATAAGGGTGTTTAGTAAGCCATTCCACCACCTCCTCTGCATGCTGTGGCTAGATAGCATGGGAATCACTAAACAGAGGAAATGATACCCTGCCTGAGGGCTGACCACGTCCACCTTTGCCTGTGGACATATACGCTGCTGTTCCCCTTACAGTGCCATGGGAACATCTGCCTCCCCTTGCTGTCCTCCCAGACATAATGGGGAGAGGGGGGGGCGCTTATTAACAAAATGTAATAAAGATGTGTAAATGTGTACATGGATGCACTTTAATCAAAGGAAAGTGGTGTTTGGTGCACTTTAATTTGAGTTTTCAGGACACCGACACACTCAATGGATACATTATAATATACTGCAGTATACTGCATCAAACGTGCAGGAACGCACAGAACTATATGGTGTTAAACTTGCAGTAATACAATGAAATATACAGCGTTAAACTAGCAGTAACGCACAGAACTATACAGCGTTAAACTTGCAGTAACGCAATGAAATATACGGTGTTACACTTGCAGTAATGCACAGAACTATAAGGTGTTAAACTTGCAGTAACGCAATGAATTATACAGCGTTAAACTTGCAGTAACGCACGGAACTATATGGCGTTAAACTTGCAGTAACGCAATGAATTATACTGTGTTAAACGGTCACTACACTTGCACTAACTGAACTATCCCTACATTGACACTAATGTAAAGATGAATGGTCGCCCTACACTCACAGTGACTGAACTATGCCAATAATCACACTAATGTAAAGATGAATGGTCGCATTACACTCACAATGACTGAACTATGCCTACATTCACACTAATGTAAAGATAAACGCTCTCACTACACTCACACTGAACTATCCCTAGATGCACACTAAACTGATATTCTACACTGACAATAGAATCAGAATAGAACACTATAGCACACTAACTGTCTAATAGCACTGAATAGAGCCCCGTTCTATCCATCTTCATGCCGCTATAACACTACAAATTGCCGCTATGAAAGAATACTTTTATAGCATGGGGCGGGATTAAGAGCAATAAGCCATGATTGGATACAGTCATCATGACAGCGTCCAATCATGGCTCTGACAGTGCTCTGTGCCTTGATTGGGCGAAGCTTTCATTGCTTCAGCCAATCAGGGCTTTCAATGCACTGTGTGGCGGGGGCAGTGCATTGTGGTAGTTCGGAGCAAAACTGCAGGAGGGAATGCCTTAGAGAGGTGGTGTCAAAGACCTGACTGGAGTCCAAGATGACAAGGGTGGCCCTTTTGCGCAATTCCCTCCAAGCAGCGGAGACAGGGTCTGCTAGGACAATGGAAAGGCACAGGTGCCAGGAAGCTGTTGTAGTGAGCTGAAGCCTGGAAAGGCTCTTTTTTGGTGTTGGGGTTCATACTTTGACCCAAGCCCAGTCCATGAACAGGGTGAGGAGGAGTTCATGGACGAAGAATTGGTTGCGCCAGCGTGCCTAATTCTCGCACATGCCTTTGCTCTGTGAGATCCGTGAGAATAATCCTGAGGATTTCAGGAATTATCTCAGGATGACGGACCCCGTTTTTCAACGTCTGATGGCTATGCTGACCCCTTATATCAGCAGGCAGGATACCTGCATGAGGCAAGCCATCACTGCGGAGCAGAGGCCAGTTGCCACCTTACGTTACTTGGCGACTGGGAGAAGCCTTCAGGACCTTAAGTTCTCCACAGGCATCTCCCCCCAGGCTTTGGGGATCATAATCCCAGAGACTTGTTCTGCCATAATTCAAGTCCTGCAGAAGGACTATATGAAGGTAAGTTTTTTATCCTTTAACATTACATGATATGTCTTTAATGTTTGCTAATGTCTTGTATTATTTCCTCGTTACCTAATTACCATGCTTGGAAAATGCTGTGAATGTCCCCTTTATCTTCATGCATGCATGTTTTTTTGTTAAATAATTTTTTGTCCTACATGCATATTTGCCTTCACTAACCTTCCCAATATGCAATCCTGGGCCCATATACACCTATAGCCTATAGTCCCTTTAACAATGTATATTGTCAGCTCCATTGTACTGCTTAACCCTCCCCCACCCCCTCAAATGTCTCCAAATGTCATGTGTGGTTTTCTAATAAATTAGAACCACACCCCCACCCCCTCAAATGTTTCCAAATGTCATGTGTGGTCTTCTACTAAATTACCACCCCCCCTCCCACCCCCTCAAATGTCTCCAAATGTCATGTGTGGTCTTCTACTAAATTAGAACCCCCCACCCCCTCAAATGTCTCCAAATGTCATGTGTGGTCTTCTACTAAATTAGAACCCCCACCCCCTCAAATGTCTCCAAATGTCATGTGTGGTCTTCTAATAAATTTGACCCACCCCCTTAACTGTTTCCAAATGTCATGTGTGCTCTTCTACTAAATTAGAACCCCTCCATCCCCTCAAATGTCTCCCAATGTCATGTGTGGTCTTCTAATAAATTAGAACCCCCCACCCCCTCAAATGTCTCCAAATGTCATGTGTGGTCTTCTAATAAATTTGACCCCACACCCCCTCAAATGTTTCCAAATGTCATGTGTGGTCTTCTACTAAATTAGAACCCCCCCACCCCCTCAAATGTCTCCAAATGTCATGTGTGGTATTCTAATAAATTAAAACCCCCCCCACCCCCTCAAATGTCTCCAAATGTCATGTGTGGTCTTCTAATAAATTTGACCCCACACCCCCTCAAATGTTTCCAAATGTCACGTGTGGTCTTCTACTAAATTAGAACCCCCCCACCCCCTCAAATGTCTCCAAATGTCATGTGTGGTATTCTAATAAATTTGAACCCCCCCACCAGCCCACATACAAATTGATCAATGGGTCATCAGAGGGGGTGAGTAATCTTATAAGTGGGCCTTATGTTTTTGATTTTTAGAATTAATACTTGTAAAAAATTTTAGACTGCTGTTGTTCCAGAATGTTTATGTGTAAAGTTATGTTTAAAAGTACTTTTTTTTTTTTTTCTTGTTTGACTCCACAGTTTCCTTCCAACCCACAGGAATGGCAGACTGTGGCCTCCCAGTTCGCTGACCGTTGGGACTTTCCCAATTGTGTAGGGGCGATCGATGGGAAGCATGTTCGCATTGTGCCCCCACCCCATTCGGGGTTTTACTACTTTAATTATAAAGGGTTTAATAGTGTAGTATTGATGGAGGTGGTCTCGGCACAATTGGATTTTATGTTCGTGGACGTGGGGAAGAACAGCCAGATGTCGGACGGAGGAGTCTTTGCACAGACCGAGTTGTGCCAGCATCTCCAGACTGGTGGCCTGGGATTGCCACCTGATGCCGAGAACATTGAGGGACTCCCCTCTGTTTTCATCGCAGATGAAGCCTTTGCTCTTGGCGAGCACCTGATGAGGCCGTTCCCCCAAAGGTCCCTCACCCCGGAGAGGAGGGTATTTAATTACCGGCTGGCCAGAGTGAGAAAAGTTGTGGAGAATGCCTTCGAGATTATGGCCAGCCGGTTCCGTTTGTTCCTCTCGCCCATCAATATGGCGGACTATAAAATCAATTATGTCATCATGGCTTGTTGCATTCTACATAATTTTTTAAGAAGACATTCTACAACATATCTCACTTCTGTTGGGCCTGAGGCCGGACTTAGTGCTGAATCTGCACACACAGGCCTGGATACTGGCCGTACTGGCTTGGCCCCCCCAAACTGCCCGTCAAGTGCGGGACAGATATGTCAATTATTTTAATGGTAGGGGGGCCATTGCAATGCCAGAACATCTTTAAACTTTTACAAAATAAAAAAAACATTATTTTGGATCAATTCTCTTGTTTTTATTCTTCTTTGAATTTATTTTTGGCAGTCTCCTAGTGCACTTGTAGTGGCAAGTGCATTTCCCTTTAGTCAAGAAGGCCCTTTGTCACTGTAAACACCAAAAAAATTAATAAACTGGTATTGAGTATTGAAATAATAAGCCACACACATTGTAGTAGTAAAAACATTTTTTACTGTGCGCACATTCAAAGGTGCATTTTTTTAAAACGTCATTTTTTTTTTTAACTTTTTTTTTTTAACAATATAATTTTTTAATTTTTTTGTGTTGTTTTAGACATATTTATCCAAAAATATTTGTTTCTACAAAATTGTGCTTTACAACAGGGTTTTTTCACACATTATAAAATTTATAAAAATTAGGAACCTACAAAGTTCAACATGTCAAAAACTGTGCTGGTGATGTCACCCATGTAAAAGCAAAATTTAGCAGATGCACACAAATTGTGAGTCCAAATGGGTAAAGTGAACATGTGCTATCTCCCATCATGGGGGATCAATGGACGTGTTTTGTGTGTGCAATCCCTTTCCTCTCACAAACTAGCATTATGAGGAAGGGGTTGCAAACAAAACAAGTACATTGAGATCCCCTGATGGCAGATAGCACATGATGACACACCGTGTGCATCTGCTAAATTTGGCTTTTACTATTTCACAACTTTAAAAAATTACAAAATATAAAATTTTCCAATGAAATGAAGAACATGATTGATGTTTTAGGCAAAAAGTGATTATATTCTCCCAAAAAAATCAATCATGTTCTTCATTTCCTGTTGCATGCTGTCCAGCCAATTTCTCATGCTGTCAATTTGTTCTCGCATTCGATCAATTTGGCCATTCCACACCATTATCTGCCCAATCAGTCTTTGTGCACTGTCTGTGCTAAATGGCTCCGCCGCTTGGCCTTCCACAACCACTTGGTGGGGTGCAAATCTCGCCCACTTCCTCCACCTCTCCTTCCTCAAGATCGTCGGGTGGGCATGGTCTTGGGCTGGGGCTTGGGGTAATTCCCAAATTCAGGCTGGTGACTTGGGGGGGACCTGGGATATGTTGTCTCAGTCTTTTATCCCCTATGAGAATAAAACAAAAGGTATACTTAACACAGTGATATTTCTGGCCAGAAATAGGAATATGAAACCTTGCTTTGAAGTGGTGGACAATTGTCTGTTTGTTTAAAAAAAAAATTTTAAGACAGGATTCAAATTCACTTTTAACAAAACTGCAATACTTTAAAATTTTTTTGCAAGTGTCACAGATGGAGACACCTCAAGTATCCCCTGGAGCCCCTGTGTGAATGACCCTTAAAAATGTTCCCTGGTGTCACACAGTACACTAGTGCTCGTGAGTCCAGATGTGGAAACAGCTGCTGTGTCCTGTCCTTACATTACACTGAATCATTTTTTAATAAGCATTCTAGTTTCAAACACATCTACACAACATCCAAAACTTATTTTAATACGACAAATAATCAAGACCTGAATGTATGTACAACCCTGTACCATCGTATTTCTTGCAAAACAAACATCATTTTATTATAATCATATGTAGTTTCAAAAGAACGATTTTTATGAACGATGCTGTATAAACGAAAAGCATATGGATCAGCATGCAAGTTATGTATCTCAATAGGAACACACAACAAGTACTTAATTTTTTTTAAGCACCTTCTTGATTCGGCAATATTGTTCAGGCTCCCTAGTTTTAGGTCAGACCAGCGCTTCCTCAATTGTTCTTTAGCCCATTTAATTCCAAATTTTTCCTTAATAGTGGTGACAACTGGGGACATTATTTTGTCCTTCCGCATATTGGGTATGGTGTACAGTCCTTTTTTGCCATCATAGTCCTCCCTCCTCAATATGGCCACCATCTCCACCATCTCTTCAAAGGCCATGTTGGTGGCCTTATATCTCCTTCTGGATATGGATGTTTGTGGCTCCGGGCTTTCCTCCGAGCTGGATCCAGATAATCTCTCCGCCATCTTTCTCTATATACTCCCACTGCGCAACGAAGAGTGAAGGGGCTGGGAAAAATCATCCTAAAGAACGTCAGGGGCGGGCGACGCAGGCGGAGCATGGCAAATGCGCAGTGTATATAAAGCTAGTACGCTGGCATACGTATGTCCGAACGGAAGTAGCGGAAGTAGCGAGCGTCATAAACGAAGGTACAGATTGAAACGTGGGTGTGTGTTTTGTGTATGTGTTTGGTGTGTGTGTGTGTGTGTATGTGTATGTGTGTGTGTGTGTATGTGTATGTGTGTGTG
The DNA here is from genome assembly GCA_037952925.1 of Lithobates clamitans. Taxonomy (NCBI): domain Eukaryota; kingdom Metazoa; phylum Chordata; class Amphibia; order Anura; family Ranidae; genus Lithobates; species Lithobates clamitans. The sequence continues at coordinate 1,249,622 of JBBGZY010000780.1, read as the reverse complement.
TTTATGTGTGTGTGTGTGTGCACCCTATATTCTGTAAAAAATAATACTGGGAGTTTGGACTGACATTACAGTTTTTATCTTGTGTCATGTCTTTCAGATAAAATGAATCCCTTTAAGGAGGATGATTTTTTCACACAGTTTATTGACCTCTATCAAGAGAACTGAAACCTGTGGGAGGTCAAGCACCCCTTGTATTTTAATAAGCAACTAAGGTAGGCAACACTGGGGAGACTTCTGGAGTTTGTAAAGACTCGAGTCCCCCAGGCAGACATTAAGTTAGTGGAAAATAAAACTGGGATCTTGTACAGGCGGGAACACAAGAAGATATAGGATTCCCTCAAATCAGAAGCAGCAGCAGACAAGGTTTATGTCCCCAAGCTGTGGTACTACCCCAAACTGAGATTTCTGGATGACCAGACAGAAGCAAGGCAATCGCTTTCCTTACCTCCACCCTTCCCTCCACCTCCACCCTCCACCTCCACCCTTCCCTCCACCCCAGCTGAGGCGTCCCAGGAAAAACCGGGCCCTTTCATCCTTGATGAAGTGGATGCGCCCAGCTGCAGCCAGGTATACTTTTTTGGGGAATTTTGGATTGTGTAAATATTAATGATGTAAACTAAAATGTTTGAATTGCTTAAAAATCAATGATTTAATCACAATTATTATTATGTATACATATCACTAGACAGTAGTGGCCAAAAATGTTGTTCAAAGATTGGTGAACAGCTAGAATAATGGTGGGGTCAAAATGATAGCCTTTTCTATTTGTTTATAATTATATTTGAAAGTCATGAGCTGAAAATTGTGTGATGAGCTCAGCCAGGAGGAGGCCGTGCCCAGTGGTAGAGAGTAGGAGGCCTTGACCAGTGGTAGAGAGGAGAAGGCCATGCCCAGTGGCAAGCAGGAAGTGGCTGGGCCCAGTAGAAGCCTCACCGAATGCCAGGTGCCTCCCCTCCGCATTACCACCGATAGGCCCAGGAAGATGACCCGAACAGAGGAGTAATTATTGCCCCCATTCGGGAAGCCAGCGAAATGCTGAGTAACCCCCCCAATGCTGAAGAGGCCTTTGGTACTTATTTGGCCACCAGGTTAATGGAACTTGAGCAGGGGCAACGCCTCCTCTATGAGGGGATGTTTATGAGGCCCTTCAGAAGGGGTTGAGTGGCCAGCTTACTCAAACAAGCCATATTTCGGATGAAGCCCCTCCTCCTCCTCCTGCCACAAATACACCACCAGAGGCACAGCCTCCAAGGAAGGCTGCAGAGAAGCGTGGAGAGAAGGCTGCAGGGCAGCGTGCGGGTAAGGCTCCACGGAAGAGTCGAAAGTGATTGTTTGGCTTCAGTCTGGTCTGACAGAAGATGCAGATTGTACTACCTATTCTATGGACTCCGCAAGATTCCAAATTTGATTTCCACTGACTTGATGTGTGCCCTGGAGGACAAAAGGCTTCACGAATTCCAAAAGTGTCTCCAGTGTTGCCTTCCTCATTTATGTTTTCCCAGAATAAATGTCCATTTTATTTACCTAAAATTATTTACTATGTGTTTTTATTCAAAAAGGACATTTTGTTTGTTAGTAGGCAGGTACATGTCAAAAAGACTATGGGGGTTATTTACAAAAGGCAAAGTCATTTTGCAATTCAAGTGCAAAGTACAAGTGCAAAGTGCACTTATAAATTGCACGGCAAGTGCACTTGTAGGAAGTGCAGTCGCTGTAAATCTGAGGGGAAGATCTCAAATGAGGGGAAGCTCTGCTGATTTTATCATCCAATCATGTGCAAGCTAAAATGATTTATTTTTGGTTTCCTTGCATGTGCCCCTCAGATCCACAGCCACTGCACTTCCAAGTGCTCTTTCAGTGCAATTTCAAGTGCACTTTGCACTTGTAGTGCTAAATGAATTTGCCTTTTGAAAATAACCCCCCTATGTCTAATTAACAAGGGACACCAACCTAATTAAGGTTCATAAACAATACAAAATAATAAGCTCATTGTGGTAACTTGAAACTCCATAAAAAAATAAACATTTAAATCAATAGATTTTTGAGAATTTATCACAAATTGTAAAATATATATTGATGAAATATAAAAGTTCAAAAGAAAAATTTGTTCAAAATAATTTGCTACATTATTTATGGTGGAGATCTGACTTTTAAAGACTATAATATTAGTCATGACATCAGGATAAATAATGAAGAAAGTAGTTTGTGAGAACTCTGTGTGAATATAAGCAGAAAAACAAATGAATACTTCTCACATTATAAAGAAGACAAGAATGTGCCGTATTAAAAGATCACAGAATTAGCAGCGTGAGGAATGTGCTAGCTTCAATACGAAGGCTAGTTTTACAAGACCGAGCGCTTCCGTCTTGTAATTGCGTCAGAGCATGCGTCAGTTTTGGTCCGTCAGACTTGCACACAGACGAACGGTTTGTACGCTAGAAAGCTGAGTCCGTCGGAAAGATTTGAAACATGTTTCATTTCTAGGTCCGTTGAACTTTTGGGAAAAAAAAGTCAGCTGGAGCCCACACACGATCGAATTATCTGACGGAGTCCAGTCCGCCGGACCATGTCTGCCGTAGAGTCCGCTCGTGTGTACGCGGCATTACATTGACTCATCTTTTAGCCATGCTAGACCTACCTAATTTAAAGTCCCAAACCCTCTCTCTCTCTCCCCCCCCCCCACAGCACTGTCCCCCTTTGCATCACCCCCCCCCCACACACACACATGCCTCTGACCGATATGTCCCAAATGTCCAGATTCCTACGGATGGATGCAGCTAAGGGCTCAACACAAAGGGCGAATAATAGAGGAGAGAGCTGGCAGCCCTGTCACATCACATATCACCCCCGCAGGACTGCCCCTTTCACGTCCCCCCCACAGCACTGTCCCCCTTTACATCACTCCCCCCCCCCCCCCCCCACACACACACACACACACATACGCACACACACAGCACTGCCCCATTCACATACAGTGTTGTGAAAAAGTATTTGCCCCCCTCCTGATTTTTTTTATTTTTTTGCATATTTCTCACACTTAAATAATACAGATCATCAAACAAACTTTAATATTACACAAAGATAACCCGAGTAAATCCAAGATGCAGTTTTTCTGAGGTTACCAGTTTTTGTGACTGTTTCTGCAGTGACTGCCTGCTAGGACAAGTTTTTCCCCTGCTAAAGAACCTAATGTTCCATTACTGATTGGGGACTACTTTGTCAGCATCTGTTGTTTCTCTGCCTGTTATTATCACTAGTCTATGTGCAGGATTTGGGATGGATTTGTTTGGTTACCATATGGATGTAATGTGACTCCCCATGATTGTACACTATAGGTTTTTCAGCTAGATCTGTACACCAGCATTTACACTGTGAGGACTTTTACCCGATTCCTGAGCAGCTGTCCTGTTTTTGTTCTTGATTTTAATTGCACTGCTGACGTCTTGACCACACATGGCCTAAGCTAGTAAAGAAGCGCTTCCCGCGTAACATGTAGAGCCGAAGCAAGTCACGTCATATCCAGGGAAGTGCAGTCAGAGAACATATAAAGAAAAATCGAGCTTTGGGGGGTCGTAGCTCGGCGACCTGGGGTTATAGAGACCCCAAATTTGGGGGCTATGTAGCCTAAGTGTTACCCCACCACTGGGGCTCCTATGACCTATGGTTCCAGAGATATGGGGCTCCTTACGCAGCCTGTCAGAAACTAAATACAGAGCACAACTTTAAATGCAAGCTGACACACTCTGTTTGCAGCAGACTAATGCCGCGTACACACGAGCAGACTTTTCAGCATTAAAGGTCCGATGGTCTTTCCGACAGACTTTCAGCGTAGTTACGACGGACTTTCGAACGACCAGACTTGACCACACACGAACGGACTAAAGTCTGTTTAAAAGTCCGTTCGTTTGAACGTGATGAAGTACGAAGGGACTAGAATAAGGAAGTTCATAGTCAGTAGCCAATAGCCACCCTTGCGTCGTTTTTTGTCCGTCGGACTAGCATACAGACGAGCGGATTTTTCGTTTGGACTCGAATCCATCGGAAAGATTTGAAACATGTTCTAAATCTAAAGTCCATCTGATTTTTAAACAGCAAATGTCCAATGAAGCCCACACACGATCGGATTGTCCAGCAGATTCATTCCGTCGGACCTTTGCTGTCGAAAAGTCCGCTCATGTGTACACGGCATGAGAGGTTGAGCTCACAGTGCCTCTCACTTCTTGTCAGAGGCACTGAGCTCAATAAACAGCTTAAAGTCTTGGACCTATGTTGTCTTATTTTTTATTTTAAAAAAGTGTATTTTTTCTGAAAAAAGTGCGATTGTAAGACCACTGCGCAATTACGGTGTGACAGAAAGTATTGCAACGACCGGCATTTATTCTCTAGGGTGTTAGAAAAAATATATATAATGTTTGGGAGTAATTTTCTAGCAAAAAAAAAATGATTTTAACTTGTAAACAACAAGTTTGAAAAATAGACCCGGTCCTTAAGTGGTTAAAATTGCGCACACTTGTGGAATGGCGCCAACCTTCAGTACTTATAAATCTCCATTGGAGACGCTTTCAATTTTTTTAAAGGTTACATGTTTAGAGTTACAGAGGAGATCTAGAATTATTGCTCTCGCTGTAAAGGCCCGTACACAAGATCGGATTTTCAGACGGGAAATGTTCGATGTCAGGCTGTTGGCGGAAAATCGTGTGTATGCTCCATCGGACAATTGTTGTCGGACATTCCGCCAACAAATGTTGGCTAGCAGGTTTTCAAATTTTCAGGGGACAAATGTGTGTTGTCGGATTTTCCGATCGTCTGTACACAAGTCCATCGGACAGACGATGGACACAACACACACACAGTACTGCCCCCCCCATACATGATCCCCAACACACACAGCACTGCTCCCCTGTACATGAGCCCCGTCACACACATAGCACTGCTCCCCTGTACATGATCCCCAACACACACAGCACTGCCTCCCTATACCTGATCCCCAACACACACACAGCACTGACCCCCTATACATGATCCCCAACACACATACAGCACTGCTCCCCTGTACATGATCCCCAACACACACACACAGCACTGCTCCCCTGTATACGATCCCCAACACACACACAGCACTGCTCCCCTGTACATGATCCCCAACACACACACAGTACTGCCCCCCCCATACATGATCCCCAACACACACACAGCACTGCTCCCCTGTACATGAGCCCCAACACACACAGAGCACTGCTCCCCTGTACATGAGCCCCGACACACACACAGCACTGTTCCCCTGTACATGATCCCCAACGCACACACAGTACTGCCCCCCCCATACATGATCCCCAACACACACACAGTACTGCCCCCCCCCCATACATGATCCCCAACACACACAGCACTGCTCCCCTGTACATGAGCCCCAACACACACACACAGCACTGCTCCCCTGTACATGATTCCCAACACACACACAGCACTGGTCCCCTGTACTTGAGCCCCGACACACACACAGCACTGCTCCCCTGTACATGATCCCCAACACACAGCACTGCCTCCCTATACCTGATCCCCAACACACACACAGCACTGACCCCCTATACATGATCCCCAACACACACACACACAGCAATGCTCCCCTGTACACGATCCCCAACACACACACACACAGCACTGCTCCCCTGTACATGATCCCCAACACACACATAGCACTGCCCCCCCATACATGATCCCCAACACACACACAGCACTGCTCCCCTGTACATGAGCCCCGACACACACACAGCACTGTTCCCCTGTATATGATCCCCAACACACACACACACAGCACTGCTCCCCTGTACATGATCCCCAACACACACACAGCACTGCCCCCCATACCTGATCCCCAACACACACAGCACTGACCCTCTATACATGATCCCCAACACACACACACACACATAGTTACATAGGTGTCCGTTTATGAAGCAGTGAAATCTATTCACTGCTTCATTCTCCGGCATTCACAGTGAAGATTTTTCTCCTCTGTGTGCAGTTTATGAAGCGGTGTAGATCACTTCACCTTTGGAGGAGTGAAGAGATCTACAAATGCTTCAAATAGTGGAGAATGGCCCCTGATACTGGAATCTCGTGAGACTTTACGAGATTATAGTACCAAATGTCAGTTTATCAAGCAGTGATAAATTATCACCGCTCAACGGCGCGTGGATTAATGTTAATAAAATAATGTGTCCCCCTACATTATACACATATGTATACACACACACACACTATATATACATGTATATACACACACATGATATATATATACATATACACATTATATGTATATATGTATAAATATGTATACACATAAATATGACAGGGGGACATGCTTACAGTGTTGGGGGGTCTGAACGAGGCATAAGGAAGTTAAAAAACTTCCTCCTTCCCCCTCAGATCCCCCCAGATTTCCTCTTCACTCCCCGATTCACCACCTCTGAGCTGGTGAACCTGGGAGTGTGAATTCTGACTCAGATCGCCAGTGAAGCGGTGAGATCACCACTTCATAAACTGGCCGTTACTGTGTCATTCAATGAGGATTCTCCGTGTGTAGAGATAATCGGCGGGAGAACAAGTTCAAACATGTTCTCCCCCGATTATCACTGTTTCATAAACTGTTTATGGACTGTGATCAGCGGTGATCCTCGGGATCACCGCTGATCACTGCTTCATAAACGGACACCATAGTTACATAGTAGGTGAGGTTGAAAAAAGACACAAGTCCATCAAGTCCAACCTATGTGTGTGATTATGTGTCAGTATTACATTATATATCCCTGTATGTTGCGGTCATTCAGGTGCTTATCTAATAGTTTCTTGAAGCTATCAATGCTCTCCGCTGAGACCACCGCCTGTGGAAGGGAATTCCACATCCTTGCCGCTCTTACAGTAAAGAACCCTCTACGTAGTTTAAGGTTATACCTGTTTTCTTCTAATTTAATGAGTGGCCACGAGTCTTGTTAAACTCTCTTCTGCGAAAAAGTTTTATCCCTATTGTGGGGTCACCAGTACGGTATTTGTATATTGAAATCATATCCCCTCTCAAGCATCTCTTCTCCAGAGAGAATAAGTTCAGTGCTCCCAACCTTTCCTCATAACTAAGATCCTCCAGACCCTTTATTAGCTTTGTTGCCCTTCTTTGTACTCACTCCATTTCTAGTACATCCTTCCTGAGGACTGGTGCCCAGAACTGGACAGCATACTCCAGGTGCGGCCGGACCAGAGCCTTGTAGAGTGGGAGAATTATCGTTTTATCCCTGGAGTTGATCCCCTTTTTAATGCATGCCAATATTCTGTTTGCTTTGTTAGCAGCAGCTTGGCATTGCATGCCATTGCTGAGCCTATCATCTACTAGGACCCCCAGGTCCTTTTCCATCCTAGATTCCACCAGAGGTTCTCCCCCCAGTGTATAGATTGCATTCATATTTTTGCCACCCAAATGCATTATTTTACATTTTTCTACATTGAACCTCATTTGCCATGTAGTCGCCCACCCCATTAATTTGTTCAGGTCTTTTTGCAAGGTTTCCACATCCTGCGGAGAAGTTATTGCCCTGCTTAGCTTAGTATCGTCTGCAAATACAGAGATTGAACTGTTTATCCCATCCTCCAGATCGTTTATGAACAAATTAAACAGGATTGGTCCCAGCACAGAACCCTGGGGGACCCCACTACCCACCCCTGACCATTCCAAGTACTCCCCATTTATCACCACCCTCTGAACTCGCCCTTGTAGCCAGTTTTCAATCCATGTACTCACCCTATGGTCCATGCCAATGGACCTTATTTTGTACAGTAAATGTTTATGGGGAACTGTGTCAAATGCTTTTGCAAAATCCAGATACACTACGTCTATGGGCCTTCCTTTATCTAGATGGCAACTCATCTCCTCATAGAAGGTTAATAGATTGGTTTGGCAAGAACGATTCTTCATGAATCCATGCTGATTACTGCTAATTATACTGTTCTCATTACTAAAATCTTGTATATAGTCCCTTATCATCCTCTCAAAGAGTTTACATACTATTGATGTTAGGCTAATTGGTCTGTAATTCCCAGTGATGTATTTTGGCCCTTTTTAAATATTGGTGCTACATTGGCTTTTCTCCAATCAGCTGGTACCATTCCAGTCAGTAGACTGTCAGTTACATATCAGGGAATACAGTGCAGCACACATACAGCTCAGTATACTGTCTATACATGTCAGTATGCACAGTGCAGTACACATACAACTAAATGCACAATCCATACATGTCAGTAAGTGCCTGAGAACTTGTGAATGTGTGATAAGCAATGCCTCATGAAACATGAAGTCTGGGGCAGGAGAAGTGATTAAAAGTGATTCTAAAGGCAAAGTTTTTTTTTTTTCATTCTGTGCATTAAGGTAAAAAAACCTTCTGTGACTAGCTCCCCCCTAGCCCCCCCGTATACTTACCTGATCCCGATCTTGATCTAGCAAAGTACCTGAGAGCTGAAGCACTGCTCTCTCTCTCCCTCATCACAGGACTTGGGTGCAGAAGCAGGAGCCATTGTCACCTGCTGCTGTCAATTCCAGCCTGGGAGGAGGTGGCGGAGCCAAGACGCACTGTGTGTGTCAAAAGAAGCACACAGTGCAGCTAGGAAACGAGTCAGAAGTGCTGGCGGGGGACCTCAGAGGTGGATCAGGGCTGCTCTGTGCAAAACCAGAGCTGGTAAGTATGACGTGGTTGTTGTTTAACAGAAAAAAAAAAAAAAACACTACAATCACTAATCCATGTCTTTATGGACCCTGCATTGTGCACTGGTCCAAATCATTTGGTGGATAAGGATGAGCTCTGGCGTGTTCGCACACTCCACGTGCCGAGCCCGCCAGGAAGTCGGCACGGCACTGCGCTAATCACAGGCAGTGAGACATTTTCCCGATGTGCCGCTGCAGAGATAGGGAAATGTCTCACTGCCTGTGATTAGCGCAGCACCGTGCTGACTTCCTGGCGGGCTCGGCACGTGGAGTATGCGAACACGCCGGAGCTCATCCTTATTGGTGGAGGGGGGATTATGGTGTGGGGTTGTTTTTCAGGGGTTTGCCTTGGCCTCTTAGTTCCAGTGAAGGGAACTGCTAAGGCGTCAGCATATTAAGACATTTTGGACAATTTTATGCTCCCAACTTTGTGGGAACAGTTTGGGGATGGCCCTTTCCTGTTCCAACATGACTGCACACCAGTGCACAAACAAGGTCCATAACGACATGAATGAGTGAGTTTGGGGTGGAGAAACTTGACTGGCCTGCACAGATCCCTGACCTCAACCTGATAGAACACCTTTGGGATGAATTAGAGCAGAGATTGTGAGCCAGGCCTTCTCATCCAAAATCAGTGCCTGACCTCACAAATGTGCTTCTAGAAGTATGGTAAACATTCCCATAGACACACTCCTAAACCTCATGGACAACCTTCCCAGAAGAGTTGAAGCTGTTATAGCTGTAAAGGGTGGGCCAGCTCAATATTGAATCCTACAGACTAAGACTGGGGACTGGGATGCCATTAATGTTCACGTGCGTGTAAAAGCAGATGTCCCAATGCTTTTGGTAATATAGTGTATGATGAGGGAACCAGAAGGGATACCTGCTGTCTAACCTCAAGCCTTTATCTTCTATAAGGCCTGGTTAACACCCATAGGACACATTGACATCTATGCGTTTTTCAGCCACTGCGTTTTTGCAAAATGGTGCATTTTTTTTTGCTTTTTTGGTTCAATAGACTTCAATGGGGAAGCTGCAGGAAAGCCTGTAGTGCGTTTTTGCTGGGATTTGCATTTTTTAATCTGCCCAACAACAAATTGGCCAAAAAAAAAAATCACGTGTACAAAAATGTAACAAGCACTGCAGAAACATTCAAAAGCAAACCGACTAGGTGTGAACCGTGCCTTACTAGCTGAACACTAAGGCCAGGTTCACACCTATGCGAATTGGATGCGGATTTCCCTGCATCCAATTCACATAGCAGGAGAATGTGACTGGCTCCCTATGGAGCCGGTTCACATATCTCCGTTGCGGCTGCAGAGCGCACTTCACAGAAACGTCTTTGCGTCTTTGGCTCCGATTCAGGGCCAAATTCAGACACAGATTCGGCCTTGATTTGTCCCTGAAATGGGGAACAGGGACGCACAGCGCTCCTGTGCGATCCGCAGCCGGTTCCAGTGTGAACCAAGCCTCAAATAATATCTGCTATGTAGCATAAGTGAAGGGTGGTGCCTTGTGTTTTACAACACAAGGGACTATTTACCTTTTCTTATTTGTGTTTCTTTACTTTATTAGAAGGGTGCAAAGTGTAAACTCTGTGCACTGCAGAAAAATGTACCATGTCTGCGTTTAATTCATGCAACCTGCCTCCTTAGGTCTCCTAAACCACCTAACCAAGCCTTGAATCATCCACTCATCTGATGTGCTAAATAAAAATCACTGAACAACTAACACACTACCCTGCACCTGGAATGCAGACAGGCTATAGCACAATGCAATTAACTTACTCATCTTAAGGAAATTATATCCAAATTACTCTCATAGAAAAGGGTGCGTTGTATGTCTTTGTCTGAGTCACTCTCATTATGTAGAGTATTATGGATATTACTATGTCTGAATTGCTTTTAAACACTGAAATGTAAACAAATGCCTGTCAGTGTTGCATGAGGGATTTTGTTGATCTGGCAAATCATAGTAATGATCCCCCAGACTGGATAAACTGGGGACATTTTCTGACTTTAGTATGGTTGCAGTGTTTACTTCATAGTATTAATAGTTTACTAATTGCTTTCACTTGTTGTCTGGAACTACTCTTTAACCACTTGCCTACTGGGCACTTTCATCCCCTTCCTGCCCAGGACAATTTTCAGCTTTCAGCGCTGTCACACTTTTGGTGGTATTTAATCACCACTGGGTTCCTTATTCTTTGCTAAACAAACTAAAAAAGACCGAAGATTTTGAAAAAAAAAGTTTTTTGTAGTTTTGGTTATAAAATCTTAGTAAGTAATTTTTCTCCTGTGTAGTCGCACCTTGGTGGTTAAATGACAAAAATGTTTGAACCGCTGCTGTCCAGTATTGACCCTACTAGTGGGGCAAGAAAAATATAAATGAAAACCTAGACAGCCCCTGCTCCTCCTTAACACTAATTCCTCTTATTAATGTACTCAGTAGTTATATTTATACGTAATATTAACCTAGGATGATTGGATACAACATGTGGCTATGTATCGACATGATTGATCCATAATTGACAGGAATGCATAATTTGTATGAACCAAATGACTATTATAGGCTAAAATGACAATATGAATTAGAGGCAGTCCCCTAGTTACAAACATCCGACTTACAATCAACTCCTACTTAGACAACAGGAAGACAACAGGAAGTGAAAAGAAATCTACCCCTAGGAAGGGAAATTTGCTCCGGTAAGAGTTATTATGGGAAAAAGCTGTATCCACTGAAGCTTTATCACCAATCCTTGTTTCCACGACAACCCATAATTTTCAAAATCCAATTGTCATTGGGACAGAAAGTGAGATTAAATCTTCTGAACAGGGGCACAGACAGCAATACAAACATTGCATGGGTGTTAACCCTTCCCTTTGCTATCCAAAATGCTTAAAAATAGTGTTTTTGGCTGGAGCTACACTTAAAAAATGTACCTGTTCCGACTTACAAACAGATTCAACTTAAGAACAAACCTACAGACCCTATCTTGTTTGTAACCCGGGGACCGCCTGTAATTGATGAAAAAAGACAATATAAATTGATTAAAGGTGACAATGATAAAATTATTTAAAGTGCATGTTAAGAAAAGTGCAAAATAGTCCTTTTCTTTGTGGAAGAAAGTGCTACAGTGCTCCATGGAGTTAGTGATCCTCCTCCTGGGGCATCTCTATGACGAAACATGTCAAGCTGACTCTCTAACATTACTTCTGGCCAGGAGAGTGGAATGCACACTATGTGCTGAACGGATACCACGTCTTCATAACTGCACAGGCCGTGTGTTTCAATAGTGATGCTGGTACTGTCAAAATGAATTTTTTTTACATTTTGTAAAATGTTTTTTGTAAAAAACAAGGATTTTACTCTATGAGAAGCTCTCTCTTTCCTATATGACGTGCTGCACATGGTTTACCCCTGAAATGCCGGAGCCACAATTGGAGGATATACACCACAGAGGAGATGCCAGAAGCAACCAGAGGTTACAGCATTGGGCTTGGTGCCCAGCAAATGACCTACAGGCATCGTTGACTCTGTTTTGGTGTAAGGCAAAGGAGTACAACCCATCTGGTGAGTTTGGAAGTTTATATCATCCCCAGGAGGAGGATCACTAACTCCATTGGGACACAGAGCACTATAGCACTTTCTTGCACAAAGAAAAGGACTATTTTGCACTTTTATCACAATATGCACTTTAAATAATTTTATCATTGTCACCTTTAATCACATATTATTGTCTTTTTCCATCAATTAATTAATATTGTCATTTTAACCTATAATGATAATTTGGTTCTTCATACAAATTATGCATTCATGTCAGTTATGGATCAATCATGTCGATATATAGCAATCATGTCGATATATAGCCACATGTTGTATCCAATCATCCTAGGTTAATATTACGTATAAATATAACAACTGGGTACATTTATAAGAGGAATTAGTGTTAAGGGGGAGCAGACGCTGTTTAATTTTTCATTTAAAATTTTCTCTTTCACTGATGTACATTGATGAGGCTGCACTGATATGCTGTACTGATAAGGCGGCACTGATGGCACTGACTGGCAGCACTGGTGGGCACGGTTGGGGCTGTACTGATCATCAGGACATTGATGATCAGTGCCCTGCTTGTCAGTGCACATGTCCCTTGTGTGGATTTGCCGGTTTTCGGCTCTCCTCTACTCACACGCTGTCAGCGTGAGAGAAGGATTACTGAAAAGTGGCGAATCCGGTTTACATCCGTGATCAACTGTGATTGGACACAGGCAGGGCGCACAAGCACGCTAGGATGTCATATGACGGCCTCCCGGCAAAGTGCAGCCACGCTGTAGCTGCCATTCGGCCATAGCGCAGTCATGAAGGAGTTAAAGGAGAACCCCAACTCTAGAAGGCAACAGTTAGCAAATATATATATATATATATAGTGGGGCAAAAAGTATTTAGTCAGTCACCAATTGTGCAAGTTCTCCCACTTAAAAAGATGAGAGAGGCCTGAAATTGTCATCAGAGGTATACCTCAACTATGAGAGACAAAATGTGGAAACAAATCCAGACAATCACATTGTCTGATTTTTGAAAGAATTTATTTGCAAATTATGGTGGAAAATAAGTATTTGGTCAATATCAAAAGTTAATCTCAATAATTTGTTATTAGGTATCAGTATAAAAGACACCTGTCCACAACCTAAAACAGTCACACTCCAAACTCCACTATGGTGAAGACCAAAGAGCTGTCGAAAGACACCAGAAACAAAATTGTAGACCTGCACCAGGCTGGGAAGACTGAATCTGCAATAGGCAAGCAGCTTGGTGTTAAGAAATCAACTGTGGGAGCAATAATTAGAAAATGGAAGACATACAAGTCCACTGATAATCTCCCTCGATCTGGGGCTCCACGCAAGATCTTACCCCGTGGGGTCAAAATGATCACAAGAACGGTGAGCAAAAATCCCAGAACCACACAGGGGGACCTAGTCAATGACCCGCAGAGAGCTGGGACCAACGTAACAAAGGCTACCATCAGTAACACACTACGCCGCCAGGGACTCAAATCCTGTAGTGCCATACGCGTCCCCCGGCTTAAGCTAGTACATGTCCGGGCCCATCTGAGGTTTGCTAGAGAGCATTTGGATGATCCAGAAGAGGATTGGGAGAATGTCATGTGGTCAGATGAAACCAAAGTAGAACTGTTTGGTAGAAACACAACTCGTCGTGTTTGGAGGAGAGAGAATGCTGAGTTGCAACCAAAGAACACCATACCTACTGTGAAGCATGGGGGTGGCAACATCATGCTTTGTGGCTGTTTCTCTGCAAAGGGAACAGGACGGCTGATCCGTGTACATGAAAGAATGAATTGGGCCTTGTATCGTGAGATTTTGAGTGCAAACCTCCTCCCATCAGCAAGGGCATTGAAGATGAAACGTGGCTGGGTCTTTCAGCATGACAATGATCACAAACACACCGCCCGGGCAATGAAGGAGTGGCTTTGTAAGAAGCATTTCAAGGTCCTGGAGTGGCCTAGCCAGTCTCCAGATCTCAAGGTGTATGACAACCTTGTGAAGACTTACAGAAAATGTTTGACCTCTGTCATTGCCAACAAAGGATATATAACAAATAGGGATGAGCCGAACACCCCCCGATTCGGTTCGCACCAGAACCTGCGAACGGACCGAAAATTCTCACAAACGTTAGAACCCCATTGACGTCTATGGGACTCGAACTTTCAAAATCAAAAGTGCTCATTTTAAAAGCTAATTTGCATGGTATTGTCCTAAAAAGGGTTTGGGGACCCGGGTCCTGCCTCAGGGGACATGTATCAATGCAAAAAAAACTTTTAAAAATGGCCGTTTTTTCAGGAGCAGTGATTTTAACCACTTCAATACAGGGCACTTAGACACCTTCCTGCCCAGACCAATTTTCAGCTTTCAGTGCTGTCGCAGTTTGAATGACAATAGCACGGTCATACAACACTGTACCCAAACTAAATTTTTATCATTTTGTTCCCACAAATAGACCTTTCTTTTGGTGGTATTTGATCACCTCTGCGGTTTTTATTTTTTGCTAAACAAATAAAAAAACACCGAAAATTTTGAAAAAAATAAAAGTTTTGCTTTTGTTTCTGTTAAAATTTTTTTTGAATAAGTAAGTTTTCTCTTTCACTGATGGGCACTGATAAGGCGGCACTGACAGACACTGATATGGTGGCACCGATGAGGTGGCACCAATAAGCGGGCACTGACGATGGGCACTGATATGCGGCACTGATATGCGGCACTGATGGGCACTGGTAGGCGGCACTGATGGGTGGCACTCATATGCAGCACTGATGGGCATTGATAGGCGGCACTGATGGGCACTGATGGGTGGCACTGGGTGGCACTGGTTGGCACTGATAGGCAATGAAAGGCGGCACTGCTGGACACTGCTGGGCACTGATAGTGTGGTGCTGATAGGCGGCACTGATAGGCGGCATTGCTGGGCACTGATTAGCACTGATAAGCGGCACTGCTGGGCACTGATGGGCACTGATACGTGGCACTGATGGGCACTGATACGCGGCACTGATATGAGGCACTAATGGGCATCCCTGGTGGCACTGGCAGTGGTAGGCATTGAAGTGGGCACTGATTGGCAGCTGCCTGGGCACAGATTGGCAGCTGCCTGGGCACACAGTGGCATTTCCCTGGGGGTCTAGGGGCATACCTGGTGGTCCAGTGTGGATGGCTTCCCTGGTGGTCCTGGGTAGGATCCGAGGGGGGGCTGTGCTGATAAACTATCAGCACAGACCCCCCTGTCAAGAGAGCAGCCGATCGGCTCTCCTCTACTCGCGTCTGTCAGACACGAGTGAGGAAAAGCTGATCACCGGCTCTTTCTACTTACATCGTGATCAGCCGTGATTGGACACGGCTGGTCACGTGGTAAAGAATCTCCATCGGAGACTCTTTACCTAGATCGGTGTTGCAGGGTGTCAAACTGACACCCCGCAACAACGATCGCCGCGATGCGCGCCCCCCGGGGGAGCGCAGCGGCTCAATATTCCTGATCACGTCATATGACGTCCGGTCAGGAATATCAAACCACTTTGCCGCCGTCATTTGGTAATAGGGCGGGCGGCAAGTGGTTAATGATGCTTAAAGTAAAAAAAAAAAAAGTGAAATATTCCTTTAAATATCGTACCTGGGGGGTGTCTATAGTATGCCTGAAAAGTGGCGCATGTTTCCCGTGCTTAGAACAGTCCCTGCACAAAATGTCATTTTTAAAGGAAAAAAGTAATTTAGAACTGCTTGCGGCTTTAATGTAATGTCAGGTCCTGGCAATATGGATGAAAATCAGTGAGACAAACGGCACGGGTACCCCACAGTCCATTACCAGGCCCTTGGGTCTTGTATGGATATTAAGGGGAACCCCGCACCCAAATTAAAAAAAGAAACAGCAGTATACAGGCTCTGTACTCTGAACAGCAGTATACAGGCGGTGCAAACAAGACAGGGACTGTAGGTTTGTTGTTAAGTAGAATCTGTTTGTAATTTTGAACTGGTACATTTTTAACGTGTTTAGCTCCAGCCAAAAAATCTATTTTAAGGTTTTTGGAAAACATAGAGAAGGGTTATCACCCCTGTGACTTTTGTTTTGCTGTCTGTGCTCCTCTTCAGAAGATTTCACCTCACTTTTTGTCCCAATGACAAATGTTTTTTGAAAATTTGGGTTTTTTTGTGAAACAAGGATTGGTGATAAAGCATCAGTGGAAAGGAGAAATGTTTTTCCCATATTAACTCTTACAGGAGAGAATTTCCCTTCCTAGGGGTAGATTTCATTTCACTTCCTGTTGTCTCCTTCCGTTTGCAAGTAGGAGTCGTTTGTAAGTTGGATGTTTGAAAGTAGGGGCCTGCCCTATATACTCAACAGAAATTTGGGACTTAGGTGTTGTTGTGGCCACAACACTGTAAGCCCTCACAGGGCCCTACTGTGAAATATTAGATCAAGAATTGTAATTACATGCCCCTGTTGAACAGGGGCAGAAAAATTGGGCCTTTGGTGGTGGTGGTGGTGCTGGTGCCACAACACTGTAAGTCCTCACTCGCTCTTGGTGGACGCAGAAACAGGCCCTGCTGTGAAATATTAGATCAATAATTGTAATTACATGCCCCTGTTGAACAGGGGCTGAAAAATTGGGCCTTAGGCACTGTTGCTGGTACCACAACACTGCAACCCCTCATAGATACTCTAGTTGGAACGCAGGAACGAGCCCTGCTGCAAAGTATTGCCTCAAAAATTGTAATACCACGCTCCTGTTAAACAGGGGCTGAAAAATTGGGCCTTAGGCACTGGTGCTGGTACCACAACACTGCAACCCCTCACAGATACTCTAGTTAGAATGCAGAAACGAGCCCTGCTGCAAAGTATTGCATCAAAAATTGTAATTACACGCCCCTGTTAAACAGGGGCTGAAAAATTAGGCCTTAGGCACTGGTGCTGGTGCCACAACACTGTAACCCCTCACAGATACTCTAGTTGGAATGCAGGAACGAGCCTGCTGCAAAGTATTGCATCAAAAATTGTAATTACACGCCCCTGTTAAACGGAGGATGAAAAATTAGGCCTTAGGCACTGGTGCTGGTGCCACAACACTGCAACCCCTCACAGATACTCTAGTTGGAACGCAGGAACGAGCCCTGCTGCAAAGTATTGCATCAAAATTCGTAATTACACGCCCCTGTTAAACAGGAGCTGAAAAATTGGGCCTTAGGCACTGGTGGCGGCGCCCAGAACCAAAAATGTTCTTACAAGCTATCAGGAGGAGGAAGAGGATAATTACTCAGGATAGTCACTCAGCATCAGCATAGGCAGTCTTTAAAGGGATCTGAGATTTTAAAAAAAATTATTCGGTTACATCAGCATCAGGTGCTTGGTAGCTGGTGGTGATCCAAGACTGATTCATTTTTATGAAGGTCAGTCGATCGACCGAGTTGGTGGACAGACGCACCCTGTGATCGGTTACAAAGCCTCCAGCAGCACTGAATGTGCATACCGAAAGAACACTGGATGCAGGACAGGCCAGTAGCTCAATTGCATACTGAGCAAGCTCTGGCCAGTGATCCATCCTCAAGACCCAGTAACCCAGAGGATTTTCGGTGGGAAAGGTGTCTAAGTCAGATCTTGCCCCTAGGTATTCCTGCACCATGTAAAACGGATGCTGGCGATGGTTGCTGGAATCGATCATACCTTGGGTCTGCCGACTAAAAAATTGTCTGAACGCAACGGTCAGAGGGCCACCTTCTCCACCGCTCCTTCTTTGACTGACCGAAGCCTCAGCAACACGTTGTCCAGAAACAGGAGTTTGTAACCTCCCAGTCTCTGGGAACGCGTTGCACAGACCTTTCTGCAAGGCCTCCCGAAGATGTTTCATCCTTTGCTCCCTCTGCGACGACAAGATAAGGTCCGCAACCTTACCCTTGTAACATGGATCAAGGAGGGTTGCCAGCCAGTATTGGTCCTTCTCCTTGATACCACGAATACGAGGATCCTTCTGCAGGCTTTGCAGGATCAGGGAGGCCATGCAGCATAGGTTTGCTGAGGCATTCGGTCCGGAGTCCTCTGGGTCACTAAGGACGACATGATCCGCAGCCACCTCCTCCCAGCCACGTACAAGTCCATGTGTTTCTTGGGACTGATCCCTTAAAGACTGCTGCTGATGCTGAGTGCCAGGCTCCACCTCCATACTGACACAATCCTCCTCCTCTTCCTCCTCCGCCTCGTCCTCTTCCAGTGTGATCAACGGGCACGCAGGAACACTGTCTGGATAAAGGAGGCCTTGAGAGCTAAGTAAGTCCTCCTCTTCCTGCCTCTGTTTTGCCTCAAGTGCCCTGTCCATTATTCCACGCAGCGTGTGCTCCAACAGGTGGACAAGGGGGACAGTGTCACTGATGCATGCACTGTCACTGCTCACCATCCTCGTGGCCTCCTCAAATGGTGACAGGACAGTGCATGCATCCCTGATCATGGCCCACTGGCATGGGGAAAAAAAAACAAGCTCCCCTGACCCTGTCCTGGTGCCATAGTCGCACAGGTACTCATTGATGGCCCTCTGCTGCGTGTGCAGCTGCTGCAGCATGGCCAACGTTGATTTCCACCTGGTGGGCATGTCACAGATTAGGCGGTTCTTGGGCAGGTTAAACTCCTTTTGGAGGTCTGCTAGCCGAGCACTGGCATTATATGACCGGCGGAAATGCACACAGACTTTCCTGGCCTGCCTCAGGACATCCTGTAAGCCCGGGTACCTGCCCAAGAACCGCTGCACCACCAAGTTATAGACATGAGCCAAACAGGGCACATGGGTCATTTGTCCCTGTCGGAGGGCAGAGAGGAGGTTGGTGCCATTATCGCAAACCACCATTCCTGCCTTAAGTTGGCGTGGCGTCAACTACCTCTGAACCTGCCCCTGCAGAGCTGACAGAACCTCTGCCCCAGTGTGGCTCCTGTCCCCCAAGCACACCAGCTCAAGCACCACATGGCATCTTTTGGCCTGCATACTTGCGTAGCCCCTTGAAAGGCTACGGAGCACCGCTGTTTCCGAGGACAAAGCACAGGAAGAGGCCATGGAGGAAGAAGAAGAGGAGGGGGTGGAGGAGAGAGGTGTGTCACAATCATTAGTAGTAGCATTTTGGAGGCATGGTGGCAGAACAACCTCCAACACTACTGCACCTTGTCCTGCATCCTTCCCAGCTGCCAGCAGAGTTACCCAATGTGCGGTGAAACTTAGGTAACGTCCCTGTCCATGCCTGCTGGACCATGAGTCAGCGGTAATATGCACCTTACCGCTGATTGCCCTGTCCAGCGAAGCATGGACATTGCCTTCCACATGCTGGTAGAGAGCCGGAATTGCCTTCCGTGAGAAAAAGTGGCATTTGGGTACCTGCGACTGAGGAACCGCACATTCCACAAACTCACGGAAGGGGGCAGAGTCTACCAACTGAAAAAGGCAGCAGTTGAAGTGCTAGCAATTTTGCCAAGCTAGCATTCAACCGCTGGGCATGTGGATGGCTGGGAGCGAACTTCTTTCGGCGGTGCAGCAGCTGGGGCAGGGAAATTTGCCTGGTACAATCTGACGTCGGTGTACCGAAAGCAGATTGCCCACAAGTACTTGGCTGTGACACACCTAATTCTACACCTTCATTCCTCTCAGTGCAGGTCTCAGAGAGGACTGAAGGTATAGTGTGGTTGTAGATCTCAGCTGATGAGGAGCAAGGAGAGGTCCTCTTTGTTCTTTGGTGTGGGTCTTTTAGATACGCTTGCCAACGAACTGCATGGCAGGTCAACATATGTCTGGTTGAGCATGTGGTGCCCAAGCTGGAGATGTTTTGACCATGCGAGATACGCTTGAGACATATGTTGCAAATAGCAGCGGTGCGATCTGATGCACTCGTCTCAAAAAAGGCCCACACCAAAGAACTTTTGGAATAACGCGCAGAGACAGCAGCGCCCTGCACATGCAAAGCTTTGGGGTGTGATGCAGTCAGTGTGCTGCCCTTAGGCTGGCCCCTGGAGGGCATCCTGCCTCGTTGGTGATGTGCCGCCTCCTCCTCCTCCTCTCTCCTATCAGGCACCCACGTTGAGTCAGTGACCTCATCATCCCCTCCCTCCTCATCACTGGAGCAAACCTGGCAGTATGCTGCAGCAGGGGGAGCATGACTGCCAGATTTCTTGGGCACCCCCTCTGTCCGTGCTCACGTTACTGCCTTCATCTAGCTCAGTATCATCATCAGAGCCTTCTAAACGCTGGGCATCCTCCTGGAGAATGTACCCAACACTGTGGTCAAACAGTTCGAGGGACTCCTCAGGAGGACATGGTGGGGCTAGGGAAAGAGTCACTGATGCCATTGAGCCAAGGGATAAGGCCGCGTTGGCAGCTGCTTTGCCAGACAAAGTACCCTGAGCATGGGTGAGAGAGGATGAGGAGGATGAGGACGGCTTAGTCTTCCACTCAACCAAGTCTTCCGCATGTTGCGGCTCAACACTGCCAGCTGCCGAAAAAAAGGCCAAGCGTGTCCCACGGCCACGTGCTGATGAGGATGCACCGCCTCCACAACCAGCACTGTTGCCTCTAGACACAGAGCCTGCTTGCCCTCTTTTATTGGCTTGTGACTGTCTGCCTCTCCTTATTGGCCTTCCAGACATACTAATGGCCAGTAGCTGCACTAAGCTGGGAGATTATATATATATATATATATATATATATATATATACTGATACTGCAGCTAGCAAAATCAACTGCCTGCCTGTAGTATGAGAACACCACCAACCTTCTACAGGTAGCTTTAGCTGAACACTGTGCAGAG
Source organism: Lithobates clamitans (assembly GCA_037952925.1). Taxonomy (NCBI): domain Eukaryota; kingdom Metazoa; phylum Chordata; class Amphibia; order Anura; family Ranidae; genus Lithobates; species Lithobates clamitans. The sequence goes on along the minus strand of JBBGZY010000780.1, from coordinate 1,228,535 downwards.
CACACTAAAAACTAACTTGTAGCTTATTTAGCTGTCTGCGGTAGTGATAGGATCAGGAAAACACCACCAACCTTCTACAGGTAGCTTTAGGTGAACACTGTGCAGAGCTCGCAAAAAACTAACCTGTAGCTTATTTAGCTGCCTGCGGTAGTGATAGGATCAGGAAAACACCACCAACCTTCTACAGGTAGCTTTAGGTGAACACTATGCAGAGCTTGCAAAAAACTAACTTGTAGCTTATTTAGCTGCCTGCGGTAGTGATAGGATCAGGAAAACACCACCAACCTTCTACAGGTAGCTTTAGCTGAACACTGTGCAGAGATCGCTAAAAACTAACTTGTAGCTTATTTAGCTGCCTGCGGTAGTGATAGGATCAGGAAAACACCACCAACCTTCTACAGGTAGCTTTAGCTGAACACTATGCAGAGCTCACAAAAAATAACTTGTAGCTTATTTAGCTGCCTGCAGTAGTGATAGGATCAGGAAAACACCACCAACCTTCTACAGGTAGCTTTAGCTGAACACTGTGCAGAGCTTGCAAAAAACTAACTTGTAGCTTATTTAGCTGTCTGCGGTAGTGATAGGATCAGGAAAACACCACCAACCTTCTACAGGTAGCTTTAGGTGAACACTGTGCAGAGCTCGCAAAAAACTAACCTGTAGCTTATTTAGCTGCCTGCGGTAGTGATAGGATCAGGAAAACACCACCAACCTTCTACAGGTAGCTTTAGGTGAACACTATGCAGAGCTTGCAAAAAACTAACTTGTAGCTTATTTAGCTGCCTGCGGTAGTAATAGGATCAGGAAAACACCACCAACCTTCTACAGGTAGCTTTAGCTGAACACTGTGCAGAGATCGCAAAAAATTAACTTGTAGCTTATTTAGCTGCCTGCGGTAGTGATAAGATCAGGAAAAAAACACCAACCTTCTACAGGTAGCTTTAGCTGAACACTGTGCAGAGCTCGCACTACTCTAACTTGTAGTTTTAGCTGAACACTGTGCAGAGCTCGCAAAAAACTAACTTGTAGCTTATTTAGCTGCCTGCAGTAGTAATTGGATCGGGAAAACACCACCAACCTTCTACAGGTAGCTTTAGGTGAACGCTGTGCAGAGCTTGCAAAAAACTAACTTGTAGCTTATTTAGCTGCCTGCGGTAGTGATAGGATCAGGAAAACACCACCAACCTTCTACAGGTAGCTTTAGCTGAACACTGTGCAGAGCTCACAAAAAATAACTTGTAGCTTATTTAGCTGCCTGCAGTAGTGATAGGATCAGGAAAACACCACCAACCTTCTACAGGTAGCTTTAGCTGAACACTGTGCAGAGCTTGCAAAAAACTAACTTGTAGCTTATTTAGCTGTCTGCGGTAGTGATAGGATCAGGAAAACACCACCAACCTTCTACAGGTAGCTTTAGGTGAACACTGTGCAGAGCTCGCAAAAAACTAACCTGTAGCTTATTTAGCTGCCTGCGGTAGTGATAGGATCAGGAAAACACCACCAACCTTCTACAGGTAGCTTTAGGTGAACACTATGCAGAGCTTGCAAAAAACTAACTTGTAGCTTATTTAGCTGCCTGCGGTAGTGATAGGATCAGGAAAACACCACCAACCTTCTACAGGTAGCTTTAGCTGAACACTGTGCAGAGATCGCAAAAAACTAACTTGTAGCTTATTTAGCTGCCTGCGGTAGTGATAAGATCAGGAAAAAACCACCAACCTTCTACAGGTAGCTTTAGCTGAACACTGTGCAGAGCTCGCACTACTCTAACTTGTAGTTTTAGCTGAACACTGTGCAGAGCTCGCAAAAAACTAACTTGTAGCTTATTTAGCTGCCTGCAGTAGTAATTGGATCGGGAAAACCCCACCAACCTTCTACAGGTAGCTTTAGGTGAACGCTGTGCAGAGCTTGCAAAAAACTAACTTGTAGCTTATTTAGCTGCCTGCGGTAGTGATAGGATCAGGAAAACACCACCAACCTTCTACAGGTAGCTTTAGCTGAACACTGTGCAGAGATCGCAAAAAACTAACTTGTAGCTTATTTAGCTGCCTGCGGTAGTGATAAGATCAGGAAAAAACCACCAACCTTCTACAGGTAGCTTTAGCTGAACACTGTGCAGAGCTCGCACTACTCTAACTTGTAGTTTTAGCTGAACACTGTGCAGAGCTCGCAAAAAACTAACTTGTAGCTTATTTAGCTGCCTGCAGTAGTAATTGGATCGGGAAAACCCCACCAACCTTCTACAGGTAGCTTTAGGTGAACGCTGTGCAGAGCTTGCAAAAAACTAACTTGTAGCTTATTTAGCTGCCTGCGGTAGTGATAGGATCAGGAAAACACCACCAACCTTTTACAGGTAGCTTTAGGTGAACACTGTGCAGAGCTCGCAAAAAACTAACTTGTAGCTTATTTAGCTGCTTGCGGTAGTGATAGGATCAGGTAAACACCACCAACCTTCTACAGGTAGCTTTAGCTGAACACTGTGCAGAGCTCGCAAAAAACTAACTTGTAGTTTTAGCTGAACACTGTGAGGAGGACACACTACACTAACTTGTAGCTTTAGCTGAACACTGTGCAGAGGTCACACTAAACTAACTTGTAGTTTTAGCTGAACACTGTGAGGAGGATGCACTACACTAACTTGTAGCTTTAGCTGAACACTGTGCAGAGGTCGCACTACACTAACTTGTAGTTTTAGCTGAACACTGTTCAGAGGATGCACTACACTAACTTGTAGCTTTAGCTGAACACTGTTCAGAGGTCGCACTACACTAATTGTAGTTTTAGCTGAACACTGTTCAGAGGACGCACTACACTAACTTGTAGCTTTAGCTGAACACTGTGCAGAGGTCGCACTACACTAACTTGTAGTTTTAGCTGTACACTGTGAGGAGGACGCACTACACTAACTTGTAGTTTTAGCTGAACACTGTGCAGAGGTCACGCTAAACTAACTTTTAGCTTTAACTGAACACTGTGAGGAGGACGCACTACACTAACTGTAAATAGTCTAGCTGCCTGACTGTGGTACTAATAGGATCAAAAGAGCACCAGCAATTTTCTTCAGGTAGCTGCAAATACTGTAACAAGACAAGCCTGCCTGTCAGTAGGAAAATAACAGGAACAGATCTAGCTAAACTTAATACAGTGTATATATATATATATATATATATATATATATATACACAACACCTGGGACGCATATATATACACAATACACTGTAAGTGCAGCTAACTCACTGACTGTCCTGCCTAATCTAGCTAACTCAAATTAAATGACACTGTCTCTCTCTCTCTCTAAGCACGCCGGAACACACTACACAGGGCCGCCGTGCAGGTGGCCTTATATAGTGTGGGGTGTGTTCTAAACCCCCTGAGCCATAATTGGCCAAAGCCACCCTGGCTTTGGCCAATTACAGCTCTCTCTACTGACAACGCTGTGATTGGCCAAGCATGCGGGTCATAGTGCATGCTTGGCCAATCATCAGCCAGCAATGCACTGCGATGCTGCAGTGAATTATGGGCCGTGATGCGCCACACGAATTTGGCGCGAACGGCCCATATCATTCGCAATTCGGCGAACGGGCAAACAGACGATGTTCGAGTCGAACATGGGTTTGACTCGAACACGAAGCTCATCCCTAATAACAAATTATTGAGATTAACTTTTGATATTGACCAAATACTTATTTTCCACCATAATTTGCAAATAAATTCTTTCAAAAATCAGACAATGTGATTGTCTGGATTTGTTTCCACATTTTGTCTCTCATAGTTGAGGTATACCTATGATGACAATTACAGGCCTCGCTCATCTTTTTAAGTGGGAGAACTTGCACAATTGGTGGCTGACTAAATACTTTTTTGCCCCACTGTAATATATATATATATATATATATATATATATATATATATATATATATATATATATATATATATATATATATATTATACACACACACACTGTATGAGCACTTGCAATTTTCAATCTCCTTTTGAGCATATACTAGAGTCTAAAAAAAATTGTATACCAAATCAAAACAGCATTTTGTTACCTCTTTTAAAGTGGTTCTAAAAGCAGAAGGTTTTTTATCTTAACCACTTCAGCCCCGGAAGGATTTACCCCCTTCCTGACCAAGCCATTTTTTGCAATACGGCACTGCTTCGCTTTAACTGACATTTGCGCGATCGTGCGACATTCTACTAAAAAAAAATGTATGTCTTTTTTTTCCCACAAATTGAGCTTTCTTTTGGTGGTATTTAATCACCTCTGTGTTTTTTATTTTTTGCGCTATAAACAAAAGAAGAGCGACAATTTTGAAAAAAACACAATATTTTTTACTTTTTGCTATAATAAATATCCCCCAAAAAATTCTTGGGAAATTGGTTTGCGCAAAAATTATAGTATCTACAAAATAGGGGATAGATTTATGGTATTTTTATTATTATTTTTTTTTATTACTAGTAAGGGCGGCGATCTGCGATTTTTATTGGGACTGCGACATTGCGGCGGACAGATCTGACACTTTTGACACATTTTGGGACCATTGACATTTATACAGCGATCAGTGCTATAAAACTGCACTGATTACTGTATAAATGTCACTGGCAGGGAAGGGGTTAACACTAGAGGGCAATCAAGGGGTTAAATTTGTTCTGTCAGTGTGTGTTCTAACTGTGGGGGGATGAGACTGACTTGGGGAGGAGACCGATTGTTGTTCCTATATACTAGGAACACGCAATCTGTCTCCTCTCCCTGACAAGATGTGGATTTGTGTGTTTACACACACAGATCCCCCTTTTCGCTCTGTCAGGAGCGATCGCGGGTGCCCAGCGGACACCACGGCCGCCAGGCACGCACGTCGGCTCCTTAGGGACGCGACGGGTGCGCGCCCCCTATACTCCTCAAAGCGTCCGCCATACAGCTAGGGCGATTTGCGCAGGAGTGCCATTCTGCTACCGTCAATCGACGGCGGGCAGGTTGGCAAGTGGTTAATGCATGCAGATACAAAACCTTCAGTTTGCACCAGCCCCCCTCAGCACCCCTTATACTTGCCTGAGATCTATCTCAATCCAGCAGTGTTGCATGAGAGCTTTGGCCCTCCCGATCATGTGACGGCTGTGTCCAATCACAGCCATCACAATGCAAACAGAGACGCGTGTCTCTGTGACAGTTCTCCCCTTTTGGGGGGGGGGGGGGTTGGGTGGTTGGGGGGGAATCTGCAGATCTGTGACAGCATTCTGTGTGAGGATGATTTTATACAGAGAGCTTTTACCGATCAGCCCACAAACAGTATACCAAGCACCACTGATAGCCATGTCCCTATACACATGTCAGTGTCCCCATAAAACATCTGTCTGTCCACATCACTACCAACATCAAATAAACACTGATTTGGGTTATTTTTACCAAAGAAATGTAGCAGCATAATTTTTAATCAAAATTTATCAAGAGAAATTACTTATTTGCCAATTTTTTTTACAGAAACGAAGAAAAATGCATTTTTTTGGAAAATTTTCTATATTTTTTATTTGTAGCGTAAAAAATAAAAACCCCACTACCAAAAGAAAGCTCTATTTGTGTGAAAAAAATGATAAAAATGTCATTTGGGTACAGTGTTACATAACCGCGCAATTCGTATTCAAAGTTTGACAGCGCTGAAAGCTGAAACTTGGTCTGGGAAGGAGGGAGATGAAAATGCCCAGTATTGAAGTGATTAAGGACTTGTATTTAGAGATAAGAAACACATTTCTTGCAGAGGCTCCAGAGAGATTATATATCATTCAAGGGTGGTTTCTGTGGTCTAAAGCTGCTAAAGTATGACACAACTGCTGTGGTGTCTGTCTGTAATAGGGATGAGCTTCGTGTTCGAGTCGAATCCATGTTCGACTCGAACATTAGCTGTTCGGTCGTTCGCTGAATTCCAAACGTTATGGGCCGTTTATGCAAAATTCGTGTGGCGCATCACAGCCCATAATTCACTGCGGCATCGCAGTGCATTGCTGGCTGATGATTGGCCAAGCATGCACTATGACCCGCATGCTTGGCCAATCACAGCGCCGTCGGTAGAGAGAGCTGTAATTGGCCAAAGCCAGGGTGGCTTTGGCCAATTATGGCTCAGGGGGTTTAGAACACGCCCCACACTATATAAGGCTGCCTACACGGTGGCCCTGTTTAGTGTGTGTTCCAGCGTTGAGATACATAGATAGTCAGAGAGACAGTGTCATTTCATTTGAGTTAGCTAGATTAGGCAGGACAATCAGTGAGTTAGCTGCACTTACAGTGTATTGTGTAAATATATGCATCCCAGGTGTTGCATATATATATATATACACTGTATTCTGTTTAGCTAGATCCGTTCCTGTTATCATCCTACTGACAGGCAGGCTTGTCTTGTTACAGTATTTACAGCTACCTGAAGAAAATTGCTGGTGCTCTTTTGATCCTATTAGTACCACAGTCAGGCAGCTAGACTATTTACAGTTAGTGTAGTGCGTCCTGCTCACAGTGTTCAGCTAAAACTACAAGTTAGTGTAGTGAGACCTCTGCACAGTGTTCATCTAAAGCTACAAGTTAGTGTAGTGCGTCCTGCTCACAGTGTTCAGCTAAAACTACAAGTTAGTGTGGTGCATCCTCCTCACAGTGTTCAGCTAAACCTACAAGTTATTTTTTTGCGAGCTCTGCACAGTGTTCATCTAAAGCTGCAAGTTAGTGTAGTGCGTCTTGCTCACAGTGTTCAGCTAAAACTACAAGTTAGTGTGGTGTTTCCTCCTCACAGTGTTCAGCTAAACCTACAAGTTATTTTTTGCGAGCTCTGCACAGTGTTCATCTAAAGCTACAAGTTAGTGTAGTGCGTCCTGCTCACAGTGTTCAGCTAAAACTACAAGTTAGTGTAGTGAGACCTCTACACAGTGTTCATCTAAAGCTACAAGTTAGTGTAGTGCGTCCTGCTCACAGTGTTTAGCTAAAAGTACAAGTTAGTGTGGTGCGTCCTCCTCACAGTGTTCAGCTAAACCTACAAGTTATTTTTTTGCGAGCTCTGCACAGTGTTCATCTAAAGCTGCAAGTTAGTGTAGTGCGTCTTGCTCACAGTGTTCAGCTAAAACTACAAGTTAGTGTGGTGTTTCCTCCTCACAGTGTTCAGCTAAACCTACAAGTTATTTTTTGCGAGCTCTGCACAGTGTTCATCTAAAGCTACAAGTTAGTGTAGTGCGTCCTGCTCACAGTGTTCAGCTAAAAGTACAAGTTAGTGTGGTGCGTCCTCCTCACAGTGTTCAGCTAAACCTACAAGTTATTTTTTTGCGAGCTCTGCACAGTGTTCATCTAAAGCTGCAAGTTAGTGTAGTGCGTCCTGCTCACAGTGTTCAGCTAAAAGTACAAGTTAGTGTGGTGCGTCCTCCTCACAGTGTTCAGCTAAACCTACAAGTTATTTTTTGCGAGCTCTGCACAGTGTTCATCTAAAGCTACAAGTTAGTGTAGTGCGTCCTGCTCACAGTGTTCAGCTAAAACTACAAGTTAGTGTAGTGAGACCTCTGCACAGTGTTCATCTAAAGCTACAAGTTAGTGTAGTGCGTCCTGCTCACAGTGTTCAGCTAAAAGTACAAGTTAGTGTGGTGCGTCCTCCTCACAGTGTTCAGCTAAACCTACAAGTTATTTTTTTGCGAGCTCTGCACAGTGTTCATCTAAAGCTACAAGTTAGTGTAGTCCGTCCTGCTCACAGTGTCCAGTTAAAACTACAAGTTAGTGTAGTGAGACCTCTGCACAGTGTTCATCTAAAGCTACAAGTTAGTGCAGTGCGTCCTGCTCACAGTGTTCAGCTAAAACTACAAATGAGTGTAGTGAGACCTCTGCACAGTGTTCATCTAAAGCTACAAGTTAGTACAGTGCATCCTGCTCACAGTGTTCAGCTAAAACAACAAGTTATTTTTTTGTGAGCTCTGCACAGTGTTCATCTAAAGCTACAAGTTAGTGCAGGGAGTCCTCCTCACAGTGTTCAGCTAAAACAACAAGTTATTTTTTTGTGAGCTCTGCACAGTGTTTATCTAAAGCTACAAGTTAGTGTAGTGCTTCCTGCTCACAGTGTTCAGCTAAAACTACAAGTTAGTGTAATGAGACCTCTGCACAGTGTTCATCTAAAACTACAAGATAGTGTAGTGCGTCCTGCTCACAGTGTTCAGCTAAAACTACAAGTTAGTGTAGTGAGACCTCTGCACAGTGTTCATCTAAAGCTACAAGTTAGTGCAGTGCGTCCTGCTCACAGTGTTCAGCTAAAACTACAAGTTAGTGTGGTGCATCCTCCTCACAGTGTTCAGCTAAACCTACAAGTTATTTTTTTGCGAGCTCTGCACAGTGTTCATCTAAAGCTACAAGTTAGTGTAGTGCGTCCTGCTCACAGTGTTCAGCTAAAACTACAAGTTATTGTGGTGCGTCCTCCTCACAGTGTTCAGCTAAACCTACAAGTTATTTTTTTGCAAGCTCTGCACAGTGTTAATCTAAAGCTACAAGTTAGTGTGGTGCTTCCTGCTCACAGTGTTCAGCTAAAACTACAAGTTAGTGTGGTGCGTCCTCCTCACAGTGTTCATCTAAAACTACAAGTTATTTTTTTGCGAGCTCTGCACAGTGTTCATCTAAAGCTACCTGTAGAAGGTTGGTGGTGTTTTCCTGATCCTATCACTACCGCAGGCAGCTAAATAAGCTGCAAGTTATTTTTTTGCGAGCTCTGCACAGTGTTCAGCTAAAGCTACCTGTAGAAGGTTGGTGGTGTTTTCCTGATCCTATCACTACTGGAGGCAGCTAAATAAGCTGCAAGTTATTTTTTGGCGAGCTCTGCACAGTGTTCACCTAAAGCTACCTGTAGAAGGTTGGTGGTGTTTTCCTGATCCTATCACTACCGCAGGCAGCTAAAAAAGCTACAAGTTAGTTTTTTGCGAGCTCTGCACAGTGTTCAGCTAAAGCTACCTGTAGAAGGTTGGTGGTGTTCTCATCCTTCAGGCAGGCAGTTGATTTTGCTAGCTGCAGTATCAGTACATATATATATATATATATATATATATATATATATATATCCCAGCTTAGTGCAGCTACAGGCCATTAGTATGTCTGGAAGGCCAAGAAGGAGAGGCAGACAGTCACAAGCCAATAAAAGAGGGCAAGCAGGCTCTGTGTCTAGTGCTGGTCGTGGAGACGGTGCATCCTCATCAGCACGTGGCCGTGGGACACGCTTGGCCTTTTTTTCGGCAGCTGGCCACGTTGAGCTGCAAGATGCGGAAGACTTGGTCGAGTGGATGACCAAGCCGTCCTCATCCTCCTCATCCTCTCTCACCCATGCTCAGGATACTTTGTCTGGCAAAGCAGCGGCCTCTTCCCTCGGCTCAATGTCATCAGTGACTCCTTCCCTAGCCCCACCATGTCCTCCTGAGGAGTCCCTGTTTAACCACAGTGTTGGGTACATGCTCCAGAAGGATGCCCAGCGTTTGGAAGGCTCTGATGATGATACTGAGCTCGATGAAGGCAGTAACATGAGCACGGACAGAGGGGGTGTCCAAGAAGGACAGCAATCTGGCAGTCATGCTCCCCCTGCTGCAGCATACTGCCAGGTTTGCTCCAGTGATGAGGAGGGAGGGGATGATGAGGTCACTGACTCAACGTGGGTGCCTGATAGGAGAGAGGAGGAGGAGGCGACACATCACCAACGAGGCAGGATGCCCTCCAGGGGCCAGCCTAAGGGCAGCACACTGACTGTATCACACCCCAAAGCTCCACATGTGCAGGGCGCTGCAGTCTCTGCGCGTTATTCAAAAAGTTCTTTGGTGTGGGCCTTTTTTGAGACAAGTGCATCAGATTGCACCGCTGCTATTTGCAACATATGTCTCAAGCGTATCTCGCGTGGTCAAAACATCTCCCGCTTGGGTACCACATGCTTGACCAGACATATGTTGACCTGCCATGCAGTTCGTTGGCAAGCGTATCTAAAAGACCCACACCAAAGAACAAAGAGGACCTCTCCTTGCTCCTCATCAGCTGAGATCTCCAACCCCACTATACCTTCAGTCCTCTCTGAGACCTGCACTGAGAGGAATGAAGGTGTAGAATTAGGTGTGTCACAGCCAAGTACTTGTGGGCAATTTGCTTTCGGTACACCGACGTCAGATTGTACCAGGCAAATTTCCCTGCCCCAGCTGCTGCACCGCCGAAAGAAGTTTGCTCCCAGCCATACACATACCCAGCGGTTGAATGCAAGCTTGGCAAAATTGCTAGCACTTCAACTGCTGCCTTTTCAGTTGGTTCAGTTGGTAGACTCTGCCCCCTTCCGTGAGTTTGTGGAATGTGCAGTTCCTCAGTGGCAAGTACCCAAACGCCACTTTTTCTCACGGAAGGCGATTCCGGCTCTCTACCTGCATGTCGAAGGCAATGTCCATGCCTCGCTGGACAGGGCAGTCAGCGGTAAGGTGAATATTACCGCTGACTCATGGTCCAGCAGGCATGGACAGGGACGTTACCTAAGTTTCACGGCGCATTGGGTGACTCTGCTGGCAGCTGGGAAGGATGCAGGACAAGGTGCAGTAGTGTTGGAGGTTGTTCCGCCACCACGCCTCCAAAATGCCACTACTAATGATTGTGACACACCTCTCTCCTCCACCCCCTCCTCTTCTTCTTCCTCCATGGCCTCTTCCTGTGCTTTGTCCTCGGAACCAGTGGTGCTCCATAGCCGTTCAAGGGGCTACGCAAGTACGCAGGCCAAAAGATGCCATGCGGTGCTTGAGCTGGTGTGCTTGGGGGACAGGAGCCACACTGGGGCAGAGGTTCTGTCAGCTATGCAGGGGCAGGTTCAGAGGTGGTTGACGCCACGCCAACTTAAGGCAGGAATGGTGGTTTGCGACAATGGCACCAACCTCCTCTCTGCCCTCCGACAGGGACAAATGACCCATGTGCCCTGTTTCTGTCACAATTTTTTGGAAAAATTAAGAAAATTAAATTTGGGGGTTTTCACAATTTTTTTTTCATACTGTCACCAATGCAGTACAGCATCATCATGTGATTAGATATACTGACTGCTGACAGCATACAAAAAAAAATGTAATAAAATAATTTTTTAATAACTTTTTTTAAGATTTTTTTTTTTTTATGCAGTCATCAGAGTAGTTAAGTTTTTTACACTGGTATTACTATTAAGTGATGATCGCCGTTATAAGCAACAGTTTTAATTGTCATCAATGGATTTCATTCATGACAGCTTGCTTACTATTGAGATGCTGTGATTGGATACAGCTAATCACATGGTACAGGGTGTTGTGATAGGCCCAGGTACCATGTGACAATTGTGAGCCAATCACAGCATCAAAATAGTTAGCAAGCTGTCATGAATGGAAGCCATTCATGACAGTTTTGATTACATTTAATCATATGATCACCATGATTGACCATAGAGATCACATGATACCCCGGCCACTCACAGGGGCACAGTGAGCTGCTGTGCACCCCAGGGGGTCAACCTTCATAACAATTCTTCTTACAAATCCTAGTGTTCCCATAAGACACATACTTTTTCATCAGACAGTAAAATGTCTGCTTTGACCAATAGATAGAAACTGGCCCTTAGTTGGTATTTCAATTTGTTTTCCTTTAGCCACAAGATAAGAGATCCAGCACTAAAATTCATAACAAATCTTGCATTATAAACTATAAAACATAAAAGACTCAACTTTATAGAATCACTTGGGGCCATACAGGAGGGGCTGAGACAGTTTGTTTATTTTCATGCCAAATTGGACAATCGCAGAGTGTGCATGTTGGCCAAAGGTTTTGATGGATGACCCCAGTTTCTTTTGCAGAGAGACAGAAAGTTGTGGAATATGTCCAACAGTGATGTTTTTATGGAGTACATTAAAGAGGCAAATCTCAGGAGAATCTTATGTGAATGTGGTGTTTTCTTTTGGAATAGAATATGACATTTTATCAACACCTCTTAATGGGAATGTTTTTGGTGGCTTAGTGGTTAGCACTGTAGCCTTGCATCCCTTTGTTTAATTTACACAAGGGGCTTTATTTGCATGGGGTTACATATTTTCTCTATAATTGTGTGTGTCAACATTCTAGTTTTCTTCCAAAAACATGTCAGTGCAGTAATTGGCTTATGCCCAGTATGGCCCTAGAGCAGCCATTCTAATCCTTAATATTAAAGTTAAACTAATGTTCCACTGTTATTCACTATGAACAGGCAGGCTTTTTATTGCAGTGTCTGCAATAAAACACACCTACCTAACTGCTCACAGCAATCCCCAGCATGTAAACTGAGCAGCGCATGCGTCACTCAGCTTACAGTGGCTGGCCCGATTCCTGTGTGCTGGGATTACTAGCTCCTGCACATGTACAGTATGGACATCATCCCATACTGGCCAATGATGATGGCCGAAAACCAGCACACAGAACAAGATGCCAGTGCCGACAAGGGGGCAGAGACCATTAAAGTAAAGGTAAGCATTCCTCGCTTTATTTCTGCTTTAACATGAAGCAGCCCTTAAAAAAAAATTTCAGACCTTAGGGACCCTCTGGTAATATTTAATTTTTTTTATAACTCACAGTACATTAGCATAAACAGTAATGCCGCATACACACGAGCGGACTTTTCGACTGGACTGGTCCGACGGTCTATCCGACGGACTTTCGGCGGACTTCCGATGGACTTCCGATGGACTTCCGAACAGACTTGCCTACACACGATCACACCAAAGTCCGACAGATTCGTATGTGATGATGTACGACTGGACTAAAATAAGGAAGTTGATAGCCAGTAGCCAATAGCTGTCCTAGCGTTGGTTTTCGTCCATCGGACTAGCATACGGACAAGCGGACTATTCGATAGGAACTGGGTCAGGCGGAGTTCCGACGTAAAGATTTGAAACATGTTCCAAATCTAAAGTCCATCAGATTTTCGACCAGAAAAGTCTGCTGCAGGTCCAATGAAGCCCGCACACGGTCGAATTGTCCGCCGGACTTGGTCCGTCGGACCAGTACGTTCGAAAAGTCCGCTCGTGTGTACGCGGCATAAGTTGCATATATTGAAATACAAAGAAGAATAACAAATTTAAAGAATTTTCTGACATTCAGGCTGATCTATACCACCATTTTTTTTTAGTATTAATAATGAAATTAATAATAATACTAGCCAGAAAATAAATGCAGAAACTGTAATACTCTCTCTTATGGTAACTAGTGAAGAAACGCCTGCTCAGTGGAAAAATGCCCCCTTACAATTGTGATCAGTGATGTGCACCCTTACATTGGTGGTAATAGGAGAAGGAAATTTAGTGAAGGACCTACATATATGGATGTATAGCTGATAAAAGGAGAACATGTGTATTGGTGATCAGTTGTGTAGAGACTTCTTATATTGGTTATCCATGGAAAGAATGCCCCCTTACAGATAGCTATTAAGATCAGTAATGTCTGTGGTTATTTATTAGAGTGGAAAAAACTGCTTATTGGTCAAGGAACCCCAAGGAACTACTAGAGGAGCACTAGGGTTCCACAGAACCCCAAGAAAGGGAAGCCCTAGAGTGTCAGAATCATCAGATTGTATGTTCCTCTGGACATGGTCTGGTTTGAATGGATACTGTACATAATCCCAGGGTTCCTGCTTTATCTGGGGGTAGGTCAGGAGCCAGGAGAGGGACACACACACAGTTGAGAAAGATTAAGGGGCAGAAACAGGGACCTAACTGAAAGAAGCCCCCTTTCCCCCAGCTTGTGTGGCAATTTGATATGCTATAATATTTTTTTTGTAACATAAGTTGAGTTTTATTTAAAATATCTTCCTATATCTCCACCTTTATACCTGATAGGACAGAGAGGCAAAGACAGATATAAATTCAGGGAGACTGCATTGCCTAATTCTGCTGCATAATTAAGGCAAAGAAATCTGAGTAATCTGCCTAACCCCTTATGTCAATATTGCTAGAATCACAGTTGGCGTACCTGTAACTTCACATACTGTATGCAACTCATCCCAGACTGACCAGTAGTATCATACATTAACAAATCGCTATATACAAGCAGCAGTGCGTCTGAAACACTGATCGTATATTGATGATAATTCCTGTTTCGCCATACCATTGAGATAAGACAGAATTTTTTTTTTTTTTACTGCCTGGTTCATCGAGTTTATGTGTGTATATAATTGAAATGCTACAAGTGTCTTCGTAGACTGCAATAGTTTCTGTTAATCTTCTGCTAGGTCTTCACTGAAAAATATTACATCATGGTTTTTATGGAATACAACCAAAAGATTAGCCTACAGGCCAGTGCTGATTTCATTAGTTCTACAAGGTGTGTATATATATATATATATATATATATATATATATATATATATATATATATATATATATATATATATAGTATATAGATTAATGAAAATTTAGCTCCATGGCAAGTGTAAGCTGTACTATTAGTTATTCAGTATTTTATGGGCATTGCAAAGAAAATATATAGTGTATATCCTTAATAATTACCGTAATTATATCAATGAACCTTACTTAACCACTTCAGCCCCGGAAGGTTTTACCCCCTTAATGACCAGGCCATTTTTTTCGATACGGCACTATGTCACTTTAACTGACAATTGCACGATCATGCGATGCTGTACCCAAACAAAATTGATGTCCTTATATTGCCACAAATAGAGCTTTCTTTTGGTGGTATTTGATCACGTGTGCGGTTTTTATTATTTGTGCTATAAACAAAAAAAGATCAACAATTAAAAAAAAAAAACAATATTTTTTACTTTCTGCTATAATACATATCCAAAACAAATCTATAAAAAAACTAAGAAGTAATTCTAATACTAATTCTAGCAATTCTGCCATTATCCTATAAAGTGCACAAACTAGAAGAAGAATTTGGGGGTAGCTATTGCTGACCCTCCTTTGGCTGCATCTGGTGTCAGCATTTCTAAGTCAAAAACCCAGGAGAACCATGTAACAAAAGGACAAAGAAAAATTAGAATTCATGATTTCAATTTTTAAGCATTTAATTAGCATGACAGCTAGGTAGCCAGAGTTTTCAGAAGGAAAGGTGAGTAATGGCAACCTTTGTTTTTTTTTTTTGATGTAGCAATATGGATTACAATTGCATCGAACAGCTATTCCCTGCCCTGCCTGTATATCATATTGTCCCTCTAGTGCCCAGCATTGCTAGACTGACATCATATTTGTGAGCCCAACCAAAGGGATTGTGGGATTAGTAGTTTCATCAGATAGCTGTTCGCCTGCATGACTATACACCCAGACTACATATCCCAGGGATCTTTGCTATCACCATAGAGATTGCTGGGAAGAGCTATAAAAGAGACCAGAGATCTGCCCCACGCTCTTTTCCTCCCAAGCCTCGTGTGTAAAGGATATCTCTGTGCAAGGGGAGTGAGGTTGCGGCCTACCACGCGGTCTACAGTCATCGGACCTGACTGAGAAGGGGTCCAGCGTTGCCTGCTGTTCATCGGACATCTGATCAGCACTACCTCTACAGTGCAGCATCCCACGCTTCGTGCTCCGCAACGGGTGATCGTCACAAGCGGGTCTGCAGCCAGGACATCCATCTGGGATTCGCTAGCTGGAAGGCATTGAATTGGTCTGGTCATTGGTGAGAGGGCCACTGCCCATCTTTGCAAACCTTTCCTTTGCTGTTTCACTGGGACACTGTGCACAGACAACTTTACTTTGGGAACACTTCACTGCACCTTTATTTGAACACCATACATAAGCATCTTTAGCTACAGTCATCACCAGATATACTACCACTCTGTTCCCATACCTTATTGGATACAATTAATGAGCTCCGACTGCCGGTGAAGACCATCAGATCTGCAACGGGGACATTCTGTCATTGCTACTTAAAGGGCCCTCATATCATCCATGTTTAGCTCCATCTCTCATTAGGATCAAAGGTTAAACAGGCCTGGGTTTCTCTTTCTAGAAGTATTGTCAGAATTGATACTTAATCTTAACAGAATATAAACGTATTGAGTGTTGTCTTATTATTTAAAGGTGTTGCAATGATGTCTGAACCCAAAGTGTCAGGTGGGTTGGAATGTTCACAGGGTCATGGCGATACAGATGGGAAGGTAAATCCAAGCAGTCCCCAAGGGGGCCGTGTTACACTGACATATTTACTTTTAAGTGCCCTAACTGTGTAGGTATAATGACATATTTCAGGATTACTGTTTTGCTTGTATGTCTTTTGTCACTTTCAGTTACGGTATATTAATCATTTCCTTCACTAACACATTATTCCTCAATGGTAATGATAACCTTCTGATGATTTCTCCTATGGCCTACCATTTGGGAGTGCTCATATCCTGGTATACCACAAGATCAGCATGCTGACATACACTGTGCACATGTTAACATTGTGAAATATATTGCTACATATACACTATCTAAAAGTGTCCTTCCTCTTTACTGGGGTTTTTTTCATGTTTTAGGAAGATCAGTTTTAAGTTTAGCTCTGTCATGTGACTTGACATTACGGTATTTTATGAAATACAGTACTGGATGTTACCATGCTGTAAATACAATATATTATTTGTTTTTCTTGTGCTCTGTCCCTTCCCTGCTGCTTGTCACCTGCCACTTTTGTCAGTAACAGAAGCAAGTATAAGAAAAGGCTATTTTTACCCCACTTCACTAAACCTCCAGCTCATCCTATAGTCCCTGTAAGCCATCTTAAAGTAAACCTAAAAACAAAACTGTAATATATTGCAGCATACCAGTCCTTTGATGTGGTGCTTGCATTTGTTTCCTTTTTTAAGGCTAAGAACATTTTGAGTGTAGCAATCACCCCCAAAGGAGATGCTGGGCCCTCCTAAGCTTTCTACCAGTGATCTGGCCTACAGCAGCAATTGAAAGAAAGAAATTCACTCAATTGATCTTTTTTTGGAAAAATGTAATGACTCAGTGTACAGAGAGATGGAGGGGGTAAAGAATATCAAAAGCAGCAGCAAAAATTCCTTCGCTCATGTGGCACCTATGCCTGTGCCATAGACTAATGGAAAACTGGGTAGACCCAATCACGGCCAGATTAAGAGCAACATGGGCCTGGTGCTAAGGATTTTGGTGGGCCTTTTTATGAAAATAAATAAAATGAAAACGCAAACAATTTTTTGTTGAATTAAATTAAAGATAGAGAGGGGTGTGAGAGAGAGAGGGGGGGGGGGGTGATAGCGAGATAGGGGATGAGAGGGAGGGGAAAAGAGAGAGAAAGGCGTTGAATGAGAGAGAGGGGACAAGAGAGAGAGGGTGAAAGAGAGAGAGGGTGGTAGGAAAGAGGGGGTTGAAGGGGGCAAGAGAGAGAGAACAGGGTGAAAGAGAGGGGATGAGAGAGAGAGGGGGTGAAAGAGAGAGAGAGAGAGAGAGAGGGTGAGTCTGTGGGGGGCACAGCATAGTACATTACACGGGGGGGGGGGGGGAATAGCACAGTACATTACATTGTTGGCACTACACATTACATGGTGGATACATGGATACAGCACATTTAATGGTGGGCGAAGCACAGCACATTACATGGCGGGCACAGCACATTACACTGTTGGCACTGCCCAATACAGCACATTACAAGGTAGGCACAGCACATGACATGGTTGGTACTGCACAATACAGCACATTGCATGGTGGGCACAACACAGCACATGCACACGGTGGGCACAGGACCTTATATGGTGGGCACAGCACATGACATGGCGGGCACAGCTGAGCACATTACATGGTGGACACTGCACAGCACATTATATGGTGGGCACAGCATATTATATGATGGGTACTGCACATGGCATGGTGGGCACTGCATGACACCACATGATATGGTGGGCACTGCATGACACAGCACAGCACATTACATTGTGAGCACAGCACATTAATTGGTGGACACCGCACATGACATGGTGAGCCCTGCACGGCACATGTCATGGTGGACAATGTACAGCACATTACATGCTGGGTACAGCACATTACATGGTAAGCACTGCATGGCGCAGCACATGACATGGTGGGCACAACACAGCACGACAGGGTGGGCACTGCACAGTAAGTTACATGGTGGCCACTGCACATGACACGGTTGGCACTGCATGGCACAGCACATTACATGGTGGGTACAGCGCATTACATGGTGGGCACTGCATGGCACAGCACATGATGTGGTGGGCACAGCGCATTACATGGTGGGCATTGAATGGCACAACACATTACATGGTGGGCACTGCATGGCATAGCACATTTCATGGTGGGCAATGCAACTGCACATTACATGTTAGGAACTGCACATGACATGGTGGGCACTGCTGAACAGCCCAGCACATTGCACAGTGGGTACAACACACTACATGCTGGGCACAACACATGGCAGGGTGGGCACAGCACATGACATGGTGGGAACTGCACATGACATGGTGGGCACTGCATGGCACATCACATTACATGGTGGGCACTGTACATTACTTGGTGGGATCACTGCATGGCACAGCACATTACATGGTGGGCACTGCACATTACATGGTGGGCACTGCAATGTACAGCACATTACATGGTGGGTACTGCACATTACATGGTGGGCACAGCAATGTACAGCACATTACATGGTGAGCACTGCACATGACATGGTGGGCACTGCAATGTACAGCACATTACATGGTGGGCACTGCAATGTACAGCACATGACATGGTGGGCACTGCACATTACATAGTGAGCACTGCAATGCACAGCAAATTACATAGTGGGCACAGCACATTACATGGGGGCACTGCAATGCACCTCACATGACATAGTGGGCACAGCACATTACATGGGGGGCACTGCAATGCACATGACATGACATGGTGGGCGCAGCACATTACATGGGGGGCACTGCAAGGCACATGACATAGTGGGCACAGCACATTACATGGGGGCACTGCAATGCACATCACATGACATGGTGGGCGCAGCACATTACATGGGGGCACTGCAATGCACATCACATGACATAGTGGGCACAGCACATTACATGGGGGCACTGCAATGCACATCACATGACATAGTGGGCACAGAACATTACATGGGGGGCACTGCAATGCACATGACATGGTGGGCGCAGCACATTACATGGGGGGCACTGCAAGGCACATGACATGACATAGTGGGCACAGCACATTACATGGGGGCACTGCAATGCACATGACATGGTGGGCACAGCACATTACATGGGGGGCACTGCAATGCACATGACATGGTGGGCACAGCACATTACATGGGGGGCACTGCAAGGCACATGACATGGTGGGCGCAGCACATTACATGGGGGGCACTGCAAGGCACATGACATGACATAGTGGGCACAGCACATTACATGGGGGGCACTGCAATGCACATCACATGACATAGTGGGCACAGCACATTACATGGGGGGCACTGCAATGCACATGACATGGTGGGCATGGCACATTACATGGGGGGGCACTGCAATGCACATGACATGACATGGTGGGCACAGCACATTACATGGGGGCACTGCAAGGCACATGACATGACATGGTGGGCACAGCACATTACATGGGGGGCACTGCAAGGCACATGACATGGTGGGCACAGCACATTACATGGGGGGCACTGCAAGGCACATGACATGGTGGGCACAGCACATTACATGGGGGCACTGCAAGGCACATGACATGACATGGTGGGCACAGCACATTACATGGGGGGCACTGCAAGGCACATGACATGGAGGGCACGGCACATTACATGGGGGGCACTGCAAGGCACATGACATGACATGGTGGGCACAGCACATTACATGGGGGCACTGCAAGGCACATGACATGACATGGTGGGCACAGCACAATACATGGGGGGCACTGCAAGGCACATGACATGGTGGGCACGGCACATTACATGGGGGGCACTGCAAGGCACATGACATGGTGGGCACAGCACATTACATGGGGGGCACTGCAAGGCACATGACATGGTGGGCACAGCACATTACATGGGGGGCACTGCAAGGCACATGACATGACATGGTGGGCACAGCACATTACATGGGGGCACTGCAAGGCACATGACATGACATGGTGGGCACAGCACATTACATGGGGGGCACTGCAAGGCACATGACATGGTGGGCACGGCACATTACATGGGGGGCACTGCAAGGCACATGACATGGTGGGCACAGCACATTACATGGGGGCACTGCAAGGCACATGACATGACATGGTGGGCACAGCACATTACATGGGGGGCACTGCAAGGCACATGACATGGTGGGCACGGCACATTACATGGGGGGCACTGCAAGGCACATGACATGACATGGTGGGCACAGCACATTACATGGGGGCACTGCAAGGCACATGACATGACATGGTGGGCACAGCACAATACATGGGGGGCACTGCAAGGCACATGACATGGTGGGCACAGCACATTACATGGGGGGCACTGCAAGGCACATGACATGGTGGGCACAGCACATTACATGGGGGGCACTGCAAGGCACATGACATGACATGGTGGGCACAGCACATTACATGGGGGCACTGCAAGGCACATGACATGACATGGTGGGCACAGCACATTACATGGGGGGCACTGCAAGGCACATGACATGGTGGGCACTGCACATTACATGGGGGGCACTGCAAGGCACATGACATGACATGGTGGGCACAGCACATTACATGGGGGCACTGCAAGGCACATGACATGACATGGTGGGCACAGCACATTACATGGGGGGCACTGCAAGGCACATGACATGGTGGGCACAGCACATTACATGGGGGCACTGCAAGGCACATGACATGACATGGTGGGCACAGCACATTACATGGGGGCACTGCAAGGCACATGACATGACATGGTGGGCACAGCACATTACATGGGGGCACTGCAAGGCACATGACATGACATGGTGGGCACAGCACAATACATGGGGGGCACTGCAAGGCACATGACATGGTGGGCACAGCACATTACATGGGGGGCACTGCAAGGCACATGACATGGTGGGCACAGCACATTACATGGGGGGCACTGCAAGGCACATGACATGGTGGGCATGGCACATTACATGGGGGGGCACTGCAATGCACATGACATGACATGGTGGGCACAGCACATTACATGGGGGCACTGCAAGGCACATGACATGACATGGTGGGCACAGCGCATTACATGGGGGGCACTGCAAGGCACATGACATGACATGGTGGGCACAGCACATTACATGGGGGGCACTGCAAGGCACATGACATGGTGGGCACAGCACATTACATGGGGGCACTGCAAGGCACATGACATGACATGGTGGGCACAGCACATTACATGGGGGGCACTGCAAGGCACATAACATGGTGGGCACAGCACATTACATGGGGGCACTGCAAGGCACATGACATGACATGGTGGGCACAGCACATTACATGGGGGCACTGCAAGGCACATGACATGACATGGTGGGCACAGCACATTACATGGGGGCACTGCAAGGCACATGACATGACATGGTGGGCACAGCACAATACATGGGGGGCACTGCAAGGCACATGACATGGTGGGCACAGCACATTACATGGGGGGGCACTGCAAGGCACATGACATGGTGGGCACAGCACATTACATGGGGGGCACTGCAAGGCACATGACATGGTGGGCATGGCACATTACATGGGGGGGCACTGCAATGCACATGACATGACATGGTGGGCACAGCACATTACATGGGGGCACTGCAAGGCACATGACATGACATGGTGGGCACAGCACATTACATGGGGGGCACTGCAAGGCACATGACATGACATGGTGGGCACAGCACATTACATGGGGGGCACTGCAAGGCACATGACACGGTGGGCACAGCACATTACATGGGGGCACTGCAAGGCACATGACATGACATGGTGGGCACAGCACATTACATGGGGGGCACTGCAAGGCACATGACATGGTGGGCACAGCACATTACATGGGGGCACTGCAAGGCACATGACATGACATGGTGGGCACAGCACATTACATGGGGGCACTGCAAGGCACATGACATGACATGGTGGGCACAGCACATTACATGGGGGCACTGGGCACAAGAAAGCACATTACATGGGGGGAAGCAGCAGTCTTTCCTCTAGCACAATAAAACACCTCCCTAACAAATGTACTGACCTTATCTCAACAACAGCATGGGAGATGTCCTTCCTCCCGGGCTCCTGCTGGTTAGGAGAACATCAGCGCCCCTCCCCCAGACACTGAGGAGGATCTGTGTGAGTGAACAGATCCTGTGATAGGAGTCAGGCATCGACAGAGACAGGACTCGGCTGCACAGACACTTGTCTCCTCCATGTGTGCACAGAGGGCTCCTCTTCCTTCAGGCACACAGACAGGGCCGGATTAACATAGGGGCTGGTGGAGCTGCAGCTCCAGGCCCCTCCCTCAATATAGGCCCATGCCAGTGGCTTATGAATATCTGTGTGCCTGAAGGAAGAGGAGCCCTCTGTGCACACATGGAGGAGACAAGTGTCTGTGCAGCCGAGTCCTGTCTCTGTCGATGCCTGACTCCTATCACAGGATCTGTTCACTCACACAGATCCTCCTCAGTGTCTGGGGGAGGGGCGCTGATGTTCTCCTAACCAGCAGGAGCCCGGGAGGAAGGACATCTCCCATGCTGTTGTTGAGATAAGGTCAGTACATTTGTTAGGGAGGTGTTTTATTGTGCTAGAGGAAAGACTGCTGCTTCCCCCCATGTAATGTGCTTTCTTGTGCCCAGTGCCCCCATGTAATGTGCTGTGCCCACCATGTCATGTCATGTGCCTTGCAGTGCCCCCATGTAATGTGCTGTGCCCACCATGTCATGTCATGTGCCTTGCAGTGCCCCCATGTAATGTGCTGTGCCCACCATGTCATGTGCCTTGCAGTGCCCCCCATGTAATGTGCTGTGCCCACCATGTCATGTCATGTGCCTTGCAGTGCCCCCATGTAATGTGCTGTGCCCACCATGTCATGTGCCTTGCAGTGCCCCCCATGTAATGTGCTGTGCCCACCATGTCATGTCATGTGCCTTGCAGTGCCCCCCATGTAATGTGCTGTGCCCACCATGTCATGTCATGTGCCTTGCAGTGCCCCCATGTAATGTGCTGTGCCCACCATGTCATGTCATGTGCATTGCAGTGCCCCCCCATGTAATGTGCCATGCCCACCATGTCATGTGCCTTGCAGTGCCCCCCATGTAATGTGCTGTGCCCACCATGTCATGTGCCTTGCAGTGCCCCCCCATGTAATGTGCTGTGCCCACCATGTCATGTGCCTTGCAGTGCCCCCCATGTATTGTGCTGTGCCCACCATGTCATGTCATGTGCCTTGCAGTGCCCCCATGTAATGTGCTGTGCCCACCATGTCATGTCATGTGCCTTGCAGTGCCCCCATGTAATGTGCTGTGCCCACCATGTCATGTCATGTGCCTTGCAGTGCCCCCATGTAATGTGCTGTGCCCACCATGTCATGTGCCTTGCAGTGCCCCCCATGTAATGTGCTGTGCCCACCATGTCATGTCATGTGCCTTGCAGTGCCCCCATGTAATGTGCTGTGCCCACCATGTCATGTGCCTTGCAGTGCCCCCCATGTAATGTGCTGTGCCCACCATGTCATGTCATGTGCCTTGCAGTGCCCCCCATGTAATGCGCTGTGCCCACCATGTCATGTCATGTGCCTTGCAGTGCCCCCATGTAATGTGCTGTGCCCACCATGTCATGTCATGTGCATTGCAGTGCCCCCCCATGTAATGTGCCATGCCCACCATGTCATGTGCCTTGCAGTGCCCCCCATGTAATGTGCTGTGCCCACCATGTCATGTGCCTTGCAGTGCCCCCCATGTAATGTGCTGTGCCCACCATGTCATGTGCCTTGCAGTGCCCCCCATGTATTGTGCTGTGCCCACCATGTCATGTCATGTGCCTTGCAGTGCCCCCATGTAATGTGCTGTGCCCACCATGTCATGTCATGTGCCTTGCAGTGCCCCCATGTAATGTGCTGTGCCCACCATGTCATGTCATGTGCCTTGCAGTGCCCCCATGTAATGTGCTGTGCCCACCATGTCATGTGCCTTGCAGTGCCCCCCATGTAATGTGCTGTGCCCACCATGTCATGTCATGTGCCTTGCAGTGCCCCCATGTAATGTGCTGTGCCCACCATGTCATGTCATGTGCCTTGCAGTGCCCCCCATGTAATGTGCAGTGCCCACCATGTCATGTGCCTTGCAGTGCCCCCCATGTAATGTGCTGTGCCCACCATGTCATGTCATGTGCCTTGCAGTGCCCCCATGTAATGTGCTGTGCCCACCATGTCATGTCATGTGCCTTGCAGTGCCCCCCATGTAATGTGCTGTGCCCACCATGTCATGTGCCTTGCAGTGCCCCCCATGTAATGTGCTGTGCCCACCATGTCATGTGCCTTGCAGTGCCCCCCATGTAATGTGCCGTGCCCACCATGTCATGTGCCTTGCAGTGCCCCCCATGTATTGTGCTGTGCCCACCATGTCATGTCATGTGCCTTGCAGTGCCCCCATGTAATGTGCTGTGCCCACCATGTCATGTCATGTGCCTTGCAGTGCCCCCCATGTAATGTGCCGTGCCCACCATGTCATGTGCCTTGCAGTGCCCCCCATGTAATGTGCTGTGCCCACCATGTCATGTCATGTGCCTTGCAGTGCCCCCATGTAATGTGCTGTGCCCACTTGTCATGTGCCTTGCAGTGCCCCCCATGTAATGTGCTGTGCCCACCATGTCATGTCATGTGCCTTGCAGTGCCCCCCATGTAATGTGCTGTGCCCACCATGTCATGTCATGTGCCTTGCAGTGCCCCCATGTAATGTGCTGTGCCCACCATGTCATGTCATGTGCATTGCAGTGCCCCCCCATGTAATGTGCCATGCCCACCATGTCATGTGCATTGCAGTGCCCCCCATGTAATGTGCTGTGCCCACTATGTCATGTGATGTGCATTGCAGTGCCCCCCATGTAATGTGCTGTGCCCACTATGTCATGTCATGTGCCTTGCAGTGCCCCCCATGTAATGTGCTGCGCCCACCATGTCATGTGCTTTGCAGTGCCCCCCATGTAATGTGCTGTGCCCACCATGTCATGTGCATTGCAGTGCCCCCCATGTAATGTGCTGTGCCCACCATGTCATGTGCATTGCAGTGCCCCCATGTAATGTGCTGTGCCCACTATGTCATGTCATGTGCCTTGCAGTGCCCCCCATGTAATGTGCTGCGCCCACCATGTCATGTGCATTGCAGTGCCCCCCATGTAATGTTCTGTGCCCACTATGTCATGTGATGTGCATTGCAGTGCCCCCATGTAATGTGCTGCGCCCACCATGTCATGTGATGTGCATTGCAGTGCCCCCATGTAATGTGCTGTGCCCACTATGTCATGTGCCTTGCAGTGCCCCCCATGTAATGTGCTGCGCCCACCATGTCATGTCATGTGCATTGCAGTGCCCCCCATGTAATGTGCTGTGCCCACTATGTCATGTGAGGTGCATTGCAGTGCCCCCATGTAATGTGCTGTGCCCACTATGTAATTTGCTGTGCATTGCAGTGCTCACTATGTAATGTGCAGTGCCCACCATGTCATGTGCTGTACATTGCAGTGCCCACCATGTAATGTGCTGTACATTGCAGTGCCCACCATGTCATGTGCAGTGCTCACCATGTAATGTGCTGTACATTGCTGTGCCCACCATGTAATGTGCAGTACCCACCATGTAATGTGCTGTACATTGCAGTGCCCACCATGTAATGTGCAGTGCCCACCATGTAATGTGCTGTGCCATGCAGTGATCCCACCAAGTAATGTACAGTGCCCACCATGTAATGTGATGTGCCATGCAGTGCCCACCATGTCATGTGCAGTTCCCACCATGTCATGTGCTGTGCCCACCCTGCCATGTGTTGTGCCCAGCATGTAGTGTGTTGTACCCACTGTGCAATGTGCTGGGCTGTTCAGCAGTGCCCACCATGTCATGTGCAGTTCCTAACATGTAATGTGCAGTTGCATTGCCCACCATGAAATGTGCTATGCCATGCAGTGCCCACCATGTAATGTGTTGTGCCATTCAATGCCCACCATGTAATGCGCTGTGCCCACCACATCATGTGCTGTGCCATGCAGTGCCCACCATGTAATGCGCTGTACCCACCATGTAATGTGCTGTGCCATGCAGTGCCAACCGTGTCATGTGCAGTGGCCACCATGTAACTTACTGTGCAGTGCCCACCCTGTCGTGCTGTGTTGTGCCCACCATGTCATGTGCTGCGCCATGCAGTGCTTACCATGTAATGTGCTGTACCCAGCATGTAATGTGCTGTACATTGTCCACCATGACATGTGCCGTGCAGGGCTCACCATGTCATGTGCGGTGTCCACCAATTAATGTGCTGTGCTCACAATGTAATGTGCTGTGCTGTGTCATGCAGTGCCCACCATATCATGTGGTGTCATGCAGTGCCCACCATGCCATGTGCAGTACCCATCATATAATATGCTGTGCCCACCATATAATGTGCTGTGCAGTGTCCACCATGTAATGTGCTCAGCTGTGCCCGCCATGTCATGTGCTGTGCCCACCATATAAGGTCCTGTGCCCACCGTGTGCATGTGCTGTGTTGTGCCCACCATGCAATGTGCTGTATTGTGCAGTACCAACCATGTCATGTGCTGTGCCTACCTTGTAATGTGCTGTATTGGGCAGTGCCAACAGTGTAATGTGCTGTGCCCGCCATGTAATGTGCTGTGCTTCGCCCACCATTAAATGTGCTGTATCCATGTATCCACCATGTAATGTGTAGTGCCAACAATGTAATGTACTGTGCTATTCCCCCCCCCCCCCCCCGTGTAATGTACTATGCTGTGCCCCCCACAGACTCACCCTCTCTCTCTCTCTCTCTCTTTCACCCCCTCTCTCTCTCATCCCCTCTCTTTCACCCTGTTCTCTCTCTCTTGCCCCCTTCAACCCCCTCTTTCCTACCACCCTCTCTCTCTTTCACCCTCTCTCTCTTGTCCCCTCTCTCTCATTCAACGCCTTTCTCTCTCTTTTCCCCTCCCTCTCATCCCCTATCTCGCTATCACCCCCCCCCTCTCTCTCTCACACCCCTCTCTATCTTTAATTTAATTCAACAAAAAATTGTTTGCGTTTTCATTTTATTTATTTTCATAAAAAGGCCCACCAAAATCCTTAGCACCAGGCCCATGTTGCTCTTAATCTGGCCCTGCACACAGATATTCATAAGCCACTGGCATGGGCCTATATTGAGGGAGGGGCCTGGAGCTGCAGCTCCACCAGCCCCTATGTTAATCCGGCCCTGGACCCAATGAAATATCCTCAGTCTTTTGTATAAGCTAGTATTACAGCAATCTGTAATAATGGACCTTTAGTCCAAGACTTACAATGGACTGAGCAGACCTTCAATCCGAGACCTTCAATGGACTAAGCAGACCTTTAATCTGAGACCTTTAATGAACTGAGCAGACCTTTAATCTGAGACCTTCAATGGACAGAGCAGACCCTTAATCCAAGACCTACAATGGACTGTGCAGAATTCTTCTGAAGGTGCTCCCCCTCAGTAACCACATTCTTGTAATTATATGCCCTAATTTAGGCCAATGTCCATTCTTTGCCCTTGGCTCTGGAGCTGTATCCCCCAGGTAACAAGTCAAAGGAGGCAAAGATCCTCTGGATTCTTATCACCCTCCCCAGGCAGCCAGCCTGGGAGGCAGTGGCTTGATCCCTTACACACATTCTCTCCTGGCAAGGCAGACCCTTTTAGAAAGTGTGCCCAAATATTTATCCCACTGGCATAAACCTTCTAGTGATTGGCCAGGGAAAAATAATTCATAACCTACAACATTGTATGCTGCCACTCTATCCACTCTCTCATAGAGAACACTCCCCGATAGCAGGCAGAAGGAAACAATGCCCTGGGTTTGGGGAAAACCCAGCAAACCCAGATTACAATGAGAAAACATCTCAATATTTGGAGTAAGGACACTCCAGCTTATGGCAGAGTCTCTAGACTAGCAAATACTTAAAATACCTGTTGGTTTTGTCAGAACTTCAGTGGTCTTACCACTTCCTGTGAACTGAAAAGACAACATAAACAATATTATCTCTCTTTTTTAACCTACTAGTCCCATTGAACCCACATGTCATGTCAGAGAAATCAATAAAGGCAGACATGTATGAAGTCCAGTCTTTGTGACAGCTGTGGCTCTTTTCATATATACTATGGAGAAGTGAGTAGGGACACAAAGGAAAAATACCGTAGGTGTTTTATTCACAGCATTATCAATTGAAAATATACATAGAACACAAAACTAAAGCAGCCACTACATTTAAATACCAGTAGGTTGCAATACATTTTAAGGGTTTAAATACACATTACTCTTATGGTAATGACTGACATCATATTGGATAGAGTAGGCAATGGTTAAAATCCCTGCCATTTACAGCATGTACCGTGTAGAATAGCCTTCCACTGGAAGTAAGAGGTAATCTCTCCAAATGTAGAATATGCTATTTGGGGGTGCCTTGATTTTAATCAAGGACAAGTGGATCTTAAAATAAGGGTTTGGTGTATTTCCAAATAAGGATATACATACATTCTAGTTACAAATATGGAAGCAATCAAGGTGATGATTTTAGGGGGCATGGAGATGGAGGTTGGAGAGTGGGTCTTCTCTTCAGACTAGCATTCTCATTATCACGAACACACACACACAAAAAGTCCTCTATCCATTCTTGTAACACCTCCAATCATTGGGCCCCAGCTAAATCGCATCCAGGATTGCAGGTTTAATGAAGACTTGTGTGACCTCTCAGCTCCAAAGGTAGTAGAAACAGGCTGAGATAGAGAAAACTGTACTCCAGCTTCCAGCTGGCTCCATTAACAGCTGTATCCACGAGAATAACCCCTCCCCCCCGGGGTTATAGTGGTTAATGCGATAATTATCCTCAGGCATTCATTCATCAGAAAATTATTCAGTGTTACTGCTCAGTAAGCCTTTTATAGAAAATATGATTTTCTTCAGCATTAACACAAAGCTCCTGGTATTTTCAGGAGCACATATGTTATCTCAATATCAAAGTTGTATAGATATCAATTTTATCATCTTCAACACAAGCAAAATCCCTTCTAAAGGTGGCCACACATGGATCAAAATTTGGCTGGTTTTGTGGGGACTGCTAATGTGTGGGCAGGCTGGTTGTACAGAAGTCGATCTACTGATCAACCTATTGGGTTTCTCTCGAATGATCAGTGCAGCTAACTATAAAGCTGAAAGAAAGGAGGGCGCACCAACCTAGTGCATTACCACTGATAAACTTTAATGCAGCATAAAAACAGCAAAAATTATACTCACAAACGAGCTTAAAAAACCAGCTTTAAAAGGGCGCAAAGGCGCTGTTCTGTGGATCGACACACCAGGACCTGTTGCCGAGAGGGTCAGACTGGTGCAAATGGCCAATGGCTAACGCGTTTCGGGGGAGCACCCCTTTCTTCAGAGCCTAGACGGGCAATGGTTAAGGGGGGCTCCCGATCCATCCCCTCTTTGTTCTGTTGGTTCCCTGTCCCTCATTTTCTGATCTTCCTGTGTATGACCTTGGCCTGGCTAGCGTTTACGCTTCTGGAACATCCATTGCTGTATATATTGTTATTGTTGGTGGGTTTGTTGGGTTGGTTGTGCACTTTTGTATTTTCTTATTTATCATCTATCTTAATAAATATCATTATTCACTTTACATGCGTTTTGGGTTATCTCTGTGCAGTCCACACAGTCTGGTCTACTAATTCTCCTGACACACAGGCTGCATTTAATATGGGACACACGCTGCATTGGGACACAGGATGCATTTATTGGGACACAGGTTGCATTTAATGGGACACACTCTGCCTGTGGACACCGGATGCATTTGGACACAGGATGCATTTAATTGGACACAGGCTGCATTTGGACACAGACTGCATTTAATGGGAAACACTCTACATTTGGACACAGGATGCATTTAATGGGACACAGGCTGCATTTGGACACAGGTTGCATTTAATGGTACACACGCTGCATTTGGACACAGGCTGCATTTAATGGGACACATTCTGCATTTGGACACAGGGTTCATTTAATGGGACACAGGCTGCATTTGGACACACACTGCATTTGGACACAGGCTGCATTTAATTGGACACACGCTGCATTGGGACACAGGCTGCATTTAATGGGACACGCGCTGCATTTAATGGGACACACTCTACATTTGGACACAGGATGCATTTAATAGGACACACACTGCATTTGGACAAAGGCTGCATTTGGACACAGAATGCATTTAATGGGACACACGCTGCATTTGGACACAGGATGCATTTGGACACAGAATGCATTTAATGGGACACACGCTGCATTTGGACACAGGATGCATTTGGACACAGGCTGCATTTGATCAGACACAGGCTGCATTTGATCAGACACAGGCTGCATTTGGTGGGACACAGGCTGCATTTGGTGGGACAGAGGCTGCATTTTATGTGACACAGGCTGCATTTGGTGGGACACAGGCTGCATTTGATGTGACACAGGCTGCATTTGATGGGACACAGGCTGCATCTAAGGAGGAACTTCACTGGGGGCACCTGATGTAAGGACGGACTCTGCTGGGGACACCTGATGGCATCTGGTGGCAGGCAACGTGGCTAGTGACACGCTCAGGGCTCCCACTGATTCTGCATTATGGTGAGTTGAATTATTTCATTTTATATTACAATGTAATAATAGAAATAATGCGCTTCATTCATCGTGACACCATAACAACCATGGTCCCGGGATGATTGAAGTGCTAACACCAGGTGTTTGAAGTATCTTTATCTGCTGATTGTTAAACTTTCTAGAATACACATTTCTATTCTTGTGTAGGATCTGGGCCTGCTGTCCCTCCATCCCTCTTTCCCTCTCTCTCCATCCCTCGTTCATCTCAGCTAACCACACCACCTTAGAGCCACGGCCACTATTTTGCTAAAACCACGCCCATTTTCACCAAGTGGGAGGGGTCAAAAAGGAAGGGCGGGGTCTGCCCCCCCATCCTAAAACTTCACCAGCCGCCACTGCCTTTACCATAGGTAATACACATTCTGTACACCCAGCTGTAGGGGACATCTATATGTTCTATCTGCCATATACAGTTGTGCTCACAAGTTTACATACCCTGGCAGAATTTATGATTTCTTGGCCATTTTTCAGAGAATATAAATGATAACACGAAAACTTTTCTTTCACTCATGGTTAGTGTTTGGCTAAAGCCATTTATTATCAACTGTGTTTACTCTTTTTAAATCATAATGACAACAGAAACTAGCCAAATGGCCCAGATCAAAAGTTTACATACCCCAGTTCTTAATACCGTGTATTGCCCCCTTTAATATCAATGACAGCTTGAAGTCTTTTGTGGTATTTGTGAATGAGGCTCTTTATCTTCTCAGATGGTAACGCTGCCCATTCCTCTTGGCAAAAAGCCTCCAGTTCCTGTCAATTTTTGGGCTGTCTTGCATGAACTGCACGTTTGAGATCTCCCCAGAGTGGCTCAATGATATTGAGGTCAGGAGACTCCAGAACCTTCACTTTATTCTGCTGTAGCCAATGACAGGTCGACTTGGCCTTGAGTTTTGGATCATTGTCATGTAGTAATGTCCAAGTACGTCCCATGTGCAGCTTCCTGGCTGATGAATGCAAATGTTCCTCCAATATTTTTTGATAACATACTGCATTCATCTTGCCATCAATTTTGACCAAATTTCCTGTGCCTTTGTAGCTCACACATCCCCAAAACATCAGTGATCCACCTCTGTGTTTCACAGTAGGAATGGTGTACCTTTCATCATTGGCCTTGTTGACTCTTCTCCAAATGTAGCATTTATGGTTGTGGCCAAAAAGCTAAATTTTGATCTCATCACTCCAAATGACTTTGTGCCAGCAGGTTTAAGGCTTGTCTCTGTGCTGTTTGGCGTATTTTAAGTGGGATACTTTATGACATTTGCATAGTAATGGCTTTCTTCTGGCGACCTGATCATGCAGCCCATCTTTCTTCAAATGCCTCCTTATTGTGCATCTTGAAACAGCCACCCCACATGTTTTCAGAGAGTCCTGTATTTCACCTGAAGTTATTTGTGGGTTTTTCTTTGCATCCCGAACAATTTTCCTGGCAGTTGTGGCTGAAACTATAGTTGGTCTACCTGACCGTGGTTTGGTTTCAACAGAACCCCTCATTTTCCACTTCTTGATTAGAGTTTGAACACTGCTGATTGGCATTCTCAATTCCTTGGATATCTTTTTATATCCCTTTCCTGTTTTATACAGTTCAACTACCTTTTCCCGCAGAAGTCTTTTGCTTTCCCCATCACTCAGAATCCAGAAACATCACTGCAGCACTGGATAAAAGATGTGAACAAGATATCGTGAAAAATACTCCTGCGCTTGTGAGATCGTTTGCTGTAAAACAAAGGTAGTATTGTAGTCAGAGATAGGACTGGGGGAGATGATGGAGTGTGTCCCGCTGCCTTAGCTGACCAGGGGTGGTCTGGAAAGGACTGTTTAGTAGGAAGTGGATGGAAGGCGCGTGATCAGACGCTTACATCAAGAAATGTATGGTTTATTTAAGTAAAAGAATACAGACATATAGTCATATAGATATAAAATCATACAAATACTACATAATATTATAAAAAAAGAGGAAAAACAGGTAACAAAATAAGTACTAGGAAGTTAAAATTGGGGTGTGCCCATATTGAGGTAGGTATTTAAGAAAGGCTGACGCGTTTCGAGGAAAACCTCTTCATCAGAGCCAGGAGAACTGGAACGCAGTCTGTATGGGCCGGTAGGCCGACATGTGTACATGGGGAGAGGTGGTGTGGCTAGTAGGAGGATGTGTCCTGTGATGGACAATTGATTATTCCAAGTTCCATACCCAGGTGTTCTAGATGGGGTATAAATAAGAACAATATATACCATACACTACAGACTGGAGACGTAAGATAAGTTTACATTGAAAAATGCATTCATAAAATGATAAAAAGTACATAATATAAATATATTAGGAATAAAAATTACCATATCAGTACAAAAAATGAATGATAGGTAGTGGGATTTTGAAGCACAGAACATGAGATTGTAGTCTAAATACATACAAATGAAACAATCTACGCATACATAAGTGTACACACACATGCATGCACATACATACACGTGCATAATGCAAACGCATGTGAATGCATAAAAAAAACAAAAAACAAAAACCACATATATGCATATGGGGGTGGGGGGGGTGGGGGGTGGGGGGGTGGTAAATGAAGTAAAAAGTGCACTGAGACACATTGAGAGATATTATCTCTCCGCATGGTAAAACCGGTTGTGCTTTTGTCCAAAGGACATGCACATGCGTGTAAAAACTCTGCCAGCACGTAAAACGCTGTGCTGGAACAGATATGTAAAGGTATGCCCCTGTTCACTGAAAGCACAAATGGGGGCACAAAGATGGCCATGTGGTTTGTGCAAAAACAGAAATGTGTTCATTCAAATGGAAATCCACAAAAATATATACAAAAATGCATATATCAAATGTACATAAAAATCTAAAACGCATATGCATATATATACATAGATAAAGAAACAATATGCACAAAATAAATATATGTATATATTCACATAAATCTGTACACAGATTTTTTTTTTTCCTTAACAAACAGCATCCACTGACTCCCCATTTCTACCATATCCCCAAAATTCACAAGAATCAGACAAATCCACCGGGCAGACCAATTATTGCTGGGATCGACAGCTTAACCAGCAATCTAGGTTGTTATATCGACCGCTTCCTACAAGACTTAGTAATACAACTACCATCATACGTAAAAGATTCCGGACACATGCTCGACATCCTTTCATCATTTTCTTGGCAACCGCATTTCAAATGGCTCTCATTGGATGTCTCTTCTCTTTATACCTCCATCGAACACAAATATGGCATAGAAGCAGCCAAACACTTTCTCTCCAAGAGTAACATACACCCTCTACAGACCAAATTCCTCCTCGACTCCATCGAATTCTGCCTCACTCATAACTACTTCTCCTTCGTGGGCGAGTATTTTCGCCAAACCAAGGGAACTGCCATGGGAGCAAAATTTGCACCTAGCTACGCAAACCTCTTCATGGGCATGTGGGAAGATCTGTTCATCTGGGCCAACAATCCTTTTAAAGATCAGCTCGCCCTCTACACCCGATACATTGATGACATCCTGATCATTTGGAACGGATCACATATGGATCTAAACGAATTTCTGGAATACTGCAACTCCAATCCTTATGGTATCTCTTTTACCCATGTAGTCGACAACACATCACTCGTCTTTCTGGATTTAGACCTGCAAATCGAGGAAGGCAGCATTATATCCAAAACCCATTTCAAACCTAGTGCTGGAAATTCCTACCTCCACGCCAAAAGTCACCACCATCCCAAATGGATCCGTAACATACCCCACGGGCAATTCTGCAGGCTGAAGAAAACCTGCACTAAGAAAAGTGACTATGAAAAACAGGGATCCATCTTAAAAAATAAATTTCTTGAGAAGGGTTATGAAGAATCACTCATCAAACAGGCCTTTTACAAATATTGGACCCAGTATGACGAACATCCCTCTGACACTATG
The DNA here is from genome assembly GCA_037952925.1 of Lithobates clamitans. Taxonomy (NCBI): domain Eukaryota; kingdom Metazoa; phylum Chordata; class Amphibia; order Anura; family Ranidae; genus Lithobates; species Lithobates clamitans. The sequence goes on along the minus strand of JBBGZY010000780.1, from coordinate 1,193,763 downwards.
GCAATGGAGGCTAACAAAACAAGCGGCAATAAAAGGACCACCGACAGCAATATCTCCAACCCCATCAGATTCAGTACACAATATAACACCAAAGCATTCGACATACAGAGAGCCATTGAGAAAAATTGGAATATTCTCAAGCAGGATCCCATCCTCAATCCAGTTCTACCACCCAAACCAGTAGTTGTGTTTCGAAAATCCAAAGATCTTAGAAGCCTAATAGCTCCGAGTAGAGTACGAAAACCTCAGAACCAAATTAAGACCCCCACTGGCAATTGGGCATCCATCTTCGACCAGAAAGGCAACTACAAGTGTGGAACCAAAAACTGTGGAGCCTGTGCCTTCATGGCACACCGCAAAAAAGAAATCATGGGGTCCGACGGCCAGTACCACAAAATCAAACAGTTCATCAATTGCGGTACCTCCTATGTAGTCTATGGTCTTATCTGTCCATGCGGTCTTCTGTATGTTGGGCGCACAAGACGTCCACTCAGGACAAGATTTAGCGAACACAAATGCAGCATAATCAATAGTAACACGTACCATCAGAGTAAAAATAAAAATAAAAAATGCCACAGCTATTCAGTACCTAGGCATTTCAGAGAATGTCATAACAGCAATCCAACAGGCATCAAAGTGTTTGGCATTGAAGCTATCAAAAAAGACGCTGACAATGGGAGGAGATTCAGAAGACTCTGTAAACAAGAATCATTCTGGATTTTCACTCTTGGGTCATTGGTTCCCGATGGAATGAATGAAGATCTAGATATCCACGGGGCCATCTAGATACAGAATATCACCATCATGCTTCGCCCCCCCCTCTATCCTAGCCACCCCCCCTTATTACCTGTGATCCCCTTCATATCATCACCATCATTCCACCATACGGTAAACCCTGTATACCCTCTCCTGTCCCCGCAGTTTCATGTACACCATTTCTCCTCATATTATCCACTTCTGCTGTTATACAACCCATATAAACCTGTGTGTGTGTGTATGTGTATATGTATGTATGTATATGTGTGTATATATTTATTTATTTATTTATTTCAGGTACTTATATAGCGCCGTCAATTTACGCAGCGCTTTACATGTATATATAATATACATTCACATCAGTCCCTATACCCTCAAGGAGCTTACAATTTAAGGTCCCTAACTCACATTCATACATACCAGGGCCGATTTAGACAGGATCCAATTAACCTACCAGCATGTCTTTGGAGTGTGGGAGGAAACCGGAGTACCCGGAGGAAACCCACGCAGACACAGGGAGAACATGCAAACTCCAGGCAGGTAGTGTCATGGTCGGGATTCGAACCAGCGGCCCTTCTTACTGCTAGGCGAGAGTGCTGCCCACTGCGCCACTGTGCCGCCCATATATATGTATGTGTATATGTATATATGTATATATATATATATATATATGTATATATGTGTGTATGTGTGTGTGTGTGTGTATATGTGTATATGTATATGTTCTGCACAAAATACCTCCGGTTCACTATTCAAATCATAGTCACATTTTTCATATCACATTACTTTATATGGCTTAATTGGATTCAATAATAGCCTTTTCATTCATGCCCTCGGACCCGCCCCCCAGAGTCTTTTAAACCCCCAGCACAACCTCATCACAAAACCTTTCCTATCCCTAGGCAGCAAGACGCTTTCTATCCAGGCATCAGCTGCCTCAAGGACACCTCCTCCTTCCTCCTCCCCCTCTTTCTGCTGCCAGGATCACACGGCTCTCCACTCCAAAGGATTTCTACAGTTTGCAGCTGTGTCTACACACTTCTCCTTAGACAGGTTAGCCACAATGGTCTTTGTAACTTCCTTATCCTGTTAAACCCAGCAGTGTCCATAAGAGCTTGCTTACTTTCCCTGCTCAACTTATGTTTCACTACAGGCACATCTGACAGCCTAACAGCACCGCAAAAAGAAAATACAATCTATTTACATCCATAGGTAGGTTCTGTCATCAGCCCACCTGTCTGCCACCTCCAATATTTGGTCACCAACACCAGATTATCCCCCTAATTTATCCACTCCCGCCACTCTCCGCTATTGCGTTGCACAAACTACACATTCCCACCCTACCGCCATGACACTGGTTCTACAAAGGCACAATACATGCTGTGTAGGGGTGGTCTCCACATGTGTGTGTATGCATGTGGACATGTATATGTGCGCATGTATATATGTGTGCATATGTGTGTATGTGTATATATATGTGTACAGATTTATGTGAATATATACATATATGCATATATTTATTTTGTGCATATTGTTTCTTTATCTATGTATATATATGCATATGCGTTTTAGATTTTTATGTACATTTGATATATGCATTTTTGTATATATTTTTGTGGATTTCCATTTGAATGAACACATTTCTGTTTTTGCACAAACCACATGGCCATCTTTGTGCCCCCATTTGTGCTTTCAGTGAACAGGGGCATACCTTTACATATCTGTTCCAGCACAGCGTTTTACGTGCTGGCAGAGTTTTTACACGCATGTGCATGTCCTTTGGACAAAAGCACAACCGGTTTTACCATGCGGAGAGATAATATCTCTCAATGTGTCTCAGTGCACTTTTTACTTCATTTACCACCCCCCCATATGCATATATGTGTTTTTTTTTTTTTTTTATGCATTCACATGCGTTTGCATTATGCACGTGTATGTATGTGCATGCATGTGTGTGTACACTTATGTATGCGTAGATTGTTTCATTTGTATGTATTTAGACTACAATCTCATGTTCTGTGCTTCAAAATCCCACTACCTATCATTCATTTTTTGTACTGATATGGTAATTTTTATTCCTAATATATTTATATTATGTACTTTTTATCATTTTATGAATGCATTTTTCAATGTAAACTTATCTTACGTCTCCAGTCTGTAGTGTATGGTATATATTGTTCTTATTTATACCCCATCTAGAACACCTGGGTATGGAACTTGGAATAATCAATTGTCCATCACAGGACACATCCTCCTACTAGCCACACCACCTCTCCCCATGTACACATGTCGGCCTACCGGCCCATACAGACTGCGTTCCAGTTCTCCTGGCTCTGATGAAGAGGTTTTCCTCGAAACGCGTCAGCCTTTCTTAAATACCTACCTCAATATGGGCACACCCCAATTTTAACTTCCTAGTACTTATTTTGTTACCTGTTTTTCCTCTTTTTTTTATAATATTATGTAGTATTTGTATGATTTTATATCTATATGACTATATGTCTGTATTCTTTTACTTAAATAAACCATACATTTCTTGATGTAAGCGTCTGATCACGCGCCTTCCATCCACTTCCTACTAAACTGGATAAAAGATGCAAGGATCTGTCAGGAGTCCAGAAACTCATTGACCTTTTATTCACACACACTAATTACAAGCAAACAGATCACACATGACGATGGTTACCTTTAATAGCCTTTCAAATCACCAGGGTATTTAAACTTTTGATCAGGGCCATTTGGCTAGTTTCTGTTGTGATTATGATTTAAAAAGAGTAAACACAGTTCATTGATAATAAATGGCTTCAGCCAAACACTCACCATGAGTGAAAGAAACGTTTTTGTGTTATCATTCATATTCTCTGGGAAATGGCCAAGAAATCATAAATTCTGCCAAGATATGTAAACTTATGAGCACAACTGTATACCAGAGCCATGTCCCCACCCCCTATAATCGTTTGGCACACACAGAGCTCCTCCCCATGTCAGTCAGACATAGCTTGTCAACCTGGACCACTTATCACCTAATCCCACACACTCAACAGTCATCCATTGTCACACAGAGACATTGACGCCTATTCACTGCTGATTGCCGCCCTGGCTGTCGTTTTGTCATGAAGACTGGCTGCAGCTAAAGTGATGAGGCTTAGCTGCTCAGGGAAGTTAGGCTTCTTTTTGCTGTGTTGAAAGGAAGTAATATCAGGGAGGGACCTGTCCAAGGTAGACATTGAAGCAACACCCAGGGAAGGGACTGGAAAGAGATTGGGTACATGGGTGTCTTGGCCAGAAAGAAGAAGGTAGAAGAGGATAGAGGGGACAGCTGAACCTCCTCCCAGCTCTCTCCTCCTCTCCACTGTTGGCTCACCACTTGCTATGACCTAGCTCACAGCTAGCTGCTGTCCCTACTTCTGCCAGCACAATGCCCCCCCTCGCCACCACCATATGAAAACACTGTGCCTGGGGCAGTTGCCACTCCTGTTACCTCCCTCATCCTGGTCCTGGACATCAGGATACATAGAGAGTTAAAATATCCCTCCTAGGGACGCTGATAGCAATAAAAATGTAGCGCCACCCCCATAGGAGCTGTTGGGTATAACAGGTTCTTTTCCAAAACAGAAAGACAGCCAGGCACACAGCAACAGTTCATTCAACAGTCTAGGAGATATCTTTCTAAAAGTTTACTTCTTGAAGAACTTGTAACAGGAAAGGGCAGAGGGAGGGGTGTGGGATACTCCAAATGCCAAGCACAACATGCAGAGGACACTTCTTTATCAGTGGCAGTAGCACAAGGATGGTTTGACTAGTATAGTCTGTAGATGCACAGCTGAAGAACATGCAAACAATATGCGCACAAATAGCGTACAGTGGGGAAAATAATTATTTAATCCCCTGCAGATTTTGTAAGTTTGCCACTTACAAAGACATGAAGGGTCTATATTTTTTATGATAGATGTATTTTAAATGATAGAGACAAAATCCAAAAAAAACAGATAAAGCAAATACTATAAATTAAACAAATTAAAGATAATCTCCACGCTCAGGGTAGTATAAGGTTGCAGCCTCCCCTATTCAGTTCCCAGCAGGAACTTACAGAAAATGAACAAAAGGCAAGTTGGGGTGATTGGCGCTACCTTACTAGCTGTTATGAGGGGGTGGATAACCCAGGTTTGTATAAACCAGTGTTTCTCAACTCCAGTCCTCAAGGCGCCCCAACAGGTCATGTTTTCAGGATTTCCATTATTTTGCACAGGTGATTTGATCAGTTTCACTTCCTTAGTAATTACCACAGCCATTTCATCTGAGGGAAAGCCTGAAAACATGATCTGTTGGGGCGCCTTGAGGACTGGAGTTGAGAAACACTGGTATAAACAAATGTGACTACCTATAAATCAAGAACGTTATCCCCAGTGGTGTAAACAGCGTGCAGTCATAACAATATAAGTGACAGAAAGAGAGACAACCAATATTATTGAAACCTAGTGGCCCTATACGTGTTCAAAAAGAAAATATAGGTGAATTGATGAAGTATAATCAAAGTGATATTGTTCACAATGTAAACCTGAAATCCTCAAAAACTTTCATATAGACAATCTAAAAAATTCTAAAAAATTATATACAATGCACACAAAAAATATATTGTAAATAAAAAACAAAAAACCACAAGTCCCAAAAGTAGCAAAAAGTCCCAAATTTGGAAAACCATAAAATACTGTAGTAAAAATGAATAAAAAAGAAGTATAGTAGTGCAAAAAAGTTTATATGTGAAGCTCCAAAATGGCCAGATGTCCAAAATCATTCAAGTGAGTTTTGTGTTCAGCAGAAAGCGGGTGACTCATGTCCTCCCCCCCATGGGTCCTCACTCACCCGCTCCCTATACCCCTACAGGAGTAAAAGGCATGCAGGGTAGCTTTAAATGGTGCCCCTTGGTGGCTCCACTCGTGGCCCGTCTCCAGGGGCGCCACCTTTGATAATGTCCGATGACAAAACTCGTAATGCAGGGCTATGCTCTTACATCATCTCTGTCACAGAAGTAGGGGCCTGGAACGCAGCTGACACGCACGCTGCTAACCGGCGAGCCCTACAAACAATTTATAACTGGAATACATCCTTGTTTATGGATAGTCTTTATCTTTGTTTTTAAACTTTATTTTAAATAAAAAGTAATTTATACTACACTATGGGAGCCTTATCTTTCTCTATGAGGACCCACCCCTGACAAGCTTTTTTGGAACAAGTGACAGGTGAAATCCCTCCGGATGCCCTGACGGGGTGGATAGAACTGCAGAGACCCTTCACGTAACCTGGAGACGGGCCACGAGTGGAGCCACCAAGGGACACTATTTAAAGCTACCCTGCATGCCTATTACCCTTGTAGGGGTATAGGGAGCTGGTGAGTGGGGACCCATTGGGGGGAGCACATGAGTCACCCACTTTCCGCTAAACACAAAAGTCACTTGAATGATTTTGGACATCTGGCCATTTTGGAGCTTCACATATAAACTTTTTTGCACTACTATACTTCTTTTTATTAATTTTTACTACGGTATTTTATGGTTTTCCAAATTTGGGACTTTTTGCTACTTTTGGGACTTGTGGTTTTTTTGTTTTTTATTTACAATATATTTTTTGTGTGCAGTGTATATAATTTTTTTCAATTTTTTAGATTGTCTATGAAACTTTTTGAGGATTTCAGGTTTACATTGTGAACAATATCACTTCGATTATACTTCATGAATTCACCTATATTTTCTTTTTGAACACGTATAGGGCAACTAGGTTTCAATACCATTGGTTGCCTCTCTTTCTGTCACCTATATTGTTATGCCTGCATGCTGTTTACACCACTGGGGATAACTTTCTTGATTTATAGGTAGTCACATTTGTTTATACAAACCTGGGTTATCCACCCCCACATAACAGCTAGTAAGGTAGCGCCAATCACCCCAACTTGCCTTGTGTTCAAATGCTATAAATTAAGTTGCAGTTCAGTGAGTAAAACAAGTATTTGATCCCTAAGCAAAACATCACTTAGTACTTGGTGGAGAAACCCTTGTTGGCAAGCACAGAGGTAAGATGTTTCTTGTAGTTGGTTACCAGGTTTGCACACATCTCAGGAGGGATTTTGGCCCACTCATCTTTACAGATCTTCTTTAAATCCTTAAGGTTTCTTGGCTGTCTCTTTTCAAATCAAAGTTTCAGCTCCCTCCATAAATTTTCTATAGGATTAAGGTCTGGAGACTGACTAGGCCACTCAATGACATTAATATGCTTCTTCTTGAGCCACTCCTTTGTTGCGTTGGCAGTATGTTTTGGGTCATTGGCACGCTGAAAGATCCATCCACGACCAATCTTAAGTGTTCTGGCTGAGGGAAGAAGGTTCTCATCCAAGATTTTACAATACATGGCCCTGTCCATTGGCCCCCTCAATGTCGGCCTGTACCCTTTGCAGAGAAACATCCCCATAGCATCTTTTTCCACCTCCATGCTTGACTGTAGGGATTGTGTTCTTAAGGTCATAGTCAGCTTTTTTTTTCCTCCAAACACGGCAAGTCCCCCTTCTGGGTTTTTTATCTTTGGCGGCTTTAATGGTCGAGCTGAGGTGACGCGACTCCCGCAAATGCGTACGGGAGTCACACCAGCATGGCACACAGAGCAGGCCGTAAATGTGGTCTGAGCTACGCATGTGCAGTTCTGATTACATTACCTGCTGGCAAGCAGGGGGGACATTTACAGCAAAAGAGGCCTCTAGGGTCTCTTGTTATAGAAACCCTGTCAGTGTTTTTTTTGGTTTTTCCGTTTACTACGGTCTTAAGTTCGCCTTTACTACCTGGTTTGGTGCTCGTTTTCTTTAATATAGCGCTACTATTGGGTACTAAGTATTTCTTTCAGTGAATTCCTGTGATGTTGTATGTTTGTACACTCAACCTGGCGTGTCAGAGGGGCTGAGATTCTAGATATTCAGCTTGTTGAGACACATAAAAAGGATAGATGTGGAAAACAAAAAAAGTGATTTGCATTGGCCTGAGGGTAAACTTTGGATGAAAGAATTTAACAGCGCTTGCAGAATATTGAACCACAATTGAAAAAGAAATAAACTATATAAAACTTGAGCTAGGTGAAAAAGTGAATAAACCAATACAGCTGCTGTTGCAAAGGTGCTTCAACCTCAAAATTGAAATAAATATATAAACGGCACTTGCAAAGAGAACAACACAAATAATAATGACATGACATCACATGAAGTGATAATCAAATATAAAAGGACACAATTTAAAGATAAAGTGTATTAGTGCCGCAAATTTGCATCACAAATATGTGACATCATATACTGTGATATACAAACATTTTTTCAAAAGACATATGTAAATAAATCCACACAGTCTATAAAGTGCTGGGTACTCCTAAAAAATATAGTGCATCAGTGCTCCAAAAAATTATTTTCGTTGAAGGTATCGTGTGCCACACTCCCCTCTTGTGACCCCACTCACCAAAATTAATGGACCCTCTGCTTTGCAGTCTAGGTTCAAAGAGGCTGTGATCAAATGATCTGGTGTGTAAGGAATGGGAACTCGGAGGCTTCTCCAGAAAGATGTTCTTATATCAATAAAGATCGACCAAGCTCGATAAATGGGAAACAGAAAAGGAGCTCATAGTGAAATACCCATAAACTGAATAGCTTGCGCAAACTAGGCGCCACTTACAAGACAGCTGAAAAAATAGGCATCAGTGTAAGCATTCGGTTCCGCCACTGATCGGCGTCTATTCCACAGAGGGCGGAAGTTGCGTCAGTGGTTAACAAAACAGCAAATGTGTCAATGTGTTTCGCCCCTCCTCCAGGCCGTCATCAAGGACATCACTTCCGGTTTGGGGTGATGGAATTTATATCCGAGGAGCGTATACCTCCTCTCGCATTTTCCAATAGGAAGCAACCAAATCCTTTATACAACATCACTTCCTGTTGTTTACAAGTGATAACAAACTCTTTAATAACTACATATTATATATTCATTTAATACACTTGTTTAAAATTAGAATATTCCTTAAATGAAATATATTTATATCTTAAAATATGAACAATAGCTCCAGGAAAAATGATATATTCATCATGATACAATAATTTAATGAAATACAGATAAAAAATATTAATTGATAAATGTTAAATAAAAAAATAAATAAAAATGAATGTGAAAATTAAATAAAAATAAAATAAAAAATAAAAATAAATATGAAAAATAAAATAAATAAAATAAAAATAAAAGTAAAAATAAAAATAAATCACCGGTTAGACAAAAAACAATTCAAATCTAATTCTATATTTAGGCCAAAGGGACTCATAGTACCAGGCCTATGGATCCATTGGGTCTCATTCTGTGAGACAGATTTCTTGAGATTGGATCCTCTCCAATGCCCCTCCACTTTATCTATTCCAAAATACGTTAAACCGCTAGGATCTCTGTTGTGGATCTGAAATGATTGGACAGACTGTGGTGCTTAAAACCTTTTTTGATTCTGTTGACATGCTCTCTTAGCCTAATCCCCAACTTCTTTGTGGTCCTCCCCACATACTGGAGACCACAAGGACAGGACAGAAGGTAGGCAACATGTGTGGTCCCACACATAATAAACTTCTTAATCTCAAAGGATTTCCCCCGAGAGTAAGACTTAAAATGAGTTGTTTTCCTAATCCTATGCCTAGAAGTTCTACAAATTACGCATTTACCACAACTGAAAAAAACTATTTGGTCTTGGAAAGTAAATTACTTTTTTGGGAGGTTTATGACATTATGTGCCAACTTTAACATAAGTGTTGGTGGTTTCGTGTAAATAAACTGGGGTTGACCTGGTAGAACCCTTTTCAGCTCTCTATCCTTGAGTAACAAAGGCCAATGTTCTCTTATTATTTTTTGAAACTGTTGTGTTGCCTATTATAGCCTGTCAGAGGGTATACTTTGCCTGTTTTTCTGTTCTGTATTTTAACTTGTCCCAGGCATAGCACTGCTAGGTAAAATAGCAAGGTAAGACCACCCATTGGCAGGGCAACAACTGCTTAATGCTGTAGGACACCTACTGACCTGAAAAGGGCTTACCCAAACCCATTAGGCTAGTGTAGTGGTGACAATGCCAATACCCATGAATGCTTTGCAAATTTTTAAATGCAACTTGGACACATTATTTGGCTAAAGCAGAACACCCAAAAGTGTACGTTTTGCTTTTCTTCCTCCTTCCCCTCCTCTACAAATGTTGGCATATTACATTTTTTTGGGGAGTGGGTACCTAGTTTTGATAGGTACCTGCTCCCACTTCCACGCATATCACCAAGGTGATCTGAGGGAATCCGGCTGTAAGGCTGCAAGAAGTCACAGCCACCTTTCCACACTAAAGATACCACTCTTGAAGTCCAGTGAAGAACCTGCCCGGGTGAGGACAACGCTGGACCCATGGACAGACAAGTGTCCTTTTATTAAAAGTCGACAGCAACAGTATTTGTAGCTGCTGACTTCATGTTTTTTTCAAGGGGTGAAGATCCTCTTTTAGACCCCTTTCACACTGGGGCGTTTTTCAGGCGCTTTTGGGCTAAAAATAGCGCCTGTAAAGCACATGAAAAATGCCTCCCTTGTAGCCCCAGTGTGAAAGCCCGAGTGCTTTCACATTGGGGCACTGCGCTAACAGGGCATTAAGGGCACTTTCACACTGGGGAGTCGGGGGCGGCACTGTACCGTACTTTTAACGACAGGGGAGCTTTTAACCCTGCTAGCGGGTGAAAAAGGGTTAAAAGCGCCCGCAAAGCAGCATCTTTCGGGCGGTGAAGGAGCAGTGTATACACCATTTCTCCACCGCTCCTGCCCATTGAAATCAATGGGCAGCGCTGACAAAGTGCCTGCAAAGCACTTCGGTAGCGGCGCTTTGCGGGTGCTTTTAACCCTTTATTCAGTCGTTAGTGGGAGTTAAAAGCGCCCCGCTAGCGGCCGAAAAGCACCACTAATATTAGCTTTACCACTAATGCCCCCCCGCTCCAGTGTGAAAGCGTCTTTGTGGCAGGAAGCTTTATACAGTGTAAAGTGTTAATGCCTCATATAGCCCCAGGTGTCATTCTACACATCTATGTGTACACACCCTTTCCTTAACTCCTATGTGTACTCATCCTTATGTTTTATTTCTAAAATAAGTCACTGTGAAAATTGGAATAGGTTATTCTACCACTAATTCATCTTTATTTTATATGCACATTAAGCAATGAACCCTGAAGGATAAAATTATTGCTTGTAATAGTTCAAGACTTTACAGCTTGAATTAAAAATAGTAACTGTATAGAAAATTCTAATACAGTCAAGGACAGGAGAGGTTATATTTATATCCAATACCCAGCTCCTTGTTTTCAATTATAGCAATATGTAATGGAGATGCTGCTATGACATCTGCCAGTTCCTGCTTTCCTAATTTCCTAACTACTGCATTAAATGAAACATCTTTTTTAAAGCTTAAAGAGCACCGGTCACATCCTGCAAGAGTAAAACAGCACTGTGACTCCCTGTTCAGATACAAGAAGGTAGTACTGTGGAGGATGCGCAGAATGGTACAGCCAAACTCCAGGCACGAATGACATTTAAAGTGATTACAAAAATAAAATAAAGCTTTACAAATAAAATAACAAACATGTTATTCTTATGTGCTCTGTGTAATGGTTTTGCACAGATCAACCCCGATCCTCCTCTTCTGAGGTCTCCTGGCTCTGGTTTGCTATGGGGTCACTCGTACAGGCTCGCTCCCGAGCCACCCTGTCTGCATCTATTGACAAAAATAGCCGGGCTTGGCCCTGCGCCCCACTCCCTTTTCAGAATTTTATTGACAGCAGCAGGAGCTGATGGCTCCTGCTGCTATCAATCTGCCCTGTGAAGAGGGAGAGAGCCACAGCTCTCATGCTCTTGATTGAGATTGGGAGTAGGTAAGTATAAGGGGGATGAGGGGGGAATCCTAAGACACAAAAGATTTTTTACCCTGATGCATAGAATGCATTAATGTAAAAAAACCTGTAGACTTTAGAACCACTTTTTGCATCGTGCACATTGTTCATCAGTTACCTTACTCCCCAGTCTTGATTTCAAACACCTCTTCGTAAGTAATCCTGCAGTGTAATGGATCAAGGTCACAATTTTTTTATATGAGCCAAATTAATTTCCTGCTCTGGTGACCAGACATTTGCCTGTTTTCTTCTTGGGCACTGGTCGCTCACTGTCCGTGTCCCAAAATGTGTTATGCTAATATCCAACTAAATTTTTAGTTTTTTTAGGTGTGGGAACGCAAATCAGTGCTAGCAGCAACCCAAAAGTGAGTATATTTACTGAGATTTTCTTAGATTAGGGTCCTTTGGTCTCTAAGTTGTGTGGCTGATATAAGGGGACTCTGATATAATCGGGGGTCTTTAAGGGGGGTGCTAATATAAAGGGACTCTGATCTAATGGAGGTCTGTAGGGGAGTGAGGGGTGGAGGTGCAGATATAAAGAGACTCTGATCTAATGGGAGGTCACCAATCATTAGATTAGCAGTCAGCACACATTAGAGACTCCCATTAGCCTATAGTCCCCTTAAATCAGTGCCCCCCCTTCCTTAGAGACCTCCATTAGATGAGAGAGACCCCCCTTATATCAGCACCCCCTGCCCACTTTAAGTCCTCCATTAGATCTGATTTCCTTACCGGCTAGACTCAAGAGTCGCAGCTGCTGCATGCTAGGAAAAGCACTGAGAGCCAGAGTTAGGGGTGGAGCTGGGAGGTGGAGCTCTTGTTTTCCTCCCACTATGCATGTGTGCACAGCGACAAAAGCATGTCATTAGTTGCTAGGACACAGGTGGTTCAAGAGAGATCATTTAGGTGGGTGGGGGAGAAGACAAAAAGCACAGACAGGCATCGTGCTGCCGACAGGAGTCCTTATTGGACCGGCACTGGCTCAATCCCCAGGACAGATTTACCTAATGGTTGGAACTCGAGGTATGTTGTGTCAAAGTGTCAAATCCTGGACTGTCTGATTCAATCCTGTACAGGTGGTTACTCTAGTTTAGAGGGAGGCAGCTGGTTGTGCTAACATATTGGCCCCATGCTACTATACATGGCCAAACTTTGGAGCCAGGGCACTATCATTAAAGCTATCCTGGCCATATTCTGTATTCTGTAAAATGTGCATGGATGGCAGTTTGAGACCTTTATACTCTATCCTCGATCCAAATCAACAACCACCCACAAACACCTGCAACACGCATCACTCAGGGCTCTGCAATTGCAATGTTGTTCAATGTAGGGCTCTGGAAGTCCAGCTGAACACCTGGGCTCAATGAAACATGGTGGGCCAGATCACCTGATGTGTGATGTGCCCTCCCTAACCTCCTGGAGGGAGAATGCTTTCCCTAACAACCACCAGCTCCAAGCTGATTAGGTTGGCACTAGTACTCAAGGATGCTCCATTCCCCAGGTATTGGCTGTGCATTCTGATTCATGCTTTCAGTCACTTACTGTACATCACACCACTGTTTTGCTTTGGTCTCTCTAGTAAGGTTACTTTGTGGTATGAGCAAGGAAGCTCAGACCTCTGCAGTGTATAAATGTGCTTTTACTACACAAAAAATGCTGTAAATTCAAATTATTACAATATTAGGAATACAATACAAGACTGGCAGATATACCTATAACAAGCAAAATGACTAGCAAATAAGCAGAAACTATGGTTTGTAAGCAGTAGAAATACGCTGAAAAGTTACTTAACTCAGGTTAGAGTGAGTTCATGATCTCCGTTGACAATGAGGACCCCAGGGTTCTAAAAGCAGTTGCTGGAGATCAGGCAAAAGTGTTTTCAGGTATAGTTTCTTCTAGCTGGTACAGACCTTCCTTGGTGTCAAGTCATTATGGAGTCCTGTCTTTCAGTCTCTGCTATTGGCTTTTATTTGGGAAGTTTCAGGCTGTCAAGCTATTGCTAACCACTGTTACAAAACAATAGACTGAATAAACTGAAACAGTAGTATCTAAGTCCCCATTGTTTGAGGACAGCCTGTGAAATTGTTACCAAGGCATTTGTTTGCCAAGTATCCTCAAACCATCTCAAAAGTAACCTGATTTCTGTTTCTATCTAAACAGATTGTTCCCAAAAAACAGTCTTATGGAAAAATCATTCATATATTTATATCAAACGCAACACAACCACATGGAGAGTGCTTGCTGCATTCAAATTCTTTACTCAGTAAGTAAGTGCAGACAGTCCACAACAGTTGGATCAGTCCAGATCCATAAGTATGGTAAATACAACATAGTAACTGACAATCCCCTAACAGTCCCCTATTAGGGCATGTTGGCGGGGACAGCTGTAGGGTACCAAATTTAAGGAAGCAGCACACTCAGAGTCCAAGGTGGTTTACCATTACTGTATTTAGTTGAGTGCAAATTGAAGAACAATGTTGCCTATAGAACGCAGATGTACTAGTAGTATTACTTTGCACAGGTGCAGAACACTGGTCAACACATATACAGGACACTTATGATAACAGGTGCAATATCTCTTGCACCAACAGGCTCAGTAACACTTTTAGTGACATAGCACAAGTCCCAGCGGAATGCTATGACAGTCCTTAAGGTCTCATGCATACTGCAGCTATCAAACGCCCATTTTACAGGCATTTGACTTTTTTTCTGCCCCTAAACACCCCTTCATGTTAGCATATGTGTCCATGCACCGAAAGACTTTTAGGGTTGTCTAAGGGCAGAAATCTGAATGCCCCATTATCGCGTTTAGGAGAGGAACAGTTGAGCAGAAAATACGCCCGGTGCTCCTAAACACGTCTAAATGCGCCTAAACACTAGCGCTTAAACGTTTTTTCATTTTTCTGGCTAGAATAAATTAATATTCTGCCTAATTAAATTAATAAATGCCCAAAGGATTGACATGCCTAAATGTGCCTAAACATGTTTTAAAAATGCAATTTTAAGCACACTTGTAACGCTGCTTTTCTCCTGTCAGGAGAAAAGCATCCAGAAGAGCCTAGTAGTCATGAGGCCTAGGGCAAAGCGGTGATAGAGCAGTAGGCCAGCTGATACTGGGATATTGCAGCCATTTATGAAGATAAAGCTGTATATCCTCAGGCACAGTAGGTCACAGCACAGACAAGATCTAACTTACTGGGGTATCTGCTGGAGGGGTGGCTGACACAGGTAGCGGCTCTGGAGACCAGTGCTACATGGAGCATGCAGTGGTGTCCCCCTACTCTGCACTGGAACCTCTCAACAATCCCAGCTCTTTGTCCTTGCCAGACAAGGTTTCTCTCCCTACACTGTCCACTTGCAAATGGGCACCAAAACCCAGCAGGGCACTGCTATGTATTAGCACTACCCCAACCAAGATGGTTGCAGAAGGTCACTGAAAGTTGCAGTGTCCAATCGGACAGCTGCTCTCTCTGGTGACACCTTCAAAAGCTGTAGAGGAACATCATTCCCCTGAGACTCCATTCCCTCCCCAAGGCAGCAAGATTGAAATGAAATTGAAATGAATGGGCAGCGCTGCCGAATCGCCTGCAATGCGCATCTGCAGCACCACAACACAAGCACTATTAACCCTTTCTTCGCCCGCTAGCGGGGGCTAAAAACACCCCGCAAGCGACCTGAAAAGTGCCGCTATAACAGAGGTAAAGAACCCCTAAAACTAGCAGCGCTTTACCGCTAAGCACGCACCGCCCCAGTGTGAAAGGGGTCTTAAGTAAAAAACCTTCTGCTTTACATCCAGTTTAAGATGATGACAAAAATGGTTTAAAGGTGGATGACAGTTGTACAAAACTATCTTTTTCTTTTTTTCCTAATTAATTTAGCAAAATGTTGAAACTGTATAGTAATAAAAGCTAAAGGGTCAGTCCACCCAGTAAGAGCTCCCTGTCATAGTTTACATCTTTGATTGTATTTGGGAGCTTATACAACTTTTCACCAGTAAAGTCCCCCATAGATATAAGAAATTGTCCGGTAGTAGTGACCCTTTCATGATGGTTTGCCTTGCATACATGTAAGGTTTGTGTCTGCTCCATCGATGCAGTGGACACAAACACAGCCCACTGCTCTCTATGGGGCTGTCACGTGGAAATTGACTGGCTGTTCATTTCCATCCGACTGTCATCTGGACTGATCTGCTGAATGGATGGGGAATGAATCCCTATCTGTCTGTTCTTAGCGGACAGAATTAGATCAAATGGCAGCGGGTGTCAGTGGACACATGTCCGCTGATGCCCGCCGCTCCATAGAAAGCAATGAATTAACCCATTGGGTCCGCCTGTCTATTTTTTAGCCGGACCCGATGGGTTAATTCTTTGCTTTCTATGGAGCGGCGGGCGTCAGCGGACATGTGTCCACTGATACCCGCTGCAGGCCAGTAAAGTTCCTCCACCCCAAACTCGCCCATCCATGTCTTTATGGACCTTGCTTTATGCACTGGTGTGCAGTCATGTTGGAACAGTAAGGGGCCATACCCAAAAAGTTCCCACAAAGTTAGGAGCATAAAATTGTCCAAAATCTCTTGGTATGCTGATGCCTTCACTGGAACTAAGGGGCCAAGCCCAACCTCTGAAAAACAACCCTACACCATAATCCCCCCTCAACCAAATGATTTGGACCAGCCCCCAAGGCAAGGTCTATAAAGACATGGATGAGCGAGTTTGGGGTGGAGGAACTTGACTGGCTTGCGCAGAATCCTGACCTCAACCCGACAGAACACCTTTGGGATGAATTAGGCTCGATTCACACCTATGCATGTTGCTTTTGAGCGTTTTTGGAGGGTTTTTTTTCATGCTTGCCACGTTTTTGAGCAGCGTTTTTGTGGCGTTTTTGCCACGATTTTGCCACGATTTGCGTTTTGCGTTTTTTTTTTTGTTTACAGTCTTAAAAAAAATTTAAACAAAAAACAAAAAAACGGCAAAAATGCATCAAAAACGCTGCAAGAACGGTGCACTTGCGTTTTTGATGCTTGTCCATTGAATTCTATTACATGCAAAACGCTGCATTTTGCATGAAAAAAAGTCCCTGACCCTTTCCAAAAATGCAGAGAAACAAAAAGGCATTGATGTGAACATGTTCCATAGGAACCCATGTTAAAAAATTCCTGTGCATTTCTGCAAAATGCATCAAAAAACGCGCTAGTGTGAATGGAGCCTAAGAGAAGAGACTGCGAGCCAGGCCTTCTTGTCCAACATCAGTGCCTGACCTCACAAATTTGCTTCTGGAAGAATGGTCAAACATTCCCATAGACACACCCCTAAACCACACACACACACACACACACACACACACACACACACACACACACACACACACTATATTGGATATATATATACTGAATAGTGCACATAATGTCAATAGCCCTTAGGTCTCATGCACACTGGACGTTTTAATAACGTTATAAAAATGCCAGTAGCTTTGCAGAAAGTTTTTCAGCATTTTTTAGCGTTAGTGTTTTTGAGCGTTTTTTTTTTCTTTTTTTTTTTTTAATGGGATCAAAAACGTTAAATGCTACCGAGCTGCATTTTTGAGCGTTTATCTGCGTTTTTTGCCATTAGAGCGTTTTTACAGCTGAAAAACTCTTCTCAGAACCCACTAGTTTTGGGGTTTTTTTACAGCCAAAAAACGCCCCAGCTAAAAACAGTTGATAACAGCCTATATGTGCATGGACACATAGGATAACATGCTGGAGATTTTATTGACTGTAGAAAAAACCATCTGAAGCCAAAAACAGCAGCTGTAAAACATCCAAAAACATCCAGTGTGCATGAGGCCTCAGGCCTGATTCACACCTATGCAGTTTTAGTGCTTTTTGCATTTTGTAGATTTGCACTACAGTCCATTTAACATGGTTTCCTATGGAACACGTTCTGTAGTGCAAATCTACAAAACGCAAAAAGTACTAAAAATGCATAGGTGTGAATCAGGCTTTAAAGCTCAATGGCATGGCTTGCTGCAACTTCCAGTGTTACCGGTGATCTAATGTACAGGATACATAATGAAGGTGCTAATGCTTTTGTATAAAGATCAATCATACAAGTTTTGTCTGCATATTGTAAAAAGTATGAACACTTCTAAAGCCTGCAAATGCCAATTATATTAGTTGGAAGGTAACCCCCTTACAATCTATCATAACTGATCCAATAAATAATGATCTGTTTATGGCTAAACCTAATTTGTGTTGGGAAATTTCACATGCAAACAAGACTTCTCCAGAAGTTCTAGTGTTCCCACAACACAGCCAAATATTACCAATGACCTTACCTCAGTATCAACTGTATACATAGAAATCTGGGCTAATGAATGTTTTCTACTAGATATGAAAACTTTGCTTTGGGAATGTGCCAGGTTGCTCTTTTTCGTTCCTTTCCTTTTAGGCCTGATTCACACCTATGCATCTTTAGTGCTTTTTGCAGATTTGCACTACAGAACGTGTTTCATAGGAAACCATGTTAACCATGTTAACCCTTTCATGACTAAGCCTATTTCTGACATTTGTTGCTTGCAAGTTAAAACCTGCATTTTTTGTCAGAAAATTACTTAGAGCCTCCAAAAAATATATATATATTTTTTAGCAGAGAATCTAGAGAATAAAATGGCGACTGTTGCACAATTTTATGTCATACTGTATTTGTGCAGCGGTCTTTCAAATGCAATTTTTTAGGAAAAAAGACACTTTCATGAATTAAAAAAACAAACAAACAGTAAAGCTAGCCCAATTTTTTTGTATAATGTGAAAGATGATGTTACGCCAAGTAAATAGATACCCAACATGTCATGCTTTGAAATTGCACACACTAGTGGAATGGCGACAAACTAGGGTACAAATCGGTAAAAATCACCATAGGCGACGTACTTAAAAAAACATAATGGTTATCAGGTTAGAGTTACAGAGGAGGTCTAGTGCTAGAATTATTTCTCTGGCTCTGACGATCGCGGCAATACCTCACATGTGTGATTTGAACACCGTTTACATATGCGGGCACGACTTACGTGTGTGTTTTCTTTGCTGAGCAAACTCGCGGGCGGGGGGGGGGGGGGGGGGCGCTTTAACCACTTGCCACCCGCCATATAGCAGAATGACGGCGGCAAAGTGGTTTCAATAACCTGACCAGATGTCATATGACGTGATCAGGATATTAGGCCGCTGCGCGCCCCCGGGTGTGCGCATCGCGGCGATCGTTGTTGCAGTGTGTCAGTCTGACACACCGCAACTCCGATCTAGGTAAAGAGTCTCCGACAGAGACTCTTTACCACGTGATCAGCCGTGTCCAATCACGGCTGATCATGATGTAAATAGGAAGAGCCTGTGATCGGCTTTTCCTCACACGCGTCTGACAGACGCGAGTAGAGGAGAGCCGATCGGCTGCTCTCCTGACAGGGGGGGGTCTGTGCTGATTGTTTATCAGCACAGCCCCCCCTCGGATCCCGCCCAGGACCGCCATCATGCCGCCCAGGACCACCAGGATGGCCATCCACACTGGACCACCAGGTATGCCCCCCTAGACCCCCAGGGAAATACTAATTTGTACCCAGGCAGCTGCCAATCAATGCCCAGGCAGCTGCCAATCAGTGCCCACTCACAATGCCTACCACTGCCAGTGCTGCCTATCAGTGCCGCGTATCAGTGCCGCGTATCAGTGCCACGTATCAATGGCCATCAGTGCCCATCAGTGCTGCCTATCAGTGCCCATCAGTGCCGTCTATCAGTGTCTAGCAGTGCCGCCTATCAGTGCCACCCATAAGAACCCATCTTTGCAGCCTTTCAGTGCCCATCAGTGTCGCCTATCAGTGCCCACCAATGCCACCCATGAGTGCCCATCAGTGCCGCCTATCAATGCCCATCAGTGCTGTATATCAGTGCCACCCATCAGTGCCGCCTACCAGTGCCCATCAGTGCTGCATATCAGTGCCCATCGTCAGTGCCCGTCAGTGCCTGCTCATTGGTGCCACCTCATTGGTGCCACCTTATCAGTGCCTGTCAGTGCCGCCTTATCAGTGCCCATCAGTGAAAGAGAAAACTCACTTATTTACAAATTTTTATAACAGAAACAAAAGCAAAACTTTTATTTTTTTCAAAATTTTCGGTCTTTTTTTATTTGTTTAGCAAAAAATAAAAACCCCAGAGGTGATCAAATACCACCAAAAGAAAGCTCTATTTGTGGGAACAAAATGATAAAAATTTTGTTTGGGTACAGTAATGGTTGACTGCGCAATTGTCATTCAAACTGCGACAGCACTGAAAGCTGAAAATTGGTCTGGGCAGGTTAAAAAAAAAAATCTCTTATTTATTTTTCTTTTTTTACATTGTCACTTTAAAAAAAAAAAATTGATCACTTTTATTGCTGTCACAAGGAATGTAAACATCCCTTGTGACAGTAATAGGTGGTCACAGGTACTCTTTATGGAGGGATCTGGGGTCTAAAAGACCCCAAATCCCTCCTATGCACTTCAAAGTATTCAGATCGCCAAAAACGGCAATTCTGAATACTGTCGTTTTTTTCAAAAATATCGCTATTGGCAGCTGAGTAAACCGGAAGTGACGTTGTGGCGTCGCTTCCGTGTTTACAGAAGGAAAACTAGAACGAAGACATATCCTGCTTTGTTCCAGTCTTACTCTAACAGGCGGATCATGTCTCGGGTCTCCCGGTGGGACGGGAGGCCCGGGAAGAGCGGCAGAAGGCAGCAGGAGAGGGACGGCTTTTAGCTGCATTGGTTGTTATCCCTGAAGAGCTGACCGCCCGCTCTACAAAATGGTACCAGGGTGATGCCTGCAGTTGCAGGCATCATCCCGGATTCCCGGTAAAACCCCTGAAAGCTGAGGCTGCATATGTGTGTACGGTCGGCGGGAAGGAGTTAAATAGACTGTGGTGCAAATCTGCAAAAAGCACTAAAAATGCATAGGTGTGAATTAGGTCTAAAGCCTCGTACACACGATCGGACTTTGTGTGAAATGTGTGATGACAGGCTGTTGGCGGAAAATCCGACCATGTGTATGATCCATCGGACAATTGTTGTCGGATTTTCCACAGACAAATGTTGGCTTTCAGGTTTAAAAATTTTCCGCGAACAAATGTGTGTTGTCGGATTTTTCAAGCGTGTGTACACAAGTCCATCGGACAAAAGTCTAAAGTACAAATACGCATGCTCGGAAGTAGGGATGAGCTTTATGTTCAGGTCGAACATGAGTTTGACTCCAACATTGGCTGTTCGCCGAATAGCGAACAATTTGGAGTGTTCGCAGCAAATTTGAAAGCCGCAGAACACCCTTTAAAAGTCTATGGGGGAAATCAAAAGTGATAATTTGAAAGGGTTACATGCAAGTTATTGTCATAAAAAGTGTTTGGGGACCCGGGTCCTGCCCCAGGGGACATGGATCAATGCAAAAAATGTTTTAAAAATGGACGTTTTTATAACCACTTCAATACAGGGCACTTAGACACCTTCCTGCCCAGACCAATTTTCAGCTTTCAGCGCTGTTGCAGTTTGAATGACAATTGCGCGGTCATGCTACACTGTACCCAAACTAAATTTTTATCATTTTGTTCCCACAAATAGAGCTTTCTTTTGGTGGTATTTGATCACCTCTGGGGTTTTTATTTTTTGCTAAACAAATAAAAAAAGACCCAAATTTTGAAAAAAATAAAAGTTTTGCTTTTGTTTCTGTTAAAAAAATGTGTAAATAAGTAAGTTTTCTCTTTCACTGATGGGCACTGATAAGGCGGCACTGACAGGCACCGATGAGGTGGCACCAATGAGCGGGCACTGACGATGGGCACTGATATGTGGCACTGATGGGCACTGGTAGGCGGCATTGATGGGTGGCACTGGTATGCAGCACTGATGCGCATTGATAGGCGGCACTGATGGGAACTTATGGGTGGCACTGGGTGGCACTGGTTGGCACTGATGGGCACTGATAGGCGACACTGATGGACACTGAAAGGCAGCACTGCTGGGCACTGATAAGGTGGCACTGATAGGCAGCACTGATAGGCGGCACTGATGGGCACTGATAGGCGGCACTGCTGGGCACTGATACGTGGCACTGATGGGCACTGATACACGGCACTGATATGAGGCACTGATGGGCATCCCTGGTGGCACTGGCAGTGGTAGGCATTGGAGTGGGCACAGATTGGCAGCTGCCTGGGCACAGATTGAAATTTCCCTGGGGGTCTAGGGGCATACCTGGTGGTCCGGTGTGGATGGCTTCCCTGGTGGTCCTGGGCGGGTTCCCTGGTGGCCCTGGGCGGGATCCGAGGGGGGGCTGTGCTGATAAACAATCAGCACAGACCCCCCCCCTGTCAGGAGAGCAGCCGATTGGCTCTCCTCTACTCGCGTCTGTCAGATGCGAGTGAGGAAAAGCCGATCACTGGCTCTTTCTATTTACATCATGATCAGCCGTGATTGGACATGGCTGATCACGTGGTAAAGAGTCTCCGTCAGAGACTCTTTACCTAGATCGGTGTTGCAGGGTGTCAGACTGACACCCCGCAGCAACGATTGCCGCGATGCGCGCCCAAGGGGGCGCGCAGCGGCTCGATATTCCTGATCACGTCATTTGACGTCCGGTCAGGAATATCAAACCACTTTGCCACCGTCATTTGGTAATAGGGCAGGCGGCAAGTGGTTAATAATGCTTAAAGTGAAACAATAAAAGTGAAATATTCCTTTAAATTTCATACCTGGGGGATGTCTATAGTATGCCTGTAAAGTAGTGCATGTTTCCCGTGTTTAGAACAGTCCCTGCACAAAATGACATTTCTAAAGGAAAAAAAAGTAATTTAAAAGTACTCGCGGCTATATGAATTGTCTATGGGAGAAATCAAAAGTGCTAATTTTAAAGGCTTATATGCATGGTATTGTCATAAAAAGTGTTTGGGGACCTGGGTCCTGCCCCAGGGGACATCTATCAATGCAAAAAAAAGTTTAAAAAACGGACGTTTTTTTGGGAGCAGTGATTTTAATAATGCTTAAAGTGAAACAATAAAAGTGAAATGTTCCTTTAAATCTCGTACCTGGGGGGTGTCTATAGTATGCCTGTAAAGTAGCACATGTTTCCCGTGTTTAGAACAGTCCGAGAGCAAAATGACATTTCTAAAGGAAAAAAAAGTCATTTAAAAGTACTTGCGGCTATATGAATTGTCGGTCCTAGCAATACACATAAAAGTCATTGAAAAAAACGGCATGGGATTTCTCCAAAGACCATTACCAGGCCCTTTGGGTCTGCTATGGATATTAAGGGGAACCCCCCGCCAAAATTTAAAAAAAAATGGTGTGGGGGTTCCCCTCAAAATCGATACCTGACCATTCAGGTCTGGTATGGATTTTAAGGGGAACCCCATGCCAAATTTTTTTAAAAAATGACGTGGGGGTCCCCCCAAAAATCCATATCAGACCCTTATCCGAGCACGCAACCTGGCAGGCCGCAGGAAAAGAGGGGGGGACGAGAGAACGCGCTCCCCTCCTGAACCGTACCAGGCCACATGCCCTCAACTAGGGAGGGTGCTTTGGGATAGCCTCCCAAAGCACCTTGTCCCCATGTTGATGGGGAAAAGGGCCTCATCCCCACAATCCTTGCCCGGTGGTTGTGGGGGTCTGCGGGCGGGGGGCTTATTGAAATCTGGAAGCCCCCTTTAACAAGGGGACCCCAGATCCCGGCCCCCCTGTGTGAATTGGTAATGGGGTACAAATGTACCCCTACCATTTCACAAAAAAAGTGTAAAAAATGTTTAAAAAGACAATAGCCTGTTTTTGACAATTCCTTTATTAATGTCTTCTTCTTTCCCCGCTTCTTCTTCCATCTTCTTCTGGTCTTCCTTCGGTTTTCTTCTTCTTCCTCCATCGTGTTCTTCCCCCGCTTCTTCCTCTATTTTCCTCTGCTTCATTCTCCGGTCTTCTCCTCTGGCATATTCCTCCGGTCTTCCCCTCCGGCATATTCCTCCGGTCTTCTCCTCCAGCATCTTCCTCCAGCTTCTTCTTCCCCGCTTCGTCCTCCGGACAATCCGCCTCAATGGGAGTCTCCCGCTGTGTGACGCTTCTGTTCTTGTGACAGCTCTTATATAACTGAGGGCGGGGTCACCCGTGCGTCAGAGGGGGGCAGGGTCACTTTGGAACATCATAGTGTGGCCCCGCCCTCAGTTATAAAAGAACTGTCACAAGAACAGCGGGAGACTCTTTCGACAGCTGTGTGGAGAGTGCAAAATCTGGTGCAGCTGTGCATGTTAGTCAATCAGCTTCTAATTTCATCTTGTTCAATTAAAGTGATTGTAAAGTCTAATGGCCCGTACACACGATCTGAATATCGTACGAAAACAGTCATTCGAGGAAGGATCGTACGATATTCGGATCGTGTGTACACTATTTTATATACTATAGCCGATCACGACCGTTTATCCGATATTATTCGGTCGGACATTTTTTTCCTTGTACGATTCCAGATCGTACGATTTTCGTTTAGTCAGTATAGTTGTCGTCCGAAAATACAATACAAATACATTACAACACATGACATCACTTCCGATTTTTTTGTCTGTCGTACGAGAATTTTCGTGACTTTCGTGACTATTCAATTTCTACTTGCGACTATTAAGCGAGAATGGTCGTACGATCGGTGATATTATCGTACGATATTCGGAACGTGTGTACGAGGCATTAGGCTGGGTTCACACTTTGCGAATTGGATGAATGTTTTTCTCCGCATCCAATGAGCATGACAGGAGATTGAGACTGGTTCTCTATGGAGCCGGTTCACACATCTCCGTGGCGGCTCTAGAGCAACTTGCACAGGAGTCGTGTGCGTCTTCTGGTTCGTTTCAGGGCCAAATACAGGCAAAAATTCGGCCCTGATTCGTCCCTGAAATGCAGAACAGGGATGCACCGGACCCCTGCTTCAAGCTGCATCCGGCTGCAATGTGAACCCAGTTTGAAGGTTTTTTATCTTAATGCATTCTTTGCATTGTTTGGGTGCCCCCATAGCAAGCTGTTTGCTGTGGGGGCACTCAACAGGAGGGAGGGGCGAGGAGCACTGAAGAGGGACCCGAGAAGAGGAGGATTGGCGCTACTCTGTGCAAATCCACTGCACAGAGCAGGTAAATATAACGTAAATAAAAAATGCAGCGCTGGAAAAAATTCAAGGCTGATACACAGACCAGGGTCACATACTGAGGATATGGATTTCCTGGCTGCAGTGGGCGAATAATTTACTTCCTATCACCATTAAATTGATTCCTAGTGGGGTTTTGAGCCAAATGCGTTTTAAAGCTTGCGAGTTGGTAAGCATACTCTACAGCTACGGTGGTGGGAATATCACCTATTGTTTTATGTGCACATCAGGGTGTTGGTCACAATTGAATGTCCACATATGATATATAGCAATACTACACTATGGCCAGTCTTCTTGTTATTTCCTTCTTCCGGTGTATATGAACTGAGGGAACAGTAACCTGAACCTGGACAGAGCGGATCACTCTCTACCAAAAGGCCCTGGCTGGGTTCAAGCCATCCGCCCACATTGTTTGCTGTTCTGGTCAGGGCAACTTACTACTATGGTGTTTGGGTTCTTCAGTTGGACTGTTAATCAATTCTGTGTACATTGAAGCGTTTTGGTGATCCGGAGTGCTTTCGCTTGAGGAATAATTTGGACTTTTTAATTTGAATTTAATTCAGGATATTTATTAATAGTAACTTATTGAATTTCTAGCGCAGTTTATAATTTAATAAGGTAAATATAACGTTTGTTATTTTAATAGAAAAAAAACAAGACTTTACAATCACTTTAACTGCTTTGCGACCAGCCGCCGTCATTATACTAGCGGTAGGTTGGCACGGCAGCGTGAGTCGCCGTAGGTGCGCGCAGCTATGCAGGGTGCGCGCATGCCCACGGCGAGATGCCAGAGCCGATGCGCATGGCCGGTGGCCACGATGTCCACCTGGAAACCCACAATCACTCCTCAGAGAGAGAGAGCGGGGATCTGTCAATGTAAACAGACAGATCCCCGTTCTGTCAGAGAAGTAGAGAGAGATCTTCTGTTCCTAGTGATCAAGGACAGCAATCTCTCTCTACACCCAGTCACAGTTAGAAACGCCTCCCTGGGGAACACTTAACCCCTCGATTGCCCCCTAGTGTTAACCCCTTCCCTGCCAGTGACATTTATACAGTAATCAGTGGCTATTTTTAGCTCTGATCGCTGTATAAAGGTCAATGGTCCCAAAAAAGTGTCAAAAGTGTCCGATCTGTCTGCCGCAATGTCGCAGTCCCGCTAAAAATAATAATAATAAAAATGTATATATCCCCTATTTTGTAGACACTATAACTTTTGCGCAAACCAATCAATATACGCTTATTGCAATTTTTTTCCAAAAATATGTAGAAGAATACAATATGGCCTAAACTGATAAAGAAATGTAGTTTTTTATTTTTTTGGGGACATTTATTATAGCAAATAGTAAAAACATATTGTTTTTTTTTCAAAATTATCGCATTTTTCTGTTTATAGCGCAAAAAAGAAAAACCGCAGAGGTGATCAAATAGCACCAAAAGAAAGCTCTATTTGTGGGGAAAAAAGGACATATATTTAGTTTGGGTACAGCATCGCACGACCGCACAATTGTCAGTTAGAGCAATGCAGTGCCATATCGCAAAAATGGCCTGGTCAGGAAGTGGGTAAATCCTTCCGGGGCTGAAGTAGTTAAGCTTTGACAAAAAAAAAAACTGTAAGCTGATTGGTTTCTATGCAGAATTGAAAATTTTAAGAGATGCCATCGTTGACTATTTTTGAAAGTGCATGTTCCAAGGCTGCCATTATTTCCTGCCATCCACTATTCTATACTTTTTCACTATTTGGTAAATTTATGCCCTGAAACAAGCCTTTATAGGTCAGGACACCTAACGCAAAAAATGCATCTGCATCTTTATCTAAGAAGTATTGTTAAAGGATCTGCATATATGCCAGGTAACTAGCATTTTGAAAAGGTCAGCAATGGAAGCCCTGTATTACTCTGAGCACAGCAGAAGACTAGTATAGCACATCCTGTTGCTTACAGTCGTATGCAAAAGTTTAGGAACCCCTGACAATTTCCATGATTATCATTTATAAATATTTGGGTGTTTGGGTCAGCAATTTCATTTTGATCTATCAAATAACTGAAGGACACAGTGATATTTCAGTAGTGAAATGAGGTTTATTGGACTATATAAAACTGAAGGTATACAGGTCCAAAAAACGTCGCCCAAACCTGTGTTACCACCTCTGCGCTGAGATTTAAATATCAAGGCCCTATCAGAGTTGCCACTTGAGTAATAAAGTACCGTATTTATCGGCGTATAACACGCACTTTTTTCCTCTTAAAATCAGGGGAAAATCGTGGGTGCGTGTTATACGCCGATCCCCGCCGTTCTCCGCTGATTTTTTGCGATCGCGCCGACATACACAGCCAGATTTAAATATGGCGCCGGCGGACTCGGCGAAGGGCGGAGCCGAGATACGCAAAGCTGAGTGTACTCGGCTCTTTCCGGCTCCGCACACAGTCCCGCCTCTGGGCGTGACTGTGAGCGGCGCCGAAAAGAGCCGAGTACATTCGGCTATGTGTATCTCTGCTCCGCCGAGTCCCTCCGCGGCGCCATATTTAATTATCACTCGGATGTGTATGTCGGCGTGATCGCAAAAAATCAGCGGAGATCGGCTGGGATTGCAAGGCTGCATTAGGGCAAGGCTGCAATGGACACTGGGGAAGGCTGCACTGACATGGCTGCAAGGCTGCACTGGGGCAAGGCTGCAATGGACACTGGGGAAGTCTGCACTGACATGGCTGCAAGACTGCACTGGGGCAAGGCTGCACTGACAAGGCTGCACTGAGAAGGCTTCAATGACACTGACAAGGCTGCATTGATGGGCATTTAAATGTAAGTTTTTTTCCCTTAAACTTCCCTCCAAAAAGTTTTTTTCCTTAAAATTCCCTCCTAAACTTGGGGTGCGTGTTATATGCCTAGGCGTGTTATACGCCGATAAATACGGGTATATGCAAAAAACTGAATTCACCAACGAATAGTAGGGATGAATAGTGGCGCTACCCCCCAAATGATGGAGATACACCAGACACTCCTATATACACCAATTGGCTACAGTGGGTACAGAAGTGTACTGGATAGAAGTGTACCTGGAGTGAGCCAACAATGCATAGGTAAAGTGACCTTCCCTATTACCCAAAAACTGAATATATCAAATGGTAAATAAAAATGAATTAAAACATAACACCCCGTGACAGTAGTGTAAAAACAATATCAATATTAATACCAATAAAACAATTCTCTTGATTGTGAAAAGAATAATACAAAATCCAATTAGATATATAAATGAAAATTGTGAAAAATAGTGCAAAATTAATAACAGTCCAAATGGATCGTGAAAAAAATTAGGAAAATCCAAAAAGTGAAGGTGACTCCAAACTATTCAGCTGTGTTTCAAAACATCCACCACACCTCCGTGCCGTGATTCCACTCCCTTCTGAAGTTCAAACTCACCAACTATTAAGGCCTCCCACTCTCGTGTTTTGCCTAACAGAGCATTTATCCCACTCTCATGGGGGTCAGCATGCGATCATAAACATCCACTGCTCAATAGACCGGACACCTTCCCGTCCGCAGCACTCGTCCCTCCACTGACCCTCCGCTCCGTCACCCTTCACTCCTTCCTTTAGCACTCGTGTAGGATTACCATGTAGCCACGCCCCTCAAAATTAATATTGATGTTGTTTTTCCACTACTGTCATGGGGTGTTATATTTTAATTTATTTTTATTTACCATTTGATATATTCAGTTTTTGAGTAATAGGGAAAGTCACCTTACCTATGCATTGTTGGCTCACTCCAGGTACACTTCTATCCAGTACACTTCTGTACCCACTGTAGCTAATTGGTGTATATAGGAGTGTCTGGTGTATCTCCATCATTTGGGGGGTAGCGCCACTTTTCATCCCTACTATTGGTTGGTGAATTCAGTTTTTTGCATAGGTTTATTGGATTAACAGAAAATGTGCAATATGCATCAAAACGAAATTAGACAGGTGCATAAATTTGGGCACCCCAACAGAAAAATCACATCAATATTTAGTAGAGCCTCCTTTAGCAGAAATAACAGCCTCTAGACGCTTCCTATAGGCTGTAATGAGTGTCTGGATTTTGGATGAATGTATTTTGAACCATTCCTCCTTACAAAACATCTCCAGTTCAGTTAGGTTTGATGGTTGCCGAGCATGGACAGCTCTCTTCAAATCACCCCACAGATGTTCAATGATATTCAGGTCTGGGGACTGGGATGGCCATTCCAGAACATTGTACTTGTTTCTCTGCATAAGTGCCCGAGTAGATTTTGAGCAGTGTTTTGGGTCGTTGTCTTGTTGAAATATCCAGCCCCAGCGTAACAACTTTGTGACCGATTCCTCAACATTATTCTCAAGAATCTGCTGATATTGAGTGGAATCCATGCGACCCTCAACTTTAACCAGATTCCCAGTACCGGCACTGGTCACACAGCCCCACAGCATGATGGAACCTCCACCAAATTTTACTGTGGGTAGCAAGTGTTTTTCTTGGAATGCTGTGTTCTTTTGCCGCCATGCATAACGCCCCTTGTTATGACCAAATAACTCAATCTTTGTTTCATCAGTCCACAGCACCTTATTCCAAAATGAAGCTGGCTTGTCCAAATGTGTGTTTGCATACCTCAAGCGGCTCCGTTTGTGGCGTGTGTGCAGAAAAGGCTTCTTTCGCATCACTCTCCCATACAGCTTCTCCCTGTGCAAAAAAATGCACTGAGTTGTTGAGAGATGCACAGTGACACCATCTGCAGCAAGTTGAGGTTGTAGGTCTTTGGAGGTGGTCCGTGGGTTGTTTTTTGACCGTTCTCACCATCCTTCGCCTTTGCCTCTCCAATATTTATGTGGTCTGCCACTTCTGGTCTTAACAAGAACTGTGCCTGTGGTCTTCCATTTCCTCTCTATGTTCCTCAGAGTGGACACTGACAGCTTATATCTCTGCGATAACTTTTTGTAGCCTTCCCCTAAACCATAATGTAGAACAATCTTTGTTTTCAGGTCATTTGAGAGTTGTTTTGAGGCCCCCATGTTGCCACTCTTCAGAGGAGAGTCAAAGAGAAAAACAACTTGCAATTGGCCACCATAAATACTTTCTCATGATTGGATGCACGTGACCTGTCTATGACGTTCAAGGCTTAATGAGCTCACGAAACCAATTGTTTGTTCCAATTAATCAGTGTTAAGTAGTTACAGGTATTCAAATCAACAAAATTACAAGGGTGCCCAAATTTATGCACCTGTCTAATTTAGTTTTGATGCATATTGCACATTTTCTGATAATCCAATAAACCTCATTCCACTACTGAAATATTACTGTGTCCTTCAGTTATTTGATAGATCAAAATGAAATTGCTGATTGAAACACCTAAATATTTATAAATGACAATCATGGAAATTGTCTGGGGTTCCTAAACTTTTGCATATGACTGTATATGAACAGTTTGTTCCTTTTCACAGCACCCTGTCTTATTAAATATCACTGGGCATTGTAAATAGATACCAGATTTATTACAGGTTTCTCAGTGTCCCACCCATTGTCTGGCACCGGGCTACCTATTGGTAGCAAGGACTGATGGGTGATCTTGCTGGCTAAAAAGGGAACCAATGAGAGCAAGAAGGCCACAGGGTGATTATCAAAAAAAGTTACATTTTGGTCTCATCTGACCATAACACCTTCTTCCACATGTTGTATCCCCCACATGGCTTCTCGCAAACTGCAAATGGGACTTCTTCTAGCTTTTTTTCAACAATGGCTTTCTTCAGAGGCGTAGCTTGAAGCTTGTGGGCCTCGATGCTAAAGTTGACCTGGCCCCCCCCCACTATTTCCAACGTGCTTGCAGATATATCCACTGCACGCCAAGATACTCAAAGTGGCTTAAGAGTTTTGAGTTTCCAGAATTCCTCTTTACATCAGAGGACAGGGATCGCCGCTGGAGAATCAGAGGACAGGGACCCCTGGCAGGTCACTTAGCAGAGCTCCTTTCCTATCCCAGCACTGTATACAGATCCACACACACACACACACACACTACACAGGGCTGAAATCACATTCCTTTACACACAATCTGTCAGCCTTCACAGGGTGTATCTGGCTTTTATGTTTCCCTTCAGACCTGTGAAATTCTCTGGTCGGAACGGCAGTGTAGTTGCAGTAGGCAGATACTCCATGTGCAGATTGTGGCTAACTGGCTGTGTTGTAAAGGAATGTGATTTCAGCCCTGCGGAGGAGGAACAGCATGCAAGGTGGAAGGGGTGGTCAGGGGGCTTTGGGGGGCCAACTTAGATCTGGGAGGGCAAAGCCATATGACACAAAATCTGGAGCCTGCAGCCCTTCAGGGGCCCCCCAAGGAGGTGTTAAGGGATTTGTTTTAGCAATTTCTAAAGGTTTCTCTGTCAGTGTTGGCAGGTGTTGGGGGAAGGTCACCTCGTAGGGGTGTGTCTTTTCCCCAGTTGTCAGGGAAGTGGGGTAAGTAGACATCCCTGTGTGGGGGGTACAGAGAATCCCAGCTGGTTACTAGGAGACACTGAGCAGTGTCAGACCTCACCAGTGACAGCGGTCCCATCATAGCTACAGGACGGCACTCTCCTCCTCTTGCCTCGCTGAGCTTGGTTACCATTCCATTTTGCCAACACACAGCACAGACACTTCCACATCCTGAGCTGTTCCCACCCCATACTCCTCTCCATTCAGGAAATGGCTCACAGCTTCTCCCCAGCCAATGGGAACACAGGAATGTGGACTGTGTAAGGCAAAGTAGAAGCCCAGTACTGGAGCGTGGCTGTGGGGCCCTAGGGCAGATCGGAGCTGGATTTTGTGGAGGATATGATAATATGACAGAGAGGCTGCTGGGGGCCCCCTGAAGCTAGGGGCAGGGTTGCGATTGTGACCCTTGCAACCCCTTATGCTACACCCATGGCTTTCTTCTTGCCACTCTTCCATAAAGACCAGATTTGTGGAGAGCACAACTAATAGTTGTCCTGTGGACAGATTCTCCCACCTGAGCTGTGGATCTCTGCAGCTCCTCCAGAGTTACCATGGCTACCTCTTGGCTACTTCTCTGATTAATGCTCTCCTTGCCCGGCCTGTCAGTTTAGGTGGACGGCCATGTCTTGGTAAGTTTGCAGTTGTGCCATACTCTTTCCATTTTTAGATGATGGATTGAACAGTGTTCCATGGGATGTTCAAAGCTTGGGATATTTTTTTTGCTATCTAACCCTGCTTCTCCACAACTTTATCCCTGACCTGTCTGGTGTGTTCATTGGCCTTCATGATGCTGTTCATTCACTAAGGTTCTCTAACAAACCTCTGAGGACTTCACAGAACAGCTGTATTTATACTGGGATTAAATTGCACATATGTGGACTCTATTTACTAATTAGGTGACTTCTGAAGGCAATTAGTTCCACTTTTCAGATATTTATTTGTAAAAACTTTGGAAAACTATTTATCATTTTCCTTCTACTTCACAATTATGTGCCACTTTGGTCTATCACATAAAATCCCAATAAAATACATTTACGTTTTTGGTTGTAACATGACAAAATAACAAAACATGACAAAATGTGGAAAATTTCAAGGGGTATGAATACTTTTTCAAGACACTATGTAGTAAACTATATGTAATCACAGAGCTATATAATGAAAAAGAGGAAAGGAAATATTATGCCGTCTTCATAAATATGTAGAACATCTTGAAGCAAATAAGCCAATAATAACCAATAATACATTACCCCTCTGGCTAAGACTTGTTTTTATATAATTTAGTAAGTATATGATACCAGACAGAGAACTTAATAGGATGTGTTCCCAAATTCCTAGGCAAGTTCCAGCATCTCGGTGCACTTCAGGTTTTCTTGCCATTTGAGCCTGCAGGGCTAAATTTATGAATAAATTATTCTATAGCTACATTTAGCAGCCCACCTACTCTCCCTATTAAGACATAATAACAGATATAACTCTTTGGTGCATTCTCTATGTGCTTCGTGCATTGACAGGTTTTTACTGAATATTGGGGTTGTTACTAGGGTTGCCACCTTTTCTTCAAGCCAAACCCGAACACTTTTGCAGCACAGGGCAATTTTTTATTTTTTTTGCAGTAAACACTATAGGATTATAAAAGACCTGCACATTTGGGTTCCCCAAGGAGAGTAGTAATGTAGCGCACAGAGCGCACCAGTGGGTATGGACAAATTGCTCTTGCTGACATTATCACCCCACCCTTCCGTGATGCCAGACCTGCCCCCAAACAGCCGCCAGCAACGGCAACAGATTTGTGTACGACTATCTTGGTTACTTGGGGAGCCACAGTCTGGTCTGAATAATGTGTCCGGGGTTCAGGTGGACTGAAATCCGGACACATAATTCAAAACCCGAACTGTCCGGGTGAATCCTGGACAGGTGGCAACCTTAGTTGTTACTTTAACTTTCAGTGTCACTTTCAATCTGATTGACAGATGACTGACCTTACTAATAACATGTTGACAAATAAGGATTTAAGTGGTTTCAATATTAAATATTGCCTTGGTAGGTCATGTCTAAATTGTGTTTGCAAACTTAAAGATGCCCAGGGAGATAAGATGGTGGATAGAAGATTTCATCACAGAATGTTCTGAAAAATAATTGTTCCATAAACATGCATGCTCATACATGGCAACCATGTGTGTTAATGCTTAATGCAGACACCTTCATTACTAGCGTTACCTTGAAGAAACAAGAGCTTATAACAATATGTCTATTGATATTTTCCCTGAGATCAGTTGACCTTCTGATGTTTGGAAAGGTCATGAGATATTCACAGACATACTATATTTTCCTAAACTATTATCAGGATTGATGACAAGTATGCAATCCTTATTCCATCCAGATGGTTGGAAAACTCCCCTCCCTCTTCCACAGTTTCATTACTATGAAGAATATTCACCTCCGCAAACCCCTTCAGTAGACCCCTACTACCATCCCAATTCCTTCTTTATTTCTAGGAGATAAAAAGAACCATGTCATCCCTACTTGTACAGCTGCCAGCTTCACTTATGTTTTCTCTGAACATATGTCCCTATAAGCAGGGACTTGCTAATACATTCGTAAATAACCCCCCCCCCCCTTAGTTGTTTTAAGAAGTTACATTACTAATTCCTTCACAAACACACAAAGGGAGTTATTTACGAAAGGCAAATCCTCTTTGCACTACAAGTGCAAACTACAAGTGCAAAGTGCACTTGAAATTGCACTGAAAGTTGCTGTAAATCTGAGGGGTAGATCTGAAATGAGTGGAAGCTCTGCTGATTTTATCATCCAATCATGTGCAAGCTAAAATGCTGTTTTTTATTTTCCTTGTATGTCCCCCTCGGATCTACAGCGACTGCACTTCCAAGTGCACTTTCAGTGCAATTTCAAGTGCACTTTGCACTTGTAGTGCAAAGTGGATTTGCCTTTCGTAAATAACCCCCATTGTTTTATACGCGTCTAAGTGCAGCACTATATAAATCAATGGGGCCATACACACAGCTGCATCTACAAATGAAAATGGGCACTGCCTTTAGCGTCACACAAACAAAACCAAGAGACAACTATGCCTGGGGCTGTACATATCTGCAGCCATTAAGCACGTCAATGTGTGTAAATGCGCGTAAATGCGCGTAAATGCGTGTAAATGCATACACGCATTCATGCATAGAGTCATTAGAAGAACTGTACGCGGAAAAATGTTAGGCATATATTTTATGCAGGATCTTGTGCTAGCTCTCCCATAAAGAATCTACATTCCATACAGAAAATACGCATATGGCCGTGTACATGAAGCCTTAAAGATAACTTTTTTAATGTTGGCTGGACTGTGCTGTGTCTGCAGTGAGCAGATTCCATTCACTTTCCATCTAGTGACCACAGTGTCTGTAGCATGACAAAAGCTTGAACCCTTCTCTGCTAAACAAAGTCTTCCTATTATTGTTTATTCCTTGCTATGGAGAATTCTCCTTACTTCCAGTCCTGGTGACCACGGAGCAGGAAACAATGACAAATCTCCCTAAATAGTATCAAAAGCATGACAAAAGTTGTAACCCTCCCTCTCTCTCTCTGTCAAAAAATGAAAAAAAATTTCCGTTTTGTTTCAGTTTATTAAATTATAACAGGCCCAATTTTACTGACAGGACTCCAAAAATTAGAAGAGAAGTTTGGGAAATAAAAAAAAAATATATATATATACTCAACTAGGTGGATGCACCATCGATCTGATGCTGCATCTGTCCCCCTCCGCCTCTAAGACCGAGAACTAAGTGATCAAAGACCGCTGACTGCTCAGTTCTCATTCTTCAGTGAGCAGAGAGCCAGTGATTGTCAGTCACCGGCTCTCTGCTTTGCCCCTCCAGTGCTCACTGGAGAGCTGAGCTGTGCCGGGTGGTGGAATCAACTGGGAGGCTGGGCCAGCTGCCGGTCAGGCATCTGGGTGGATACCTACATTAAAGTCAGAAACTGGACCGGCTAAGTGACGTCAGCCGACAGCAGTCTTTAACCCACTGTTGGCTGAATACGGGTCACAAGAGGGCAGAATGAAATGTACTCCTGTGACCCGCAGGAGAAGTAGGGCCAAAAGAGCTTTGGACATACTTCTCCTTAACCTGTATACGTGTTATACGTGTAGCATGACACAAAAACTTTATACAAAGTAATATATTTCCATTAACACCACTTCTCAATGTTTCTTCCAGATCTTCAACAGCAGCAAAAGAATAATAATGTGACTTTCCATTTCCTCTGATCTAAACTAACACACATTTGTTTCCAAAAATATATTATATTTGCGTAGCTATTTGTACCTTGTGCACACCCCTTTCAAAGAGTGTGGCTCACAAAGAATTTCATCACATGAAAAGAAAATTAGAATGGCGTGACTCGAGTCAGTGAGCACACAAGTTACTAAACATGAATAGATGTTTCAAACACTTTAAGGAATTATCCTAAATTTTCGTGACTCACGCATTAGATTCACACGTAAAGGGATTATACTGCTTTGTTTACCTAAATAAACCTGAAAATGACAGTCAGTTTTACCTTGAAATTCAGAACCCAAAAAAAATGAAATGGAAAACTTTTGCGAGTAACGATGTGTAGTATAAAACGTCTGTACGGTTATTACTAATTGCTTATGATGGCCATACACACTAGTCTGAGTGATCGATTCCTTTTACAATAATTCTTATCCCGATAGGAGATCTCCCAATCGGTCTACATTATATTTTAAACATAATCGATAGATACGCCACATACAGGAAAGTGAAATTCGATTGATAGTTCAAAGTTATGATAATATGTTATCCATCATATCTTAGTTTTGACCAAGCAACTTCATACCTCTGCTGATTGATGGAAATCAACCGATAATTTTCGTCCCAGCCAATCGAATCAGTTTGATCTAAGCCGAATATAAAAAAATCGGAAAGGAAGTTACGACTATTCAATTGGTTTCTGGTTTTATCGTTTTGATCAAATATCACATTCAGCAGATAATAAAATCAAAGCATGTATAGCCACCATTAGTTTACTTAGTGCCTATACCTCCTGTTCAGTTGTGTAAGATACCTTTTCCTCTACTGAGTACAGTGGTTCCTCCTTCTGGCTGTTGTGTCCTTTTTGTGTCAAGCTTTAGGTGAACCTGTACTCTGCCTATTTGGGGCAAAGTGATAGGTTTCCTGCACAGCCTGCTCTCTTTACTGTTGAGACTTACCTTCCACTCACTCCCTTTCCTCATTTACTTATAACTCTCTACACTGTCTGTGTGGGCTGCAGATTACACAGGATTTTGGACCCCCATGTGACAAAACACTTAGTGATTGGCCACTCAGTCTCCCAACGCTATATGCGAGGAATCAGGGCCAAGGCAAGGGGTGGGCGGAGGGGTCGGTTGCCATGAGCTCAATGGTTTGCTCTAGGGATGGGGGTGCCTTCCTTCTGTTCCAAGGGTGACAGCAGTAGTGACCATGGCAGTGATTTTTAACTAGTAAGTGACTGCTGGATGTAGGATCCCCTAACCTTGCACATCATGAACGGGGGAGGGGGGCGCAGTTTGGCATTTTTCCCCTGGGCGCTGGATGACCATGTCCCAGCATTGCGAGGAAGGTAATGGCATGGGCTAACAAATGAACTTATTGTTTTTTTTCTTTATTGGCAAAGTACAGGGAGCACTTTAGCTAGTGGTCTCACTTTTCTAAGACCTTGCCACTAGGGGTGAGTGAATCTTTCCTTAGTTTTGATTTACGGTGGTTTATTTTTAAAATCCCCCATTAAGAACCCCATTAAAATCTATAGGGAACAAATCCTGATACGAAATTCTTGTCATTTTCAGGCAAACTATTATCAAAAAAAGGCATGCGGAACTGGGTACAGCCATAGGGGACATTTAAAGCAGTATTAAGCCTTTAACTACAAAATAAAATGTACAGTGCATCTGAAAAAGATTCACAGTGATTCACTTTTTCCACATTTTGTTTTGTTACAGCCTTATTCCAAAATGGAATCAAAGCGGAGTTCCGGCGAAAACAATTTTTTTTTTGCATCCTAGCATTATTACTAATGAGATTTCAAAAAGACTATATAATGATCAGGATCGCTTGTTAAAATATAAAGTTCTTACTGTTATATTTTTTTCCTCCGTTTGTGGCCGTTGCCATCCTGAAAGTGGGCATGTGAAGCCCAATGGAGATTGCTTCCTGGAATAGCTTGGGAGAGGTGCATGCTGGGTAACCAGAATGCACCGCTCGATCTCGCGCATGCATGATTCAACCGCGGCCTTAGCGCCGAGCACAGTACTGCCCACAGACTCCTGGGAAATGATGTGTCATCATTTCCCAGGAGCACAGGCGAGGGAGGAAGTCACCAGGAGCTCTGTGGACCAGGAAGTGGCAGATTACAAGGACTACATAGCAACAGGGCCTTTCTGGTAAGTATATATAAAAAAAATTGCTCCAAATGATTTTTTCTAGGTTAAAAGGAGTCTTTTAATGAAATTTTTTTTATTTAGGGTGGAACTCCACTTTAACTCATTATTTTCCTCAAAATGCTACAAACAATACCCCATAATGACAGGTTTTCATGAAGGATGTCTCTGTACATTGCTGCATTCATATTTCCCTCGATCCTGACTAGTCTCCCAGTTCCTGCCGCTGAAAAATATTCCCGCAGTATGATGCTGCCACCACCATGCTTCATTGTAGGGATGGTATTGGCCAGGTGATGAGCGGTGCCTGGTTTTCTCCAGACATGACGCTTGCCATTCAGGCCAAAGAGTTCAATCTTTGTTTCATCAAACCAGAGAATTTTGTTTCTCATGGTCTGAGAGTCCTTCAGGTGCCTTTTGGCAAATTCCAGGAGGGCTGTCATGTGCCTTTTACTGAGGAGTGGCTTCCATCTGGCCACTCTACCTCACAGGCCTGATTGTTGGAGTGCTGCAGAGAGGGTTGTTCTTCTGGAAGGTTCTTCTCTCCACAGAGAAACACTGGAGCTCTGTCAGAGTGACCATTGGGTTCTTGGTCACCTCCCTGATTAAGGCCCTTCTCCCCTCGATTGCTCAGTTTGCCCGGGTGGCCCATTCTAGGAAGAGTCCTGGTGGTTCCAAGAAAATTTTCTGTACCCTTCCCCAGATCTGTGCCTCGATACAATCCTGTCTCAGAGCTCTACAGACAGAGCTCTTCCTGGCTTGGTTTGTGCTCTGACATGCACTGTTAACTTTGGAACCTTATATAGACAGGTGTGTGCCTTTCCAAATCATGTCCAATAAACTGAATTTACCATGCGTTTTTGATGCAGAAAAAAACGCACTGGACTGCATGTGGTGTGAACTGGACCTAATATTCACAAAACAGTTATTTCAATTGAAAATGCAATTTAATCCAGCAGTGACCCCTCTCCTCCCCACAGAATACTCAAGCATATGCAGCCTTAACCACTTCCCGCCCAGCCTATAGCAGATTGACGGCCAGGCGGTGGTTCAGTTATCCTGACTGGGCGTCATATGACATC
This sequence comes from Lithobates clamitans, assembly GCA_037952925.1. Taxonomy (NCBI): domain Eukaryota; kingdom Metazoa; phylum Chordata; class Amphibia; order Anura; family Ranidae; genus Lithobates; species Lithobates clamitans. Next base: position 1,154,887 of record JBBGZY010000780.1, on the reverse strand, counting down.
CAGCAGAATAACATGCCACCGCTAGGGTTGCCACATCATCCCTTTAATCTAGGACACATATGAATTGCACAGGTTCTGAGGCGGATTTAATACAGATAAGGCACCAAGTAAGTTTAATTACCACCTAATCAGCCACAGAACCTGTGTAATTAATGTGTGTCCTGGATTAAAGGGATGATGTGGCAACCCTAGCCACCGCGCGCCCGTGGTTGCGCGCATTGCGGCAATCGGTGGAGCGGTGTGTCAATCTGACACACCGCTACACCAATCTTGGTAAAGAGCCTCCTGCGGAGACTTTTTACCACGTGATCAGCCGTGTCCAATCACGGCTGATCACGATGTCAATAGGAAAAGCCATTGTTCGGCTTTTCCTCACTCGCATCTGACAGACGCAAGTAGAGGAGAGCCGATCGGTGGCTCTCCTGACAGGGGGGGGTCAATCAGCGCAGCCCCCCCCCTCGGATGCCCACACTAGACCACCAGGGAAGCTGCCAGGACCACCAGGAAAGGGGGCAACATGTGGATGGCCAGGTATGTACCCCATGGCCATCCACATGTGCAAATTATGCCAGATCTGTGCCAATCAGTGCCCACAAATGGGCACTGACTGGCACCATTATATATCAGTGATGCCCAGCAATGCCACCCATTAGTGTCATCAGTGCTACCAATCAGTGTCATCAGTGCCACCCATCAGTGTCCATGGGTGCCACCTGTCAGTGCCCATCAGTGCCCACCTATCAGTGCCACCCATAAGTACCCATCAGTGCCACCCATAAGTACCCATCAATGCCACCTACGAGTGCCCATCAGTGCTGCCTATGAGTGCCCATCAGTGCCACCTATGAGTGCCTATCAGTGCTGCATACCAGTGCCACCTATCAGTGCCCATCAGTGCTGCCTATCAGTGCCTATCATCAGTGCCCGTCAGTGCCACCTCATTAGTGCCACCTCATTGGTGCCCATCAGTGCAGCCATATCAGTGCCCATCATTGAAGAAGAAAACATACTTATTTACAAAAAATTTTAACAGAAACTAAGAAAAACTTGTTTCTTTTCAAAATTTTGGGTGATCAAATACCACCAAAAGAAATGAACGAAATGATAAAAAAAAAATTGTTTGGGTACAGTGTCATTTGTTGTTATTTGTCCTTCAAATTGCGACAGCGCTGAAAGCTGAAAATTGGCCTGGGCAGGAAGGTGTTTAAGTGCCTGGTATTGAAGTGGTTAAACAAAAAATATTAATCCCAAAAAAGATTTTTAGTTTTAATCAAACGTTGTATCCTACACAGAGTTTTTCATTTAATTAGGAGAACAATGAAAATGTTAGAAATTAAAGCAATGGCTACCTTTTAATGTGTCATAACCTTCCATTCAATAAGTTTATAGACATTTGCACAACATATCTACTGGATCTACTAACGGGATGCGTTTCCATTAGTGCTCACTAGGTGGTGGTATTGCAATGAGGCACGTAGAATATTTCATAAGCTACTATTTATGAACATTCGTTTAGCATCTAAATATTTTCATTTTTTACTATTATTTAGAAGAAACAAAAAAAAAATAATAATAATAATAGAAGCAAAAAATGAAGTTTATTCTTTTTTGATATAAGTGGGATTGTAAGCTTTTCTGATATAAATTATTAAATCTGCATGCAATTTTAGGAGTGATCTTCTAAAGGAAGAGCAAACTAAACTATAATGCATGTGTTATTTACTACAATAATTAATATTTTCAGCAGTGTATCTTATATTGTCAGCTATTATGACAAAGCCATTTTGTTCTCGCTATATAATTTAAAGTAACAGTTCAGTCTCCCTCCATGAAGCTGTGAGCCCTGCAGAATTATTTGATAGCAGTAATACTATCAGTGGAGCTGTTAAGACACATTAGACCTCCTAGGAGAAAGACACATCATAGACTTGTCATATTTGATTTTTAACAAATCACCATTTCATTCTGCTAAATGATATGCTGGTTTGCAAAATTCTACAACCTTGACATATAGAAATATAGATGTAACCTAGATAAGTTGCCATTAATGGGGTGTCTGTTGGGCATTATGAAACACTCCAGCACACCTACAACACCCTCAGAGCCTTTGATTGGGCGGGGTAGCTCTCTAGCACCCTTTTCAGATGCCAAGAAAAAGTTGCTGCACGAGCAGCTAGGATCTCTTGTTGTACCATTGGAACCATTAACCACTTGCCGACCAGCTCACGCAGATATACTGCGGCAGGTCGGCTCTCCTGCGCGAACTGACGTACCTGTCTGTGCAAGGACATAGTTGCCAACAGTCCTGATTTTCAGGGTAATTATGTACAGGGGGGTAATTATGGCTCTGCCTGGGACACTGATGTAAGGACTGAGGCTGGGAACACTGGTGTAAGGACTGACTCTGCTGGGGGCACCTGATGCAAGGGGGGACTCTGCTGGGGGCACCTGATGCAAGGAGGGACTCTGCTGGGGGCACCTGATGCAAGGAGGGACTCTGCTAGGGACACCTGATGTAAGGAGAGACTCCGTTGGGGACACGTGATGTAAGGAGAGACTCTACTGGGGACACCTGATGTAAAGAGGGACTCCGCTGGGGGCACCTGATGTAAAGAGGGACTCCACCCTTTCTCATTCTCATAAGGAGGGACTCTACTGGGGACACCTGATGTAAAGAAGGACTTTGCTGGGGACACCTGATGCAAGTACGGACTCTGCTGGGGGCACCTGATGCAAGGACGGACTCTACTGGGGGCACCTGATGCAATGACGGACTCTGCTGGGGCACCTGATGCAAGGACGGACTCTGCTGGGGGCACCTGATGCAAGGACGGACTCTGCTGGTGGCAGGCGACGTGGCAGGTAACATGCTCAGGGATCCCACTGATTCGGCATTATGGTGAGTTGAATGATTTCATTCTATATTACAATATAATAATAGAAATAATGCACTTCAATCATCCTGACACCATAACAACCATGGTGCCAGGATGATTGAAGTGGTAACACCAGGTGTTTGGAATATCTTTATCTGCTGATTGTTAATCTTTCTTGCATACACATATTTCTATTGTGTTGTAGGATCTGGGCCTGCTGTCCATCCATCCCTCTTTCTTTCCTTCCTTCTCTCTCCTTCTTTCCCTATCTCTTTCTTTCTTTTCTCCCTCCATCCCTCATTCATCTCAGACTCGGACCACACCCCCTTGAGCCACGCTCCTTTAAGCCACTCCCATTATTTTGTTTAGACCACAGCCATTTTTGCAGAATTTTCCTTCTCCTTCCACACCACGCCTTAAAATGAATGCCCCACCCCCTAATTATAATAAGACTCCGCCTACAGACAACAAAGTGTCCCTATAAATTTTTTTACAATGTTGACTACTATGTACCTAGCTTCCTTATGACACTCTTCAGTGAGGGAGACAAAAATATTCCTTCTCTAGACCAGCACTCACAAAGTAATGTTCTTCAGCAGATTACTTTAGCAATCTTCTCCAGGCCCTCAGCCTGGCACCAGCTGAGGTCCAAACTGCAATTCCTGTTTTACAATGGCTGCCACCCAGGGGGGGAACACTCCTAGCAGAGGAAAGAACAAAGGAAAGGTCTCCCATATATTTATCACCTTCCTCAGCCACCTTCTGGGTACCCCCTCCCAGGGACTGACCAAGGTCTGATAAATATCCTTAACTGAGTGATTGACCCTCCCTGCTCGGTTTTCTGGAAGCTCTTCCCATAAACAGGCAGGAGCAATCAATCACCCAGCCTGAGAAACCCTAACTAGACCAAAGACATCAGATCACCACTCCACTGACTACAAAAGAGCTAAAAACTAAATTTAACCTAACAGGAGCAGGGCGTCACTCCTATTACTGACCCCTTCACTTTGTAGTACTTACTACTGACCTCTGAACTCTGTGCTACTTAGTACTGACCCCTGTACTATACGTTACTTACTACTGACACCTGAACTCGGCTTTACTTACCATGAACCCCGGAACTCTGTTACTTATGTCTGACCCCTGTACTGTGTATTGCATACTACAGACTTCTAAATTCTGTGTTACATACTACTGACCCCAGCCTTTAAAGCCTCCTTTCATACCTGACAAAGTCCACGGTTGCACAGTCCAGTCAAGGAAAATTTGCATCTAAAATATGCATCCTTAATAATACTTTGAAAATGTACCATATGCATAATGTAACCTTGAAAAGTCTACAAGGCTCAACACCTGGTATCCTTTTTTACTGAATTGCCTTCAATTAGAGACATGCAGACAAGTGTTCTCTAGCTCTAAGTGCCAGCTTCTCTACCTCACAGAGAGAGAGAGAATAATGTATTAAACAGCACTGAACAAAGTTTAAGGTACTGAATGACTGCAATGGATTGTATAAAATTATGATTAAACATAAATGAAATGCACTTTCACATTTGGATTTCCACACGCCTGCTCAAAGTTTATCTCTAGGCAGATTTTCTTTTTAGTTTTGGAGTTCTGGATAGATTGGGGAAGAGTTAGACCCTTTGTAAAGTTTTTATAGCTGTCTGTATTCCCACTGGGGAGATTCGTCCCTCTATTTCTAAACAAATGGGGGGGAGGGATCCAACATTTTAGCGTTGTCCCAAGAACAAGAGGTGAAGGAAGATCTTACAATTCTGATACCTGTTCTAATGACAACTGTCTAAGGCTAGCAATACAGTATACAATTTTCCTATAGAGTTACCAAAAAAACATATAATATGAGGTCATACCTAAACACTTTCACTTTTTATACACTCTAGCAGGCCCTTGCACTACAGTACATAGTTGAAGATAAATCTAAAGGATCAACAAGAAAGTTGTATAATGAATGGCCAGCTTAAAGCGCAGTTCCACCCAAAAGTGGAACTTCCACTCGTTGTACTCCTCCCCCCCTCCAGTGCCATATTTGGCACCTTTTGGGGGGGGGTGGACAGGATACCTGTCTAATACAGGTATCCTGTTGCCACTTCTGGGAGCCTAAGGCCGCGGGTATTGACGTCACTGCCTGGGCTCCCTCCTCCTCCCTCCCCAGCCACCGGGCCAGTAGGAGAGAGGAGCAGAGCCTCGCGAATGCGCAGTGGGGTTCCCAGCAGGAAGCCATAAGGCTTTACTGCTGGGTTCCCTTACTCGCAATGGTGGCGGCAGCACCCGACAGCTGATGGAAACATCAGCTGTGGTGCCGACATCGCTGGACTCCAGGACAGTTAAGTGTCCGATTATTAAAAGTAAGCAGCTGCAGTATGTGCAGCTGCTGGCTTTTCATGTTTTCAGTGGTGGGCGGACCTCTGCTTTAAGAAGGGAGCTCCCCTCACTTTGGGAGATTTCTTCTAACTTTCAATTGCATCTCTGGGACAGGAAGTGAAGAGAAATATGAACAATAGTAAACAGCCAGCAAAAAAAGTAACTCTCTTGAATTTTCATTCTCTTTTAGAACTGTTCAATGTTCTCTGTTTACTTGTTGAGATGTTTTTCTTAAAGTGAGACTAAACAATATCCTTATTCTTCATAAATAACCCATACACAACCACTGCTTGATGGCCCTGTAATCCACTTTTTATAAAATGATTTCCTAATACTCCCAAACACCAAATGCTGCTAAACTCTGCAAAACTCACCTAAACTGGTTTGAAATAATGCAGCTTTGGTGAGTTTTTAACGCTGACTTTCTCCTGTCAGGAGAAACAGCACTTACAATAAACCAGTGTGCATGAAACCTATAGTTAACTTAGTAACTGGTCTCCTTGATCTACCTGTTTCCAAGCTCACAGAAATTCAGAGAAGTTCCCAACTCCGCCCATCTGAAAACATAGAGGGGCAAATTTTTGTGAGTGGCCATGTGTCTTATTAAACTCCCTTCCGCAATAAAGTTTTATCCCTATTGTGGGGTCACCAGTACGGTATTTGTAAATTGAAATCATATCCCCTCTTAAGCATCTCTTCTCCAGAGAGAATAAGTTTAGTGCTCGCAACCTTTCTTCGTAACTTATATCCTCCAGACCCTTTATTAGCTTTGTTGCCCATCTTTGTACTCGCTACATTTCCAGTACATCCTTCCTGAGGACTGGTGCCTAGAACTGGACAGTATATTCAAGGTGAGGCCGGACCAGAGTCTTGTAGAGTGGCAGAATTATCGCTTTATCCCTGAAGTTAATCCCCTTTTTAATGCATGCCAATATTCTGTTTGCTTTGTTAGCAGCAGCTTGGCATTGCATGCCATTGATGAGCCTCATCTACTAGGACCCCAGGTCCTTTTCCATCCTAGATTCCCCCAGAGGTTCATCAAGGATTGTTGGTCCTGGAACCTTTGGCATTACCCATGTGGGCCAGAAGCTCTGAGTGCGTTTAGGCCGTCGCTCCCGCAGCCGTCGGTCTAGTATGATAGGGACTTTGATGAGATTCTCTAACGACGCAGGAGCCTCGATCCTAGCTAACTCATCTTTGAGAGTCTCAGATAAGCCTTGCTGGAACTGGTATTTCAGGGCGGCATCATTCCACCTGGTATCAAATGACCACTTGCGAAACTCCACAATATAATCCTCCACCGGTCGTCTGACTTGTACTAGAGTATGAAGGGCAGACTCTGCGGTAGCAGTCCGCTGTGGATCATGATATAGGGTAGTCAGAGCTTCAAAGAAGGTGGCAACTGAATCCAGTACTAAGTTCTTTTGCTCAAGGAGGTTATGAGCCCAAGACTGTGGCTCATCTGATAAGAGTAAGATAATGAAACCCACCTTGACGGTCTCAAGCAAAAAAGTCCTTGATTGCAGGGCAAAGTAAAGTTCACAGGCATATTTGAAGGCCCTGAGTTTCCGTTGCTCACCTGAAAAGCGCTCAGGAGTGGGGACTCTGGGCTCCGGGGGGGTAATCCCACAGCAGGTGTGGTTTTAGCAGGAGAACTGGCCACTGGAGCGGAGACAGTGGAGCTAGTAGCTTGATTAGGATCCATAGGAGTCATGAAGGTAGTGAGGGAGTGAAGGCGTCCTTCCAGCTGAAAGTAACCATCTTGTAAGCTCTGGACTGCTTGTGTAAGAGCTGTCATCTGCTGACATGGGGCCTCCGGAAGCACCTCTCTCGGCCTCAGACATTTTGGCTGGTTGATACTATCATGTACCTGGTGCTAGAATCCAATGGAGAGAGGGCTTCTCTTGCGACTAAGTTCCAGACCCCCTTGAGGGTGGAAACAGGAGAGGTCAGGCTCAAAGTAGCACAGGTCGCCTGCTGGACTGTATGCAGGAGGTTCCAGAGTACAGCTGTGTGCTGGCGTAGAATCAGCAGACAGGTGGCGCCCGTGAGGTGTTGCAGGGTTCTAATAATGCTGAGACTGGAGCGTGGTCAGAAGGAAGCCTAGGTCATGAGCCGGGTGGATAGCAGAGCAGACGTGGTCGGGTGGATAGCCAGGATCGAACACAGGAAGCAAACAGGAGACAGGTCAAGGACAAGCTGGGTCTGTAACAGGAGACACAGGAACAGGAATGTCACAGAGATAACACACTGGAGGAGCCGAAGATCAACCAGCAACTAAAGCCACTAGCAGACTTCCTTATATAACCCCATGTGACCTGCTGGAAGAGATGTTGGGTCCTAAAGTTCTTCTCCTGCCATAAGTACTGGTAGAGATGCTGCGTCCTAAAGTCCTTCTCCTGCCATAAATGCTGGTAGAGATGCTGGGTCCTAGAGCCCTTTTCCTGCTGTTGGTTCCCTGACACAGCATCAATTCTTCAATCCTTTTAGGTACACTTGCATACAGTTTTTGAAGGAACTCGGCAGGTAGGTTATTCCAAACATCTTGGAGAACTAACCCACGAATGTTCTGTGGATGTACGCTGCCTCAAATCCTTCTGTCTCTTCATGTAATCCCAGACAGACTCCATGATGTTGAGATCAGGGCTTCTATGGAGGCCAAACTATCACTTCCAGGACTCCTTGTTCTGCTTTACACTGAAGATAGTTCTTAATGACATTGGTTGTATGTTTGGGGTCGTTATCCTGTTGTAGAATAAATTTGGGGCCAATCACACGCCTCCCTGATGGTATGGCATGATGGATAAGTATCTGCCTGTATTTCTCAAACCAAATGTGCTTTCTAGCACAGTGACCACCAATACTAACACAGAGAGTAAGGGCCCTTTCACACGAACGTAATCCCCTTTGATCCTCGCTGAGCAGGCAGATGACAGGTCGGTCTCTGCACACTGTGCAGAGACCGACCTGTCAGAGCGCCACGCTCCTCTATGGGGGATCGGATGAAAAAAAAGGGTTTCCATCCGTCACACTTTAGCGGATCGGAGCAGGTCAGATGTCAGCGGACATGTCACCGCTGACATCTGTCACTCCATAGATACAGGTCCGTTCAGGTCCGCCTAAAAAACTTACAGGTGGACCTGAACAGTCCGCCCGTGTGAAAAGGGCCTAAAGGAAAATAACAAAGTTACAGGCAGCAATATTTACCTGGTAGTTATAAATCTTCCACACACTATCTTAAATAAAAAATAATAATAATAATAATAATATGGTGATCTTCAGCCATCACCTGGCCTGCACTGGGTATCCTTTTCTGTAAAAATCCTGTTCAGGAATATAAACTAGACATTGAAATCTCCCCACATGTTTAAAAGCAACAAATTATTCTGATCGTTTAGTATTTCTGCTAACTTGCATATTAAAGTCCGGACAGCCGCACACCAGGAGAATATAATCCAACCAAATTTCTTTATTGTAAAATCAGGAACAAATCATGTACAAAGCACCATGGATAGAATGTACAGATAATCAGCTAACGCGTTTCACGCTCTGCGGAATGCTTACTCAAACATGATTTGTTCCTGATTTTACAATAAAGAAATTTCGTTGGATTATATTCTCCTGGTGTGCGGCTGTCCGGACTTTTTTCTTCTCTCACAACATGGATTAGCATTAGCCAGCACCTGGGGCTTTTCAACTCTGGAGAGCAACATTCAGTTTATACCTGGTTTGGATACAACCTGGTGCGGGGAATACGCTTGTGCTAACTTGCATATTAGTTGCCCTTTCAGCTTTGAAAACTGAAATACATTTTATGACAGCTGCCAATGTTATGGTCTTCTTTCTAGCCAGCAGAACCATGCAGTATTTTCCATGGTCCCTAATGGAAATAACACCTTTCTGCAAGCTGCAGCTCAAGGACCAGGTCACACGCTGATCTAAGGTAAGTACAGGGGGTAAAGTTAGCATTGAGAGGGGGCAGTGTCAGTTAAGATTAGGTTATCTGAAAGTACAGTTACCATTTAAACAACAGCCACTAAATTCCTTTGCTAGTTTTAACTTAGAATGTTTTTCTTTGAGGTGCATTCAAATGTTCATTTGAGGTAGATTAAATAACTTTTTTTAAAACACCTCTAGGAAGAAAAGCTCCAAACTCCAGAGCTTCCTGAATTCTGATTGCGACTCTTCTCCAACACTCAAGTATATATTTAAAATTGACCTGGTCCAATCTAACTTCCAGCCTTGCAGTTGGCTGCAAAGCACCAGAGGCCTGCCAATCTTAGTATCAGACTTATTTTTGTTGTCTACTGCTTGGCATGAAAAGTATTGGCAAAACTAAACACTTCCTAGAAAGCAGCGTCACCAGATTACTTCACCATTTTATACTACTATTGGCTGACTGACATGCTGCAGCTGTGTAGCTGTATTCTTCACTAACGTATACATTGCCCAATGAACTAATACAGGCTTGACTTTGGTGAATTAAAAAAGATATATAGGACATTCTACACTTTTACATTCCTTCACAATTCATGAAATAAATATTCAGTTTGGCTAAAGTCGATCTAGGTTGCCAGGCCAGTTGGTTGATTTTGGCTTACAATGCAAGTGCCTGCACTGTGAGCTCATTGTGGATGGGAAGGTACAGTATTTAGATGAACTTATAGAAGGTAGGATGTTTAGGGTGATCTCACCGGTGTGTCAATATTTACATGTATCCCAAAAAAAGCTGTCAGGAGCAGGAGCTGCACACTTACAGATTACTGACCTCTTAAAAGTGCTGTTCCCCTCCAAATGCAATGAAGCCATTAAACAGAGCAGGGTGAGCAGGGTGAGTGGATCCCAAGAGCATATACAATACTTTGCATGTCTTTCGGCAGGCACATTTATTCCATGTTGAACATCATTGGCTTTTTTGGTAACAGTACCCCATATCTCTGGTTCCAGTGTAGCTGTGCAAATAACCATGGATCTTACATTTATTGCTCTCTACGTCCCTGGCTATATTGGTGATTGTACCCATATCTCAGTGGTAATATACTAATACCCCTGACTGTAGCTACTGTTTATGGGTAATTGTGCTACTGTCCCTGGCTATAGTGGTATCTCTGTCCATATTCCTGGCTCTATTGATAACTCTGCCCCTATCACTGGCTCTAATAATAGCTCTGCCCGTATCACTGGTTCTAATAATAACTCTTCCTATATCCCTGTCTCTAATGGTAACTCTGCCCATATCTGTGGCTCTAGTTGTCATTTTCCTCATATCCCTGGCTCCAGTGGTAACTCTGCCCATAAACCTGTCTCTAGTGGTAATCCTGCCTATATCCTTGCCTCTAATGGTAACTCTGCCCATATCTGTGGCTCTAGTTGTAAGTCCACCCATATCCCTGGTTCCAGTGGTAACCCTGCCCATAAACCTGCCTCTAGTGGTAATTCTGCCCATATCCCTGTCTCTAATGGTAACTCTGCCCATATTTCTGGCTTTAGTGTACCCCTCAGTGGACCTAAATCAAATCTGGGCTTAGTGCTTACACTTACCGTTCCCTGCTCCTGCACTAAAGAAAGTCAAGTGTGCTCTAGGCAGACACAGTAAAGTCAATGAAATGAGAAAGACACAATAACAAAAGCCCTGATCATAATGAATCACAAGACATGTCATGAAACTATAACCTCACATGTGACCATGAGACTTAACAGCCACGTATGAAAAATGAACAATGGTCTCACCTCAAGTGTACTGCAGTTAGGCTTAAGTCAGTGGAATTTGGGAGAAATGCCAAGGTGGGTTTAATGGTATTCGGCATTCATGGGCACCCTTCTGGACCATTTTTAGTGACAGATCTGACAGTATATGACCAGCCCAGGTATTGTACACTGTACTGATTAAGGTTAGAGAAAAAACTTTTCTACTTCATAAAAACCTTTGTTGGGCTAAGTTAGAGTGGAACTCAAGCTCAGACCTTTCTTTTTAGTTTATGAGATGAAACAATTAGAACCTCTATTATGTTTTTGTTGCACCCCCTTGAACACCCAGAGTCAATGAGAACTGACATTCACCTAAGAGCTAGATCCATGGCTAGTGTTGGGGGTTCTGTAAAGAATTGGGCATCAGTCTCTTTAGATGAAATAAATAAATAATAGCGCAGTGCTCAATGCTATGTGTATATATGGAAAATGAAATACATAGTAGAACAAACAATGAAATAAACAAAATGGCAATTAAGCCAGTGAGAAATGTCAAAACATGAAGTCCATCACCCAAAAATGGATGAAATAAATAATAAAAAAAACATGCTATAGTCAATAACACTCAACTCATAGATGCATGATCATTCAAAATTGTCCACCATGTAAAAGGAGTCCCTGAGGTAGAAGAAAAGACACCCGTATGAGGGCACAGTAGAATTAAAACTTCCCCTTGAGTTGTGCGGTCCACCACCATATAATGTCTCTAATTTACAAGACGACCTCAATGCACTGTCTAATTGGGCGACTATGTGGCAGATGAGGTTTAATGTTGATAAATGTAAAGTTATGCACTTGGGGGCTAAGAATATGCATGCATCATACATACTAGGGGGATTACAACTGGGGGAATCCGTGGTGGAGAAGGATCTGGGGGTTTTGGTAGATCATACGCTCAATAATAGCATGCAATGCCAAGCTGCGGTTTCCAAAGCGAGCAAAGTCCTTTCTTGTATTAACCAGTTGCCGACCGCCGCACGACGATGTACGTCGACAGAGCGGCACAGGCAGGCAAAAGGGCTTACCTGTACGTCCTTGCCTGCCCGCGGGTGGGGGGTCCGATCGGACCCCCCCCGGTGCCTGCGGCGGTCGGCAAATCTCCCCCGGCGATCGGTGGTGAGGGGGAGGCCATCCATTCGTGGCCCCCCCTCGCGATCGCTCCCAGCCAATGGGATCATTTCCCTGCCTCTGTATTGTACACAGAGGCAGAGGAAATGATGTTATCTCTCCTCGGCTTGGTATTTTCCGTTCCGGGCCGAGGAGAAAAGACTGTAATGTGAGTGCACAAACACTACACACACAGTAGAACATGCCATGCACACATTACACCCCGATCGCCCCCCGATCCCCCCCCAATCACCCCCCCCTGTCACAAACTGACACCAAGCAGGTTTTTTTTTTTTTTCTGATTACTGTATTGGTGTCAGTTTGTGACAGTTTGTGACAGTTACAGTGTTAGGGAAGTGAGTGTTAGGCCCCCTTTAGGTCTAGGATACCCCCTAACCCCCCCAATAAAGTTTTAACCCCTTGATCACCCCCCGTCACCAGTGTCGCTAAGCAATCATTTTTCTGATCGCTGTATTAGTGTCGCTGGTGACGCTAGTTAGGGACGTAAATATTTAGGTTCGCCGTCAGCGTTTTATAGCGACAGGGACCCCCATATACTATCTAATAAATGTTTTAACCCCTTGATTGCCCCCTAGTTAACCCTTTCACCACTGATCACCGTATAACTGTTACGGGTGACGCTGGTTAGTTCGTTTATCTTTTATAGTGTCAGGGCACCCGCCGTTTATTACCGAATAAAGGTTTAGCCCCCTGATCGCCCGGTGGTGATATGCGTCGCCCCAGGCAGCGTCAGATTAGCGCCAGTACCGATAACACCCAGGCACGCAGCATACGCCTCCCTTATTGGTATAGTATCTGAACGGATCAATATCTGATCCGTTCAGATCTATACTAGCGTCCCCAGCAGTTTAGGGTTCCCAAAAACGCAGTGTTAGCGGGATCAGCCCAGATACCTGCGTTTTGCCCCTCCGCCCGGCCCAGCCCAGCCCACCCAAGTGCAGTATCGATCGATCACTGTCACTTACAAAACACTAAACGCATAACTGCAGCGTTCGCAGAGTCAGGCCTGATCCCTGCGATCGCTAACAGTTTTTTTGGTAGCGTTTTGGTGAACTGGCAAGCACCAGCCCCAGGCAGCGTCAGGTTAGTGCCAGTAGCGCTAACACGCACGCACCGTACACCTCCCTTAGTGGTATAGTATCTGAACGGATCAATATCTGATCAGATCTATACTGGCGTCCCCAGCAGTTTAGGGTTCCCAAAAACGCAGTGTTAGCGGGATCAGCCCAGATACCTGCTAGCACCTGCGTTTTGCCCCTCCGCCCAGGCGAGCCCAACCCACCCAAGTGCAGTATCGATCGATCACTGTCACTTACAAAACACTAAACGCATAACTGCAGCGTTCGCAGAGTCAGGCCTGATCCCTGCGATCGCTAACAGTTTTTTTGGTAGCGTTTTAGTGAACTGGCAAGCACCAGCCCCAGGCAGCGTCAGGTTAGTGCCAGTACCGCTAACACCCACGCACACACCGTACACCTCCCTTAGTGGTATAGTATCTGAACGGATCAATATCTGATCCGATCAGATCTATACTGGCGTCCCCAGCAGTTTAGGGTTCCCAAAAACGCAGTGTTAGCGGGATCAGCCCAGATACCTGCTAGCACTTGCGTTTTGCCCCTCCGCCCGGCCCAGCCCAGCCCACCCAAGTGCAGTATCGATCGATCACTGTCACTTACAAAACACTAAACGCATAACTGCAGGGTTCGCAGAGTCAGGCCTGATCCCTGCGATCGCTAACAGTTTTTTTGGTAGCGTTTTGGTGAACTGGCAAGCGCCAGCGGCCTAGTACACCCCGGTCGTAGTCAAACCAGCACTGCAGTAACACTTGGTGACGTGGCGAGTCCCATAAGTGCAGTTCAAGCTGGTGAGGTGGCAAGCACAAGTAGTGTCCCGCTGCCACCAAAAAGACAAACACAGGCCCGTCATGCCCATAGTGCCCTTCCTGCTGCATTCGCCAATCCTAATTGGGAACCCACCGTTTCTGCAGCGCCCGTACTTCCCCCATTCACATCCCCAACCAAATGCAGTCGGCTGCATGAGAGGCATTTTTATGTCCTCCCGAGTACCCCTACCCAACAAACCCCCACAAAAAAGATGTCGTGTCTGCAGCAAGCGCGGATATAGGCGTGACACCCGCTATTATTGTCCCTCCTGTCCTGACAATCCTGGTCTTTGCATTGGTGAATGTTTTGAACGCTACCATTCACTAGTTGAGTATTAGCGTAGGGTACAGCATTGCACAGACTAGGGCACACTTTCACAGGGTCTCCCAAGATGCCATCGCATTTTGAGAGACCCGAACCTGGAACCGGTTACAGTTATAAAAGTTACAGTTACAAAAAAAGTGTAAAAAAAAAAAAAAAACACAAACAAAAATATAAAATAAAAAATAATAGTTGTCGTTTTATTGTTCTCTCTCTCTCTATTCTCTCTATTGTTCTGCTCTTTTTTACTGTATTCTATTCTGCAATCTTTTATTGTTATTATGTTTTATCATGTTTGCTTTTCAGGTATGCAATTTTTTATACTTTACCGTTTACTGTGCTTTATTGTTAACCATTCTTTTGTCTTTAGGTACACCATTCACGACTTTGAGTGGTTATACCAGAATGATGCTTGCAGGTTTAGGTATCATCTTGGTATCATTCTTTTCAGCCAGCAGTCGGCTTTCATGTAAAGGCAATCCTAGCGGCTAATTAGCCTCTAGACTGCTTTTACAAGCAGTGGGAGAGAATGCCCCCCCCCCCCCACCGTCTTCGGTGTTTTTCTCTGGCTCTCATCAGAGACCAGAGTGGCTCCAAACATCTCTATGGCCTAAGAAACCGGAAGCTACGAGCATTTTATGACTTAGATTTCGCCGGATGTAAATAGCACCATTGGGAAATTGGGGAAGCATTTTATCACACCGATCTTGGTGTGGTCAGATGCTTTGAGGGCAGAGGAGAAATCTAGGGTCTAATAGACCCCAATTGTTTCAAAAAAGAGTACCTGTCACTACCTATTGCTATCATAGGGGATATTTACATTCCCTGAGATAACAATAAAAATGATAAAAAAAAAAAAAAATGAAAGGAACGGTTTAAAAATAAGATAAAAAAGCAAAAAAATAATAAAGAAAAAAAAAAAAAGCACCCCTGTCCCCCCTAAGGTGAACGCAAGCGTCGGTCTGGCGTCAAATGTAAACAGCAATTGCACCATGCATGTGAGGTATCACCGCGACGGTCAGATCGAGGGCAGTAATTTTAGCAGTAGACCTCCTCTGTAAATCTAAAGTGGTAACCTGTAAAGTCTTTTAAAGGCTTTTAAAGGCTTTTAAAAATGTATTTATTTTGTTGCCACTGCAATTGTAAAGCATGTCATGTTTGGTATCCATGTACTCGTCCTAAGATCATCTTTTTTATTTCATTAAACATTTGGGCAATATAGTGTGTTTTAGTGCATTAAAATGTAAAAAAGTGTGTTTTTTCCCCAAAAAATGCTTTGAAAAATCGCTGCGCAAATACTGTGTGAAAAAAAAATGACCACCCACCATTTTAATCTGTAGGGCATTTGCTTTAAAAAATATATATAATGTTTGGGGGTTCAAAGTAATTTTCTTGCAAAAAAAAATAATTTTTTCATGTAATCAAAAAGTGTCAGAAAGGGCTTTGTCTTCAAGTGGTTAGAAGAGTGGGTGATGTGTGACATAAGCTTCTAAATGCTGTGCATAAAATGCCAGGACAGTTCAAAACCCCCCCAAATGACCCCATTTTGGAAAGTAGACACCCCAAGCTATTTGCTGAGAGGCATGTCGAGTCCATGGAATATTTTATATTGCGACACAAGTTGCGGGAAAGAGACAATTTTTTTTTTTGCACAAAGTTGTCACTAAATGATATATTGCTCAAACATGCCATGGGAATATGTGAAATTACACCCCTCTCCTGAGTACGGGGATACCACATGTGTGAGACTTTTTGGGAGCCTAGCCGCGTACGGGACTCCGAAAACCAAGCACCGCCTTCAGGCTTTCTAAGGGCGTAAATTTTTGATTTCACTCTTCACTGCCTATCACAGTCTCGGAGGCCATGGAATTCCCAGGTGGCACAAAACCCCCCATTTTGGAAAGTAGACACCCAAAGCTATTTGCTGAGAGGTATAGTGAGTATTTTGCAGACCTCACTTTTTGTCACAAAGTTTTGAAAATTAAAAAAAGAAAAAAAAAAATTTTTTTTTTTTGTCTTTCTTCATTTTCAAAAACAAATGAGAGCTGCAAAATACTCACCATGCCTCTCAGCAAATAGCTTGGGGTGTCTACTTTCCAAAATGGGGTCATTTGGGGGGGTTTGTGCCACCTGGGCATTCCATGACCTCCGAAACTGTGATAGGCAGTGAAGAGTGAAATCAAAAATGTACACCCTTAGAAATCCTGAAGGCGGTGATTGGTTTTCGGGGCCCCATACGCGGCTAGGCTCCTAAAAAGTCCCACACATGTGGTATCCCCATACTCAAGAGAAGCAGCAGAATGTATTTTGGGGTGCAATTCCACATATGCCCATGGCCTGTGTGAGCAATATATCATTTAGTGACAACTTTGTGCAAAAAAAAAAAAAAAAATTGTCACTTTCCCGCAACTTGTGTCAAAATATAAAATATTTCATGGACTCAACATGCCTCTCAGCAAATAGCTTGGGGTGTCTACTTTCCAAAATGGGGTCATTTGGGGGGTTTGTGCCATCTGGGCATTTTATGGCCTTCAAAACTGTGATAGGTAGTGAGGAGTAAAATCAAAAATGTACGCCCTTAGAAATCCTGAAGGCAGTGATTGGTTTTCGGGGCCCCGTACGCGGCTAGGCTCCCAAAAAGTCCCACACATGTGGTATCCCCATACTCAGGAGAAGCAGCTAAATGTATTTTGGGGTGCAATTCCACATATGCCCATGGCCTGTGTGAGTAATATATCATTTAGTGACAACTTTTTGTAATTTTTTTTTTTTTGTCATTATTCAATCACTTGGGACAAAAAAAATGAATATTCAATGGGCTCAAGATGCCTCTCAGCAATTTCCTTGGGGTGTCTACTTTCCAAAATGGGGTCATTTGTGGGGGTTTTGTACTGCCCTGTCATTTTAGCACCTCAAGAAACTACATAAACAGTCATAAATTATAGGCTGTGTAAATTCCAGAAAATGTACCCTAGTTTGTAGGCGCTATAACTTTTGCGCAAACCAATAAATATACACTTATTGACATTTTTTTTACCAAAGACATGTGGCCGAATACATTTTGGCCTAAATGTATGACTAAAATTGAGTTTATTGGATTTTTTTTAGAACAAAAAGTAGAAAATATCATTTTTTTTCAAAATTTTCGGTCTTTTTCCGTGTATAGCGCAAAAAAATAAAAACGGCAGAGGTGATCAAATACCATCAAAAGAAAGCTCTATTTGTGGGAAGAAAAGGACGCAAATTTCGTTTGGGTACAGCATTGCATGACCGCGCAATTAGCAGTTAAAGCGACGCAGTGCCAAATTGTAAAAAGTGCTCTGGTCAGGAAGGGGGTAAATCCTTCCGGGGCTGAAGTGGTTAAGAGAGGAAATCAATGCTTGTGGGCTTCACATGCCCACAAGCAAGATGGAAACAGCCAGCATCACATTTTTTAAGTTATTCTTCAGTACGAAAACAGACAGAGGCGGAAATATTACACCCAAACTATGAGTATTATTTTGGGGTTAGCAAAGTGTCTCAATGACCTAAAAAAAAAAGTAAAGTAGAAGCCTACGGTCACACTGGGTATGATTTAAAGTAATGCAATTTAAAGCCTGACTTTAACCACTACTTCAGCACTACTTTAGTGAGATTTATAACAATTTGATAAGTATTTAACATCTTTCAGACTCAAGAAGGAGAGGCGCCTCTAAGTGTAGCACTATGATTACATTTAATGAAGGTACAATGCTTAACAACTTACTTGGTTGATGATTAAAACAGGAACATCTAAGTACGCAAGCATCCGGGGTAAACTGTCCACATACAGACCATCCTCCGCACAGTCTGCAATCGTGACCGGTAGAGCGATCTGAAACCAAGGCTTGAAGCGCTCGTGGAGCGCAGCGTGGAAGGGATAACGTTGGTGACGGTGCAGAGGGCGGTCTATGCCTGCATACTTAGATGGGTCTTTTTTAATCATCAACCATGTGAGTTGCTAAATCTTGTACCTTCATTAAATGTAACCATATTATTACACTTAGAGGTGCCTCTGTTCTCTTTTATACTCTATAGCTCCTGCTGGATTCTGCTTTATGCATTCCCTATTGACATTTTTTTCTTTTTTGTGGAACGAATCATCTGAGTTTCCATTATTTGTTATGGTGAAATTAGCTTTGATATAGAGTCCTTTGGATTACAAGCAGGTTTCCGGAACGAATTATGCTTGTGTAGCAATAACTCACGGTGGAGCTGCTGATTTATGATCGGGCCTGTTCTCTGTTATATATATATACCTGGGTGCTTGTGACTCCACCTGCAGGAGAAAAACAACACTGCACACAAACTTCTGTGATAACCAAAATAACTTCTTTTTACTTAAATGGTATGTATATATTAAAGTTCTTACAGCGACTACACTATCACACCAACGTAGTGTGACACTACAGTAAATATTTACAACAGTCTTTGTACACATACACAAATATACATAGATATAGCCACACACACAGAACCTTCCTGAAAAGTCCCCTTATTTGTGCGTCTCCAGGTGGGACCAGTGTTCAAAGTGAAATTGTCTTAGCTCTGGACCCACCTCCAGCACACTGTAGCAAGCGCAAAGGCACAGGAATGCGAATATCCCACAATATAGATACCAGGGAGCTCCCCCTGCTTTAAACAATAAAGTCAATATCCTTTATGACTAGATGCAGGGCCCTGCAATAGAAGCAATAGTCCTGACGTCTTCAATCTTCGGCTAGCTATAAATTAGTATTTGTAATCCACAAGAGAGTTCTTCTGGAGTGTTGCGCAGTGCAAGGTTAAAAAAAGTAATTATAATCAAGCAAATTGATTGAGTGTTCTTACTTGAAGGAGACAGACATCTAGTATCAATCCCTGGATATTGAAGTCTGTGTAAATGTAATGCTTTCCAACTAAATTGTTCCGTGGGACTATCAGTCCTAGTAACACTCTGTAACAGCTATAAATGTGTGTAATGTTGAACAAACTTCTGGGCGTTAACCCTCTCACCACACCGGACCCGGACAGATGGATGTCTCCGTTACTGTCACCCCCACAAAATTGTCATTGTATAGCTTATTTCTCTCACATTGCATGTGTATACCACAAATGACACCCCAAAATACATTCTGCTACTCCTCCTGAGTATTACGATACCACATGCTTGTGACTTTTTCACTGCCTGGCCACATACAGAGGCCCAACATGCCTGGAGCACCATTAGGTGTTCTAGGAGCATAAATTACACATCACATTTCTCAACCACCTATTACACTTTTGAAGACCCTGGAGCACCAGGACAATGGAAACACCCACAAAATGACCCCATTTTGGAAAGCTAACACCCCAACATATAATCTATGAGGCATAATGAGTCTTTTGAATGGTTTATTTTTTTCCAGAAGTTTTTGGAAAATGTGGAAAAAAATGAAAACGCATTTTTTTTTACACAAAGCTGTCCGTTTATAAGATATTTCCAACACATAGCATTTAGATAGCAAAAATGACACCCCAAAATACATTCTGCTACTCCTCCTGAGTATTACGATACCACATGTGTGGGACCTTTTCACTGCCTGGCCACATACAGAGGCCCAACATGCATGGAGCACCATCAGGTGTTCTAGGAGCATAAATTACACATCACATTTCTCAACCACCTATTACACTTTTGAAGGCCCTGGAGCACCAGGACAACGGAAACAGCCACAAAATGACCTCATTTTGGAAAGCTAACACCCCAACGTATAATCTATGAGGCATAATGAGTCTTTTGAATGGTTTATTTTTTTCCAGAAGTTTTTGGAAAATGTGGGAAAAAATGAAAACGCATTTTTTTTTACACAAAGCTGTCCGTTTATAAGATATTTCCAACACATAGCATTTAGATTGCAAAAATGACACCCCAAAATACATTCTGCTACTCCTCCTAAATATGACGATACCACATGTGTGAGACTTCTACACAGCCTGGCCACATACAGAGATCCAACATGCAAGGAAGACCGTCAGGTGTTCCAGGGACACATAGCATGCACTTACCAAGAATTACACCCCAAAAATACATTATGCTGAGCAAAGCGTTAACAAAAGATTACCTGTGGTTGTAGTAGCGCAGTTGTACACAGGAGGATAGCACTGGTCCAGGCAGCAGGCAGGGACTTGGTCAGCAGCGGTAACACAATTGTCCAGGCAGCAGGCAGGGTTACTGTCAGTGCAGGCAGAGATATTGTCCGCAGTGCCAAAAATATTGGTCCTGGTAGTAGGCAGGTCCATGTGGTGTTGTCAGTGCGACAGGCAGAGGTACGATGGCAGTAAGTCCTGCAGGCAGAAGTATTGCCTCGTTTAGGACAGAATGGGGACAGGGGTAGAGGCTTCTCCCATCCAAATCTCTTTGAAGCCTCCGAGTCTCCAGACTCTAATCTAGGATTGAGAAAACAAAAAAAAATGTTTTCTTCATCCAGAAAAACAATTCTGGAGCCCCTCATATATGTGAGACCCCTGTGTTGAATCCCACTAGTCCAGTATCAGGGTACAAGATCAGTCCAAGAGGCAGGCAAATATCATGGTCAAACAGTCCAAGGTCAGTTCCAGATCAGGCAGATGTATGTACAGAATCGTTAGGCAGAAACATGGTCGAATAACAGTCCAGGGTCAGCTCCAGATCAGGCAGAGGTATGTACAGAATCGTTAGGCAGAAGCGTGGTCAAATAGCAAGCCAGGGTCAGTTACAGAGGAGGCAGTGGCATAAGGGGTGTGAGGGTAAATTGCAAGAACGGAGGCTTACGTTTACCATACTTCACTAATAGTTTAGTGAAGTATGGTAACGACGAAAACATTCACCTACGCAGAGGGCTGGTTCAGAAGGACATTGTGCACAATAATAAGATGTGTCTCTTCTGAATCCTGCTCTGGTACACACCTTACATTTTTTTTTGCCGTCGTTGGCCTGTTGGTTTGGGAGGGATTTTATCGGGAAAGTGGCATTCGGAGAGTCGACTTAGAACATCTGATTGGATATTTTCTGGTGGGCCGTTCGGGAATGTAAGGGCAGTGAAAACTTCCTCCTGGTAGCCAAGGAAGCGTTTGGGGTTTTGGGTGGAGTTACGATAAATGACATATGAATTGTAGATGGCCAAATGAAAAAAATTAATTGCGACTTTCTTATACCAATGGTATGTAGCAAGGTACGGTTCCAGCATCTGGTCATTCAAGCCGACTTCCCCCATAAACAAATTATAATCATAGATGCATTTAGTCTTCTGTATGGGGCCATTTCTTCTGGGGATTTCCATGAAGGTATCATCGTGGATTGAAGACAACATGTACACATCTCTTTTGTCTCTCCACTTCACTGCCAAAACCTCGTTGTTTCGTAGACTTGCTGTTTCTCCTTTTCTCAAT
Source organism: Lithobates clamitans (assembly GCA_037952925.1). Taxonomy (NCBI): domain Eukaryota; kingdom Metazoa; phylum Chordata; class Amphibia; order Anura; family Ranidae; genus Lithobates; species Lithobates clamitans. The sequence continues at coordinate 1,133,139 of JBBGZY010000780.1, read as the reverse complement.
TTCTTATTGACCAGACCTTGAGGAAAGCCCTTCCAGTTCTTTTTTACGGTACCACATGCAGGCGTCTTCTTCCGATGAAGGTTGTGGAACAGGGGCAGAGATGTGTAGAAGTTGTCTACATACAGGTGGTAGCCTTTCTCCAGTAGGGGGTATGTGAGGTCCCAAACAATTTCCCGCTTGATCCCAAGTAGTCTGGGCAATTAGGGGGTTGCAGCTGGGTGTCCTTCCCTTCGTACACTTTGAAGGCATACAAGTAACCTGTGACTCGGTCACATAATTTGTATACCTTCACCCCATAGCGGGCCCTTTTACTGGGAATATATTGTTTTATTTTAAGCCTGCCACTAAACTTAGCAAGGGACTTATCCACACATATGTTTTGGTCCGGGGTAAACAGCAGGGGGAATAGTGCAGAAAAATCATTTAAAAGTGGCCGAATCTTGAAAAGTCTGTCATAGTTTGGGTCATTTCGGGGAGGGCACTGGGTATTGTCGTTGAAATGAAGAAACCTCAATATCATGAGGTATCTGTTTCTGGGCATTACCTTGGAGAATACTGGCATGTGGTGGAGGGGGTGGGTTGACCAATAGGACAGCAAAGTGTTTTTTTTGTGAGTCCCATATTAAATGTGAGCCCTAAAAAAACCTTCAACTCCTCCACCGTTAGGTCTCTCCACTCATAGGGACGGGCATAGTAGGACGTTGGATTATTCAAAATGAATTGCTGTGCATAAAGGTTGCACTGGGCCACAATATTTGACAGCATGTCCTGGGTAAAAATTAAATTAAAAAAATCTATTGGGGAAAAATTCTCCGTGTTCACCTGGACTTCTGGCTGGGCAGTGAAAGGGGGAATGTTGGCTTCTCCTGAATTAGGAGGAAGCCACAAGGGGTTCTGCAGGGCATAGGGAAGGCTGGCATGGGTCCTTGGCCTTTCTTGCTGAGGCACTGCGGTGCTGGTGGATGGCACTGCGGTGCTGGTGGATGGGACTGCCGTGCTGGTGGATGGCACTGCGGTGCTGGTAGATGCCACTGCCTCCCCACCAGAACGCCTACGTTTGGAGGGCCAAATATCTTCCTCCTCTGAGTCACTCAGTGTTCCACTACTGAGGACTGGCTAATAATTTATGTCCGACAGGTGGGCACTGATGAGGTGGAACAAATGTGCACTGAGATGGCACAGATGTGCACTGATGAGGTAGCACAGATGTGAACTGATGAGGTGGCACAGCTGGGCACTGATGGGACAGCACAGATGAGGCGGCACAGATGGAGCAGCACAAATGGGCACTGATGAGGTGGCACAGATGGGCACTGATAAGGCGGCACAGATGTGCACTGATTGCACAGATGGGCACTGAGGCAGCACAGATAGGCACTGATTGGCACAGGTGGGCACTGATGAGGTGGCACAGGTGGGTACTGATAAGGTGGCACAGGTGGGCACTGATTGTGCAGATGTGCAGCTGGACACTGATCACCGCTGGGCAGACAGGTGGGCACCGATTGGCACAGGTGGGCACCGATTGGCACTGTACTGATGGTGCACTGTACTGATGGGGCACTGTATGGATGGGCACTGTACTGATGGGCACTGTGGGCACTGTAGGCACTGTATAAGTGTTTTCGTAACTCACAGATCGCTGACAGAAGCTCTCTCTCCTCACACGCTGTCTCTGTGTGAGGAGAGAGAGCCGGCAATGAGAGATGATCTCAAATGTTTACATTTGAGATCATCGCTCATTGGCCATGGTGATCGTGCTGCAAATGGCCGCTGTGATTGGCCATTTACAGTGATCTGTGATTGGCTGTGTCCAAGGGACATGGCCAACACAGAATTTCCCCGTTGCGCGCTCGTGAGCGCACACGGGGAGCGAGGAAAGGGGGGGCCGTCATATGACGGCCTCCCGAGAATTGACATCCGCGCTGAAGCTGTCATTCGGCTACGGCCGGATGTCAGGTGATTAATTGTCCAACCGTCTCATATATTTTGACAGTTTCTCCCCTGCTTCTTGATAGGTGTGTTCCAGTTGATAAATCAGGTCAGAAACCTTTTCAGTATGTCCGAACACATCTTGCAGGATATCTAAGTAGTCTTGGGCTACACAATTCTGTTTGCTGAGCTTCAAATTTCGGATAGCCTTGGAAAAAGGCCCTTTCAAACTCTCAGTAATCCGCTGTTTTTTGTGCGTTTCAGGGATGTCCTACTCATCCAAAGCTTGCGTTGCCTGTTCCAACCACTCTTCAAAGGTGTCTTCCTCTTTGGGTACAGGACATCGGCCCCACGCGTGCGACGTGACGTCATGGACATTGCGAGATTTCGGCGAGAATGACGAGACTTCGGAGCTTTTGCTCTTCCGGAACGCCGGGGAGACCACACTCGGCTGCCACAATGGCGGCCATGCCGCACTCCATGCGATTATCGGCGGATTGTACACACCTGGGATGGACTGTGACAAGGTATACACACCCCCAAATAATTACAGATATAAAAACGGTATTTGCAACATACTCTTAGTCTCCTCCTGCTTGGTGGACTGCAAACACTCTCTGTTGCCTGCTGTTACTCTCGGCTATTACTCAGTAAGTACACCCCTTTAGCAATGTGCTTTTGCAAAATCTTTTTGCCCCACACAATTAGGGCTTATTGACCCTTATTTTTTGACTATTAATGATATGGTTTTTCATATTCCTTATAACTTTATATTTTCTCGCTTGTTCTTAGACTGGTTGACTCAGGATTGGATACTAACCCACTGAGTCCTATACAGCTTGTGACCAATTCCGGGTTGGCTAACAAGTAACAGTCTAGTCACATGGGGCAATATGATGCAATCACATGTCCTATCTAGCACCTTTTGAGGTAAATTTTTGTATTCACACCACCCACCACCCCCCCCCCCCCTTCACCCACCTGTTACTGTTCACTCACACACGTTTGCACCATTTTATTTGTTTACCACACACCCATACCGCACGATTTATCTCACTTTTCACCCCTTCCACTTTTCCTCATTCTCCCACACTCTCTCACTCCCTCACTACCATTTTTACTTGAGCACAGATAGAGTATTTACCAATACCCTTACAGTATTTACCAATACCCTTACAGTTATGAATTATTTATGTTATTAGCCTTTAAAATATACTATACAAATATGATCTTGAATTTTTTCGGTTTGAGCCGTATGCATTATATCTATAAATATAGGTGACTTCAGTCCCCTAGTGGCTATTTTGTCCACAGAATAAACCTGACTACCTTATTATGGGCGTTCACTTAGTTTGTCTTGTAAATTCTCATCGCAGGTTTGTTTTGTGCTTTCCGGCCAGGCGTCTGACCCGGCGAGCGGTGCCCAAGGGTGTGACCTCTCGTAAGTCACGTTGCTTCTCACTGCCCTGGTCTGGGCTACGGTGGCGGTAGAGGTGTCTGGAATCCTCCCTTTGGGGAAGAGGGAAAAGCAACATATCTTTTTAAGGGATCTCCATGTGGGAAGTTTTCTCTTCTGTTGGACATACATTATTGGGTAGATGTAGTGAATGTGAATGTGAATGTAGTTATTGTTATTGTTATAGTTATTGTTATATCAATGGAATCTATATGTGTATATCAAACAAATGTGTAACAAATGGAACAATAATTCCCAAACAAACTACCAAAAAAACAAGCAATACGCGTCACAACAAAAATCTAAACAAATTAGTAGCACATCGAAGCCTAAAAAAGACTTCGATTCTAACCAGAATCCAAAAACATTAAAAAAAAGGTTTTGTCTGGAGTTCCACATCAAGCACAGTTTAGTGTAACTCTATCCATAATGTATAAATGCAGACACTGGGCCCTCCTATAATCCGCAGTAATTGTGTAAGTCTAGCATATATTGCATTTCTTCCATAGAATGTTACTTCTGGGAAATAATACTGTTAGTAACATTATAGTCGGTGTGTGTTGTATATTTTCTGTTTATGTTTCTAGGCTGGGAATGGGACCATAACCAGTGCCTCTAATTGCTCCCAATTTGTAATTAAGGGATATCTTAGCTTAACTGCTATACCACCTGGAGTGGTATGCTCATATATACTGTAGATCTCTAGAGCTCATTGCTTTTTTATACTTTTTGGTACATCAGTTATTCTTGTAACTTTATGGCATGCTTCCTATTCAAATTAGCCTAATAAAGCAAGAGCTGCTGGAGCTCTACTTGCAAGATGCTAAAGTAGAACGAGGGGCAAAATAAACAATGACATACTGTATACAGTATTCTGCTTCATGTTACTAGCTTTAAGCCCTGGTTCACATTGACTGCAGGAATGAAATTGTGTGTGTTCAGCTGAACGCGCACAATTTCATTCCCCCATGTCAGTCCCCGCTTTGGGGGCAATTTCAGAGACATCTGTGCAGGTTGCTGCACAGATGTCAATGAAAATCGCACCCCCAAATCACCAAAAGTAGTACAGAAACTACTTTTAGGAATCGGTGTGGCGCCGCAAATGCGGCGTTGCACCGATTAGGACGATGCCATTGCCAGCAATTTGGGGTGCGATTTGACATGTCAAATCGCATCAATGTGAACCGGGGCTGAAATAGCAGTTTTGGTTTTTTAAATAGCCCCTGGTCATGCCAGTAGATCCATTAATTTTTACTACTTTCTTTAACTGGATGTCAACGATGTTCACTGTGATGACAGGATTTCAAAGGGTAGTTGAACTTTAAAGTAAACCTTTGCTTACCTGCACCCCAGTGCTGCAACATCCGCAAGTAAACCTCACCACTACTGACATTATTGCCTGGTCTTCTACCAGGTACGACATCTTTTCTCATCTTGATTGGCCAGCCGGGGGGGAGGGGTCCTCCAGACGCTAACACCTGTATCCATGTGACTGCTAATTAAATACCCAAACTGTCTATGTCAAGGGGACAGAGTAGAAGGAATGGGAGCTATAGGAAAAAGGACATATGCATAAACTAAAATAAAAAACCTAAATATAGCTCAACCTTTCCTGTGAAAAAGGTGATAACTTGCTGGATCAATTAAAACAGTATTTATTGGTATCAAAAATTATAGAACATATGCAACATATACAATGGTACCATACTAGACAAACTACACACACTAAAACCCAATCCACCTCAAGACTTCACGTCTGATCAGTATCAGTGTTGTGTAAGCCCACAATGTGTGGGTATTAGGTGAGAGAAAAAATGTCTTTAGTGATCCAATAAAAATGAGGAGAAACAAAATCAGTAGATGGGATTGAAAAAATATGGTCATAGATTAGACTTGCCGGGGACCAGCATTGGTGTCAATCAAGAATGAAATACACTAGTGACTGTATCCAGGGGTCAATGTCCCCAAGCATCAACAAAATGTGTTGTATTAAAGGGGTAGTTCCGGCTGTAATATCCAATATACAGAACAGCAATAGCTTAGACACATGATGCCAAGATCTATGGTGGTCCAGAGGAGGTACAAGTATGTTCCCAGTAAAAGTTCTTGGAAATTGGAATGGTGTACATCAAGAACTATAACTAGGAAAACCTCCCTCACACCATAGGTGGATGCAGTATGATAATGGATGTATGATGAAGGCTTATTCGTATATGTTGCGTAGGGCCATCCCTAGGCCAGATGATGTAAGTACAGGATTGTATGTGACAGCTCCCTGAAGTGCTTCAACAGTCACAGATAAATGAAATGGAAATGTACTTATCAGTCATGTTAGTGATAAGAAGTCCTTCAAACTTTGAGCTGGTCATCTGACAAAAGGTCCCATCTGTAAGTATAAATTCTCCATAAGTTGAGAGTCAGAGGTGAAAAGGTGTCCCCAGCCAGGGATGAGCACATGAGTTAATGCATCCTGGCATCAAGGAATGCTGAAACTGCATACTGAATTGTGCATGTACAGCTCAGTGTACAATTTTAGGAAACTTGCTACAGTAGCAGACAGGTAAAATGCTTCCATTGCAGAAGAAACAGAGTTTATTTTCCATAAATGCACACTTCTGTATTGATGCAAAAGTTTCCCTTTAACTACTTATCAAGCAAACTAAAGTGACACTAAACTTTGGTTTAAAAACCAAAATTCTATTTAAAGTGATTGCAAACCCTTTTTTGGTGACGGCGTATTCTACCTGAAATGTTAGCACCTTCTGGACTATCCATCATCAGGTTTAAGTGGCTCAAATCTGTAAAGCTGGCCTACAGTTCACACATTTATAGGATCTTTACAGGATCTTATCAGGTGGATGTAGAGAATGCTTTGTCTTATCAGGCGGATGAAGAAGAATGCTTTGTTGCAGTATATATATGAAGGTCACTGTAAAGATTTTTTTGGCCTCTTGGTTGTGGCTGTGTTTCCCTCCCCTTTTTAAGCATTGCTTTAGGACATCCCTATGAGTAAGCAATAATATGGTGGCTCTGTTTCCCGTCATGTATGATAAAGAAAACTGCATTTTTTACACTTACCTGTAAAATCCATTTCTTTGGAGTGCATCATGGGACACAGAGATCCCTCCCCTATGTGTGGTGGTTCGTTGCTTGCTACAAAATTGAGGTGGGAAAGTTTGTAGCAGTGCTAGAAAAAACAATATATTGCTATAATAGACTGAACCAGTGATAATTGACAACAATACTCCAATATAAACTGTAGTGATTGACAATATTATTATTATAAAGTTCATAAATTGTGTTGAGGTTAATTAAAGATGAAAACGTCCTTCCATATATATTGTTGGGCTACAATTCCATAACCAAAGTGTGGATAAAAGTTTCTTAGAAAAAATGAATAAATCCTCCACCGCAACCACAGTGATAACACCACACAGAATGCACGCATACCCTAAGGCAAGCTCTGTAAGCCTGCGACCTATTGCCCGGCCAGGGCCTTTATCCAGGGGAGATTTAGGGAGAACGATGTCCCAGCAAATCCTCATTCAAGTTGTTCCCTTGTAACTTTAGAATCTGGAGCAACCCACAATTCTGAATTCCTTCAAGTTCAGTAAGATAGTTGTAGGAGCAGTCCAAGTATGTGAGCAGAGGTGTGGCCTCAAGACCTCTAGTGGAGATTAGCCGATTGTGATCCAAGACAAACCTCTGAAGATTTATAAGAGAATTAAGCCCACTAATTCTAGTTATTAAATTAAACGATAACTCCAAACTTCTAAGGTTTATACAGTTGTTTAGTCCATGTGTTGATGTAACTTGGTTCTTGTTCAACAGAAGTACAGTTAGATTTCCCAGATCTTCACAGTTAATTACATTTATGCAGTTTTCCTTTACATGCCCAGCGCTCCTGTGTCTCTTGACACAGGAGCGCTGGGCATGTAAAGGAAAACTGCATAAATGTAATTAACTGTGAAGATCTGGAAAATCCCAACTGTATAAACCTTAGAAGTTTGGAGTTATCCCTTAATTTAATAACTAGAATTAGTGGGCTTAATTCTCTTATAAACCTTCAGAGGTTTGTCTTGGATCACAATCGGCTAATCTCCACTAGAGGTCTTGAGGCCACACCTCTGCTCACATACTTGGACTGCTCCTACAACTATCTTACTGAACTTGAAGGAATTCAGAATTGTGGCTTGCTCCAGATTCTAAAGTTACAACAAGTTAAACAACTTGACTGAGGATTTGGGACATTGTTCTCCCTTAATCTCCCCTGGATAAAGGCCCTGGTCGGGTAATAGGTCGCAGGCTTACAGAGCTTGCCTTAGGATAAACGTGCATTCTGTGTGGTGTTATCACTGTGCTTGCGGTGGAGGATTTATTCATTTTTTCTAAGAAACTTTCATCCACACTTTGGTTATGGAATTTGAGCACAATCAATATATATGGAAGGACGTTTTCATCTTTAATTAACCTCAACACAATTTATGAACTTTATAATAATAATATTGTCAATCACTACAGTTTATATTGGAGTATTGTTGTCAATTATCACTGGTGCAGTCTATTATAGCAATATATTGTTTTTTCTAGCGCTGCTACAAACTTTACCATTTATCTATGTCTGTATCCCACTTTAGCAGCTGCTTTTAATTTTTAATTTTATTTTTTTACAAAACTTTTTTTAAGGGAATTTTTTTTTGCTTAACAGAATTAGTTTATAGTGCTGTATTTTTTACTTATTTACAAAATTGAGGTACTTCCTGTATGGGAGGGGGTTTTTAGGGGAGGACTTCCTGTCTTTTTTTGTCAGTGTCCAATCACCTGTAGGTGGCGCATAATCCTACGAGTAAGGAATAACGTGGTGGCTCTGTGTCTCATGATGTATTGCAAGAAATGGAGTTTACAGGTAAGTACAAAAATCCAGTTTTACTGCAGGAAAATGAATGTCAAGTACAACCCCGATTCTTTCTTATGTGGCTAGTTCACATCAATGTCCTGCAATTGCAGTGTGTTTGTAATTCTGCATTCAAGTCATATACCCCAGTTGAACATTTTAAGTGACAGATGTGCTTTAATGACAACCCGCCTCTAATTTGCTTACTGGGACCTGTTGCATAAAAAAAAAAATCCCTTCAGGGATTTGTTAAATGTGTGATATTGAGTAAGGACATTGATTTAACACTTTTATAATTGAAGTTATTTGTAGTTACAGATTCTACTAATTAGTCATATACAAGACTGTCTTTCCATTAACATTCCTGTTACCACTTTTAAGCTATTTTGGTATAGGAACTGGGGGGAATTTAATTGGGGGAGTTTTGCACCTACATTTAACATGTACTGCAAACATGAAAGTATAACTAAAGGCACAACTTTATTTAGGTTTTGGATAGAGTGGAGAGGGGCTAGAACATCTGTCTGCTTTTTATTGCTGTCTATGCCCCCATTACAGATTCATACTCTATATTTGTCCCACATCCCAAATTTTGGGTTGTTCCCAGAAAAAAATAGAGGGGAAATTCTCCACTGGCGACACTATTTCTGGTGACCTGGGGGGGTCCCAATGGATTCCCTTGATTTGCAGGGATTTCCTTTCACTTCCTGTTTAACTCTTAGCCGCTGAGCGTAAGCACATATACAGCCTCGGCTTTAAGGGGTTATACCGAGGATGATGCATGCAGCTGCAGGTATCACTGTTTTGTAAAGCGGGCGGTCGGCTCTTCAGGGATAACCTGAACTACCTTTTCCCGCAGATCCTTTGACAATTATTTTGCTTTCCCCATGACTCAGAATCCAGAAACATCAGTGCAGCACTGGATGAAAGATGCAAGGGTCTGTCAAGAGTCCAGAAACTCATTGACCTTTTATACACACACACTAATTACAAGGAAACAGATCACAGGTGAGGATGGTTACCTTTAATAGCCATTTAAATCCCTTGTTGCATGTTATCAGGCCAAAATCACCAGGGTATGTAAACTTTTGATCAGGGTCATTTGAGTAGTTCCTGTTGTCATTATGATTTAAAAAGAGTAAACACAGTTGATTGATAATAAATGGCTTTTAGCCAAAGACTAACCATGAGTGAAAAAAATGTTTTTGTGTTATCATTTATATTCTCTAAAAAATAGCCACGAAATTAGAAATTCTGCCAAGGTATGTAAACTTATGAGCACAACTGTATCTTATCTTGTGCCTATAATGTTAAAGCCCAGCTCCAGTCTGTTAGGGTGGCTTACATTACACGATAGTGGCGTTCAGCAGAAGTCTCTGGCCTCTTTGATCTCTACATAAGAGAGACTTTTACGGCTAAAAACATGCATAAAATATGTTAAACACACATTATTTATTATAGATATTTATATAGCACCTTCAATTTACACTCACATCACATTCAATTTGCGCTCATCTCATACACTAGGACTGGGGTGTCAAACTCAATTTCATTGCAGGCTGCATTATGGTTGCCCTCAAAGGGCCAGTTGTATCTGTAAGACTATATACATTTATCCAGGGCTTTTTCTCTCAGAGAAACGGTGCTAGAACTTAACCATGCCCACCGCTGATCCGCATCAAACAGTGGATGTGGCCAAATTGCACAAACAGTGGGAGGATCTTAAAGGGGCAATAAATACCAGGAGTGCATTATGTATGGAGTTCAGGGGTGCGCTTTGTACAGAGTGCAGCTTCAGGGATGCCCTATATATTGAGTGCAAAGTTCAGGGGTGTGCTGTGTACAGAGTGCAGGGCTGAGGAGTTCCCTACATACAGAGTGCAGGGTCTAGGAGTGTGCTATGCATATTGTACAGAGTTCAGTTCTCTTTAACAGGCTGTCCACATCTCACTGAATGAGCTGCTCTGTGCACGTTTGTTGCCCAAAAGAAGCTCCTGCTCCTTTTTTGGACAACAAGCTACAAGCAATTTTTAAAGGCACGCTTTGCCGCGATTGCCACGTGATCCTGTCGTGCGACAGTAGCTGCAAAATCCCACTGCATTTGAGGTGCTATTTAGAATGAATGGCACCCAAACGTGTGTTGCGTGTTTGCAGCGATTGCTGCACGATTTAGAATCAAGGGCAAAATTGCGATGATTCCTTCTGCAATTCAAAATCTTGCTTTGAAGTTTGAACAGGGCCTAAATTTTTGGACTAGCAAAGTTAAGTAAAGTTAAATCAGAAATATGATTATTATTATTATCATTATACAGGATTTATATAGCGCCAACAGTTTGCGCAGCGCTATACAACATGAGGGCAGACAGTACACTTACAATACAAATCAATACAGGGGGGATCAGAGGGCCCTGCTCATTAGAGCTTACAATCTAGAAGGGAGGGTCAAGTGGAAACAAAAGGTAATAACTGTGGAGGATGAGTTGATGGAGAAAATGAAAATTCAATTGTTAGGTGTGGGTAGGGTAGGCTTCTCTGAAGAGAAGGGTTTTCAGGGATCGTCTAAAAGCTAATAAAATAGGAGATAACTGGACAGATTGGGGTAGGGCATTCCATAGGATTGGAGAGGCTTTGGAAAAGTCCTGGAGACGAGCATGGGAGAAGGTGACAAGACAGCTAGAGAGCAGGAGGTCTTGAGAGGAATGAAGAGAACGAGTAGGTTGGTATTTAGAGACTTGGCTAGTGATGTAGCTGGTGGGCGAAATTGTGGATGGTTTTGTACATAGTTGTTAATATTTTGAATTTAATTCTTTGGTCGAGTGGAAGCCAGACAGGGCCGTCTTTAACGCGAGGCAAAAGGGGCAGCTGTCCAGGGTCCTTTCATTGTTGAGGGGCCCAAGCAGCTGCTCCTTGAGCCCCTTGTGATGGGGAGTCCTGGACCGGTGGCAGCGGGAGCAATGAGAAGCGAGAGCCCAGGAGGGGAAAGAACTCCCTGACCACCAGAGAGGTGAGGAACGGCAGGCGCAACCCGATGCGGCTGCGCCACCCAGAGGCTGGATTCCTCCAACCTCCTCTCCAAGCTCCGACATTGGCCTGGAGACAGGCGGATCGTGACCCCCAAGGACTGGCAGGAGGTTCACAGAGCCAGGGACTGCCACCCTGCTCTCCACTCCAAGCTCCGACAGCAGGACAGAAGACAGGTGGATGGGGCCCTCCCTGAGAAATGGCAGGGCATGCATGCAGCCAGGGACTGCTACCTGGGACAGTCCACGGTCTAAGAAGGATCTGCTGGAAGGAGCAGAGCACCCCCATCCTCATCACCCAGAAGGAGAAGGGCCCTGCCCGCTGCTGGCCAGCGTGAACATCCTATGGAAGGAGGTACCATGCATCATACACACCAACAGACTGGGACAGGGGGTGCACAGAAGGAACTGCAACCAGGGATAAGGGCTCCTCTCTCTCATCCTCCCCTCTCTCATCCCCAACCCCCTCTCTCATTCTCAATCCCCCCTCTCTCTCTCTCTCTCTCTCTCTCTCTCTCTCTCATCCTCAACCCCTCTCTCATCCCCAATCCCCTCTCTCTCTCTCATCCCCAATCTCCTCTCTTTCTCTCTCATCCCCAATCCCCCTCTCTCATCCCAACCCCCCTCTCTCATCCCCAATTCTCTCTCTCTCTCTCATCCCCAATTCCCCCCACTCTCATCCCCAATCCCCTCTCTCTCATCCCCAATTCCCCCTCTCTCTCATCCCCAACCTCCCTCTCTCATCCCCAATTCGCCCTCTCTCTCATCCCTGACCTCCCTCTCTCATTCCCAATCCCCTCTCTCTCATCCCCAACCTCCCTCTCTCATCCCAAAAATCCCTCTCTCTTTCTCTCCCATCCCCAATTCCCTTTCTCTCTCATCCCCAATCTCCCTCTCTCATCCCCAATCCCCTCTCTCTCACATCCCCAATCCCCGCTCTCTCTCTGATCCCCAACCCCTCTCTCTCATCCCTAACCCCTCCCTCTCATCCCTAATCCCCCCTCTCTCTCTCATCCCCAATCCCCTCTCTCTCTCTCTCTCTCTCTCTCATCCCCAATCCCCCTCCTCTCTCTCTCTCATCCCCAATCCCCTCTCAATCTCTCATCCCCAATTCCCCCTCTTGCTCTCATATCCCCAATCCCCTCTCTCTCTCACCCCCCATTTCACCCAACCTCTCTCTCTCTCTCTCTCACCCCCTCTCTCTTTCACTCACCCCCTCTCTCTGAAAGACAAAACCACTGATCACATCCACCGCAAGCACCGCCACTGATTCTATCCCCCCCAAGCACTGCCACTGACCCCATCCCGCTCCACCCCCCAAAGCACTGCTACTGATCCCATCCACCCCAAGCACTACCACTCATCCCATCCCCACCAGCACTGTCTTCACTCATCCCACCACCCCCCCAGCACTGCCACTAATTCCACCCACCCCAGCACTGCCAATGATCCCATCAACCCCCCAGCATTTCCACTGATCACACCCTCCAATCTCCCCCCACTGCCACTGATACCATTCCACCCCTCACCACCACCACATGCTCTCACACCACCCCTAGCCCTAGCAACCAATGGGTGAGCACTAATGATGTGCAGTAACCTCTAGCAACCAAAACCAATCAGCAAGCAGAAATTATGTGCTGTAACCTCTAGCAACTAATAAGTGAGAAGTAATCATTTAACCTCTGGCAACCAATTACAATTGCTGCCTGATCTGCTGCACTAAACTGATTTGGAGTTTAGCTGCTATTTACTGTATGTTTCAAAGCAGGTGGAGAGCAAAATTGCATGGGGGGGCCCAAAGAAAATGTTTGCCCAGGGTCCAATCGATATTAAAGACGGCCCTGAAGCCAGTGGAGGGATTGACAGAGAGGAGTAGCAGACACAGAGCGATTGGTAAGGTGGATGAGTCTGGCAGCAGCATTCATGATGGATTGAAGAGGCGGATAGACTATGTAGAGGTAAGCCAATGAGAAAGGAGTTGCAGTAGTCGAGGCGAGAGATGACCAGTGACTGAATTAAGAGCTTTGTTGTGTCATTGGTTAGAAGGGGCGTATTTTGGAGATGTTGTGGAGGTTGAGGCGGCAGGATTTGGACAGTGATTGGATGTGTTGCTTAAAGGAGAGTTCAGAGTCCAGGACTACACCTAGAACCCTGACATGTGGGATGGGCTTATAGTTGTGCCATATGGGGGAGGAAAAATTATAAGTTCGGTTTTGGATAGATTGAGTTTGAGGAAGTGGTGTGACATCCAGACTGATATATCTGATAGTAAATTAGTGATACATGAGGAGACAGAGGGAGTGAGCTGAGGGGTAGAGAAAATGATTTGGGTGTCGTCAGTGTAGAGGTGGTATTGGAAGCCATGGGAGGTTGACCCAGGGAGGAGGTGTAGATTGAAAATAGGAGAGGTCCAAGAACAGAACCTTGGGGGACCCCAACCGAGAAAGGCAGAGGAGAGGAGGAAGTAGAGTTGTAAGAAACACTAAAGGTGCAGTTGGATAAGTAGGAAGAGAACCAGCGAAGAATATAAACACGGAGACCAAAGGCGTGGAGTTTTTTGAGGAGGAGGGGGTGGTCAACCATATCAAAGGCGGCAGAGAGGTCCACGAGTAGGAGTACAGAATAGTGTCGTTTGGTTTTGGCCGTTAGTAGATCGTTTGTTAGTTTTAGGAGAGCAGTTTCTGTGGAGTGTTGAGGACGAAATCCAGACTGAAGGGGATTAAGAAGGCTATTATTAGCAAGGTGGACGCTCAGTTGGTTGTAGACTAGATGTTCGAGGAGTTTGGTTGGTGGATTTTTGTTTGTGTTGTTTATTATTTAGCATAATAGAAACAGTAACAGTCATTGTCCTAGTTTTGTGCAGAATTCTGGTATAAGCAGAACATAATTATAGAACAGATTGATCTCATAGATTGAGCTGTGAAAGCAACAACTTCTTGTCTGATGACTAATTTAACCCAAAGCATGATAAAGTGCAAGGCTGGCCTGATTTTGCTAAAATATGAGACCAGCCTGAGAGAACACCATTATTTTGTCATGTTCAAGCAAAACTCCAGCTAAACATAACAAGATAATAGTGAGTAACACATTAAGAGCCCTTTGACACTAGGGCGTCGAGGCCGTCGGCCGTAAAGCGCTGCTATTTTTAGTGGCGCTTTACCTACGTTTTTGCGGGGGTTAAAACCGCCCCGCTAGCGGCTGAAAAAGGGTTAAAACGACCCGCAAAGCACCACTGCAGCGGCGCTTTGCTGGCGGTTCTACAGCAGTGCCCATTCAGTTCAATAGGCGGGAGCAGTGAAGGAGCAGTGTATATACTGCTCCTTCACCGCTCCAAAGATGCTGCTTGCAGGACTTTTTCTACCATCTAACCAGTGCACCACTCCAGTGTGAAAGCCCTCCAGCTTTCACACTGGAGAGACAGGAGAGGCGCTTTACAGGCGCTATGCAGGTGCTTTTTTTAGCGCCTCAGTGTGAAAGGGGTCTAAAAGAATAAATACCAAACCCAGATTTTGCAATATTCAGTTTTAATTCAGAGATTTCCCCACAGGACTTTTTTTGTGCTTAGTCTGATGACCAGCATAATTCAACCTACTTCCCCTGAGCCCTGGTCATCCTGGACCAGCTCCAGCTTGTGTCTGGACAGTGAAAGAAGAAGTAGCATAGTGATGAGCTCATCTCTCTGTCACTCTACCTTCTCCTCCAGTCACCATGCTTCTTGTCAGCTCTTGAATTAATTAGTTCCTTGTATTCTTCCTCTCACATTCCATTTCTGCTGTACAGGGCTGCAAGAGGCTGATACCAGATCAAATGCAGATACTCACACTGCATGCATTTTAAAAAAAGAAAACACATTTAATGATGTATTAATTGTAGCGCTACCCCCAGTAGGAGCTGGTGCATGTATCAGGTTATTCCCCCACACAGTGCAAAGGCAGTCAGACACACAGCAACTTTCCATCCACCCTGACTCATTGAATAGTCTAGGGAATGTATTTTTACAGTTCATGAGCCTGTAGAAACAGGAGAGGGTATGGAGTGGTATGGGATTCTCCATAGGGTTAATCATAGTCTGCAGAGGACAGTTTTAACTCAATAACAGTAGCACTAGTGCAGGTAAACTGGAACAGTCTGTGGCAAGTGCAGTCTATTTTCTGCACTGTAGGTGGCGCTCAACCACATGGACATTGCATTTGAAGTCAAGAGGATCATTGTTCCTCTATAGTTTCCTGGGTCACAGGGGAAGCTATTTAATTGGATGCTGCCGCCCCTTGTGACTCTGGCAGCCATCTTGGGTTAGGTAGAGCCTATTTGAGGCCCTGGCTCCCAGGCTTGGCACGCATTTTGCGACCGGGTATTGTAGGGACAGGTCACCCTTTTGATAGGGACAGTGATTAGCATCAGGGAGAGGTTCCAGGTGAGTAGGGAAAGCTTAGGGACATGCCATCCTTCCTGGACACCTCCCCATTTGGACATGGAATGGTCAGGCCACATTCTGTCCCTCAAGATAGACACCCGAGACCCGCTCTGTTACACATTGCTGTTGCATTCTATGAGTGTCCCTGGTCAGGCACCTTCCTGCTGGGCTTGTTGTGAATTGCTGAACTTTAATATAAGTTCTGTTCTCTGCAACTGGACAAGTCTATAGGTTCATGGCTGAGGGCCATGAAGCAGTATGTAGAGCAAGTAGTGGACTGAAACAGTCTGTAGTCTTATGCCGCGTACACACGGCCGGACTTGCCAATGGGCTAAACTGCGTCGGCATTTCCGACGGAAAGATTTAGAACATGTTCTATATCTGAGTCCATCGGAAATGCCGACAGAAAAAGTCCGATGGGCATACACACGGTCGGAATGTCCGACCGAAAGCTGCCATTGGACATTTTCTGTCTGGAAGTCCGGCCGTGTGTACGCGGCATTACAGTGAAAACTGTTTGATAGTTTGCATCAGAGATAATGATGAGTGTTCTCCCTCATGAGTGACTAGGGAAGACTAGAGGAACCACTTGGCCTAGTTATTTGAATAGCACACAGTCACCAGAATTTTGTAATAAAGTCAGTACTCACAGGGCCAGGGGAGCAGCTGTGCCCATTCAGCTTCCTCCAGATACCATCTAGGTCAGTGGTTCTCAACCTGGGGGTCGGGACCCCCTCAGGGGTCGAATGACAATTTGCCAGGGGTCCCCGAATCCTGGGCTGTTCCCGAAGCCTTTGCTGCTCTCCCAGCCTTTTCGCAGCCGCCCAGTAGGGCTGTTCCTGGAGCCTGCGGCCGCCTCTTCGCAGCCACTCATTCAGTTTACGGCATGGTTGGGGGACAGAGACTAGAAGTCAGCTGACTGGTGAGGAATGTGAAGTGGAAGGGGCTGGAGGAGACCCTATCACCTGATTTCCACATAGGTGTCACTGCTTTGAGACACCACAAAGTCGGAGACACAGTGAGTAACAATACCTGTGACTATAGTTGCCATTAAAAGTCCCCACTACAGTTCTCAAATCAGCAGATTTGAGCACCTAAGTTGGCTGATCATAACTTTGCCACTCATCCCAACTCCCTGCCAGCACTGCCACTCATCCCATCCCCACCAAGGAGTAAGGGAAGGAATAAAAATAGAGAATACACGGAAGGGAGAGGAAAAGAGGGGGAAGAACAAAGAAAAAGGGAGAGAAAGAATAAGAGAAAAAACTAAAAAAGATGGCTAGAGAGAGGGATGGAGGAAAAAAAAACAAGAAATTAGGATAGAGAGAAATAAAATGAGAACAAAGAGAGTGGTACATCCTAAAATTTACCATAAGGGGTTTTAATACTGTACGAGTGGAAGGGACTCAGGGAGTGCTAAATGTCCGTGGGATAGGGACGCAAATTACTTGTCTTGCCTTGAGTGCTAAAAACCCACGATACCAAAATAATTTTACTGTTAGGAGTCCCCACAACTTGGGAAATTTTACCAAGGGGTCACGACACTAGGGAGGTTGAGAACCACTGCTTTAGGTGAAGTCTTAAGGTGTCAGAGATACTTTCAGGTACAGGCCTTCCAGCTCTGCCACAGCCAGGACTTCGATGAACATCAGCTTGAGACAGTAGAACTGCTGCGGGGGGGATTTCACCCAGGAGGGTGAAATCCTTTTAATAGAAAAACTCTGCTGTTCAAATGCTCAGACTATTTATATGCCTCTCCAGCCACTTGCTAGGCATACCTCCCCAAGGAATGGCTGAAGCACAATAAATATTCAGGCTGCTCATTTGACTTTCCAGGACACTATGTTCTAGAAACATTAAAAATGCTCCCCAAATTCCCTATATGCATTTAGTGTGTGTTAAAAATGTGCTTCAACTCCTTCCAAACTCCAAGCAACATGAAAACAATGCAATTATTTTTATGTTTTCCTAATGTGAAAAGCTCTGTGTGTTGTTCATATTATCACTTGCAGACTGCAATAAAAATGCTCTTGAAACGCCTGCTTCAATGACAGTGTGAACCAGGCCTAAGAGTTTTTTTAATGTGTCTACTCTCCCCGCTGACACCAACTGTGGAAGGGAGTTCCACATCCCTAAAGCTCAGTAAACAGTAAAGGACACCTGATGTAGTTTAAGACTGAACCACTTCTCGTCTAACTTCATTGTGTAGCTGTGTGTCTTCCTTAGAGATGTTAGGCTTATAATATGTTTTTTTAACCACTTAAGGACCAAGCCTCTTTCTGAGATTTGTTATTTACAAGTTAAAAACAGGTTTTTTTTTGCTAGAAAATTACTTAGAACCCCCAAACATTATACATTTTTTTCCTAACACTCTAGAGAATAAAATGGCGGTCGTTGCAATATTTTCTGTCACATCGTATTTGCGCAGCGGTCTTACAAGCACACTTTTTTGGAAAAAAACACTTTTTTAATTAAAAAATAAGACAACAGTGAAGTTAACCAAATTTTTGTGAGAGATAATGTTACGCCGAGTAAATTGATACCCAACATGTCACACTTCAAAACTGCGCCCGCTCGTGGAATGGAGACAAACTTTTACCCTTAAAAATCTCCATAGGCGAGGTTTAAAAAATTCTACAGGTTGCATGTTTTGAGTTAGAGAGGAGATCTAGGGCTAGAATTATTGCTCTCGCTCTACCGATTGTGGCGATACCTCACACATGTGGTTTGAACACCATTTTCATATGCGAGTGCTACTCATGTATGCATTCGCTTCTGCACGCGAGCTCAGGGGGATGGGGCACGTTTAAAATGCTCTTTTCTTATTTATTTCACCTTTTATTTTTTATTTTTACACTGTTCTTTTAAAAAAAAATTGTGTCACTTTTATTCCTATTACAAGGAACGTAAAACATCCCTTGTAACAGAAAGAAAGCATGACAGGACCTCTTAAATATGAGATCTAGGGTCAAAAAGACCTCAGATATCATTTTTACACTAAAATGCAATAAAATAAATAAATAAATAAATAATGTCCCTTTAAGAGCTATAGGCAGAAGTGACGTTTTGATGTCACTTCCGCCATCCAATGGTATGGAGACGGGTAGGGGCCATCTTCCCCTCACTCGTCTCCATACCCAGGAAGAAGAAGGATCCGATCACACTACCGATGGCTCTGATAAGCGGCGGAGGGCACCGGAGAGCGCCGGGAGGGGGGTGCCCTCTCCCGGCACCGATTAAAGTGATCTCGCTGCGAATCCACCACAAAGACCACTATTATCAGAAACTGGACCGGCCACCGAAGAAGAGGTTACCAGGGTTATGGCAGCTAGCAGCTACCGTAACAAAGATATCCCTCTTCAAAGTTAGGACCTATATCGGCATGCTGCGGTCCGGAAGTGGTTAAACACAGCTCATAAGTAGAATACATTTATTCATATTTATTTACAATAAATCAGTATATTTCAATCAATCAATACATTAAAGAAAACCTGTAATGAGAAATGTATGGAGGCTGCTATTGTCCACCCCCTTCTGAAAATGCTAGCTTCTTAGTTTTGCAGTAGTGGACACAGGTTCTTTAAATTTTAATTATGCATTACATACAGCTACCTTCAGGCAAAACAAAAACCGTTGAACCAACCCCTATATGACCTCTTCCACCTAACCTCAGTTTTTATGCTGGTGTCCTTAGTTGATGGACCTCATCTTTCTTCTGAGTGAAGTTTACTTTTTATAGAGTTTTTTTCTCTCTCTTCTGGTGATTCTTCTATTAAGATGATCCTTCTATCAAGATTTTTGGCTGCAGCTTCTGGATATGTTAACCCCTGAGTTGTGCCTTGAAAGACAGTATCCAGATTCTGCTGGATTGAAGATGCACGACTGGCCTGTAATGTTGTTGAGGGTGCTGAATTCTGCTTGGGTACTCATCTTGGCATGTAGTGCATTGCGTTGGTTTAGCTGCAGGGTGCTAAAGAGGTCCAGTGCTGTGGTCTTCCAGTGGTGGAGCACTGTCCCTGAAGACCCCTTAATGGGTATACCCACAATGAAGGGTGAAGCTAGAATGGATCTGACATTTTTTTATTTTGGCCTATGTGACGGGAGGGCCCGTGGAACTCAGAATCTCTTGTTAAGTAGGGAATGCCCTTGTTTCAGCTCCCCATACACCTCTTATGTCTAAGTCACCCTGTGCTATACTGGCACAGGGTGAGTGAGCAAATATATCTTGGACTACTTAAAATGGGACAGTAATATTTGTCCACAATATCTCCCAGGATGTATGTAGAGACTATTCTTGGTTTGATTGATTCTGAACTCAACATGTTAATTGAGTGAGCTGATCACATTGTCCTCTATACAATGTAGGGGACTGGCCGACACCTATTGGAGCTTCTGCTATTGTGAGAAAATGTCCTGTGGTTGTACTTATGATAATTAACTCTGTTACTGTGTAAAGCTCGGTGCCCACAAGTCTGTGTCCTACAGGTCATGTCTCTGAGTCATCTGGTCTGGGTAAATGATTTAGTAAACTAGCTCATGTTAATTAGGTTAATTAGGTTACATTTGTATTGTTAGAGTAATATGAGCAGGAGGGGGGAACCTCATCTTCTCCTGTATATAAGACTGTATTCTGGTTCTAATAAAGATATAGTCCATGTTAGCATCTAAGCAAGTGTCGCTTTGTTTTATGCTTGGGAGCGGTTGGAATATCTGATATCTGTATCCAGACTACAAGGAAGTGGTATATTGACGGAAGCACTCAAGCAGAGTTTGGGACGTTCCATGACATTGGTGGCAAGCAGCGGGACGCTTCCCACAGTCTGGGACATCCAAGCTTCCACCTGGATCCAAGGTCCAGATAGCAGGAGAGGAGAGGTACAGATACCAGCCGCCATGGAGGAGGAATTCAGAAGGAGGTTGCGAGAGATGCAGATATAGCACAGAGGATCAGTATCAGAGCAGGTCCTGCTGGGATGGTGTGATTCTATTCGCTGCAAACTCTGGAAAGAAGCCCTAGCCCGTGAGCAGCGACACCAGGGAAAAGTTCTCCCATCCATCCAGGAAAGGTACTGGTCGCAGTATGGATTGCGGGTGCGGTTTTTGGGAGAAAAACCGCACAAGGAGCAGACAGCTGAATTAAGCAGGCTGGTCTGAGCAGAGATGAAGCTGGATGAGAGCTACAGAGCCCTCCAGTGGCATGTATCCCAAGCATGTCCCTGGATAGCGGATAACAGCCCAACGGAAGGCTTAACTACGACGGCTTGGGACTGTTGTATGTAAAGCTGACAGGGGACCCTAACTTTGGAATTGATTTGGAGTGGCGGGTGGACGAAATCATGGATTTCAGGGAAGGGCTACTGAACATTTCGGAAGTGTACTGGGCACAGGAAGATTTGGAGTTTCTGGCCGTTCAGAAATGGGAGCTGGAGATCGCCTACAAACGGCTGCTAGACGTTGCTCAGTGCCAGGGCTGGGCTCCCTTTGCCTGGGACTATCAGGAATTTCCAGTTGACAACTCTGAAATCCTGGCTGAAGAGTCGGCAATGTGGCAGAGTAATAGTGTGCTTTGCCAACCTGCCCCAGCAGCTATGGAGGCGGAGGTCTTATGGCGGATGCAGCAAGTGCTGACTGACCTTGATGATCCTGTTTCTGCATGGGATGATCTTGGATGGATGCCTGTCCAGCAGCATGCCAGAGAATCGGCAGTAGAAAATCTGGAGATTGCCATCCCCAAAGCTGAAGTGTTGACAACAGGGCAGAGCTCTGCTAACCTCTGCCCAGTACTGATAGCATCTTCTGGGTTCCATGGACAGGAGATGGTGAACCTCTATCCCCAGACACGAGTTATAGAGGTAGGGGATTTAATAGACTGTTCTGCTGAGGAAGAACAACCTGATGAGCCTCCAGCAGAAGAGCTGGTATTGGGGCCAAGCTTCACTGTGCTCTGTCCAGCACCAACAGTAGGATCTGTGGCGTTACAAGGAACTTCCCCAGTTGAAGCACCGGCAACAACTACAAAGTTCCAGGGAGGCGGGGCAGTCGGCCTCCCTTCCCAACAGTTAGCTGGAGCAGATGGTGTGGGGTTTCCAGCAGAAGGGCTGGCAACAGGGCCGAGTCCTGCTGGACTCTGCCCTCAACTAACAGAGGATGGATTTCCTGTGAAGGTGGATGGGGCTTCAGTCTCCACCTGTATACCCCAGGGATGCTGGGCAGTTGGCCCAGATCCCCAACAGCATGACGGAGTGAGCTCAGTCACCCTGTTTTCTCTCAAGCGGCAGAAAGGACTCCAGGGAGAAGGGCCAGCCCAGGCCTCTCCCCAGCGGCAGATATGTTCTCTGAGAGAGGCAGAGGTTGGCTGGGTGAGTAATGCTTTGTTTGGAACAATTTGTTTGGGGTACTGTGTGGGTACAGGCATTAGAGGACTGGAACTACTGACTAACTTCGGAGTCAACCCGTCTGGGGTCTCCTCCTGTGTTAGTCTTCTGCCGAAAGGGGAGAGATGTGACGGGAGGGCCCGTGGAAGTCAGAATCTCTTGTTAAGTAGGGGATGCCCTTGTTTCAGCTCCCCATACACCTCTTATGTCTAAGTCACCCTGTGCTATACTGGCACAGGGTGAGTGAGAAAATATATCTTGGACTACTTAAAATGGGACAGTAATATTTGTCCACAATATCTCCCAGGATGTATGTAGAGACTATTCTTGGTTTGATTGATTCTAAACTCAACATGTTAATTGAGTGAGCTGATCACATTGTCCTCTATACAATGTAGGAGACTTGCCGACACCTAATGGAGCTTCTGCTATTGTGAGAAAATGTCCTGTGGTTGTACTTATGATAATTAACTCTGTTACTGTGTGAAGCTCGGTGCCCACAAGTCTGTGTCCTACAGGTCATGTCTCTGAGTCATCTGGTCTGGGAAAATGATTTAGTAAACTGGCTCATGTTAATTAGGTTACATTTGTATTGTTAGAGTAATACGAGCAGGAGAGGGGAACCTCATCTTCTCCTGTATATAAGACTGTATTCTGGCTCTAATAAAGATATAGTCCATGTTAGCATCTAAGCAAGTGTCGCCTTGTTTTATGCTTGGAAGCGGTTGGAATATCTGATATCTGTATCCAGACTACAAGGAAGTGGTATACTGACGGAAGCACTCAAGCGGAGTTTGGGACGTTCCGTGACAGCCTACATGCAAGACATCTGCTAGTGAAAAGGGCAAGGCAGAAGCTTCTGCCTTGCCCTTAGTTTCTGTCTAAAGTGCCTAGCTCTATGCCTTTGCGGAGAAAGGAGCATTGCTGCGACAACAGGTGGTAGTTGTGTCCAGAAGCACTAGTGAATTTTTTATTTGGGACTATTTCTCCTCTACAAGCACAGGGCTGCAGAACAACTGTGCCTGTGCAGCCTCATGCTAAGATCCCATACTGAGCCTGTACACGCTGCCTTCTTTCTCCTCTGGATGCATCTTCACTGTGGCAGCATTTCCCAGTTCACTATATCTGGCACGGTACAGTGATTAACAATACTACCTGTATACAGCAGTTTTCAGTGCTTGCCACAAAAGGCCTTCCCCTCCATCTCTAAAGCAGCAGGTTGAAAGTACTCCTTCTGGGGATATTTTGCACCACACATGAGTCCTGCAGGCTGTGTTCCTCTCCTGAAGATAAAGACCCAGAAGCTTTGTGCCCCAGAGTATTTATATTAACTCACAGCAACCTTCACATCCACCCTCTCTAGGATTGGCCAGGGCTGTAAATATATTCACACTGCTATTTGCATTGCTCACACCTATGTTCTGGAGGATTCCTCTGCTATCTAGAAAGCAGAGGAAGCAGGCAAACCAGCAGCAGCTGAAACACTGAGCAGACCTAACAAATCACATGCAGCAGCACTGATTATAGCACCTATCTAGGAGGATGCTGTACAACTATGGATGGTTCCGAGCCCTCATCTCAGTGATAGGGCACCTCCATTTGTCAGAGTGGGGAAATGTTTATCGGACTTCTGGTCCCAGGAAATCTTTGAACTCTGCCTTCTTCTCACTTCATGCATTCAAACTTGCCTCTTTCCCCACAAAGACAGGCAGCTCTCTTTGTTATTATTCAGTAGCTTCTAACTCAGCCAGTCATTACTCCTGTGCCAAAAGGAACAAAAAGGAACACTTTCAAGACTTTGACTCTTAGCATGTTACTACAGGTCCAGAAGTTCTGCATGGAAACCGCCAGATCAGTCCTCGCCTCCCTCCTTCCAGGA
The DNA here is from genome assembly GCA_037952925.1 of Lithobates clamitans. Taxonomy (NCBI): domain Eukaryota; kingdom Metazoa; phylum Chordata; class Amphibia; order Anura; family Ranidae; genus Lithobates; species Lithobates clamitans. The sequence continues at coordinate 1,109,167 of JBBGZY010000780.1, read as the reverse complement.
GACTCCCATATCCCTGTCAACCAATGTCCAGCGGACACTGCATATTCTGCAGAGGTTGGGTTGGATCCTCAATCATCAGATGTTTCACTTGGGCCTGAGATTAGACATGGCCCTGTCCAAGATCTTCTTATCCTTTTCAAACTTCTGCCCCTCTGCTCTCATGCTTAAAGCAGGAGTTCCGCGAAAAAATTTTTTTTAGATGTCAGCAGCTGCAAATACTGCAGCTGCTGACTTTTAAAATAAGGTCACTGACCTGTCCCGGGGTCCAGCGATGTCGGCACCCGAGACCGAACCGTCCCTCGGTCCTCGGGTGCTGCCGCCGCCATTCTCAGTGAGGGAATCAGGAAGTGAAGCGTTGCGGCTTCACTTCCCGATTCCCTACTGCGCATGCGCGAGTCGCGCTGCGCTTTCTCAATGGTCCCCGCTATCTCCTGGGACCTGTGTCTTTCCCAGGAGACAGCGGGGGAGTGCGAGAGGGGGCGTGACTCCCATGGGAGTCTATTCCCAGAAGTGGGTGCAGATACCTGTCTTAGACAGGTATCTGCACCCCCTCCCCCCCTAAAGGTGCCAACTGTGACACCGGAGGGGGGGAGGAATCCAATGAGCGGAAGTTCCACTTTTGGGTGGAACTCCGCTTTAAGCCCTCAGGGCCCAGAGGAGACCCTTGCTTTGTGTCTGCATTAGGGTTTTGGATCTAAAGGTTGTTTCCTTTGAGGCTGTACCATACATCTGGTTTCACTTCAGACCATTGTAACACAACATTCTGGCAGCATGGGACTAACAGATCTGACCCTTAGATTGTCCTAGGTGTCTGATCTATAAGGCCAGACACTCCCTGGCACTGCTGCTAGGGAAGCCTTTTCCTCCAAAGACGAGGAAGGTTCTCACAACGAATGCTAATCTATTCAGCTGGGGTGGAGTCCGGAATGCCCCCTCGGTACAGGGGACTTAGTCTTCACAGAAAGCCTGTGTTCTCATCAGCATCTTAGTACTAAGGGTTATCAGTTGTCTCCTTAATGCTAGACCCCTCAATTGTGAGGACCATCTGTGAGAATCCAGTCAGGGGATGCCACACCAGTAGCCTACATTAAAGGGGTACCACAAGTCCCAATGCTCAAAACAAAGACTTTAACAATTTGGGCACAACTGCATGTTCCAGCTCTATCAGCTGTCCACGTCCCAGGCATGGAAAATTGGCAGGTGGATCTAGAGGAATTGGCTCTCCATTTGGAGGTCTTTCAAGCCATTTGCCTAAAATAGGGAACACTTGAAGTGAATCCCAATAAAACATCAAACTTAACAAGTTTGTTGCCAGGTACATGAACATGAATGTTCTGGCATCCAGATTCAACAACAATCTGGACAGGTTTGTTGCCAGGTCCCTCAACACTCGGGCCTTTGAAGTTGATACTCTGATGATGATGATGTGTGGCCTTCCAGATTCAGTCATTTTTACCCTCTTGTAAACTAGTCGACTTCCTGGAATGTCCACCTTCACACTTGGAAGGCCTATTTTGCTTTGTGGGAGACAAGCAGATTTCATCCTAGAAAGTATTTCATAGGATGCATTCTGTTCTTTCTCCAGTCTGATCTGGGTCAGGATCAGGGGTCAAATCTCAGCCTTGGCCATTTAATTTCTGGGACTATTGGCCTCATGTTAGTTAATGCCTTTCTGCAAGGTGTTGCACATATATCACTCCAGGAAACTCCATCTCATGTGTCTCCCTGGGACCTTAACTGGGTACTTTAATTTCTTTAGAAGCTGCTCTTTGAACCTACTAGGGGTTTTCCCTTATCTGATGTTACTCGCAAGGTGGCCTTTGTTGTTGTAAGAAGCCTTTTCTAATGTTACACAAGGACAAGGTTTTCCTGGAACCTACCCACCCCTCAGTTGGACTATTTTTGGGCGCCCCTTTATAAAGACTAAAGATTCTGTGTCCCATACTGTACAACTAATGTTAGTTGAGAGTAGGAAAGGTTATGTAGAGGATGTCTTAGCAGCCTTTTTATGCCAGTGTCCAAGCACCTGAAAGTAGCTGCATATAACACCTGGTAAAGACTGAGTATACTGTGTCCCATACTGTACTCCAAGAAATTAATTTTCCTGGCCATCTCTAGCTTTATTACACTCTGAGTCACTGATCCAGAAACAACAAGCGGTTTAAAAAGTCAGAACTCCTGATATATATATATGAAAACTTGAGAACAATTGTGACCTGGCACACCATATTGTTCTTAAGTTTTCATACATTTCTGGGTGGAAGACACGCGTTCTTTGAGTGACCCGCCACACACATTATTGATCCATTAATTTATATAGTTATCATCATACATCCTTAGATACATTTATTTTTATCTTTATTTATAATAATTTTGCTCTTTTCCACACTTGTGGCCCCAATTTTTACTTTGGACATCTTGGCCCCTTCATGTCACTTCCTATTTCCATCAGTCAGCCCAGTATACGGGGTGGGGTTCGGGTTCCAATGTCTGACACTTCCAGGGTTGCGAGGTGTCCAGTTCTCTCTCTTCCCTCACCCCTGTTCAACGATGTGTTTTGCATGTGTTATCTTCAATTACCTGGTGGTGTAAGAGTGCCATGAGTGGTGTACTCTCGACGTCTCATCATACAGATCAGCCCAGCTCGCGGCGCCCAGTGAAGCCGCTATGCGAGGGCGCTCTTCTCCATCTGATGCCGCAGCTGAGATGGGCAGGGATTCATCGTGGACGTTGTTCCATTAATACTGGATCCCTCGCCTCCTCGGCACTGCATTGGTGTTCGGGTATGACGTTGGTGGGGACCCACCCTCCACCTGGGGTTATAACAGCCGGGGCCAGCCAGCACATCACAGCTCATGTTCCCACCACCAGGACAGGACACCACTCATGGCACTCCACCAAGTAATTGAGGCTAACACATGCAAACACATTGTGTTTGTTCACCATGCACTCCTACAGGAATGTGTTTAGCTTATTTATTCACAATCTTTCAATCACAATATTGCCCTATTGCACAGGGTCTTCCTTCTCATGAATCTATTTATATATAGTGTGGTGGAGTGGTACCCCACCAGTGTTTGGATGCAGGATTCTCAACCAGGCAGGTTGAGGGGCTCCAGTTTATTTTCTTATTTGGGAGGAAACTGGCTTTTCAGTTTCCTCATTGTTTACTAAAATCTGTTTTGGGATCTGGAGCCTGGGGATTTCTTAGAGATCCGGGTGGGATGAAATCCTGGGTCCAGGTTTTGGGACTCACTAGCACTCTGATTGTTCAGGTGTGTGTGGGCCTGATAGCAGAGTCAGGACCATGATTCTGGGCTCCACCCAGAGAGAAAGGAGGTCTCCAGGAGTCCAGGCTTGCAAGGAAGTAACCAGAGAGTGCAGGTGTGCACTGAAGAACCCAGAGAGTGCAGGTGTGCACTGAAGTAGCCAGAGAGTGCAGGCTGTAAGGTAAAAGCCAGAGACCTGAGTCTGAGGTCACTGACAGTAGTCAGGAGAGCTCCATGTGGGAGCCTGAGCAGTGGTGTGTCTGCTGCTGAAGAGAGCCAGGTGGCTCGGTATTTTTGTTTGCAATGCTGCATGTGTAAGCCAGGAGGCTGAATATCCTTTTATTTGTTGCTGGCGGTAAAAAAACCCTGCGAGGGAAACCACTTTTGCTGGAACTTTGTTTTTCTTTAATAAAAGTGGGCCAAAAAGCCCTGAAAAGGAATTATCTGTGTGGACTGTTCTCGCTAGCGGGTGCTACACTTGAGCTAAACAACCCCCAAACCTCCCAATAGACACAAACACATTGTGGTTTTCCATTATCCACTTCTACTGGAGTCCTTTCTCACAGGCACACTCACACACGCCCTACACTCATACACATTCACCAAACTATTCCTGTGTGGATACACAGGTGATCTATTTATTTCATACGCCTACCACACCTTCATCCTTTTTGTTTGCACTTACTTTTATATATTTTTAGTGATGTTTCGTTTTATTTTTTAGGTATTGACAATATGAATATGCTGAATGCACGTAACACATACACAGGGATTGTGCTGTGGTGGTCTGGTATACCCCTTGGCTGTTTTTCCTGGCCTCTCTTCCTCTGGATTGAGGGGGGAGGAGTGGGGGGTCCCCCGTCTCAACCTGGGTGAGACACACTGCTCGGACCCACCGTATCCCCATTCAGAAGCTGGATACAGCCTCTGAGTTTATTTCGTAAGTGACTGACCAGCTATCTGTTGTTTGTCTGTATGTTCCCTCTTTCTAGAGGGAACCATACATTAATAGTTATACATTTATTTTCATCTTTCAGTATAGTCTTGCATCTTTCATTCCTGATGATTGGCTATAGGCCATGAAATGCGTAAAGTCCCTGATAAAGGGTGCCAAGACAAGCCGGTTTTTATGATGAATCTTGAAATTTTTTTTTGAATTTTAAATTTCCAGTATCATGTATCAATTTGTATTGGATGTAGGTTATCCTTCTGCATTTAATCCATCAATCATGATTATGGCTATTTTGATTATCAGTTATGTTTACTGATTACTTGTATCAAATATTTTATGATTATCATTTGTTATGTTAATTAATTATTGCATAAACATTAAAATTATATAATTATTATTATTATTACCGCTATTATTATTATTAGTATTATGTTTATCAATATTATAATTATCAGTATCAGTATGAATCAATTTATGTGTCCATCCGTTTTTTTCACGTGATTGTGACACCTAAATGAATTAAAGTAGACCATATGTATCTCTATACTGTTCTATACATATATATATCATCATTCACGTTGCATGCCTCAAGTAAAGTCCCAACATTTTTCTTCTTTTATCCACATTCTGATATATATAATTGTTCAGGTCACCCCATCAGAAGGTTTTGAAGCTACTGAAACAGCATAACAGTCAGACAGCAGGCATTTTCAGCAGCAGAGGTCAGCAAAGGCAGGAATATTTACTTAAAGAACAAAGCTAATAACTTTGAGTGAAAAGTTATTTTTAAAAGCTACTAACCATATTATATTGAAAATTTTCAATACAAGCAGCAAAGGTTTCGGTGATGATATGGAATGTCACATCTTGCCTAAGCTTTCAGCCCGCATGCATTTTTAATTGATTTAAATAATGAATGCAATTTTTACATTTGAGTCACATACAGACAGATGGAAAAGTCTCATTTGCACAGTTTTTTTTGTACCCTATTAGCAAAACTGGTACATAGCAGAGATAACAAACCTGTTACTATCCACTTTGCATAGCTCATGTGATTATGGGTCTATAATTATTACCAGTATTTTATACCAAGGTTTTTCTTGCATTTAAGATTTTTTCTGCTATACCATGAGATATTTCCAGTTCTCCTGGAGCCTCATGTCAGATGTAAAGAGTTCTAGTTAAGACCTCTGTCATGTTTTTTAATTTTTTTATTGTCCCTGTTGGGGAGATTGGCTTCCCTTATACTTTTTTTTGACTCCCCTTATATTTTAATGACCTTTGCACCTGAGACAAAATAGGGTACAATCTGAAATTTTACAGATGTCACTGGAACAAGATTTTTAGGGGAAATCTTCCATTAGGGACACATGTTCTGGTGATAACTGTCATAGGCAGGATTTTCCCTAAATTCTTGTTGTGTCTCTCAGACACCTAACCAGTTTAGTGTTCCTTTGGGTATGGAAATGTAAATAAATCAAATTGCAACACATTGTAAAAAAAAATGAATGCTTCTAATTTAAATAATACTATCCAGATTCTAAAGAAAAAAAAATTAAACAGCTTCTTCCCATTAACTTTTCAGCCATCAGTTAAGATATGAGGCTAATATTCTCGCTTGGAGTCAGATGAATTTATAAGCTGCAGAGAACCCTAAGGAGGTGTCTTCCAGGAGTTCATTGTGATACCCCAGCCCTTATTTGGGCTTAGTCCGAATATGGAGAACTACAATGCCTATTTTTGGATTAATACCAAATCTGTGCTGTAACCTGACTGTAGTATCCAATCGTGCCTCCAATAAGATCCTGTCTGCTGCCCAGCCAACCTTTGCCAAGTGCCTGCCCACTACCTAGCCACCATCTAACAAGACCACTAATGAGCACTAATTTCCCAGCAACTGGGGAGATCTTGTCTGCTGCCCAGCCTAACTCCTATTCCCAATTGTCTATTCCCATTTGCTTTCCAGTCTGTCCCGGCTAAATTTCTGTCTGTTGAGAAGCTGATATCCAGTGACTTTCTGGCTACCACCCAGCCTGATTCCTGGAACCAAGGGAAGCTACACTTGCCTTTAGTCTAGCAGATCATCATTGATGGCAAAGTCAAAAATTACCTCTAAGTGGGTGACATGACCCAAAACTTTTTGGGATTTCACAGACTTGAAATTAAAGGAACAAGGTACACACATGTTCTAGGTGCCCAGTTCAAGCAATGTTAACCACTTGACGACCGCCTCACGCCGATGTACGTCGGCAAAGTGGCACGGACAGGCAAAATCACGTACAGGGTACGTGATTTGCCTTCCGCGGGTGGGGGGTCCGATCGGACCCCCCCCCGGTGCCCGAGGCGGTCGTCCTATGTCCAGCGGCGATCGGTGATGAGGGGGAGACCATCCGTTCGTGGCCCCCCCCTCGCGATCGCCGCCGGCCAATGAAAACGCTCCTTTGCTGCTGTATGCTAAACAGCAGCAAAGGAAGTGATGTCATCTCCCCTCGGGTCGGTATTTTCCGTTCCGGCCCGAGGAGAGACGACAAGTATGTGAGTGCACAACACTACACACACACAGTAGAACATGCCAGGCACACAAATCACCCCGATCCCCCCCCCGATCGCCCCCCGATCCCCCCCCAATCACCCCCCCCCCCCCCTGTCACAAACTGACACCAGCAGTTTTTTTTTTTTTTTTTTTTTTTTTTTCCTGATAACTGCTAGCTGTCAGTTTGTGACAGTTACTGTGTTAGCACAGTTACTGTTACCCCCCTTTAGGTCTAGGGTACCCCCCTAACCCCCCCTAATAAAGTTTTAACCCCTTGATCACCCCCTGTCACCAGTGTCGCTAAGCGATCATTTTTCTGATCGCTGTATTAGTGTCGCTGGTGACGCTAGTTAGTGAGGTAAATATTTAGGTTCGCCGTCAGCGTTTTATAGCGACAGGGACCCCCATATACTACCTAATAAATGTTTTAACCCCTTGATTGCCCCCTAGTTAACCCTTTCACCACTGATCACCGTATAACCGTTACGGGTGACGCTGGTTAGTTCGTTTATTTTTTATAGTGTCAGGGCACCCGCCGTTTATTACCGAATAAAGGTTTAGCCCCCTAATCGCCCGGCGGTGATATGCGTCGCCCCAGGCAGCGTCAGATTAGCGCCAGTACCGCGAACACCCACGCACGCAGCATACGCCTCCCTTAGTGGTATAGTATCTGAACGGATCAATATCTGATCCGATCAGATCTATACTAGCGTCCCCAGCAGTTTAGGGTTCCCAAAAACGCAGTATTAGCGGGATCAGCCCAGATACCTGCTAGCACCTGCGTTTTGCCCCTCCGCCCAGCCCAGCCCACCCAAGTGCAGTATCGATCGATCACTGTCACTTACAAGGCACTAAACGCATAACTGCAGCGTTCGCAGAGTCAGGCCTGATCCCTGCGATTGCTAACAGTTTTTTTGGTAGCATTTTGGTGAACTGGCAAGCACCAGCCCCAGGCGTCAGGTTAGCGCCAGTACCGCTAACACCCACGCACGCACCATACGCCTCCCTTAGTGGTATAGTATCTGTACGGATCAATATCTGATCCGATCAGATCTATACTAGCGTCACCAGCAGTTTAGGGTTCCCAAAAACGCAGTGTTAGCGGAATCAGCCCAGATACCTGCTAGCACCTGCGTTTTGCCCCTCCGCCCGGCCCAGCCCAGCCCACCCAAGTGCAGTATCGATCGATCACTGTCACTTACAAAACACTAAACGCATAACTGCAGCGTTCACAGAGTCAGGCCTGATCCCTGCGATCGCTAACAGTTTTTTTTGTAGCATTTTGGTGAACTGGTAAGCACCAGCCCCAGGCAGCGTCAGATTAGCGCCAGTACCGCTAACACCCACGCACGCACCATACACCTCCCTTAGTGGTATAGTATCTGAACGGATCAATATCTGATCCGATCAGATCTATACTGGCGTCACCAGCAGTTTAGGGTTCCCAAAAACGCAGTGTTAGCGGGATCAGCCCAGATACCTGCTAGCACCTGCGTTTTGCCCCTCCGCCCGGCCCGGCCCAGCCCACCCAAGTGCAGTATCGATCGATCACTGTCACTTACAAGGCACTAAACGCATAACTGCAGCGTTCGCAGAGTCAGGCCTGATCCCTGCGATCGCTAACAGTTTTTTTGTAGCGTTTTGGTGAACTGGCAAGCACCAGCGTCCTAGTACACCCCGGTCGTAGTCAAACCAGCACTGCAGTAACACGTGGTGACGTGGCGAGTCCCATAAGTGCAGTTCAAGCTGGTGAGGTGGCAAGCACAAGTAGTGTCCCGCTGCCACCAAAAAGACAAACACAGGCCCGTCGTGCCCATAGTGCCCTTCCTGCTGCATTCGCCAATCCTAATTGGGAACCCACCGCTTCTGCAGCGCCCGTACTTCCCCCATTCACATCCCCAACCAAATGCAGTCGGCTGCATGAGAGGCATTTTTATGTCCTCCCGAGTACCCCTACCCAACGAACACCCCCAAAAAAGATGTCGTGTCTGCAGCAAGCGCAGATATAGGCGTGACACCCGCTATTATTGTCCCTCCTGTCCTGACAATCCTGGTCTTTGCATTGGTGAATGTTTTGAACGCTACCATACACTAGTTGAGTATTAGCGTAGGGTACAGCATTGCACAGACTAGGCACACTTTCACAGGGTCTCCCAAGATGCCATCGCATTTTGAGAGACCCGAACCTGGAACCGGTTACCGTTATAAAAGTTAGTTACAAAAAAAGTGTAAAAAAAAAAAAAAAAATATGAAATAAAAAAAATAGTTGTTGTTTTATTGTTCTCTCTCTCTCTATTCTCTCTCTCTATTGTTCTGCTCTTTTTTACTGTATTCTGTTCTGCAATGTTTTATTGTTATTGTTATTGTTATTGATTGTTATTGTTATTGTTATTGTTATTATGTTTTATCATGTTTGTTTTTCAGGTGTGTAATTATTTACACTTTACTGTGCTTTATTGTTAACCATTGTTAACCATTTTTTTGTCTTCAGGTACGCCATTCACGACTTTGAGTGGTTATACCAGAATGATGCCTGCAGGTTTAGGTATCATCTTGGTATCATTCTTTTCAGCCAGCGGTCGGCTTTCATGTAAAAGCAATCCTAGCGGCTAATTAGCCTCTAGACTGCTTTTACAAGCCGTGGGAGGGAATGCCCCCCCCCCCCCCCACCGTCTTCCGTGTTTTTCTCTGGATCTCCTGTCTCAACAGGGAACCTGAGAATGCAGCCGGTGATTCAGCCAGCTGACCATAGAGCTGATCAGAGACCAGAGTGGCTCCAAACATCTCTATGGCCTAAGAAACCGGAAGCTACGAGTATTTCATGACTTAGATTTCGCCGGATGTAAATAGCGCCATTGGGAAATTGGGGAAGCATTTTATCACACCGATCTTGGTGTGGTCAGATGCTTTGAGGGCAGAGGAGAGATCTAGGGTCTAATAGACCACAATTTTTTCAAAAAAGAGTACCTGTCACTACCTATTGCTATCATAGGGGATATTTACATTCCCCGAGATAACAATAAAAATGATTAAAAAAAAAAATATGAAAGGAACAGTTTAAAAGTAAGATTAAAAAAGCAAAAAAATAATAAAGAAAAAAAAAAAAAAAAAAAAAAACACCCCTGTCGCCCCCTGCTCTCGCGCTAAGGCGAACGCAAGCGGCGGTCTGTCGTCAAACGTAAACAGCAATTGCACCATGCATGTGAGGTATCACCGCGAAGGCCAGATCGAGTGCAGTAATTTTTCCAGTAGACCTCCTCTGTAAATCTAAAGTGGTAACCTGTAAAGGCTTTTGAAGGCTTTTAAACATGTATTTATTTTGTTGCCACTGCACGTTTGTGCGCAATTTTAAAGCATGTCATGTTTGGTATCCATGTACTCGGCCTAAGATCATCTTTTTTATTTCATCAAACATTTGGGCAATATAGCGTGTTTTAGTGCATTAAAATTAAAAAAAGTGTGTTTTTTCCCCAAAAAATGCGTTTGAAAAATCGCTGCGCAATTACTGTGTGAAAAAAAAAAATGAAACACCCACCATTTTAATCTGTAGGGCATTTGCTTTAAAAAAATATATAATGTTTGGGGGTTCAAAGTAATTTTTTTGCAAAAAAAAAAAAACTTTTTCATGTAAACAATAAGTGTCAGAAAGGGCTTTGTCTTCAAGTGGTTAGAAGAGTGGGTGATGTGTGACATAAGCTTCTAAATGTTGTGCATAAAATGCCAGGACAGTTCAAAACCCCCCCAAATGACCCCATTTTGGAAAGTAGACACCCCAAGCTATTTGCTGAGAGGCATGTCGAGTCCATGGAATATTTTATATTGCGACACAAGTTGCGGGAAAGAGACAAATTTTTTTTTTTTTTTTTTTTTTTTTGCACAAAGTTGTCACTAAATGATATATTGCTCAAACATGCCATGGAAATATGTGAAATTACACCCCAAAATACATTCTGCTGCTTCTCCTGAGTACGGGGATACCACATGTGTGAGACTTTTTGGGAGCCTAGCCGCGTACGGGACCCCGAAAACCAAGCACCGCCTTCAGGCTTTCTAAGGGCGTGAATTTTTGATTTCACTCTTCACTGCCTATCACAGTTTCGGAGGCCATGGAATGCCCAGGTGGCACAAAACCCCCCCAAATGACCCCATTTTGGAAAGTAGACACCCCAAGCTATTTGCTGAGAGGTATAGTGAGTATTTTGCAGACCTCACTTTTTGTCACAAAGTTTTGAAAATTGAAAAAAGAAAAAAAAAAATTTTTTTTCTTGTCTTTCTTCATTTTCAAAAACAAATGAGAGCTGCAAAATACTCACCATGCCTCTCAGCAAATAGCTTGGGGTGTCTACTTTCCAAAATGGGGTCATTTGGGGGGGTTTTGTGCCACCTGGGCATTCCATGGCCTCCGAAACTGTGATAGGCAGTAAAGAGTGAAATCAAAAATTTTCACCCTTAGAAATCCTGAAGGCAGTGATTGGTTTTCGGGGTCCCGTACGCAGCTAGGCTCCCAAAAAGTCCCACACATGTGGTATCCCCATACTCAGGAGAAGCAGCTAAATGTATTTTGGGGTGCAATTCCACATATGCCCATGGCCTGTGTGAGCAATATATCATTTAGTGACAACTTTATGAAAAAAAAAAAAAAAAAAAAAAAAAAGTGTCACTTTCCCGCAACTTGTGTCAAAATATAAAATATTCCATGGACTCAATATGCCTCTCAGCAAATAGCTTGGGGTGTCTACTTTCCAAAATGGGGTCATTTTGGGGGGTTTTGTGCCACCTGGGCATTCCATGGCCTCCGAAACTGTGATAGGCAGTGAAGAGTGAAAGCAAAAATTTACACCCTTAGAAATCCTGAAGGCGGTGCTTGGTTTTCGGGGCCCCGTACGCGGCTAGGCTCCCAAAAAGTCCCACACATGTGGTATCCCCGTACTTAGGAGAAGCAGCTAAATGTATTTTGGGGTGCAATTCCACATAGGCCCATGGCCTGTGTGAGCAATATATCATTTAGTGACGACTTTTTGTAAATATTTTTTTTTTTTTTTTTTTTTGTCATTTTTCAATCACTTGGGACAAAAAAAATAAATATTCAATGGGTTCAACATGCCTCTCAGCAATTTCCTTGGGGTGTCTACTTTCCAAAATGGGGTCATTTGGGGGGGTTTTGTACTGCCCTGCCATTTTAGCACCTCAAGAAATGACATAGGCAGTCATAAACTAAAAGCTGTGTAAATTCCAGAAAATGTACCCTAGTTTGTAGACGCTATAACTTTTGCGCAAACCAATAAATATACGCTTATTGACATTTTTTTTACCAAAGACATGTGGCCGAATACATTTTGGCCTAAATGTATGACTAAAATTTAGTTTATTGGATTTTTTTTATAACAAAAAGTAGAAAATATCATTTTTTTTCAAAATTTTCGGTCTTTTTCCGTTTATAGCGCAAAAAATAAAAACCGCAGAGGTGATCAAATACCATCAAAAGAAAGCTCTATTTGTGGGAAGAAAAGGACGCAAATTTCGTTTGGGTACAGCATTGCATGACCGCGCAATTAGCAGTTAAAGCGACGCAGTGCCAAATTGGAAAAAGACCTCTGGTCCTTAGGCAGCATAATGGTCCGGGGCTCAAGTGGTTAAAGTGGTATTAAATCCCAAACCAATAATGTAATATATTGCAGCTTACTAATTATTAGATGCAGTGGCTGCATTTCTTTTCTTTGGCTTTTTTTCCCCTCTGTTTACATCCGGCAATCTGGCCAGTAACAAACCTTGTGTTTTAGTGAGACACAACTCTGGAGGAATGAGCAGAGGGGGCACAGCAGGCAGGAGCATTGTTGGTCTGGGGGGGTGGAGTGGTAAATGTATTAGCAGATTTAGAGCCACTAACAAATTCCAGCCAAACTCCAGTTCACACTTTATAATCCGTTAAAGCTGTTTTTTTCCTTTTGCCATTGATAAATAAAAGCAGATGATTTAAATCACTCCTGCCAGTGTTAAAGTGGAAGTAAACTTCCATCTCAGGCTTTTACCTATAGGTAAGCCTATAATAAGGCTTACCTATAGGTGGTGTAAATACCTCCTAAACGTGCACCGTGTAGGAGATATTTACTGTACATGGAGCCAGTGACATCACTGGCGCATGTGTTCTTAAAGAACAGCCACCCGTGCCGTTCCTTCAGAGCTCTGTGCCATGAATGCTGGCTCCCACGCCTATACAATGAAGCAAGACGGGTGAAGATGGGAGCGCCTGCAGCTCAGATATCAGTGTGGGAGGCCTTCGTTTTAAGGTAGTTTAACATAATGTGCTAGTATGCGATGCATACTAGCACATTATGACATTACCATGCAGGGTCCAAAAAAAAAAGTTCAGCATTTTACAACCCCTTAAAGTAGTTTGTCTCATCCATGTAAACTGATACATTCTGCTGGAGACCTGGTGTTGTGAAAAACAACGACTTGCTGGCTAGATTACTGGATCAAAATAGAAGAAAGCCTAAAAAGGAAACTAATACAGTCATCACATCTCAGAACTGGTAAGCTGCAATGTAATAAATGTCTGCTTTTGGGTTTTAGGCCCCTTTCACACAATAAGCCCGCTCGGATCTGCCTGTCTGTTTTTCAGGCAATTCCGAGCAGGCCATCCATTGACTCCTATGGGCAGGCGGATGTCAGCGGAGATGTGTTCACTGACACCCGTCTGTCATCCGATCCACTCAAGACAGACATATGGCCATACGTCTGCCATCCGTCTTGGCGGATCGGATGAGATCTGATGAAAATGGACATGCTGTCCGTTTTCGTCCGATCTCCCCATAAAGATCAGTGGGGCTCTGACAGGTCCCTCCCCGCTCAGTGAGCAGAGACAGACCTGTCATCTGCCGCTCAGTGGAGATCAACAGAGCAATCTCCCGGTGAGCTGGCAGACTCCGCTGAGCGGATCAGCCCCGTGTGAAAGGGGTCTAATACTTCCTTTAACATTTTAAAATGTATCAAATCATATTAATATTTGCAGTGTTCATCTGCACTTCCTGCCCCCCATTGTGTAGTATACTGTTGAAGAAATAGTTTGCTGTCAGTAGAACATGTGCAGTAACATGCAGTTCCTCAGTATATAAAGGGTACAAAGCTGACTTGCCCTTTAGGAGGTTGACAGTTTTAGCAAAACACTATTTTCCGTGCAATTCTACATGCAAGGAAAATTAAAATGTACTTGTTTTCCTCTATCTAAGACTTGACAGATACACCCAATGCTCTGGATTTTGTCTAGAAAGATCACTTTGTATATTTGGCTGCAAATAGCACAATAGGAAGGCGTGTACAGAGATCATTCTGACAGTGAAGCCTGAAAACTGTAATCTCAACTTGACTTGATTTGTATTTAGAAAAACTGTAAGACTCCATCTAATTACTACACAAGTACTACACATTTCCCACACAAATAAACCAAATAAAAACGTATTACTGCGTGAGGCTGTGGATTACAGGCAGAGGAAGAGGTGACCTCACAGGCCATAAAAGTTTAATATCATTGGACCCTTTTCCACACTCTTTCTGCCTTGCATTGCCTCTGTGGGGACTTTCAGAATTATATACTTGGCTGATGGAATAAGGTGTCCGCCATGGCAACCAAATACATACACATGCTGTACATTATTAAAGAAACTACAACAGCTGCCCCGGTGACTGTAAGAATTATAGAAAACCCACAAAATTTATTTAAAAATGGGACGATATATTTTATTAGGTTTTTTTCCAGTACAATGCTGGAGATACTAGAAGCTCACAGTGCAATACTAAAGGGTAGCCATGAGTGCAGCTTGGATGCAAGTATTTAGAGCCATCATAGCAATGAACTGGTCTACTTTGGTTTGCTATTCTGAACTATTTACTTTAAACTTTAAACTCCAGGAAAACATCTAAATAACCAAGTAAAGGAAATATAAGGAAGCTTGGTTTATCTGTCAAATGATTCAAAATTCTTTTCATCCAAACCTGAGATTTATAGTTCTTCTGACGCAGATCCCTGTCTGGCATTGCGGAAGACCTAATTTTTACCTGCTGTAGTTAGGTAAGGATTACAAATCTTCTTCCTGGTAATATAAAGTACCAGTATCATTTTTCCATACGAACTGGGTTTTTTTTATTCATAAAAACAGTCTGGAACACCAGTTAGTTACTTTGCCTAGGCTGATGCGATGGTACCTGTCTACTGCATACAGGAGGTAGAATTTTCTGATCTGTAGCAGACATTTGTGAACACAGCTAAGAGCTGCACAGGTACTACAATTTTCATGATTGTGTCATCTCTGAGCTGGCAGCCCATTCTAGGAAGTAGACACGGATCTTGGATAATAATAATTGATGTGTCACTTTGCTTACAGTGTGGAATTCCAACGGTGAGCTTCCACTCTCACATTTGAAACACGTGGTGGATATTGCTAGTATTGGATTTTTTTATTTTTTTATATTTATTGAATTTTCACAATGACCAAATACTGTAGGTGCAAACATGAAGTACAGAACTGAAGAGCCTCAAACGCAGACTTTGTACACTATGGAAATATATGACATAAACAAGGGCCCAACAGGAGGGAAGAGAGTGGAGAGGGGAGCCGATACAAGAGAAAAAAAAAAAAAAAAAAGGATAGGATTTTAATGGGAGACGCATTATTATAAGAGAGAAAAATAACACTTGAAGAATTTTTGAATGTGTTAAAGACTGCCTTTGGGACTATATAGATAAAATCACAGTGGTTCAACCAATTGGATATATAACACTTCTTTACACAACTTCAAAAACTGTTGGGTTTTCACCAAACTAATGGTTATATGAACAGAGTTTTTTGCACTATAAACACTTTAAGAATTATCTATGTCCAGATGCACTTTATCACCTGTATATACAGTATATGATATTACATGTATGAACTTAGGTGCACTTTATCTTTATTTAATTTATTATTTAGCACAGAGAGCACTTTTATACATTAGAAGCACTTTTGTGTATATATTCGAGTTGAGTACATACTGTTGGGAATTGTTTGTTTGGAAGATATACATATATCCAATAATCTCTTTGTAATATTTAGACACTTTAAAACATTTTTGGGGAATTCCACACTGTAAGCAAAACGCCACTTCATTTATTATTATAATCCTGTGCATACATGTGGGGACACATTGTGTCGATGTGAGCAGCTGCTGAAACCTAAAATATATAATAGTTATTCTTTTTTTATTATTAATCATAAGTGGTAGCGCGTAAGGATTACCTCACTTTAAACTAATCTTGGATAGTGCCCAAACAAAGACGGTGCTATACTTCTGGAAGGGAAATCAGATGAAGGCATTGTCATGCTTAAAATGGTTGTAAAGACTAAAGTTTTTTTTTTACATAGTTACATAGTAGGTGAGTTTGAAAAAAGACACAAGTCCATCAAGTCCAACCTATGTGTGTGATTATATGTCAGTATTACATTGTATATCCCTGTATGTTGCAGTCATTCAGGTGCTTATCTAATAGTTTCTTGAAACTATCAATGCCCCCCCGCTGAGATCACCGCCTCTGGAAGGGAATTCCACATCTTTGCTGCTCTTACAGTAAAGAACCCTCTACGTAGTTTAAGGTTAAACCTCTTTTCTTCTAATTTTAATGAGTGGCCACGAGTCTTGTTAAACTCCCTTCTGCAAAAAAGTTTTATCCCTTTTGTGGGGTCACCAGTGTGGTATTTGTATATTGAAATCATATCCCCTCTCAAGCGTCTCTTCTCCAGAGAGAATAAGTTCAGTGCTCGCAACCTTTCCTCATAACTAATATCCTCCAGACCCTTTATTAGCTTTGTTGCTCTTCTTTGAACTCGCTCCATTTCCAGTACATCCTTCCTGAGGACTGGTGCCCAGAACTGGACAGCATACTCTAGGTATGGCTGGACCAGAGTCTTGTAGAGCAGGAGAATTATTGTTTTATCTCTGGAGTTGATCCCCTTTTTAATGCATGCCAATATTCTGTTTCCTTTGTTAGCATTGCATGCCATTGCTGAGCCTATCAACTACTAGGACCCCCAGGTCCTTTTCCATCCTAGATTCCCCCAGAGGTTCTCCCCCCAGTGTATAGATTGCATTCATATTTTTGCCACCCAAATGCATTATTTTACATTTGTCTACATTGAACCTCATTTGCCATGTAGTTGCTCACCCCATTAATTTGTTCAGATCTTTTTGCAAGGTTTCCACATCCTGCCGAGAAGTTATTGCCCTGCTTAGCTTAGTATCGTCCGCAAATACAGAAATTGAACTGTTTACCCCATCCTCCAGGTCGTTTATGAACAAATTAAACAGGATTGGTCCCAGCACAGAACCCTGGTGGACCCCACTACCCATCCCTGACCATTCCAAGTACTCCCCATTTATCACCACCCTCTGAACTCACCCTTGTAGCCAGTTTTCAATCCATGTACTCACCCTATGGTCAATGCCAATGGACCTTATTTTGTACAGTAAACATTTATGGGGAACTATGACAAATGCTTTTGCAAAATCCAGATACACCATGTCTACGGGCCTTCCTTTATCTAGATGGCAACTCACCTCCTCATAGAAGGTTAATAGATTGGTTTGGCGAGAACGATTCTTCATGAATGCATGCTGATTACTGCTAATGATATGCATGAAGGTGAAAAAAAACTCTGTGTGCCGCTCCCCCCCTACAGCCCCCTAATACTCACCTGAGCCCCCTCTCAATCCAGCGATGTGCAGGGGAACCCTTGGCTGTCCCGGGTTTTCCTCTCCTCATCAGAGACACATAGGCTGTCAATCACAGCTAGTGAGCCAATGAGAAGAGACCAGGGGTGGGGCCGATGTGTCTTATAGATGCATAGAGTGGGGCTCAGGAGCAAGCACGCACCACAGCTTGCTATTGAGGCCACTGGTCAAGGGGAAGGAGCCAGGAGTGCTGAGGAGGACACGAGAAGAAGAAGATCAAGGCTGCTCTGTGCAAAACCATTGCACAGAGCAGGTGAATATGACATGCTTATTATTATTATTATTTTTTTAAATCATTTAAAAAATGCCATGGCACATAACCAATTTTGGTGTAGTGGTGCGTAGCAGCTTCAGAATCGCGCATCATTTTTTTACCTCCAAGAAAATTTGAATTGCTGTCAATGCAGAAGGTTTGTGAGTTGACACCCTTTATTGGCTAAGCTTTCGGGATAACTTTGATCGCTTCTTCAAGCTTTATATATTTGTGAAAATGCTCCTGAAGCTCACATACTTGTACAAAGAGTTACAAGGTAGTGCAATGAAAAATGTATAAAAAATGTTTTTTTCCTCTCCAATTGCTGTCAATAAAATGTCAGTTTGCAAGAATTTGTAGTTAGCTTTCTGAGCTACTCTTTGAAGCCATATGGAGCTAGCTACATGTTATCCAGTGCAGCTGCTGATCATCATGTCACACCAGAGATTTGCAACAGCACAACAAAGTATTGTACTACAGCAATTACTCTACAGCCAGCTGCAAACTGCCATAGAACGTAATCACAAACAATTGTAGTTCATGCAAATCTCTGCTACAAAGTTTCCGGAGTGACATGGCTCTAAACTTGAAGGCCAATTATGGTAGCAGTCCAAGACGCTGTAGTCCTGTACTACACCCAGAACTCTAAATTACCTCATGAGATCAATAATTCTGAGTAATTTCTGGACCCTTGTAGCAGGAAGAACATAGAGATTAAAAAAAGAGAAAGCCATTGCAAACATATGTATACAGTATTGTGCCTCATTTTTTCAAGGAACATTTGCCCATAAAAAATTGAATGTGCACCAAGGTATAAGCCATCTTTCTTCATTCAGAAAACTATGATTGTTACCCTCCATTTCCCTTCTAGAATTAATTACAACCGGGGATAGGTGGGAGGGAGGGACTGGATGTGGGCGCTGGGTTAGAGCGGACGCCGAGCTCGTCCTGAGTCCACGCTGCACGGGTCTCCTCGACATGCTGCCGATTGGGGATGAGGCTGCATAGCCCCCCCCCTGCTTACCCGCGGTAACCTGTCTGTGACCTCTCACTTGGATCCCCTGGCCGACGAAGACGGAAGCTCCCTGTGCAATCTGACTGGAGACCGAAGACCGGCTTACACAAGCACACGGCAGCGCTGCAGGGAGAAGGAGAGTGGAGTGGCTAGAAGCAGGAAGAAAATAGCTGAGGATCAGCGCGATCATGACGAATGCTCACCCTGGATTCCCGGTGTTCTGTTGGAAAGCTTTTTTTGAGGTAAAAGACATCCGGTTTTCCTGATGGTTGCTAGATTCAATAGGCTGAGGAGGTGGAAGCCGTATCTCGGGTGAGTCTGATCGCTATAGCTTGAATAACAGGCATAGCACTCACAGGAATACTTTGCTGCAACACTTGACACAGTGACATGCCGCACACAGAACATAAACACATTGTGTAGTAAGCTGGGACCATAGCTGTATCAGTATGAGAATGTAAGATATTGTGGACTGTCTTGCAACAGAAAGGACCTCCTGTTTTATTAACTTACTTGCATAATTTACCGCATCAACCTGTATCACTGCACCTGTGTCTCACTCTGAGGAAGCTGTGTAGGAGGGTGAATTGTGCCCCCCAACTGGTGATCTTGAATTGTATGACCAACAAGATTGTACCGTGTACATAACAAACAGACTTTATCTCAGCCTAAAAGAAGGAGAGGGTGGCGGATGATATACATAGAAAGGCAACTCACTCGGGCATACTTCCCTCCCTTATAATAACTAACAGATGATTAGTGGACGTACGGCTGGCCGCAATTGTAGATGAGTTGCAGTATCTAGGACCGCCTAGAAGGAAAGGTAGCAGATCTAGCACTGGTGAGCTAGGTAAACCTAACGATGAACGTATACATTTGGGGAGGGCCTCGTCCTCTTCACCCCCTCTTTTTTTTTTTTTGTATTTGGTGCAGCGAACTGGGCTGCAGATATCTTGACAGTTAGGAGACAGGGGGGAATGAGGGGCAAAGCTGGGCGAGGGGCTTCAGGTAGCCCACCTAGAGTAAGTGCTAGCCCAGGAACTATAAAAAAATATATGACCCAGGAAGGTGTAAAAGAAAGCCCGGGGAGACAATCAGGAGCCAAAAACAAAGTAACTGAGAGCTCACAGAAAAACGGATTGAAGAAACAACCGGAAGACTCAGATAACGCAGCAGGAGGAAGTGAGGTGCCACTAGACGAACCCTCAATGGATTCTCGACAAAAAAAACAGCTTCCAACAAAAGATGAAATGGCGCAAATGTTCGCAAAATTGGAAGCGTCAATAAAAGGCGAAATTGCAACTCTGCACGAAGGTATGAACCATCTACTGAAAAGGGTGGAGGTCACAGAAGAAAGTTTGGCTTCACAGGGAGAGGAGATAAAAATGCTTAAAGCACAGATGGCCGAGATGCAAAGGGACCAAAGCAATATAGTATATAAAATCGAGGACCAAGAAAATCGAAACAGAAGAAAAAATGTTCGGATCAGAGGTCTACCGGAGACAAGAGGGGAAAACGATGAACTACAAGAAAAAAAGGATAGCATCTTTCGTTACATGATAAATAAAACAGGAACAAATAACACACTCAAGTTCGAAAGAATTCACAGGGTGAGGAAGCCCGCTGAAATAACTGGAGAGGCCCCCAAGAGATGTCATCAAATATGGAGAGACCACCCTTCAAATTTTCCCTGATCTGGCGGCAGAGACCCTAGCTAGGAGAAGAACTCTAAAACCCCTGTTGGATCAGTTGAAGACACACAATATTCCCGGCCTGCTTAATAGGATGCAAAGAGGGAAAATCTGCAATTTTAAGGCTCCCAGAAGATACGCCTAAATTCTGTAAACGTTTTGACGTGCCAATAATAGAAATCCCAGGATGGTGGAAAAAACGGGCAAACGGAGAAAACGCAGAAGAACAGCAGACGTGGCAACCAGTAACTCAATCTAGATGACGATAATTGAAATATAAATACGTGTAACTAGAAGTTGAAGAAATCAGACCACTGTATGCTGACTAGCGGCTAGGGGCGGAGTGGGGGTGGGATGGGGACTGGTGGGGGGAGGGGCTCGGGAGGGGTGGAGGGGGTGCGTACCAGAATAGGATGAGTTATCGAGTCAATGGCTCCAACCCACTAGATGGTTTAGCAATCCGAGAGTAAGAAAAGATGTCTAGGTT
Organism: Lithobates clamitans; assembly: GCA_037952925.1. Lineage (NCBI taxonomy): Eukaryota > Metazoa > Chordata > Amphibia > Anura > Ranidae > Lithobates > Lithobates clamitans. Next base: position 1,088,206 of record JBBGZY010000780.1, on the reverse strand, counting down.
AAATATCATATCTTATAATGTCAGGGGCTTGAACTCCCCCATAAAACGAGCCAATATATTAAGTGACCTGAAATTTTTGAAAGCTGAGGTTGTTATGCTCCAAGAGACACATCTTTGTATAAGCAACTGCCAAACAATTTACTCTAGAGATTTCCCAGTATGGTTCTATGGAGACTCCCCGATTAAGAGAGGTAAAATTAATGGATCAGCCTGTTCTCTGGCAAACATCTATGGTCCGAATAAGAACACAATCAATTATGTAATGGGTAAAAGGACAGTACGTCCCATGCACGGGGGTCAGGTGGAATTTGGGTAAATAAGTTCAAAAAGAAGCTGCACCAGCTCCAGCTCCTGGATGTCTGGAGGATACAGCACAATAATTTAAGAGACTATACTTTCTACTCCCACGTGCATTGGACGTATTCACGAATCGACTTTTTTCTTGTTGAACACCGGCTACTGGAGGCGGTCACCGATACGGGTATTGGTAACATTACATTCTCAGACCACGCCCCGGTGAGTCTCCAAATGAAAATAGGGACTCCCCAAACACAGGGTACTGGCTGGAGATTGAATGAGGAGCTTCTCCAAGACAAAGATACTGAAAAGAGGATTAAAGAAGAACTAGACCTGTACTTTAAAATAAACATGCCTGGGGAGACAACCGAGGCCACTGTCTGGGAGGCTCACAAAGCTTACATCAGGGGTATACTAATGATGGTAGGATCAGAAAAAAAAAAGAGAAGGGTAAATGAGAAGAATACCTTGTTAAAGGTAATCCACGAGTTGGAGCAACAACACAAGACATCGGGAGACGGGGAGGTGTTGGCTAGACTACACAGGAGAAGGGAAGAGTTGAGGGATTTAACGGAGCAAGAAACGTGTAAGGCTTTTAACCTAGTGAAAAAAGACAGATATATAAATGGCAATAAACCGGGCAAATTACTAGCGAGGGCTCTAAAAAAAAAAGAAACACACTAATTATATCGAGAAAATAAGGACAAAATCTGGGGAAATCAGACATAGAACATGTGATATAGCGAAAACTTTCCAAGAATTTTATGGAGAACTGTATGCTATTAATATAAAAAATTCACAAGAGACCAAAGGAAGCAAAAGTGAGAAAACTAAAAAGTTTCTAAAGGAGGCGAGGCTATCCAAGATAACAGGGAGCGATAAAATCATACTAGAGGCCCCAATAACAGAGCAAGAGATCAAGAAAGTCCTACAGGAAATTCCAACTGGTAAAAGCCCCGGGCCCGATGGGCTGACTGCCCTATATTATAAAAATTTCAGGACCTATTGATCCCCAAAATGTGCTCTTACATGAATGGTATAGGGGAGAAATGGGAGATGAGGAAAGAAGCACTAGAGGCCAGTATTGCCATAATATGGAAAGAAAGAAAAGATAGCACATTATGCTCGAGTTATAGACCCATATCACTCTTAAACGTCGACACGAAGTTATTTGCTAAAATCCTAGCTGACAGGATGAAACGGATAATCAATGAGATTATACACCCAGACCAGATGGGTTTTGTACCAGGTAGAGAGGGGAGGGACAATGCCATCAAAACATTACTGGTTGTCCAGAGGATCCAAGATAGCGGAGCCCCAGGTCTTCTCCTGTCAATCGACGCTGAAAAAGCTTTTGACAGGGTAGATTGGGGCTTCATATGGGACACTTTAGAGGAGACTGGTCTGGGTATTAGAATGCTCAGATGGATAAAAGCCTTATATACACATCCCACTGCACGAGTGAAGATAAATGGAACTCTTTCTGAACCATTCAAAATGTACAACGGCACAAGACAGGGGTGCCCTCTCTCCCCACTGTTGTTTGTGATGGCATTGGAGCCCCTCCTAGCAAAGATAAGTCTCTGTCCAGATATCAGTGGGGCAAAAATAGGTGAAGAAGAGTATAAACTAGCTGCCTTTGCGGACGACGTATTGTTTTATATCACTCGCCCGATGACTTCTCTTCCGAATCTGTTAGCGATCCTAAAGGAATATGGCAGACTGTCCAATTTCCGGGTTAATCAGGTCAAGTCAGAAATGTTAGATATTAAGAAAGGCAATGCTGTGGACAAGGTATATCAAACGTCCTTCCCATTTAAATGGGGGTTAAAAGAGCTCAATTACTTAGGAATTAAAATAACTATCGCTAAAGAGTCATTATTCCAAACAAATTTTATGCCACTCCTCAATGAAATAAAGATCAAACTAAATAGAATTTCACACCCACTTGAACTTGACCGGGTCCACAGGACCTCAGGCCCCAGGAATCCTGACCCTTCATTCGTTCGAGATACACTCTGTAGAGTGCACTTTTACAACATTAAGGAATCCATCATGCGGGCAGCCAGCGTGCAGGACTCTATCCTTTTCAATACCACCCCTGTGATGCTACTTCCTGACCTTTCACGTCTAACCCTAACCATGCGGAAGGCCCTGAAGCCCCTCACACAGCTTCTCCAATCACGTCAAATAAAATATCAATGGCGCTTTCCCTTTCAGCTACGAGTGCACCATGAGGGTAAGACTGCCACATTCCGCATGCTGGGTGACCTCCCTGCATTCCTGGGCACCCTGGAGTTGCCACAAGTGTCTTTGCCAGACTGGCCTTTTTCTCCAACCACACCAGGCCTGCCATACATCCCTCAGTGGCAGAAGCACAGCCGCAAACGCCGTCCTGGATCCTCACCCCGCATAGACCCTGATGACTGACGTTATACGGTCCGGCTGGTCTTCTATTGTTTTTTCCTCTACCTGAGTAGGAACGTCTACTACACCACTTTGGATCCTTAAGGACTTCCAACTCTTGAGCTTCTACAAACAGCCTTCACTTTTACACACCTCTTCCAGCAAGCAGTTCCTGTTATTGTTTTTTTTTTTCTTTTTTCTTTTTTCTTCAGTTGGAAGACAGAAACCTTTTCCTTAACGTTATGGTTACCCGTGTTCGGGACCCCTATGCCTCAGAAGATACCAGGTTTCGCTGCTACAATTAGCTCAAAAGCTCATAAGCGGCATCAGGAAGATCCTCTTTGACCTCATGGGACTGCTGCAGTCCTCACCTGTTGTGAAGCTGATCCCACCGCTCTTCCAGTCTCGTCAGGCCGTAGGTTCCTGACTACTACTATTGAACTGCCTTTTTGACTGGTGTACCTGTTTGCACTCTACCGTTGCTCTCATGGTACACCCCATTGTTTAGAATGTTGAATTACCCCATGCTTTTTTACCCTTATTATATCTCCGATCTTGAAACCTTACTATCTATACTTATATATACTAGTTACATTCCCAAGTACAGCCCAGACTAACCCACATATTATCGGCCCTGTGGTTCCCGGGGCTCCGGGAGCTTCCACCATGCTAAACACTAACCCCCCCTTAGGAATACTCGGTGCCCCCACTTGGCACCGTTCCATGGTTTACAGATACCCTATACCTTACAGTCTTTTGCTTTGTTTGCAATCTTTTTTATTTTCTTTCTCCCAACCTTTGTTTAACTGGTGCCACCTAGTGGCCTACCTTTTCACAACCAGTATACTGTTTAAATTGTTAGGATTAGGGTCCCAGGCTCCCTCTTCTGATCTTTTCAGGTCAGATTGTAATGTTAATTGGACAACCATGGACACTGGGACCCTGTTCCATACCCCGCTTTCTCCTCTTTTTCTTTTTTCTCTTCTGATCCTCCCTGATATTTATCTCATTCTGCTTCTACCTTCCTCCGCTCTCTCCCTCATATCTACCCCCCCTCACATGTCCCCTTCCCCTCCCACTCCTCCGCTGGCTGGGGCGGCTTTTCGAGGGACTCTCGTTGCTTCTTTTTTCTCCCCCTTCCCTTTATACCCGCCTTGATATGACCACTACTCCACCACTTAATCTAGCTTCTTATAACTGTAGAGGCTTTAATACCCCAGAAAAACGTAGCCAGATCCTTTACCACTTCCATAAACAGAAAACTAAAATTCTCTTATTACAAGAAACCCATTTCAGGACCAATTCCATACCCATGATGCGCAGTCGATTCTATACCACTTGCTTCCACAGTACCAACCCCGCTGCAAAGTCCAAGGGGGTTTCGATCGCGTTTCATAGGTCCTTTCACCCTGAGGTTATTGACTCATATATTGATGATCACGGTCGTTTTATATTTCTCAAACTAAAAATCAATGATTTTCTCTTCACAGTCGCCAACATCTACGCTCCAAACACAGATCAGGCGCGCTTCCTATCATCCACTCTCGCCAGATTGACCTCTTTTGGAGGTTCTAGTATTATCGTTGGAGGAGACATCAACGTGGCCCTTTCCCCGTCTGCCGACACATCTACTGGTAAGTCTTCCATGTCCACGACCTCACTCTCACACATAAAATCTCTTTTACATTCTTGTCAATTGGTGGACGTGTGGCGCATACATCACCCTACTGACAGAGACTTTACATACTTCTCTATAGCTCACAACTCATATAGCAGACTAGATTATTTTCTTATCTCCCAATCCCTCCTAGATACACCCTTACTAACCTCTATAGGACATGCTCTTTGGTCTGACCACGCCCCTGTATACCTATCCTTCGCCCGGCCCCCACGGTTACGTAGGGGGCACTCCTGGCGTCTCAATGATAATCTCTTACGAGACTCAGTATGCATCGCTGAAGTTACTAAAGCTATTCACAACTTTAAAATCGACCACATGGCAGACACAACTTCCCTACTTAACCAATGGGAGACGCTGAAATGTGTGGTCAGGGGCGTGCTAATCCAAAACGGCTCACGTCTGAAAAAGATCAGGTCTGACGACATCAAACGCCTCCTGGCCAACATCTCAGATCTCGAATCCCTACACAAATCAAATCTGGACCCCTCCACTTTTGTGGCCCTTTCCAACTCCCGCCGAGATTTACTCCAATTATTAGACTCTCACTCTCTCATAGCTAGAGATCGCGCCCGTAAAGCTTATTACTCTATAGCCAATAAATGCGGCCAACATCTGGCACGGGTTATTCATCCCAGGGTCCCACGCCTTCCCATCCCCTTCATCACCAAACCAGACCAGACTAAAGTTTATGGTTGTAAAGACATATCCACCACATTTAAAGATTATTATGCCCAGCTATATAACCTGCCGCAACCCTCCCCACCGAGTCCTCTGCCCCCATCCCAAGACCCAATGTGGACCTATATAATGGAAACAGCACTACCTGTGATTGACCCCCAGACTTCCGCGGACTTAGACGACCCCCTACTGGAACCGGAGTTCCTTGGCGCCATCAAGGAATTAAAACCAGGTAAATGTCCAGGCCCCGATGGCTACTCCCCGAGGTTTTACAAAACCTTCGCACCCCTATTGGTACCGTTTCTCACTAAGGCCTTTAACTCCATAGATGATAACACCCTCCCTTCCAAAACACTTCTCTCAGCCAATGTCTCCATTATACCAAAACCCAATAAAGACCCTTCCCAATGCAGTAGTTACCGCCCGATATCGCTTTTAAACATTGACCTTAAGCTCTTTGCCAAAATCCTTGCCAATTGTCTCTCTCCTCCTCTCCCCGGGATCATACATAGAGACCAGGTGGGCTTCGTCCCGGGCAGAGAGGCACGAGACAACACCGTCAGAACCATTAACCTCATCTCCTATGCCCAACGACGCCATCAACAGCTCTGCCTTCTCTCCTTCGATGCCGAAAAGGCCTTCGATCGGGTCAACTGGCGCTTCCTAAAACTTTCCCTTGAACAAATTGGGTTGGGATCCCCTTTCATCTCCAAAATCATGTCACTCTACTCCAATCCCTCTGCCTCAGTCCTGGTTAATGGTACTCCTTCAGCTGCATTTGACATCTCCAATGGAACTCACCAGGGATGCCCCCTCTCACCCCTTCTTTTTGCTATAGTAATGGAACATCTAGCATGTGCCATTCGCCAAAATGATTCCATACAAGGCATTCACACGCCTTCTGCACACCATAAACTTGCGCTTTACGCCGACGATCTACTCATTTACGCATGCCAACCACACATTACGCTCCCCTCCTTGTTCTTAGAGTTCCAACGTTTTGGAAGCTTGAGCAATTTTAAACTCAATATCTCCAAGACTGATGCGCTTAATATCTCCCTCTCTGCTCCTACATTATCCTCCCTCAAATCTAACTATACCTTTCACTGGCAGACCAAGGGCATTAAGTATCTAGGCGTTACTATACCAGCTAACCTATCACTTCTCTATACACTGAACTACATTCCCCTCCTCTCTCAACTCCGTAAAGACCTTGCCTCCTGGGGAGACAAACCAATACCCTGGTTTGGATGCATAAGCACCCTTAAGATGGACACCTTACACAAATTGCTCTACCTATTTCAGACCATCCCAATTTTGATACCCAAACCCTTTTTCTCCACTTTACGCTCTCTCTCTATCCGCTTTCTGTGGAATAAAGGATTGTCGAGAATCAAATTTAAGTTACTCACCCGACCAAAACTGTAAGGAGGTACAGGTCTACCTGATTTTGAGCTATACTACAAAGCCACAGTAATGGCACGTATCCTTGATTGGTTCCCACGACCTTCCCAAAAAGCGTCGGTTCTGGTTGAACAGGATATGTCCCCCGTTGATCTTAGGGCTTTACTATGGGGCTACAAACGTAACTTATCAGTTTTGGCGGATTCATCACCCCTTACCACAGCTGCCCTCATTCTTTGGTATAAGAGAGGTCTATGCGAGATTCTATCTTCAGACCCATCTCCCTTATCATCACTTTTCGATAATCCCGCCTTTCCACAGGGAATAGGAGCTCACGCTATTGGCCCTCTCTCACGTTCCTCCTGGCCCCAAGCACACTCCTTTATCCGGACCGACAATGGAACACCAAACATCCCTTCAGGGAATCAAGACTGGCTCACTTCCATACACCTTTCCACCTTCACCAAACATCTTTTCATTTCCTCTCAGACCCATCGCCCCTTGACTGACTTTGAACACCTCAGCTCTATGCAAGAGTTACCTAGACACCTACTCTCACATATCTACAGTCTTATTCATTCCCTTACACAGAAAGACCTCCCCACCTACACCAGGGTATGGTCGGCAGACCTGGGAAAGACCATCTCCAGAGCGGACTGGCAAACTGCGTCCCATTTCGCACATAGGTCCTCAATCTCATGCTATTTGCAAGAAAAAAACTTCAAGGTCATGGCGAGATGGTATAGGGACCCCGCCTCTCTACGGAAAATCTTCCCCTCCACTTCAAATCTGTGTTGGCGTTGTTCTCTTGCGACAGGATCGTACCTACATATCTGGTGGGAGTGTGATCGGATCCGGCCCTTCTGGAGTCAGGTATCCCAGGTTTATGAAAAAATATACGACGAACCTCTGCACCTGACTCCTGAGATAGCCCTCCTGTCTATTCTGCCAGGCTCCATAGCCTCCCAAAAGCGCAATCTTTTACGTTTTTTTCTATCGGCAGCTCGCCAACTCATACCCCTTTTCTGGAAAACAGAGACTATCCCCCCATTGTCTCTCTGGACCTCCACCATGAATGATATCATGCGAATGGAGGAGATGCTAGCGCTTGACAACGACACCTATGAGAAATTTACAATTTTATGGTCGGCTTGGCAGCGCTTCTCCGCCTCAGATACACTGTCTTCCTTGCTCCCTGCTCCCTAGATTATAGCTTCCCCCTGTAAATCTAAACACTAGTCGATCCCCTGACCATGTCTAGGGATATGGAGTCCTTCCTTCTCAACCCCAGCCAGCGGAACCCCCCCCCCTTCCTACTCTTCCCCCCTTTCTCCCCCTCTTTTCTCTTCCGTTCTTCTTCCCCCCTACTTATTTTCTAATTATTCCGTTCTCTTTTTTTTTACTGATTTTTTACCCTGATACCAGACATGATCCATTTATGTTTATGTTAAAATTTACATAATAATAATCAGCTTAGCTGTGGGCGATAGCCATTTTGCTCGCTGATTGATTTCTCAATAAGCCTTCCTTCATGTCAAATGTATTAACTCTTTTGTTGCTTTATAACAATAAAAATATTTTCAACCCTAAATAGAATTTCACGTACCCAACTCTCATGGGACAGAAGAATTAACTTATTCAAGATGACAATTCTGCCAAAAATCATTTATAAAATGCAAATGCTCCCAATCCTAATCCCTCAGGTCTATTTCAATAGATTACGTTCCATGTTTTTAGGGTTCATTTGGAGAGGGAGAAAATCCCGATTAAACTCACTACTAATAAAAGATAAGAGGAAGGGGGTTTGGGAGCACTGGATATTAGAAAATATTACGAGGCGATAGTTCTAACATGTTTATTAGACTGGGTAAAAAATAATAAAGAAAAACAATGGGTGAAAATAGAGAATAAAATGAGTGAAGCAGATTTGGGTAAGATGGTATGGATGGATCCCACCACAGTATAGAAAATTTAGCACTGAAATAATGGATATTACAAAACACACATTTAATATTTGGGATAATTTGCACAAAAAGGAGCACTGGGAGTTTAACTCACCGTTAATCCCACTTAAAGACACAGATTATTTTACACCGGGGAAAGAAGATCTGTTTGGGAGGTGGATTTTGAAGGAAGATATACAATTAAAAGACGTCATGAAACAGGGAAAGATGTGCACATTTCAAGAACTAAAAGCTAAAAATGAATGGTTTATAATAGATTCTTGGCGGTATGAACAGCTGAAACATTTTGTTGACTCACTCCCGCAGCCAATTAGGTCGATGGAGAATATACTCCCCTTGGAGAAATTACGTGCTGAGAAAAAAGAGAGGGGGGGGCGTCTCTAAGATCTATGGAGTCCTCAACGAACTGGGAGGTGTGGTGAGCCAGAGATATATAGAGAAGTGGGAGAAGGAGTTGGATACCAAGATTAGTGGACAGGAGGTGGGGTTGATTCTGAAAAGGGTGAATGTCACCTCAGTTAGTTGTAAGCTCTCTTTGCAAGGATGTATATTACCCCAGATAGAGCACATAGAATCCAGAAGGAAATATCACAGTTTTGCTGGAGAGGTTGCGGAGAAATTGGGACAATGGCGCACATATGGTGGCTGGGCTCGGTAATTAGAGAATACTGGGGGGAGATTAAGCTAATCATCAGTGAGATTATGAGTATAGATATCCCCGTTGATCCCTGGGTGTGCTTACATCATGGCAGTAAAACTCCCACAAAGAAATATTTGAAGTCGCTGTTACCTCACCTCCTAAACGTTGCCAAAAGTCTTATTCCCAGATACTGGCATGGTAAAAGGAGACCTAGGATGCGGGAGTGGTTCATCAAGATTAACGGAGGGATATGGAGGGATTGGGCAAATTTCAGGTACTCACTTCGAGCGGCTGAGATGTGGGGAACATAGATTGTCGCCCCCACTGTATATAGACAAACTAGATGAGCTATATTAATAGGTGTAAATGTGAAGTCTGGAGAAATGGTAGTAGGGGTAGGAGCTGGGAAGGAAATTGGTATATGGGGGTTATAGTGGGGGGGAATGGGGGGGGAGTTGGGGGGGAGGGGGAGTTGGCCTAGGAGGGTCACTTGGGCCAAAAAATTTCAAGGATTTGCTTTGTTTCCTTCTTTTGATCTATGCATTACTAGGAGTAAATAAATGGTCAATAAATACCGAGGAAAAAGCCACAATGATGTGAATATGTAAAGGGACGAGATTGAACTGTAAAGTTGAAAATATAGCCCCAGAAAATACTTTGCTGAAGTAGCAAAAAAAAAAATAGAATTATTTACAACCCAATCTGATAATTCAGCACTCTACAGCAGTTTTTTTCTGAGATGTGCTCTGTCACCTTTCCCACTGCAACCATTTCCCTCCATTTCAGCTTCCGGTTCATTTCAGAGCACATGGGATGCAAACAACTGCTGTCCGGCCATTATACAATAAGGCTGCATATTGTGTCCATGTACCAACATCTCCAGCATGACTGATCGAAAAGGGTTTTTGAATCATCTGTACCTTGGCTTTATCCGAGTTAGAACCTGAATTTGTGGCCAGAGAAGAATGTGTACAGGTGGCTTTTGCAACAAGAATCTAAAAAAAAAGGACATTTAAAACCATCTTGTTTTCACTGATTTTGATCATTTGACATGGGCAAGAAACCTAGCATGTTTACAATTTATAGATCCAGATAGAGGCAGCTGTAAAACACAGTCTTAACCCTGCACTTCTGCACTTTCTATAACTAGTTAAAAAAACAATTATCACATTTAAGAACCACCAAGAGGGCTTGGAAAAAGCAGTAAGGGTGGGAACAAGCTTGGCTTAGCTTCCACAGGATGGATAAGCGTGTACACTGAGCTGACTATATCTCTGGGTTTACTGATCACTGTGACATGGCATAAGGATAATTGCATTTTTTTTCATCATGTATGCTCACCAGCATAAACCCAATGCTTGAGTATGATTTTTGAAAGTTTAATATAAGGTTGCTATTACACTTATTATTCAATTAGAACAAAGTGCATAATATGCAATATTGAACAACTCAGGACAACCAATCAATTTGATTTGTCTTGAAATTAGATAAGCGAAAGACTAATTGTGATTGCTTGTATAGGCCCATAGATATACTACATTATTTTAAAGTGGATCACTAAGTAAAACATTTTTTTAGTTTTCAACAGAGTGGGAAAGTGTTCAAGCCTCTGTCATTGCCTGTGTCCGCACTGGGGAGATTGCCTGTGTGGCCATTGGCACAGGATACATCTTCAGTGGAGATATAGACAACAATAAAAATATTTTTTAATTGAATTTCGATGTTGCTCTTTTGGAGCCTTAACCAAATCCATTACTTCGCCATCAGTTTGAGCTCTTGGGATCACCAGCGACATAGACCCCAGAACCAGAACCACTCCCCCTTCTCCCCTCTCCCCCTTCAATTCTGTAATCTCTACCTTTCTCCTTAATTACTGGATGTCTACTGCATACGTTCTCAACACTGCCTGGTCCTTGCTACCCCCCCCCCCCCAGGCTATGGCTGGGGTGGACCATCCAAGTGATGGTTCTCTTTGCTTCCTCTAACAGTGATTAAAAGGCGCGAACAGCCATCGCCTGTGGGATTTTCTCAGTTGCAACAATGTCCACCCTTTGAAGAAGGGCTAGTGTCTTGTTCTCTACTTTCAACAGTGTTCTTTTTTGTCTTGATGCCTGTGTGGAGCTATCTACATTACCTTTTCAATTTGCATGGTAGCTTTTCAATTGCTTGTGTTGGCGCTTACATCCTCTAACAAAATGTTTGAATTCAAAATACATTTTTAGTACAATGGGGACCCTCTCAAGTGTTTCATACATTGTTCTTGTTGGGGAGTTTTCCCCACAACTTGATCTTTAAAGCTGCTAAGGCACTTTAAGGCTGCTAGGCATTGCTATTGCAAAATGAGAAGAACAGCAAGAAAAATCTGCAGTGCACTAGTAATGCCAGCACCGACAAGGCACTTGTGGTGCACATGAGCAACCTAATAACTTTGCAATCTATGACTGAATAAAGTAGAAATAACAACAGACATGTCACATACAATGAGAGCGCCCAGTATCGGAACACAAGTAAACTGATATAAGACATCTACTTTATTGTTTTTTGTTTTTTTTTACAGAGGGAAACTGGTGAGTGTGCACTGATTCATAATATCACATCGGGTTTGGAACTATGAGCTCTTTGGCTATTAAAGGGCTTTTTGACAGTGGTCATACAATGGCTTCATCTTGTCCCTAACTTATTGCTACATGTCAGTCTAATGACTACAATTAGTTTTTATAGCAGCTGGCTGACTCAGTACATGTTAAGTACACATTATTTACTTTTCATACATTTAGTGGTAATGCCACAATTCCAGCCCTCCCTCAGCTTATATCCTCTGACACAAGCCTCTATGACAGCTGGGAAGTGATGTACCGGCACATAAATGTCAGTTATGGAGACAAAGAAATACATAAGTGTCACAGGAAGAATTGCATAGTCTTCAGGAAAAATTCAACTCTCAAATAAATAAAACGATTGTCAAAATACACAAGCCTCTTCTGCAGACGACAAATAATTTGTGCAAGTAGTTTCTAAAGTGGTTAACGTACCTCATTCTAGAATCATGTGACCTCAGCAGAGACAACATATTTCAGGCCCTCTACTGACATTAATAGCATAAGGCAGGACTAGCTTGGCTAAACAGGCAGAGAATGGGATGGGGTAGATGGGTGTGTGTTGGACATAGGCAAGGTAAAATGAGTTATCTTTCAGTGCACTCCAGACTATGGGAAAGTGTTTCCTGCTCTCTGTTTTATACATTTCACCTATTTGCTAATCAGATTATCTCAATCAGCAACACTGTACAAGGACTGCTAACGGATCAGAAGTGCTTAAAGCATATGGAGCTAAATGTCAGTTTACTATTTTATAGGACTCACAACTGTCCATTTTTGCCTTTTTTGGGGATCCCAAAATGTGTTTTTCAAAAAGACAAAAAACTTTAGTAACCAATTAAAAGTTACTATTGTTTACAACCTTTAGAGGACTTTCCTCCATTTAGTGCTCATAGGGCTTGCATCCATCCAACTCTGAAATAATACATTCATGGAATATCATTATTTCAGACTGTTCAGCATAGAGTATTTTACGTATAAAACCATGCAGCTGTACGAGGGGAGACCCAGCCCTGTTTCTACATGATGGACCACAAGCAAATAGTATATTTTCATTAAAAATATATACTTTAAATTAAATTAAGAACTCATCATCCTTAAATATAATGGTGATAAGTTTTTTGTTATTCTTGGACTGGCCAGGTAAATTGTTACTATACCCTGGCTCTCATTATGGCCTGGCCAAGAATGCAATCTGGCTTGGGCAGTATTGCAGTTAACACTGCTTGGAAGTTTCAGTGCTTTGTAGGGATACCCACCACAATGACATCAAGAATCCAATAATAGCTAATGCCAACACTGTACCACAGATGTGCTTTAACGTGATGAAAGAGAATTTCAGATTGTTTACCATGGCCTATTCTAAATCATCACTCTTTGCACCATGGTATCACATTAATCTAAGACCTGTAAAAAATGTGGATACTTCAGTCTAAGCATGTGATGAAATTGCATAACTGAATGCCACAACAATCAGTAGTTTCAGATATAAGCAATTGAAATTATAAGCAAATTGGAACTTTTCCTGTAAATGTCACCCCATCCCTTCCTTTATCCTAAGCCTCCTTATTGCTCACCCTAGTAATGGACAGAATCAGTGACCGATAGGAAGTTTAGTAGGTGGAAGGGCCAGGAGTTGGCTTCACTTTTACTGCAAAATAAATATATATAGCTTCAGCTGCCAGTACCTCTGCGTAAGAGATTGTTCTGACATGCAGTTACACTGATGGTACTGTAGGTTACCCATTTGTATTATTTCATCATATACTCAGCCTGTATTGGCCAGGTTGGTGACCATTTTAATCAAACTTGACATAGGTAGGTATATCTAATGTTAAGTACAAACAGAAATCCAAGAACTACCTTTGCTGTAGCCATGAGTTCTACTCCTGACTCAAGTGATTCTCCAAAGGATATTTTCAAAGGTTCTGTGTTTTATTGAAGTGAATTTTCCAGCATAGCTGAGGTTTCTGTGACTGTGCCATTGTACTTGGTATCCCATGATTCTTAGAAAGGTATTCCACAAAAAGCAAATCAAGGGATCAGACAGAGAAAAATATAGCATATCAGTTACACCTACCATGCCAATCTGCAGCTTGGAATTTCTACATAGACTTGTATGGGTCTGGCATACTATATGGGAAGACAGTAGACAGGGATCTGCCTACACAGAAACCATCACTTTGATTGCAAGTTACCTAATGTATCACTGGCCAGTGGCCACATACTGTAATATATATAGATTGTGTAGGTTACTACTCTCTATTGCCATTCTGTGACGGTTCCCATGTTTCATTTTCATGATTATGTTATGTGGCCTATTGTGGCTTGCAGAAACAAGTGATATATTATATAGATATTAATTGCACTAGCTACAGTACTTCTCCTCCACGGTTGGAGGGCACATTAAAACAAACTATAACAATCTACAGTCTATAGTAGGTTTATGTAAGCCATGACTCTCCAGTTGTTGTAATAGCACAATTACCAGTATGTCCTGCTAATAATTGACTGCTAGGGCATGCTGAGAGCTGCTGGAGCACCACAAGCCACCTGCTACCGGTTTGTTGAGTTTGTACCACAGAGAACGTCTAAGTGGGACAAAACATATCTATGGCTAAATGGTTCAGTGTTGACACCCTGTGGTCCAAGTAGGAACTGCATAGGAAGTTTTCACTACTATTGTACATTTAAAGTATACACAAGTCCTCATTTTTTTCCCAGTCATTAAACAGTCCAGTACAAGACATTTTTCTTTTTGTAGCGCAGTGATTACAATATGTATAAGAAGATTTAGTAACTGTAAATCAAAAACATATGCTGTTTCCCTGAAGTTATTGTTTTGTTTAAAAAAAAAAAGCAATTTTTTGTCCAGAACAGAAACAAATCGAAACATCATATAAGCCAAGGTTGGGGTAGAGAATGCTATAGAGCAGAAGAGCCAATCAGAAGATGCTGACTTTCATCCTCCTTGATGTGAAAGAGGTGGCTTATTTAAACAGCAGCACAAACACCCCTCCAGCACTCTATCCAGCATGTCTTCTGGTTATTTCAGAGTCACAGTTTATTGAGCTATTTAACCCAATAAGAATCTAAAATGCCATAAGGTTATCCATTGCTTGAAGCAGACCCTGAGACAATGTTCTCATTCCACTGGCCAAAGTGTCCATCATTTGGGCAAAAGCCTGATCTGTCAGAAACTTCAGAAATCCACACATGGCTCTTTTGCTGCTTGTGTCCTGGGAAAAGCAGGGTTCATGGGTTGCCAAAGTATTCCAGTTACTATATATTTCCTAGGTTAGAGTTTGGGATGAGCCGGAGGCAGCTGGTCAAGTACTGGCCTGGTTGTCTAAGTGCAGGTTCAGGTTCCAGTGGAGTAGTGAGACAATGTGATAGGAGAGGAACCTCCTCAGTAAGGGGAGAAAAGTATAGTGCCATGTGCAGTTCTGATGGGCCCTGGAGCTGGTCGAAGCATATGGTGTGTCAGGGGTGGACCTTGAAGAAGAGAAGGAGTTCCAGCTGGACGTAAACTTAGTGGAGAAGAGACAGCAGCAGCAGCTGCCATCGCCACTGCAAGTGGACTGGGAAGAAGCCCTGCTGAAAGGGTTTTTGGAAGGTCCTTCTGAAACACCAGACTTGCCTGTCAAAAAATGAGAGCAATTATTAGTGTAAGCAAAAACATCTGAATGATATAGAAAGTTCTCTCTAAGGAGAGTTCAGATAAAAAAATAAAACAATGCTCTCCACCAGTTTGAAAAATATAACAGTGAGTAGCATAAGTAATCTCCATTGTAATCTTCAAAGTGTATTTAAGACATTATATGCCTCTTGGGGATGTTAAATGTATTTTTTTTAATGCAAGCAGGGAGGAGGAGGTCCCCGCTGTGAGAAGACCGTGATTATTGCTAGCGGCTATAGCAGCCGACAATTGTTAAATAATCCAGCATTGTAAGATAATCCGGCAGGCTGGTTGTACCCAAGTTGATCGATCGATCTACCAACCTGGTACATTCAGCCTGCCCATTAACAGTTTGAATCTTGGCCGGTTCAGCAGGAACTTTTGAACCTTGTATGGCTGACCTAAGTACCTGAATTTAACTTCTTATCAGCCTCTTTCAGTCCCTGAATGGAGAGTTCCAGATTAGGAGAGTGTTGCAGTGTGAAAGACATGCAAATGAGGGGAGGGGGGGAGAGCAGAGTGACAAAGTGATGAGCCCATCAGGCAGCTGCTTTTCCTTTCACTGTTCAGTCACAGAGTAAGGAAGAAACCCGCAAGTGAAAGTGAAACTGCAGCTAAAAAAAAAAAATCAGATCCCCTGCCCTGAAAGGCCAGAATGTGCTGTGTGACAAAGATGTGTAAATATGAGGTCTTGGTGGACAAAAGCAAAATCGTTTTAGTAGGTAAAACTGATTTCATATATGTATATATAATGTTTTAAAAACTTTTCTGGGTACTTAAGTTTTGAATATAGCATACAAATCTTTTTTTGTTTTTAAAATTTAAGTAATGTTTATTTTGTAGAATGATGCCTAGATTTTCTTACGTCGCATATATTGAGTATATTATGTAATGTATGTAGGTAGCACTTTTCTTTCTCCTAATTATTTGCTTTCTCTGTAAACAAGTTTAACTGATTTGGTCACATCTACAGCCCTATAGAATTACAGATTCTTTGGACAGTACACAACCAAAAAGCTGACAAGTGGATATTTTCAAGATGCTGAATGTAGCACCTGCTGCTGTGCTTTGTGATTGTCAACCATTCCTAACTGCCTGCACTCACAACAAACATCTCCACTGGAGATATGGGGGGTTATTTACAAAAGGCAAATCCACTTTGCACTGCAAGTGCACTTGGAAGTGCAGTCGCTCTCAAACTAAGGGGTAGATCTGAAAAGAGTGGAAGCTCTGCTGATTTTATCATCCAATCATGTGCAAGCTAAAATGCTGTTTTTTATTTTCCTTGCATGTCCCCCTCGGATCTACAGCGACTTTACTTCCAAGTGCACTTTCAGTGCAAAGTGGATTTTCCTTTAGTAAATAACCCCCATGGAGTGTGAACACTAAGTGGTTAGCATGTGCTTTCCAAGTAATAAAATGCATTTCATGACTGTGGGGGTTATTTACGAAAGGCAAATCCACTTTGCACTGCAAGTGCCCTTGAAAGTGCACTGTAAGCGTACTTGGAAGTTCAGTCACTCTAAATCTAAGGGGTAGATCTGAAATGAGTGGAAGCTCTGCTGATTTTATCATCCAATCATGTGCAGGCTAAAATGCTGTTTTTTATTTTCCTTGCATGTCCCCCCTCGGATCTACAGCGACTTTACTTCCAAGTGCACTTGCAGTGCAAAGTGGATTTTCCTTTAGTAAATAACCCCCTATGTTTGATGTAATAACCCTTTATTAAGATTTTTTGATGCTTTTTAACTGCTAAAAAGCAAGGGAAGGGCTATAGGTGATACAACTGCTGGCTGCTGATCTATTTGAGGCCATGGTAAGAAGGGTAAAACATGGGGGTTAGATTAGGATAATGGGGTTGACTTCCTCAACAGGGTGCCAGAAGGGTAAAAGAAGTCTCCAGGATACCAACCGTGAGTTCCTGAAGGGTTTGCTGTTTCTTGTGCCGACTTAGTAGCGGGTTGGGTTTCCCTGACACTCCATCACGATGTCTGCGGCTTGAGATGTGCTGATACAGAAACACAAACGTATTATGAAGTTTATATATACATCCTGCACAAATCGTAAACCTTTTATTTAACCTGCTGAAACATGCAAACTAGGACAAATTGGCTGCAGGTTTGTCACATCAATTCTTTCTGATAGTCTCTAATTTTACACGGCTAGTTAGATATAGGTTATAAGATTTATTGAGCCTGCAAAGGATCATGCAATTTATAAAACACAATTATTACATTTTTGATATGTGTCTTTATCTGTACATCAAACCGATCTGTAATCAAAAACTGGTGATTCTCTTACAGTCACGTTCTAGTGTTCCCTAGCCAAATACTAAATAAAACATATGGAATAGGGTCGTTATCTCCTTCTGGAAAGCAAAGATTCTTTAAAGGATCATTTTTATAACACTGAACATTCAGAACTGGAAACTATCCAGTGTTTTAAATAACAATCAATGGATTTAATCAAAAGAGAAAGATAACAGTGAGACTTTCCTAGGAAAACATCTGTATGTTTCAAATATATACAATATATATATATATATACTGGTTTATATATATATATATATACCGGTGTGTGTGTGTATATATATATATATATATATATATATACTGTGCCTTGAAAAACTATTCATACCCCTTGAAATTTTCCACATTTTGTCATGTTACAACCAAAAATGTAAATGTATTTTATTGGGGTTTTATGTGATACACAAACACAAGGTGGCACATAATTGAGCAGTGGAAGGATAATGATAAATGGTTTTCAAACTTTTTTTACAAATAAATATGTGAAAAGTGTGGCGTGCATTTGTAGTCAGCCCCTCTGACTCAATACTTTGTAGAACCACCTTTCACTCTAATTACAGCTGCAAGTCTTCTTGGGTATTTCTCTACCAGCTTTGCACATCTGGATAGTGACATTTTTGTTCATTCTTCCTTGCAAAATAGATCAAGCTCTGTCAGATTGGATGGAGAGTGTCTGTGAACAGCAATTTTCAAGTCTTGCCACTGATTCTCAATTGGATTTAGGTCTGGACTTTGACTGTGCCATTCTAACACATGAATATGCTCTAAACCATTACATTGTAGCTGTGGCTGTTTAGGGTCGTTGTCCTGCTGGAAGGTGAACCTCCGCCCAGTCTCAAGTCTTTTGCAGACTCTAACACGTTTTCTTCGAAGATTGTCCTGTATTTGGCTCCATCCATCTTTCCATCAACTCTGACCAGCTTCCCTGTCCCTGCTGAAGAAAAGCATCTCCACAACATGATGCTGCCACCACCATGTTTCACAGTGGGGATGGTGTGTTCAGGGTGATATGCAGAGTTAGTTTTCCGCCACACATAGTGTTTTGCTTTTAGGCCATAAATTTCAATTTTGGTCTCATCTAAACAGAGCACCTTCTTCAGCATGTTTGCTGCATCACCCACATGGCTTCTTGCAAACTTCATAGGGACTTCTTATGTCTTTCTTTTAACAATGGCTTTCTTCTTCCTGCTCTTCCATCAAGGCAAGATTTGTGAAGTACATGACTAATAGTTGTCCTGTGGACAGATTCTCCTACCTAAACTGTGGATCTCTGCAGCTCCTCCAGAGTTACCATGGGCCTCTTGGCTGCGTCTCTGATTAATGCTCTCCTTGCCCGGTCTGTCATTTTGGGTGGACGGCCATGTCTTGGTAGGTTTGCAGTTGCACCATATTCTTTCAATTTACTGATGATGGATTGAACATTTTTTTATACCCTAACCCTGCTTTAACTTCTCCACAACTTTATCCCTGACCTGTCTGGTATGTTCCTTGGCCTTCTTGATGTTGTTAGTTCACTAAGGTTCTCTAACAAACCTCTGGAGGCTTCATTTATACTGAGATTAAATTACACACAGGTGGACTCTATTTACTAACTAGGTGACTTCTGAAGGCAATTGGTTGCACTAGATTTTAGTTAGGGGTATCAGATTAAACAAATGCATGCCACACTTTTAACATATTTATTTGTAAAACATTTTGAAAACCATTTATCATTTTCCTTCCACTTCACAATTGTGTGTCATTTTGTGTTGGTCTTATCACATAACATCCCAATAAAACACATTTAGGTTTTTGGTTGTAACATGACAAACATGACAAAATGTCAAGGGGTATGAAAACTTTTTCAAGGCACTGTATACAATATTCCTTACTTAGTCAGTTAGTGCAATATGCTGAAACGTACTAACCTCTTGCCATCCATGTAATGCATATGTGCAGCACCAAAGAGGGTGGGCTTTAACATCCACTTGTTGCACATATGTGTCCATGGGCGCCCGAGGTTTCTGTGCAAACAGCCAGATCGCTGTGTGCTCCCTGTCTCTAATGATTATTGGGAGAAGGCTGTGACAGCCAATCACAGTGGTCATGTAATCGGGCAGTCCTTCCTGCCCACCAGACATAAAGACCCTGTTAGGCAGGCCATACACAAAGTGTATTTTACTCGATTCCCCCATTAACACAGTTAGTGTTGACAGGGGAATCCCTCCCGCCGAGTCATTGTATTCTCCCGGGGAGGGGTGGGAGGAGCCGTCCCCACCCGGAGCACACTGTTATTATTGCTTGTACCTATACCAGCCACTAGCTATAATTGCGTGTAAAATCCGGCAGGCTTGTCGTACCCAAGTTGATCGATCAACTTGGTAACTTCAGCCTGCCCATACATGGTTCAAACTGTCTATGACTTTTAAGGGTTGCTGGGGGTGGGGGAAATGTTAAGTTGCTTTAATTTTAACTAAAAGTTTAAATTAGGATTGAACTGAGGTTGTACGTTCTGTAATCTGATGGTTGGTATTAAAGGTTCTGTTTTAGGCTTGAGTAGTAGACCTTAGGGTGAGAACCACCTGTGTGGGGATGCTCATGGGTCCTCTGGACAGAAGCAGGAGGCAGGGCAGTGACACTGAGTCAGCAGAACTGTGAGCTCTTAAACGTGTTGTTATCCTTCTCATCCTATGCAGCCATACTGGATAGCAGAAGGGGGTTTATCATTGAAACATAACACATTGCTGTGTAGCACAATTTATTTACCATTCTATATGAAATAACTATTGCAAACCCAATAGTTCCCCAAAGTCCCCAATGTTCTTTAGGGTAAATGGAGAGAAAGTCATCATAGCATACAGGAAGGACTTGAGAAATAGTAATAAATGCAGACTGTATACCTGCTTAAGCTGGCCTTCTGAGGTGACTCTGACATTACAGATCTCACAGTGAAAAGTCCTCTCTTGGTTGTTGGAATCCACCGTTCCTGTTAACCCGCTGTTTAACCCTCCAAGTCGAGGATAAGCCTTTATTGGGCCCAGACCACTTCGTGCTTCAAGGATAGTTTTGTGCTTAGTGCCTTTATTAAATGAAAAATTGCCAAAATGAAATGATGTCAAGCTTCCCTGCAATCTAGAAAACTGCTGGAGGTCAGATGACAAATAGATAACTGTTTATACCAGTGGATGTCAATCAGTGGCTAAGAAGCTGAACATGACTCTCAGATGCTTATTATGTTAATCACTGCAGGTGACTGTCTGGAAATATCAAATGATGTATACTTCTCCAATGTCTAGAGCCAATCACATAGTATCTAATAATAAAATGTTCTTAATTTATTACTCTTTTTATATTTAATTTTCTCTAGGTCTCGTTCACACTGGTGGGTAGAGGGTGGCATTAATCACAGGTGGTTGAGTCACAGTTTTACCACCCCTGACTGCCTACCTAACTAAAAACGTGCAACCACTCAGGGCTGTACACATGCAAAGCAACATTTTTCACTCAGCTCATGGCACTGCTACCAAATATTACTCACTCAAGTGAATGGGGCCATACTCCAACCGTGAGCCAAACGCTTGTCTAGCAGTTGCATGCTGTATTTTCATATAAAATGTCCTTTCAGCTGACAGAAAAAAGAGCATTAAGGAGGCAGCATCATTGCCTCTTGTATGCCTGGCAGATGCTGCTCTGTCACCCTCTGAAAAACAGTTCAACACAGATCGCTATTCCTAGGGGGTGACAAGGCCAGCTGCCAATGTGAATGAGCCCTTAGATAGCAGCCACAACCTAAGCAGCAAAACCTGTGTCCTACAGAGTGGGACCTTTGCCTTCTGTGTGAAAGCACTGGTGTCTCTGCAGAGGTCCAATACTCCATCTGCTGCAGGCATGAGTTTTATTTTTTCAAAATTGAGGTTATTTCTCTGAAATACCACTGTGGGTGCCAGTTAATATACACAAATATGTAATATACACTAATGAGTACAGATCATTCTTGCCTGGCTATCTGAACGTATGGATCTTCTTTGCCTTGCTATATGGAAGTACGAATCTTCCTTGCTTGGCTTATCTAGAAGTACTAATTTTTCTTGCCTGGCTATCTGAAAGTACGGATCTTCCTTGTCTGGCTATCTGAAAGTATGGATCTTCCTTGCCTGGCTATCTAAATGTATGGATCTTCTTTGCCTGGCTATTTGAAAGTATGGATCTTCCTTGCCTGGCTATCTGAACGTATGGATCTTCTTTGCCTGGCTATTTGAAAGTATGGATCTTTCTTGCCTGGCTATATGAACATATGGATCTTCTTTGCTTGACTATCTGAAAGTATGGATTTTCCTTTTCTGGCTATCTGAAAGTATGGATCTTCCTTGCCTGACTATCTAGAAGTACGAATCTTCCTTGCCTAGCTATCTGAACATATGTATCTTCCTTGCCTGGCTATCTAGAAGTATGAGATTTCCTTGCCTGGCTATCTGAAATTATGGATCTTCCTTCTCTGGCTACCTGAAAGCATGGATCTTCCCTGTCTGGCTATCTGAACAAATTGATCATTTTTGTCTGGCTATCTGAAATGATGGATCTTCCTTGCCTTACTATCTAGATGTACAAATCTTCCTTGCCTAGCTATCTGAAAGTATGGTTCTTCCTTCTCTGGCTATTTGAAAGTATGGCTCTTCCTTGCCTGGCTATCTGAACGTATGGATCTTCCTTGTCTGGCTATCTGAAATTATGGATCTTTCTTGCCTGATTAACTAGAAGTACGAATCTTCCTTGCCTGGCTATCTAAAAGTATGGCTCTAACTTGTCTGGCTATCTGAAAGTATTGATCTTCCTTGCCTGGCTATCTGAACAAATGGATCTTCTTTGCCTGGCTATCTGGAAGTATGGATCTTCCTTAACTGGCTATCTAGAAGTACAAATCTCCCTTGCCTGGCTATCTGAAAGTATGGATCTTCCTTGCCTGGCTATCTGAAAGTATGGATCTTCCTTGCCTGGCTACTTATGAGGTGTAAAGTGTGACCAGTGGAAAGTTCAAGATGGCAGCGCATGTTACAGTCTGTACAGGCACAGCTATGTAGTGTAAGGGCCTATCTGACTAAAATGAAGATAAATCAGTACTTATGTCTGCAATCTTTGGTCATCCTGGTTTGCAGGCCCTGGGTGAGTAACTCGCACATATGCACACTGGAGTTCATTTATCCTGGTACCAAGGCATGCCCAGCTCAGTGTGCTAGCAGGAAGATAAGAAGCCTTTATTGTAGATGGGACGTAGTTTGTCTCTTTTGCAATAAAAAGCCTCCCCGCTAGCAATTTTGTTTTTATTTATTGTACAGTTCAATTTTAAAGGTACATTTAAGTAGATCCTTACATTGCATAGCTGTTGGGAAACTCTACCTTGGTCACACGTTACATAGGATGTTTCTATTTTTCTCCTTCCCATGGTAGGTGTTCAGTAAGTATGTTATCAGCCCTTTCTATACTGTATGTGCACTGAGCTGAGAAGGATAGTCATGGTTTCTCACACTCCTGGCCTTACCTTTATTGTGGGCCTCCAGTTGTGACAGTGAGTTTACAGACACTTTGCAGAGGGCACAGTACAGTAATTTCTTTGCTCTGTCATCGTCACTCTCTGTAGTTGATGTGCTTGTTCCACTGCTGGCAGGATCAGTAAAGGAAAGAGGTTTTGCTTCTTCTCCCATTCCCTCAGATGTGGACTCAGGGCATCCAGACACAACAGCGACAGTAGTTTCATTTGTGATCATGGTCTCTGGACTCTCAGATGAGCACATGTCTGTGCTCTCACTTCCCTGATGATCTGTCAGAAAGAAAGAACATTCAACATGTTCATAAAGGGAGTGCAAATGTATTTATCATATTAAAGGACTAAAACTACAATTGTTTTCAGTGTTTTTTGTTTGTGTTAGGTAAATGGGACGTTTTGAAGATGAACAGCTAAGATTTACGGTACTTTTTTTTTAGTCAGCAGGTGGAGCACTTGACACCTTTTCACATGATTACCAGCCTAACATTAACTGCTTTACTGAAAAAAGTCTGCTCAAATACAAAGCTCAAATTACATATAAGAATGAATCAGAGGAGTGACTTATATATTTCATTTTTCCCTGCTCAGCATCACTGCATCTACAAATATATCCTTTGTAAAAGTATTTAAATACTAAAAGCTATACAAAACATCTTTCTACATAAAAATTAAAAATGACATGCATGAGTAACACAAAACACAACATTATAGGCAAATATATTGTATTTGTAAAAATGGGTGTACTGCATTTAATTACATTGAATGTAAAGCCAGCCCAGGAATGATCTGTTGCTGTGCACATCAGAGTGAAATTGTGGCTAGGAAACAGGATTACTATTATTATTATACAGGCTTTATATAGCGCCAACAGTTTGCACAGCGCTTTTTAACGTTAGGGCAAACAGTACAGTTACAATACAATTCAATACGGGAGGAATCAGAGGACCGTGCTCGTTAGAATTTGACTCTTAACAAATAGCAGGCATCACCTTATGTCAGCATGCCATCACAGATATCCTGCAGAGCACTCCCCTAGACTCCATAAAACTGGGGCGTTCTGCTAAGAAAATGGTGGCCAGTTTCCGCAGTAGCTTGCCCTGGCCCACCCATCCCGTGCCTAACTAGTGGCACACTTCTTAAATAGACAACTTTCCTAAAGAACAGATAAGTACAGGATGTTGGCCAGAGACAACAATTATAGAAGTTGGTCACATAAGAGCTCTGCAGGGCATCAGGAGGACATTGCAGGGACATAAATATGTTTGCAGGGTAATGAGAGCTACAGAATGCTCACGGGTTTTGTTTAAAGCCTAAAGAGAAAGTGACACTAAACAATATCCTTATTCTCCAAAAATAATCCGTACACATCCACTACTTAATAGGCCTGTAATCTATTTTCTTAAAATAATTTCTTAGTATGTTTTTCCAGCCTCTTTGTAACATCTTTTACCCCTCCACTCAATTCTCTTAGTTTGTAATGAGCAGTGCACATTAGTTGTGGTCATGTGCAGTGCTCTATGCACACTACACATCCCATAGTCCAGGGGTCTTCAAACTTTCTGAACAAAGGGCCAGTTTATTGTCCTTCAAACTTAAGGGGGGCCGTACTGTGGACATTGGGAGTAGGAAAGGTCCAGACATCAGTGGGAATAAACAAAGCCCCATCTTTGGTGTCAGTGGGAGGAAAAGCACCCTATCAATGTCATTGGGAGGTATTGTGTCCCATTGTTGGTGTCATTGGGAGGAATTGTGCCCCATCTTTGATGTTATTGGGAGAAAATGTGCCCCTGTATTGGTACCAGTGGGGGAGGGGGGGTGGTTATTATGTCCCATAATGCCAAAAGGGCCAGATAAAAGCAAACAAAGGGCCACATTTGGCCCCCATGCCGCAGTTTGGAGACCACTGCCATAGTCCATAGCTCCTAGTCTCAACAGCGAGTAAGAGAGAATGACTCCTGCATAAAATGGGACCATAGAGAAAGAATGTAGCCACCCTCTAAAAGGAAGTTTATTCACAGCAACAAAAATAAAAATAAAGGAATGTGGAGGAGGCTGAGAGCAAGAGAAGGTACTTTTATGAGTTGAGAAATCCCATAATCCTAAATCCATTGTGGGAGCGAGCAAGAGCGGGTGGCTATATTTCTACATACAGTGACCATGAAGAACGAACATAGCCACCCTCTAACAGGGAGTCAGATCACAGCAGCAAACAAACATAGAATATTGGAGATATGGAGAAGGCTGAGAGCAATGAAAGGTACTTTTTGATTTAAGATACATACTTGAGTAGAATTTTAGTGTCAGCTTTAGGTAAACACACAGCACCTAGGCTTCACGTATTAAACATTATCGAAGAACTAACAACTATTCTTTTAGGGCCCGTTCACACTAGCTTTATTATCCGAAGAGTAAACCCTTTATAGCCAGTAAAGGTAACATTTTCTTGGTAAAGCAGGAGACTAAAATGATGAATGAGGCTGAGGAAGAAATCTCCCCACAGGCTATAATCATATATAATTTCCCTATAGATTTTTGTAGCTGAGAGAAGCATTGGGGCAGCCATTCATTAGCTTCATGCTATGTGGCTGGTCTTGTCAGAGAAATACTGTTTATTATTGTTGCTATGTGACTAAATATTCTGTGCAAAGTCTCTTGGCCGGGATGCAAGGTGTGTTTTTACTTTATGTCATAGATGCTGAGCTCTTGGCAGAGGCCTGGCCGACACTTGTGGATCAAGTAAGCAAGGCACTGGAAAGAGGCCGAGCCAAAGAGCAAGTGTATGAGAGAACTCAGAATATACAGAAACACAGTTCTTTGGGTGGCCATACATACAAAAACACGCATAGAGAAAGAACAATGCTTAGAGATTTGCCACTAGGCTCTGTTGCAATCTCCCCAACTGCCTGACCTATGTATGGAGGTTCCCTTTGCAGACAATTTCTAACAAGCTAAACAGATATTTTAGTTATACAGTTGTGCTCATACGTTTACATACCCTGTCAGAATTTATGATTTCTTGGCCATTTTTCAGAGAACATGAATGATGACACAAAAACTTTTCTTTCACTCATGGTAAGTGAGCGCCCGTCCCTTTATGAACCATACCAGGCCACATGACCTGGGAGGGTGCTGATGGGGACAAGGGCCTCTTCCCCACAACCCTGACCAGTGGTTGAGGGGGTAGGCGGGCAGGGGGCTTATTGAAATCTGGAAGCCCCCTTTAACAAGGGAGCCCCCAGATCCTGGTTACCCCCCATGTGAATGAGTAGGGAGTACATTGCCCCCTACTCATTCACCCAAAAAAGTGTCAAAAATGAATAAACAAAGAGACAGTTTTTGACAATTCCTTTAATTAAAAAAACAATGTCCCCCAGTGTAGATCCACCGTCAATCACGATGAATGCCGCCACTGACCAGAAAAAAAAAAAGCAGACGCTGGCTGTCGCCGTCTGCCCGCTCTGCCGTCTGATAGTTTCTAAATAGCTAGGGGATGGGGCCACCTGGCGACATCAGTGAGTGGCACCACCCCCTGTGAAGTTACTGACCCAGCATGCACTGGTCCATGGCGTTGAACAGTGGGGGAATCTTAAAGGGGCAATAAATACCAGGAATGCATTATGTGTGGAGTTCAGGGATGCAGTATGTAGAGTATGCAGAGCTCAGGGGTGTGCTATGTACAACGTGAAGTTTCAGGGGTGCCCTATACACAGAGTGCAGAGTTTATGGGTGCGCTAAATACATACTGCAAAGTTCAGGGGAGCACTATGCACAAAGTGCAGTTTTAGGGGTGCACTATGTACAAAAGGCAAAGCTCAGGGGTGCGCTATGTACAGAGTGCAGTTTCAGGGGTGCCCTATGCACAGAGTGCAGAGTTTATGGGTGCGCTACATACATAATGCAAAGTTCAGGGGAGCACTATGTACAAAGTGCAGTTTTAGGGGTGCACTATGTAAAAAAGGCAAAGCTCAGCAGTGCGCTTTGTACAGAATGAAGGGTTTAGGGTTTATGTGTAAGGTTTACCTCTCTTTCACAGGCTGCCCACATCTCACTTCCACTCCTCCTCAGCTCTGACCTCTGCACCACTCTCCCCCATTCCTCACCTCCGCACACACATCCTTCATCTCCCCCAAAAGCTTCCTCGCATCTCATCTTTTAAAAAAATATCCGGCCCAGCTCTAGTACCTCCCTGAAGGCGGCTTCTGTGTTGAGCAGGAAGAGACCGGAGTTCCACCATGTTCCAGCTGGAAAAAAAACCCTG
Organism: Lithobates clamitans; assembly: GCA_037952925.1. NCBI lineage: Eukaryota > Metazoa > Chordata > Amphibia > Anura > Ranidae > Lithobates > Lithobates clamitans. Next base: position 1,060,772 of record JBBGZY010000780.1, on the reverse strand, counting down.
GGTGTGAGGACCACGTGATATAGCCTGGTGGTTCAGATTCAACCCATGGGCCTTGTGTTTGACACATGTAGTAGAAAGTGTCCAGACCATTATTTCTTCCATTATAGTAATATAACCAAAATATGTTAATGGCCTTCTGATTGCTGCCTAATAACAATAGCTTAGCAGCTGTATGAACATTCCTTACAGTGGTAACTGCGATTTATAATGAGCTGATAAACTGGTATGGTCTGTCAGAGCACACACCACATGAGAAAAGGGAAAACCGAGGGCCTGATAAGTGGAACCATGTGGGTGAACACAAGGCCAAGACACACTCTAAAACTTATTATCATTTACAAGTCATACGCCAACATATTAATCCGTGTGCTAGAAAAAATAACAGGCGAACAGAACTGATCTATCCCAGTGCTAAGGGGAACGGGCCTGTCTCTGGCTCCACAGAAACTTTCCATCCTCTGGTAAAAATAGCAACATCTCAAAAGCAAAAAAAGAAACATTGCTTTCAAAGCACTTTTATTGTGTGATGTATCTAGTGCTATTTTTACTCAGGATTTCAGGCATTTGATATATAGGTTCCCAGTGTGTGTTGGGACACAAAGGCTGATTCTGAATTCATATCACGCAGGGAGGCTTCAATGAGCCCTTTACATGGGTGTATGCGGAAAATGAGAAGAGCGTGCTGTGACCTGAAAGGGATTCCAAGACCTGAGACTTGGCCAAAGCAAACACTGCGAGGTGCCTCTCCCTGAGCTCATAGCCTCCACTCTGACATTTATACAGGGCATGCACCCAGCTAATGGCTCTGCCACTTCTGCCTTGTGTCACCTTCCATTCAATATGTCAAAAGGAAATGGCACAAGTAATCAGCCCAGTATTAACGCATAACTTAACCTCTAGTAAAAGTTTCCTGAAGAGACTAGTATGCTCCTGACTTGTGCAGAGATGGGAGGCTGACAAAACACTTTACCCATAGAGGAAACCTCTCTATAAGCCTAAGGCGGCCTTGTTGGAGAGGGGCAAAGAAATGAAGCATGTGCTGGGCCTTGCAGGGAATTAACAGGCAGGACAGTAAATGCATATCAACGTTCAGCATAGTGGCTCAGTGTGTGTCTTTCATCTCACGCAGTTCTGAGGCTCTAGTTTGAATGCGCTATAAAATTGTATGCAGATTCTTTCTATGGGACCTCCATTCTGATTCCCAAACTGCCTGGCACAGATGCACTTTTCTTTGTATGAATAAACATTTTTAGTAATAATTGAAGCAGGAATACACTACAGAGTTTAGGAAACAAGCTGATTTCATTAACCTTTATTATAAAATGTCCTCATTTCTTATTTTACTTGTAAAACTATTTTGATAAACTACAGGCGGAAAAAACATCTCTGCACTGCATGTGAGCACCACAAACCAAACCATATGCTGACCAAGCCTTTTTCTGACACTTGTTGTTTAAGTAAAAATCTGTATTTTTTGCTAGAAAATTACTTAGAACCCCCAAACATTCTATATATTTTTTTAGCAGAGACCCTAGAGAATAAAATGGCAGTTGTTGCAATTTTTTATGTCACACGGTTTTTGCGCAGCGGTTTTTCAAACGCAATTTTTTTGGAAGAAATACACTCTAATGAATTTCAAAAAGACATATTATATACCCCAGTTTTTTTTGTATAATATGAAACTGATGTTATGTTGAGTCAATAGATATCTAACATGTCATGCTTTAAAATTTCACGCGCTCGTGAAAGGACGCCAAACTACGATACTTAAAAATCCCCATAGGCGATGCTTTAAAAATTGCTACAGGTTACCAGTTTGGAGTTGCAGAGGAGGTCTAGTGCTAGAATTATTGTTCTTGCTCAGATGTTTGTGGCGATACCTCACATGTGTGGTGTGAACACCATTTACATATGTGGGTGTGACTATGTACCTATGTACCACTACGTGCGAGCGCATGGGGATGTTTTCAAAAATAGTGTTTTTTACTTACATGTTTTGAATTTTTACATTGTGCCTTTAAAGAAAATGTTTTGATCACTTTTATTGCTATCGCAAGGAAAGTAAACATTCCTTGCGATAACAATACAGCATAAAAGGTCCTCTTTATAGAGAGATCTGGGGTCTAAAAGACCCCAAATCTCTCCTCTACCCTTAAAAGCAAAAGATCCAAAATAAAAAGATCTTTTGTGTTTAAAAAAATGGCCTAGTTTACATGTAGCCGGAACCGAAAGTGACATCATGACGTCACTCCAGTCCTCCTAGGGCATAGAGATGAACGGAGGCCATCTTTCCTTCTCTCATCTCTCCTCAGCGCTGGATCGGTTTTCGGTCTTCCACATTGGGGCGGCTGCTTTATGCAAAACCACTGCAGAGAGCAGGTAAAAATAACATGTTTGTTAAATAAATAAATAACTTTAAGTAAGATTGTTCAAAGTAAAAGGTTGTAGTTTTTCTACAGTGATAATGGGATTATGTTATGTGATAATTTACATACAAATCTTAGTGCAGCTCTTCTTTGAGGACACCTATTAGCTACTACTGTGAACACTATTGAGCTTGCTTTACCAACTTTATAGTGTACTTCATTTCTTTTTGTAGGTGTATAATATAATTTTCTGTTTAGACTAAAAGCTCTTCAGAGCAAGGACTCTGTTCCTAATGTTTCTTCTCTCAGTGTGCTTTTTGTTCCAGGTATGTGTCATTTTTTCCATGGAGTGTGTGGCGTCATACACCTTGAAGTAGAGCTGCTGTTATATTTCTATATTAACGCCGAGCAATATACACTTTTCTTCCTTTAACAGAAAGTTAGCTGAGCAATTTTAATTCAAGCGATAAAGCAAAGGCTGATGGAGGGTTATTATTATTATTATACAGGATTTATACAGTGGGGCAAAAAAGTATTTAGTCAGCCACCAATTGTGCAAGTTCTCCCACTTAAAATGATGAGAGAGGCCTGTAATTGTCATCATAGGTATACCTCAACTATGAGAGACAAAATGTGGAAACAAATCTAGACAATCACATTGTCTGATTTTTGAAAGAATTTATTTGCAAATTATGATGGAAAATAAGTATTTGGTCACCTACAAACAAGCAAGATTTCTGGCTCTCACAGACCTGTATCTTCTTCTTTAAGAGACTCCTCTGTCCTCCACTCATTACCTGTATTAATGGCACCTGTTTGAACCTGTTATCAGTATAAAAGACACCTGTCTACAACCTCAAACAGTCACACTCCAAACTCCACTATGGTGAAGACCAAAGAGCTGTCGAAGGACACCAGAAACAAAATTGTAGACCTGCACCAGGCTGGGAAGACTGAATCTGCAATAGGCACGCAGCTTGGTGTGAAGGAATCAACTGTGGGAGCAATAATTAGAAAATGGAAGACATACAAGACCACCGATAATCTCCCTCGATCTGGGGCTCCACGCAAGATCTCAACCCGTGGGGTCAAAATGATCACAAGAACGGTGAGCAAAAATCCCAGAACCACACAGGGGGACCTAGTGAATGACCTGCAGAGAGCTGGGACCAACTTAGCAAAGGCTACCATCAGTAACACACTACGCCACCAGGGACTCAGATCCTGCAGTGCCATACGTGTCCCCTTGCTTAAGCCTGTACATGTCCAGGCCCATCTGAGGTTTGCTGGAGAGCATTTGGATGATCCAGAAGAGGATTGGGAGAATGTCATATGGTCAGATGAAACTAAAGTAGAACTGTTTGGTAGAAACACAACTCGTTGTGTTTGGAGGAGAGAGAATGCTGAGTTGCAATCAAAGAACACCATACCTACTGTGAAGCATGGGGGTGGCAACATCATGCTTTGGGGCTGTTTCTCTGCAAAGGGAACAGGACGACTGATCCGTGTACATGAAAGAATGAATGGGGCCATGTATCGTGAGATTTTGAGTGGAAACCTCCTCCCATCAGCAAGGGCAATGAAGATGAAATGTGGCTGGGTCTTTCAGCATGACAATGATCCCAAACACACCGCCCGGGCAACGAAGGAGTGGCTTCGTAAGAAGCATTTCAAGGTCCTGGAGTGGCCTAGCCAGTCTCCAGATCTCCACCCCATAGAAAACCTTTGGAGGGAGTTGAAAGTCCATGTTGCCCAGCGACAGCCCCAAAACATCACTGCTCCAGAGGAGATCTGCATGGAGGAATAGGGCAACATACCAGCAACAGTGTGTGATAACCTTGTGAAGACTTACAGAAAACGTTTGAACTCTGTCATTGCCAACAAAGGATATATAACAAAGTAATGAGATGAACTTTTGATATTGACCAAATACTTTTTTTTCCACCATAATTTGCAAATAAATGCTTTCAAAAATCAGATAATGTGATTGTCTGGATTTGTTTCCACATTTTGTCTCTCATAGTTGAGGTATACCTGTGATGACAATTACAGGCCTCTCTCATCTTTTTAAGTGGGAGAACTTGCACAATTGGTGGCTGACTAAATACTTTTTTGCCCCACTGTATAGCGCCAACAGTTCACGCAGCGCTTTACAACTTGAGGGTAGACAGTACAAATACAATACACTTTTATACAGTAGGAATCAGAGCTTAGAGCTTACAATCTTTTGCCCCATACAAACGATAGGATTTTCCAACGGAAAATGTTCTATGGGAACTAGTTGTCGGAAATTCTGACCGTGTGTACGCTCCATCGGACATTTTCCATTGGAATTTCCGTCACACAAAATTTGAGAGCTGGTTCTCAAATTTTCCGACAACAAAATTCGTTGTCAGAAATTCCGATTGTGTGTACACAGTTCCGACGCACAAAGCTCCACGCATGCTCGGAATCAAGCAGAAGAGCCGCACTGGCTATTGAACTTCATTTTTCTCGGCTCATCGTACGTGTTATACATCACCGCGTTCTTGACGTTCGGAATGTCCGACAATCCTATCGTGTGTACAGGGCATAAGATATTAAGGAAAGTGAATAGTTACGGGTGTTTATATAGAGAATATTTGTGGATGTTGTGCCAGACAGAAAACACAATGCCATACTAGTGAGTAATGGCTGAAAGAATTCAGTGGAGAGAAAAAAAAAGGAGGTGATTTCCTGGGCTGGAATGATAAGCATGGCTGAAATGGAGAAGTTTACTTTTTACCACCGCAAAGGTTCATCTGCAGTGTCAGCACTAGGCTCAGAAAACCAGAGCTCGAGTTGGGTGCTGGTGGGTTAAGGCCACCATGGTGTGGTATCTCCGAGTCACGGGATTTGATATGAAGCAGAATGAGCTGCTTAGCCTGGCTGAGAGAGAGGAAGAAAGAATGCAGAACACTAACAAATAAACTAGAAATCAGATGCTCCTGCAAAAACACTGACTACAAATCTTCTGGCCCGCCACACCACCCATATGTGCCGAAGCAAAGCTTCACCTCCCCCTGAGCTGACCTAACATAGCTTTTCCCTGAAGAGAGATAGGAAGACTCCATACTGTTCATAATATAGAAGTGGAGACATTCGGTTTGGAGATTTTGGCAGGAAGTTGCCTTCAGCAGTACAAAACATAATTCATGTGAAATGCTCAGAAACTGATGTTCCATGATTAATGGACAGTGAATGCACTCATTTTGTGGACTAAACACTGTGAAGGGAGATGGTTTAGGGAGTAGCTAGGTTCCCTGTAAGGATTTTACTGTTGTCTGTCTCCCTAATTGGTCAATTTTTCCTAGTGTCAGAGGGACAAAAAGTGATGAGAAATCTCACAATTTATGGCGGTCACCAAAACAGGACTTGAGAAGAAATGTTCCGTTTTCCAATGGGAACACTCGTTTTGGTGATAACTGTGGCAGTTTGGGAAATTTCCACCCACTACCTGTCATGTCTTCTGAAACAGGAAGTGATGGGAAAATTTTCCAATAGGACACCGACAGAAAAAAAAACCCCTGACAGTGGTTTAACCATTCATACTCTCAGGCATGGAATAAGGCAGAATGGGACCCTAGGTAAGCTAGGGACTTTGAACAACCCATCCATTTAATTGACATTGAGAAGGATGGAAACAGCATGTAGAGGCCACCCCAACTGCATTGTCTGTACTGTGATGGTCCCAAGATACAGTGGGGTTGATTTACTAAAACTGGAGAGTGCAAAATCTGGTGCAGCATGGTTGCCAATCAGCTTCTAACTTTAGCTTGTTCAATTAAAGTGGTTGTAACCCTCAGTCTTGTAATCTGAGCAAAGCACATCATATCTGTAGTGTTTACTTGTCTCTCTCCAAAGCTCTAAGTGTAATTTCTCCCTGGTGCTTCATTCCTCTGTTATCAGCATGAGTCTCTTCTGACAAATTTTACTAACACATGAGATAAATTTGTGTCTACCTGTGACATGTTTTACTGTATCTTGTCCATTTCTGCAAATAAAGAAACTGTTTGAACAAGAAAAAAATTAATAAAATTGTGTCGGGAGGGAGAGCTCAGAACGGAGCTTGTCTATTTGGAACACAGTTCTTCTGCTGTGTGGAGGGGGGCATGTTCCTTTCCACCAATCAGCTCTCACACACTGTAACTGCAGCCTCTCTGCCCCCTCCTCTGTGCTGACAGATGAAGCAATATTTTTAACATGATCTGCCCTTTTGAAGAGGTGTAGAGAAGAGAACACTGCAAGCAAAACCTACATAGGAGGATTTGTTTCATCTCTATGTATCATCTGAGGCTGTTCACTTCACTGGGTATATGTGAGGGTTTACAACCACTTTAAGCTTTGACAAAAAACTGGAAGATGATTGGTTTCTATGCAGAGCTGCACCAGGTTTGGAGAGGTTTGCACTCTCCAGTTTTAGCAAATCAACCCAATTGCCTGTACTGTCATGTCCCATCTGAAACCAAGTGCCCACAAGTGCATCCTAGCTTGTGAAGTGAGAGGGTGCACAGCTTTGCCTAATTGTGATATTCTTCTAGTGTACTGCAGGAGAATGAAGGATATAGCTGGGTCCCCTTGACATCCACTGGGCCTAGGCTCCTGCCTAGAAATACCCAAATGGCAGCTGCATCTAACTTGAAGCAGCCCTTCTCTATCAACTTTTCAATAAAATGTTATCGGGTAGGAGGAAGCCAACAGGGCCACCCATGAAGAGGAATTTTTTGCGGGTTCATCAGGAACTGAATGAAATTCAGACATTGTATGGAAGGCTTAAAGTGGTTGTGAACCTCAGACATGAAATATGAACAAAGCATATCCTTCTAAACTTGTCTCAATCCAAAGCACTAAGCCTGGATTCACACTGCTGCTGTCCGAGACACCGCATGTAATTCACACAGGAATTGCAGCACATTCTGTGCAAATTACATGTGTTGTCTCTGGGGTGCGATTTGAGCCATGGATTAAATCGCACCACATTCGCACCTAACTGATGCCCAACCCTTTTTTTGTACTGAACCAGAATCGGATCGCATGGTGTCTACAAGTATTCGCTGTGAACTTGCGCCGCATCTAGTGTGAACCCAGGCTTAGTGTGATTTATGCCTGTTGACTTGTTCCTCTGCTATCTGCATAAGCCACTTCTGACAAATTTTACTGACATCAAGTGCTAAAAAGGTAACAGGGGAGGGATCTCCAGGACACAGCCTGTGAGTGACAGCCTTAGCTCGGTTCCTGTGTGCTGTGTGAAGGGGGCATGTCCCTTCCTTTCAATCAGCACTCACTGAACTCTACAGAGTATAACTTCAGCTCCCCGCCCCTGCTTTCTGAAAGCTCAGATAAGCTGTATAAATTCTGCACTTTAAACAGCTCTGGATAAGAGAGGGCTGCAGATAAACAGGTACAACTTCTGTATGAAGATTTGTTTTTTCTTTGTGTATCATCTGATGCCAGCCACTTCACTTTTGCAACCACTTTAACTCTCCCCCTTCTCTGTCCAAAACAAACACATGTATTGGCTGGGCTCCCACATGAAAACAGATAGGAATTTAATAGAAAGATTGCTTAGAGGTTATTAAACAGAGCACAAATTAAACTACATTTTTCTTTTTCGATCAACAATATTACTGTTAATGTAGATGGATTTACCTGTATTTATTCTTCAGATAAAAAAGCTTTTACTAAGGTGGTTAGATGATTTGTGTCCTTAAAGTATTCGAGTACAAATGCATACAATTATGAGGATGGAAATCTGTTTCTTAGCGCTATTTGTTTTATTCTAAACATTAGAGCATACATTTGGCACAGATGACACAGCAATAAATGTAATAACAAACCTTCCCAGGGGCTTATGACAGCTGTCTAAAATCTCTTCCAGAAAACACTGGCTCCAGCCTACCGACACTCATATGTACCAACAACAGTGCATAGAACTGCACTAGAGCATGAATTGTGATCCAGCACTGGATGATGAGAAACCTCATATGCCTCTGTAACCTTGTAAAACTTTAATGGCTAATGAAACCAAAGACAAAGCCACATTGGCTGCGCATGGCTTCAGTCCCTGCTGGCAATGTGCTCTAATCCCTTGGTTACTGAAGTATCAACTGGAGGACATTCCTGCTAGTTCTGTTCCAGCCATCCTTGTAAATTACATAAAAGGAGTTCTATTTTCTTTTTAAACAATGGGATTGAACATTTTTTGCTAGAGCTTTTACTAAGGAAAATACAATGTTCTATAATTGTAATCTTGTGAGATACAAAAAAATGACCTTTTTACTTCTGACACATTCAAGTAGAACTAAAGGCAAACTTTTTTTCATTTTCGAGTAAGGGAAGGTGATAATCCCTGTGTAGCACCCAGTCTAGTGTGTGCTAGAGGTGAGTGTAGGCAAACCGTACTCTGACTCACAGTTAAGCTGGTGAGAGTCTTAATTGGGTCAGGGTTTATTAGAGTTCAGGGCTGGATGACTTATCCTGGCAGCTCTCTGGCACCTCACCCTGGTCTAGAAGGCTGGAGAATCTTATAGAATTAGAGGGCGGGGGTTAGGAGGAGCTACCTTGAATATTTATGAAGCCTTGGCCAATCCTCAGCAGTGGGCTGGCAGGGGGCTAAGACAACTTCATGAATAGACATGGGCCATGATAGCATGGGCAGTCGGGTGGATGATGGAGATAAAGTGTTGAGGAGGCTGTCAGTGGACCTCAGGGGTGCCCCCTAGTCTTAGGGGGGATGTCCTGCCTTGGGCTGGGGCTCAGGCAGAAGCTCAGGTGCTGGAAGGATCCTGCTAAAACACAGAGGAGGAAGTCTTCCTGGAGGCACGGGTGCAAGCAAGGACAGAGTGAGTAGTGCAGCACTGTGACAAAACAGGGCCATCTTTAATATTGATTGGACACTGGGCGAAAAAAAATTCTTGGGCTCCCTCTTTCATGCAATTTTGCTCTCCACCTGCTCTGAGACAATAAATCGACTCAAAATCGGTTTACTGTATCAGATCAGGCAGTGATTACGATTAGTTGCCAGAGGTTACAGCATATCATTACCACTTACTGACTGGTTGCTAGAGGTTACAGCACACATTACGGCTCACTGATTAGTTGCTAGAGGTTACAGCACAAGATTTCTGCTTGTTGATTGGTTGCTAGAGATTACTGTACATCAATAATGCTCACTGATTGGTTGCTAGAGGTTACTGCACATCATTTCCTCACTGCCTGCACACCATGGACTAGGGTTGTGAGGGGACCCATCAATAGACAGAAAACTCCTAGAGACCCTAGAACTCCTGGGATCAGTGGCAGTGCTGGGGTGGAGGGTAGGGTGTTATCAATGGCAATGCTGATTTTTTTTACCGACTTCCAATATAGAGAGGAGTTTCAACACTGGCCACCAATGTAATAGGGGTTTACACTGACCACTAATGTAATAGGGGTTTACACTGACCTCTAATGTAATAGAAGCATTCAGAGTAACCACCAATGTAAGGAGGGATTTACACTGACCACTAATGTAAGGGGAACATTCACACTGGCCACTAGTGTGAATGAAAGGATTCTACACCAAGCCTTTGCAGAACAGGCTGATGTTAGGATTGACGCAGTTGCAGGCAGGACTTTCAAGCATGCCCCTTTACCTCCCCATTGGGCAGCAGTCAGTATAGGTGATGGTGGATATGACCTCAGGGGGGCAAGATATACATATGAATGCCACCTTTAGTTATATATCAATGCCGCCGATATGTGCATATGAATGCTGCCGCTATTTACATATCAATGCCGGTTATTTATATGTAAACACAGGGTCTGCAGGGGAGTCATCTGTACACAACAATAGGGCAGATCTGGGCAGCATTCACTTCACACTGAGATATTGGACACATCACAGGACAAAAAAAGTTCATGGGACAAGGGAATTTAAACCAGGATAGTTAGCAAACATGAGGCAGCTGCTTTGGGCCCTACAACAATGACAGGGCCAGGGCAGTTTCTCCTTTTGCCCTGCCTTAAAGACGGCCCTGTGACTAACAAAGGGGGGGAGGAGACTTTCACATGTAGCCAGTCTCCCTTGAAGACAGCGGAGTGCTTAAATCTTCAATCCTTTCCCTGAGAGATCTCCTGAGAGTCTGCCTGGTGGGCTGGGGAAGAGCCAGCCGGGTGGGCTGGTGAAGAGCCAGCCAGGTGGACTGGTGTAAAGAGGCAGCCAGGAGGGCTAGTAAAAGGGCAGCTGCAGCCAGGTAGGTTGGCAGTGCCTGAAGAGGTGGTGCAGGGATCAGTGGCCACAGAAGAGAAGTTACATGCTGTTTCACTATATCTGAGCTACACATAAAGGGGCTGAAAATTCCTGCCTGTAATGGGCTGTTGCTAAATCTGACTGGGAGCCTGTCAGATCATCTCAAGAGTGATTTAGCTGGAGCTGTGCAGGAGGAAAGAGGAGAAGGGACTGTATATAGACTGTATATAGGAAGTTGTCCCTGAAGTTTGTTGAAGTCATGTGGACATCCCATAACCTCCCATCCCTATCCAAGTTATTAACCCTCTAATAAATAACAAAAACAAAGTCATGGGCTGTTCTCTAACTCTGGGTGCTTGTGAAGACTTGGTGTGCCTGGCTGTGCAAGAGTGGGGTATCCCTTTCATCTGCAACTCCTACGGGGGTGTGCTACACCTGTCAGTTTTTTTTCTTTTGGCCATTTGTGATCATTTGGGAGACTTCTCTTCACTTCCTGTCCCAAACAGGAAGAAAGAGAAAATCCTTTCAAAGCGAGGGAATTACTGGTTGTTACCAGGGTCACCAGTAAGCATGAGCTCAGGCGTGTTCACAAACAGCACGTGTAGAGCCCGCCAGGAAGTCGGAACTGCACAGTGCTAATCACAGGCAGTGAGACATTTCCCGATCTCTGAAGCCGCACATCGGGACAATGTCTCACTGCTTGTGATTAGCGCTCCGCAGTGCCGACTTCCTGGCGGGCTCTACACGTGCTGTTTGTGAACACGCCTGAGCTCATCCTTAGTCACCAGAACCAGTATCTGCATTGGAAGATTTCACCTCTGTTCATGTTCTGATGACAACCTAAGGTGCACATGGTGAACTTGCTATAGATGTACTGACATTGAACTTCCTACAGAATTAGTGACAGCAGCATAGAGGAGGAGAGATCTGGGAGGAGTTGCGGGCAGTACGCTCCTCCCACCTGTCACAGCAGCACTCCTCTATATAGGAGTTGATTTAGGAATTCTGTCAAATTGGGACTGTGCAGGGTTTGAATACCTGCCCCTGGTCTCCTCCAAAAACTGCTCTTCTCCCAGCAGCAGGAAATGTGGGTGGGGGAAGGTAATCAAACCCTGCACAGTCCTGATCTGACAGTGTTCCTATATCAACTCCTGTATACATAAAGGAGGGAGAAGCTGGAGGGGGGAGATCACCTCCTCCTGGCGTTCTCCTCCTCTCTGCTGCTGTTACTACCCCTGAACTTAGTTACTGCTGCTTTAGCATCTGCGGATGAGGATTTGTGTTAGAAGGGGGGTGGAGGGGATTTGTGCTTGGGTGGGGGCGGGATGACTCGTCATAGGAAGGGTAATTTGTGTTGTGCTAGGAGGAGTGATATGGGGAGCAAAGGATTGGGGGGGGGGGGGGGGTTGTGCTAGGAAGCAGAGCGGGAGGGGAAAGGATTTTTGCTAAAAGGGGGCAAGGGATGGGGGAATTGTGCTAGGAGGGTGATTTGGACCGGGGGAGGATTTGTGCTTCAAAGGGTCATTTGGGTGGGGATTTGTACTAAGAGGGGAGATTTGGGGGGGAGAAAATTTGTGCTAGGTGGGTGGATTTCTTTTTTTGGGGGGGGGGGATTTGTGCTAGGAGGGAGGAATGGGGGAGCATTTGAGCTGAGAGGGTGGATGAGGGGAGCTAAGATTTATGGTGGGAGAGGGGATTTATATTGGGAGGAAGGGGAAGTTTTATAGCATCACACAGCTCCCTTTTTTTAACTTTATTAGAAGTTTACAAAGTGACACACCATTCATGTCACTGCACAGCAGCAAGGTGCACTGCTCTTGCTGTGCGGTGACATGTGGAACCATGCTCAGTGGTACAATACTATGCAAACACGTTGCAAAATATTGTACTGCTCTGGCACGCAGTGAAACACTGTGTTCTGGTCTGAACATGACACACAGAAAACTACTGTTTTCTGTGTGTGTCATGGCAGGTAACTGTGATAGGGTCCAAAAAGGTTGTCTACAACACCCCTGTCTCTACCGCAAAGAAAAAAAGTAAAGCCTATGGAACTCTTCACACTACTGCGCTGCTGGTGCAGTGCGTTTTTAAAAGACCTGCATGCTGCATTTTTGGACCATGTTTAACTAGTTGGCACCGAACGCACGCAAATATGTGGTCTCTCGCAGCCGGCCCTTGGCGTAGAGCGGGCACAAAATTTGCGCGCAATAGCGCGAACAGTGTTGTGCCAAGAGCGCGTGCTTTGCATGCTCCCGGTGGCACATGGAAAGTCCCCGATTGCTGCTGATCATGTGACCACCGTGACAGCCAATCATGGCGACCACGTGGCCATAAGCCCCGCCTCCCGACACAGCAAACCCCTTAAGACGCCGGCGGCAGCTGACGCCAAGGGGTTAAAAAGTGCACAAAAAACACACCTTGGTTGAAATGAATGGGAAAATCCTAAAAAAATAGTTTTTTGGGGCTTTTTGAGTCCCATGTCCATGTTTCACAGATGCATGCTGGGTGTCAGGCAACCAGAAAATGTACCAAAAAAGGAACAAAAATGCATTTGCTATCAGCGTGAAAGGGCCCTTAACAGTAATGTAAGAGGTTACAATTGATACAAGTACATTCGCCAGCATGCTGTCAGTTACGGCGCTACATTCAGTGTAAAAGCAAAATAGCTGCAATGCCATACTGGACATATACAGTTCTATGATCCTGTTGCACATGAAGGTAAGGTTCCAATTATTTCCTTTGTAACTGGATCTTGGAATTCACACCAAAAAATCACAGTTGAAAACTTTAAATATCATTTTTAAAAATGATATGTTGAGCTTAACATTGCTCTGTGTATAGTAAAATACAGAACGCGGCAGGGGCCAGAAATAAAACCTTTGGGCAAGATCTCACAGCTGGGGTCCCCAAATGTCCTGAAAATCCACTAAAGGACTGAATGGACCAGCATCCAGCCAAAACTGAGTTATCACTTTTACTTGGACCAGCATTTTAATTCATTCTCAAACTATACACAAGCTGTGGAAGCGGAATAATACACCAGCATGCAATCTTGGCATGCAGAAACATTCTGGAATCATTTCTTTTAGGCTGAAATGGAAGAATGATCCTTTTGCTATAAAATGTTTTATGCTTTTTAACTTGTTGTCTGCCAGAAGGAGCATCGGGCAATGTGTCTACAGAGCTTGGCAGGCCGCATAGCCATTTAAAGAGTTAATGCCGTAAAAGTGTTTGGACAAGTCATGGGCTCGGCTGCGTACGAATGAAGGCACGCAGTTTTCGCACATGTATGCTTTTGATTCGGAGACAGTTTTTGGCAAAGTACCTATTTATTACTTATAACAGCCATATGCCATGGCTAAAAATATCACTGATTTCGTAATGCAGCTATAGCAAAGGGTGCACATGCGTAGAACTGCTGTCGGATGTGTGAAAGTCATTGTTCAGCATAAATGATTGCTAATTGGCCTGGAGAATAGAAAGTCCTTCATGTACAGGTAGACAGACCCCATTATAGACAATCAGATGTAATCAGACGCACATTCTTCATAAGGTAGAAACAAAGGCACACTATAAAATGTTCCTCTAATTTAGAGGATACTACACTGGGAAACAGAATTTGCAAGACTTTCAGTAGATCTTTTTCTCAGGGAACCAATCCAACATCTGATAAGTGTCCACAGCTGGAAGAGCAATTAACCCTTAAAGGTCAGTGATACTCCCTTCCTGTTCTTCTGAATAAAAACTAGAATTGTAATCAGGATACAAATGACATTAGTAAATCTATATAGTATCAGTTTACATGCACCTGGTGTTCTCCTTTTTTGTAAAAGTGATCATAAACCTCAGACATGAAATATGAACAAAACATATCCCTCTATAGTGTTTACTAAGAGCACTCAGTGTAATTTCTATCTGCTGCTTCATTCCTCTGCTATCAGAATGAATGGTGACAGGGGCTGGACCTCCTGATAATTGCTAAAAAAATTAATGAATAAAAACCAAGCGCTGATGTGGATAGATATGTGTGATATAAATAAATTGTGCTTAAAAATATATATATACCAATATAGTTAGTGCTATGAAAAAATCAGTAAATTAAAGCTGCTATCAATATAGGGTGATCAGATAACCAAACAAATAGTACTAAGTATAAAAATGATGCGCTTTAAATAAATAGTGCACAATATGCTGCTGCGACTAAGCTTAAATCCAGGAATAAAAAATGCATACATGTGAATAAAATAAATAAATAATTATGGTGCTAATACATGTGTTAAAATTGCCAAAATAAATCTTCAAATTGGTGATGTGACGGTGAATATAAATAAAATAATAATGACACTCTGAGTACAATGTCCAGGCAGAGATAAATAGTGGGGGAAAGTAAATATAATTAAGCAGTTCCTTCCCTTAATCCAGATTGATTGACTCACTGGGTTAGAGCGTTTGTATCAGGATATTTAGTTTTTCTTGCATCCCACTTTAGCCATAATACTGCTGGTGATTCGGCTCTCAGGATAAAGGTTTTATGCAAAGCAAGCAAAGAAAAAATAGATCATTGTGTCAGTGAAATTACTAGATAGTACACAAGCAAAACAGGGACAAGAGATTGCAGCACTGAACGTCCTAAGCTCCTCCCACACGTTACATCACTGACACGTGATTTTTTCAAGGATCCTTGAAAAAGTCACGTGTCAGTGATGTAACGCGTGGGAGGAGCTTAGGACGTTCAGTGCTGCAATACACCTGAAGGTTAACAGCAGCTGTTTCTCTATGGGAAACCTCGTCCACAGCGGCTGACTGCAATCTGCATATTTGAATGCTTCTAATAGACCGGGAGATGGGTGAGTGTATCTCTTGTCCCTGTTTTGCTTATGTACTATGTACTATGTATCTAGTAAGTTCACTGCACAATGATCTATTTTTTCTTTGCTTGCTTTGCATAAAACCTTTATCCTGAGAGCCGAATCACCAGCAGTATTATGGCTAAAGTGGGATGCAAGAAAAACTAAATATCCTGATACAAACTATCTAATCCAGTGAGTCAATCAATCTGGATTAAGGGAAGGAACTGTTTAATTATTTTTACTTTCCCCCACTATTTATCTCTGCCTGGACATTGCACTCAGAGTGTCATTATTATTTTATTTATATTCACCGTCACATCACCAATTTGGAGATTTATTTTGGTAATTTTAACACATGTATTAGCACCATAATTATTTATTTATTTTATTCACATGTATGCATTTTTTATTCCTGGATTTAAGCTTAGTCGCAGCAGCATATTGTGCACTATTTATTTAAAGCGCATCAATTTTATACTTAGTACCTCCTGATAATTGACAGCCTCAGCTCTATTCCTGTGTGCTGTGTCAAGGAGGATGTGTCCCTTCACTCTAATCAGTTGTCAGAGCTCTGCAGTGTGTAACTTCAGCTTCCCACCCCCTTTTTTTGACAGCTCAGACAAGCTTTATAATGTCTGGCCAAACGTTTGAGGAAACCTGCCCATTGCACCCATAAGAGCTTGTTAGATATCTTATTCCAAAACCATAGAAATTATTGTGAAGTTGATCCCATCATCTCAGGGGGCTAACAGCCTTTACTCCTCTGGAAAAGCTTTCCACAAGATTTTAAAATAAATCCGTGGGAAATTGTGCCCATTTAGCAAAAAGAGCATTTGTAAGGTCACAGACTGATGTTGGATGAGAAGACCTGGCTTGCAGTCTTTGCTTCACTTCATACCAAAGGTGTTGATTAGAGTTGAGGTCAGGGACCCTTAGGCCCCTTTCACTGGACTGTTCCGATCAGGTCTGCCTGTCAGTTTATCAGGCAGACCTGATTGGAAGGTTCATTCATCCCTAGTGAGCAATGGGTGTAAACGGACTTGTGTCCACTTACACCCACCTACCTCCGGTTTGTTCCGGTCCACTAAAAACAAATGGAAGGGGATACATTAGTTTCCATGTAAATGGATTGGACTACAAGTGGTCGTGTGTAAATGGAAAGTGAAGTCGTTTACACCAGGTCGCCCATTAAGCAGAGCGGGCTCTGTCCATGTCCGCTCTGCAGAAACTGTGTAGATACGGATGTCACCATCCGTCCCCCCGACCCCCCCGTGCTCTGCTCTGATCATCAGGGAATCAGCGGATAGATCCCCTGCAGATCAAAACGTCCCATGAAAAAAGGGACCAAATAAACCACTTGAGTTTCTTTACAGCAAACCTGCTAAAACAATGTTTATTGAATCTGAACACAGATGCATACTACAAAAGTTTATATCTCGCCATTTCTCTTTACACTGACTGGATTGGTGTCTCCCCCATCAAGAGACTTCACACAGCAAACTTGGCAAATAAAAAGTTCACCCAGTAATGCTAGTCTTATAGAGTTTTTTGGTGGATTTCTGTATTTTTTGAGACTTATATACTAATAATGGCAGATTGTCAGGCTGAAGTCTCAGTAACGTGTCACAGTGACAAGAGAACTCTCTTCTAAACAAAGGATGGGTCCCATAGACCACATGCCACTTTGATACAGTGATTACAGGAGACTATGACCATGTAAAACACTGAGTACAGGAGGACCTGTCACAAAGATAAATAACAGAACACAGACTGAGGTGTGTATTTCTCAGGTGGTGGGAAATACACAGTGATGGAAAAAATCCTATCTATGCAGGTGCCAGAATGATGGATCCCCCTGCTCTGTGATGAGAGTAAATGAAATAACTTCCTGCTACGGTAGGAGTAGATGATGGCAGACATTACCTCCAAGCTAATATATCATCTTTTATATGCCCTGACAGATCTGATGTTGAATTAGTGGTCATATTTCAATTCAACGGTTAACCGCACAGGCTATCCCTATAGCAGAGAGAGCTGTCTACTGTCTCACTACATTGGAGCTGGGCCATTTATATATTTCTAGCTGCCAAGATACCCACAATGGCAGATATATACATACATACATATCTATCTATTTATCTTTATATATATTTACACAGCTGGTAAAATAAGTATTAAACACGTCACCATTTTTCTAGGTAAATATATTTTTAAAGGTGCTATAGACATGACATTTAGACCACATTACAGTAACAAGCCATGCGATTCATACATACAAAGAAAACCAAAACGAACAAGTTCAGAAATTAATTTAGCTCTAATAAAATGGAATGACACTTGGTAAAAGTATTAAACACATGAAGAAAGGGAGGTGCAAAAAGGCATGGAAAGCCAAGACACGAGCTGAAATCTATCAGTAATTAGAAAGCAATCCTGCCCTTTGTCAGTGCAAATTAATATCAGCTGGTTCAGTCTCAACTGATGGCCTATAAAAAGATGTCTCATTACCAAGGTGTCACACAAGAAACATCTCATGATGGGTAAAAGCAAAGAGCTTTCTCAAGACCTTCGCAACCTTGTTGTTGCAAAACATACTGATGGCATTGGTTACAGAAGGATTGAGCACTGTTGGTGCCATAACCCGAAAGTGCCATAACCCGAAAGTGGAAAGAACATAATTTCACCATAAACCGGCCACAACCAGGTGCTCCTCACAAGATTTCTAACAGAGGAGTGAAAAGAATTATCAGAAGAGTTGTCCAAGAGCCAAAGACCACTTGGAGAGCTTCAGAAAGACCTGGAATTAGCAGGTACATTTGTTTCAAAGAAAACAATAAGTAATGCACTCAATTGCCATGGCCTGTATGCACGCTCATCACACAAGACTTCATTGCTGAAAAAAAAGCATGTTGAAGCTTGTTTAAAGTTTTCTGCACAACATTTAGATATGCTTGTGAATTACTGGGAGAATATAATCTGGTCAGATGAGACTAAAATTGAACTCTTTGGATGCCATAATACACAGCATGTTTGGAGGTCAAATGACACTGCATATCACCCCAAAAACACCCCTATACCAACAGTGAAGTTTAGAGGTGGGAACATCATAGTGTGCGGCTGTTTTTCAGGATACGGCATTGGCAAATTTCATGTCATTGAAGAAAGTATAAATGGAAAAATGTACTAGGACATTTTTGATAAAAATCTGCTGCCGTCTACCAGGATGATGAAGATGAAACGAGGGTGGACATTTCAGCAAGACAATGATCCCAAAGACAAAGCCAAGGAAACTTTCAATTGGTTTCAAAGAAAGAAAATAAAGCTGCTAGAATGCTAAATACAAAAAAAAATACTGCGCTATCCCTCAAATCAAATAAACATTCAAAAGTGCGTCTATGAAAAACACAAAAGTGTTGGTGCTGCTGCAACCATAAATGTGAGACAACCCCCACCTCAATAGCTATATACAGGATAGGCTGCGCTGCTATTTTTAAGTGAATGTGATCATAATTCATTGATGTGACCACAACAATAACATCCTTGTGTAGTGAACATCAATAAAGAAAAAGTTATAATGAAGAAAACATAGTGTTTGCTGACAAACAATAAAAACTTAGATCTCACAAATTAAACTATTGCAGTCAAATTTTTAAGATACAGAGAATCAGAAACCAAGAAAAGTCCATATAGTCAAAAATTCTTGCTGGAAAAATCTTTCATAAAAGAAGGAAAACACCAATCTTCAAACGGTGTGAAGCATGCAAAGGATGTCTCCCTGGGGAGCGTGATGTTAAAGAGAATTCCTCCACCTCAAACAAATCTGCCCCTTACCAGATCACTAGATCTCCTGTCACAGAAATCATACGAACAAGTGGCTATGTCCCCCAGCCACTGGGTCTCTGTTGGGAATATATCTCACAGGTCACCGCTCAGAAGATCCACTGAATGAAGAATTACCGCTCAGACCCTATCTACACACTTGGAGCAGGTTCCCATTCACCATCATCCTCGCCTCGAACAAATAGTGCATGAAGTCCGGCACACAGATGCTTGCTGAGTCTCCTGTCTGTCTCTGGATGTGCTGTCCTGACTCCCCTTAGGGATGGGCCAAAATCACACCTGAGCAATGCATGCGACTAGTTTCTCCATACAGGATGCGTCTTGAAGCTGTCATTACCAACAAAGGGTTTTGTATGAAGTATTAAATGAATTTCAGTTAGCGTGTTCAATGTTTTTTCCCTGTGTAATTCCATTTTATTACACATACAACTTAATGTCTGAACTTATTTGTTTGGGATTCTCTGTACTGTATGTATTGATTGCATGGTTTGTTACGGACATGTGGTGAACATTTCATGTCAATAACACCTTTAGTTATATAGTTACCTAGAAGAATGGTGATGTGTTCAATACTTATTTTACCTGTGCAGAGCGACTCGCACATGTGCAGTAGGAAACCAGCTGTGAAGCCGCAAGACTTCACTTGTTTCCCTTACTTCAGATGCTGATGTTGAAGAATCAGGTCGGGTAAGGACATTGCTGGATCCCTGGACAGGTAAGTGTCCTTATCCCCTTCCCGCCAAGCGTACACAGATGTGCAGCCTCAGCTTTCGGGGGTTATACCGGTATGATGCCCGCAGCCGCAGGCATCATCCCAGTACCATTTCTTAGAGTGGCGATCGGCTTTCCAGGTATAACAACCGATGCGGCTAAAAGCCACGCGATTGTTATCCCAGAGGAGCAGGAGATGATGTCCCCCCCTCCCGCCGCTCTGATCGGGCCTCCTGTCTCACCGCGAGAACCGATCCACGATCCGCCACTTCCAGGGGCTAGGGACAGACTGGTATGAAGCCGGAAACGACTTTGTTCCAGTCTCCTGATTGTAAACACGGAAACGACACCGCAACGTCACTTCCTGTTTACTCGGCTGCCAGTGGCGCCGGATTTTAAAAAATATACAGTATTCAGAATCGCCGAAAACGGCGATCTGAATACTTTGAAGTGCAAAGGAGGGATTGGAGGTCTTTTAGACCTATTACTGTCACAAGGGATGTTTAACATTCCTTGTGACAGCAATAAAAGTGATCAAAACTTTTTTTTTTTTAACACAATTTAATAATAGAAAAATAAATAAAATAAATAATAAGAAAATAATTTTTTTTAAAGCGCCCCCATCCCCACGAGCTCGCGCAGCAAAGAAAAGGCATACGGAAGTCGCGCCTGCATATGTAAACGGTGTTCAAATCACACATGTGAGGTATTGCCGCGATCGTCAGAGCGAGAGCAATAATTCTAGCACTAGACCTCCTCTGTAACTCTAACCTGGTAACCATAAAAAAATTAAAGTGTCACCTATGGAGATTTTTAGGTACCGTAATTTGTCACCATTCCACGAGTGCGTGCAATTATAAAGTGCGACCTGTTTGGTATCTATTTACTTGGCGTAACATTATCTTTTACATTATACAAAAAAATTGGGCTAGCTTTACTGTTTCTTTTTTTTTAAATTCATGAAAGTGTCCCTTTTCCCAAAAAGTTGCGTTTAAAACACTGCTGCACAAATACCGTATGACATAAAATATTGCAACAATCGCCATTTTATTCTCTAGATTCTCTGCTAAAAAAATATATATAATATTTGGAGGCTCTAAGTAATTTTCTAGCAAAAAATACGGATTTTAACTTGTAAACACCAAATGTCAGAAATAGGCTTAGTCATGAAAGGGTTAAACTAAATATCAGCAGCTACAGTATTTGTAGCTGCAGAGTTTTAATTTGTTGGGGGGAACCTGGAGCTCCTCTTTAAGTGTTTCAACACATCCTTTAAATTAGGAGTCTGGGGTGTGATTGCCCATTTACCACAAATTATCCTAAATTATACTTCCTGAATGATACTGACATACCTGATAATTTAGACATACATTAAGACTGTGTCAGCTTACCAAGAGATAGGTGGAAAACGATCATCAACATTGTCATTGGGATGAATCAGTAAAATTAGCTGTATATGAGAAGAGCTTCCATATAACAGGATTAAACATCTAGTATATATCTGTTTCTGATGCTGCTCATCACTACATGCCTGTCAAATGGTTGCAAAGCATACTATATGGTCAAAGGTTGTGACACGTCCCCCTTTCCCACCACTCACACAAACACCTTACCACAGAAATAACCTCTGGCTCTACTCTCCTACAAAGGCCTACCACAAGAGTTTGCAATGTTTACATGGGTGTTGAAGGGCATTTGTTAGGTCGGGTATTGTTGTTGGATGAGAAGAACTGCCTTTGCGATTGATGGTCTAGTTCATCCCATTAATCATTTGCAGCATTGGAGTCTTCAGTTTGCATCTCAGTCAAGACACTTGCTTGGTGTTTGCCTGTGCCTCCCACACTGTAAACACCTGCTGGTAGGTTTATTTGTTTCTGTCTAAATTAGCCCTTGTATGTGTGTGCATAGATGTATGCACGTGAAGTAGGGACCTCAGATTATAAGTTCCTTGAGGTCTAGGACCAAAAACCAAAATTACATTACATTTTTATTCTACCTGCCTGCTCGCAGTCTTCTGTGGCATGTACACTGAACTATGCAAGTACAGCTCAGTTTATGTCTCTGCCATGGATCCTGTGTACCAGGATGACTGACTTCTGCACATGTGGAGGAGCTACATCATCCCGCACCGGGCAATCAAGGTGACCAAAGACCAAGGTTGCCGCCACACACGCTTGACACCATCTGAACCAAATAAGTTTATCTTGGTTTCATCAGGACATGGTTCCAGTAATCTATGTCCTTAGTCTGCTTGCCTTCAGCAAACTGTTTCCGGGCTTTCTTGTGCATCATCTTTAGAAGGGGCTTCCTTCTAGGACAACAGCCATGCAGAGCAATTTGATGCAGTGTGCAGCGTATGGTCTTAGCACTGACAGGCTGACCCCCCACCCCTTCAACCTCTGCAGCAATGATGGCAGAACTCATATGTCTCTTTCACAAAGACAACCTCTGGATATAACGCTGAGCATGTGCACTCGACTTTTTTGGTCGACCATGGTGAGGCCTGTTCTGAGCGGAACCTGTCCTGTTAAACCTCTGTATGGTCTGCAGCTCAGTTTCAGGGTCTTGGCAATCTTCTCATAGCCTAGGCCATCTTTATGTAGAGCAACAATTCTTCTTTTCAGATCCTCAGAGAGTTCTTTGCCATGAGGTGCCATGTTGAACTTCCGGTGACCAGTATGACAGAGTGAGAGCGATAACACCAAATTTAACACACCTGAGACCTTGTAACACTAATGCCCCGTACAAACGATCGGATATTGATCGGACATTCCGACAACAAAATCAATTGATTTTTTCCAACGGATGTTGGCTCAAACTTGTCTTGCATACACATGGTCGCACAAAGTTGTCAGAAAATCCGATCGGTCTGAACACGGTGACGTAAAACACGTACATCAGGACTATAAACGGGGCAGTAGCCAATAGCTTTCGTCTCTTAATTTATTCTGAGCATGCATGGCACTTTGTGCGTCGGATTTGTGTACACACGATTGGAATTTAACCGATCGAATTTTGTTGTCGGAAAATTTTATAGCCTGCTCTCAAACTTTGTGTCGGAAATTTCGACAGTAAAAAGTCAGATGGAGCCCACACACGATCGGAATTTCTGACAACACAATCCGATCGCACTTTTTCTGTCGGAAAATCCGACCGTGTGTACAGGGCATAACAAGTCACATGACACCGGGGAGGAAAATGGCTAATTGGCCCCAATTTGGACATTTTCACTTAGGGGGTACTCACTTTTGTTGCCAGCGGTTTAGACATTAATGGCTGCGTGTTGAGTGATTTTGAGGGGACAGCAAATTTACACTGTTATACAAGCTGTACACTCACTACTTTACATTTTAGCAAAGTGCCATTTCTTCAGTGTTGTCAAATGAAAAGATATAATAAAATATTTACAAAAATGTGAGGGGTGTACTCACTTTTGTGAGATACTGTACATGGAGCATGAAGAATTATTATGCATAAAATGATTGGTTAAACAGATTCCACCACTACTTTTCCTTTATAATGTCTTTTCCTAATAACAACTGCAATAATTTAGAGGTTGGGTGAAAGGTTCATTTATTTACATTTTTTATAGAGGTCTATACATCAGGCCAAATGAGGGACAACTAAGAATTTATGCTACAAATAAGTACAATATGCAATTAGTAATATAATTTAAGGTAGATATTAAGGCAAAAGGCATATTTCTTATTTTATTCTCAATATAGTAAGTAAGTGGCTCAGGGACAGGACTCAGGGGCAGGAAATTAGAATGGGCGACACACGCACATGAAATGAACTCTCACAGTAACACTGACAGCAGTGTGCAGCATCACAGATCACTGACATGTCCCATCCTGAGTCACAGTGACGGTCTCTCTCCATGCCGGGTGGTCCCCTCAGTCCACTCCAGTCCAAACAGCACTGACAGACACCTGGCTTGCCCTACTCCTGTCCCATAGACCTGCACACGAGGCTCTGGCCACTCCTCTCGGCTCCCTTGCACCATGACATCACACAACATGCTCAGGCACCATCTCCGCCAGACCCGTCCCCCGCCGGTACCACCTGAACACACTGTAGCAGGCGCTCGGATGGTCCTGTCCAGCTCTGGACCCGAGCTGCGTATGCCCAGTTCCGAGCCAAGCGTCACAGCCATATTTTTTACTGGCGACCTTTTCCTCTTACTGGCATTTACTGGCAGGAGAAAAGTGCCTGTTTTTTACTGGCTGCCAGTAAAAATACTGACGGTTGGCAACACTGGACAAGCCTTGTACTATAAAACATTTCTAATTACGTTAAGAAGGTATCAGTTGATCAGTACGTTTGCTTTAACCAATACACATTATTTCTTAGCTAATTGCTTTTGATTAAAGTATAACTAAAGGCAGTTTTTTATTTTTTTTTCTTATTTTTTGGAAGAGGAGAGATGAATTAGAACACCTAACAGTTTTTATTGCTGTCTGTTTCCCCAACTACGAGGATTCATCCTCTCCATTTGTCCTGTTTACCATTATCGTTAAAAGTGAAAGTAAAAGAAAAGCCCAAATATTGGGTTGTCCCCAGAAAAGTAAGAGGGGAAATCTTCCAATGGGGACACTAGCTCTGGAGACGTGGGAGTCCTCAAGAGTATCCTTTAATTTGCAGGGATTTCGTCTCACTTCCTGTTTTGGCTATGGGACAGGAAGTGAAGGTGAATCTCCCCAATGGGACCAAAGATGGCAAAAAATAAAACTTACAGGGGTTATAACCCTCCCTTTCTCTATCCAAAAATGAAAAAAAGTTTTGCCTATAGTTCTACTTTCTCCCTCCATGAAAAATAAGGTCAAGTATATCCCCTTGTTTGCATTAGCCCTGACACAGTCCCAGCCAACACGGCTTTCCTTTAAAAGGATATGCCTAGTGTAGCACCCTCCTAGATAGGTGCTAGGTTAGGTAAACTTAGTTCAGTCTCACTGTATTAAGTTGAGCTGGATTTTATTGCTGGGTAAATTGAGTTCTGGTTCACTGTAATCAGTGTTTAGTTAGGTCTGTTCTGTGTTTCATTGGCTGTAGGGTTGACTGCCTCCCCCTGTCTGTCTGGAAATGTTCTGAAAGGTAGAGGGCTGGGAGAGTCTAATCAGCAGCTGAATATTTATGCAGCCCTGGCCAATTCCTGGGGAGAAGTGCCGAGATGGTGGCTGGGAGTGTGTATAAATACTCTGAGACCTAGAACCTATTTTCCCTGAGGAGGAAGATCACAGCTTGAGGGGGCTGTTTTCCACCTAGGCAAGCTTGCCATGTGTCTGTGGTTTATTGGAGACCCAGCTAGGCTACCTGCGGCCTATTCTACTGAAAGTTTGCTGAAGCTGACTGAGTGACTTTTGTCTGGAAATCTAGTCTGGTGTCACTGGAAAGGTGTCTGGAAGATATTGGAAGGTGGCAACCAACAGTAGTGAGTACAGGTTGGTGTGAGAGATCTTTGAGACTCTGTGCTGCTGCCATTCCTCTTGTGTAGAGACATTGTTATTCAAAGGGGACATAGTCTGTGGTGTTCTGAAGAGTTCAGTCCACTAACTGCTTGCATGAGGACTTTCGCTCACATTACTGCCGCTACTAAATCTCTTGTAATAGAATCAGCTCTACCTAAAGGGAATGCACCATTAGTGTCCTCAAGTTTGTTGCTATGAGTTACTGGATTATCGTACAACTACCCTGTACCTATCCCAGGTCAAGTTTCCGTTAAAGCATCAAAAAAGCCTAACTATAGACTAGTTAATGAGTCTGACGTGTCTGGCTGTGGCGCAATTACTGGGAAAAGAGCCCTCATGCTGGGGTAGCACTACAGAAGCATTGGACTATAAATTATTAGTGTGATCAAACAGAATTTGGATAGTGCACACTGTAGGTATGATCTGTAATCCATTGTAAAAAACAGAAATCAATTTTATGTTTGTATATTCAATTTTGGCACCTGTATAGAGTAGACAGTTTACTATGTCAGACAATCCATCATTTGGACACCTGAGGAGGCTGTCTAAATCTCTCACCAGTAAACTGAATAAACCTTTTGACAATGAAAGGTAATGACATTACTTGAAGCATGTGCATATTATGCTGGCGGGTAAGTACAACAACATTTCTTTTGACATAGATGAGCAAAGAAAGAAAATCTAAAGTTACATCTCTCAGTCACCTTTGCTGTCGGTGTCACTCTCACTGGCACTGGGCACGGGGCTAATTAGAGGGGTGTTTCTGTCTCCATCTTGCGTTCCCTCTTTCTGTCGAGTCTTTGCATTCTCGATTCCCTTTACTCTCCGAGCATGCCGGTTTCCTTTATAATGAGCCTCAGCCTGACTCTGTAAAGAAACAAGATAAGCAGTTACTAAACAGAATTTTCCATACTGTCAGAACAGACCTCACTTATCAAAATACGAAACAACAAAGAACTGTCTGCTTTGTACTATTTCAGCCAATCGCGTTCAAACTTTCATTTGCCAGTTGTCATTTTCATTGCATTTTGTAATCTGGATGCAAGAAAGGCAGCACAGACCACTCTTACTTGAAATCCACTGTTTGCTGGTTTTAAATACATTACAGAGAAAGGAACCTCTAAAGCATGAGAATGAACCTCCATCATTGTCTAATGTACACCTATCAATCTTCAGATGCCATGTGCACTGCTGCATAATTTCAAACTGTCCCTTTCTGTAAAATCATGTGTGTCTCTCCCTATGATAGGGCCATTTGGTGACAGCAGAAGGGATTATTTGGATGATTGGAAAGCCATATCGTTTCAAGACTCCCCAGTCTGCTGCTGGAAAACCAAGTGCTGGATAATTGAAGCTTAGCCCTGTTTTTATGACACTTAATATACTTGTATCAAACATCTACACATCCAGAAGTTCTCTGCAACAAAGTTACTTAGAACAGATTCAGCTTAGCTACAGTTGTACAGTATGTCCCTGTTCTTAACAGTTCAACCAATAAGTGAAGGCAATTCAAATAACTGGCACCATCAACTGGATGGTGAGACTCTATCTGTGCAGAGACAGATGCTTACCATTCATCAGATCATCACCTAATAGTACTCTCACTGGTATCCAGCCTGTTCTTTTACTAATATAACAGGAACAGGTTAGCAGTCATGCAACAAAAATATGATGCTCCATGTGCTTTGCCAGTCCATTTAAGAAAAGTCAGTGAAAAATTCCAAGACTTTATTTTATTGGTTAAAAACAGATCAAATTGTGTACCTTGACGGCAGTATGCTCTTTATTCTTATGAATATCCACATGTGAGCATGCATGGGTCACATGGATCTTGGACCCCACTTGAATTGGTGAAGGGACTGGATGGAGGGCAAACTAGCGATTTTATTTTGTTTATGAACAATTAATTATATTGCAGGTATGTGTAGTCCACTCTAGGTTCCTGTACTTTTTACCTGTCAGCAGCTTTTTATTTTTGTTACCAACAAAAGTCATAGGTCAGCAAGCAAGCAAGGTCACAGATGAGAAACTGCCATCTATATTAAAAAAAAAACAGCTAAAATAAGGTCACATGATCACACTGTCTTTTCTGTTCCATAAAATGTAGCCTAGGAGAAAGAATTGCCGCAAGAGCTAGTTGGTTATGATGTAGTCACATGACACTGGAAGGAAATTTGCTGATACCACTGGAGGGTTCTACCTCATTCTGAACCATGGTAGTAGCAGAAGTAGCCCAATCACTATCATTTTAATGTCATGCCATGGCTAAAGCCTGCTAAAACTGTAACCCAGATCATGAATGAGAACTAGAACCTGATATTTAGGGACACTGCAGAGTGATACTGTAAAAAAGGGGTCTCCAAACTTTCTAAACAAAGGGCCAGTTTACTGTCCTTCAAACATGCTCTAGCCGTTGGGAGTAGAAATTGTCCTGGTGTCAGTGGAAGTAAACAATGCATCTTTTGTACTAGAGAGGAATAGCACCCCATTGTTGGTGTCAGTGGGAGGAATAGTGCCCCTTTGTTAGTGTCAGTGGGAGATATAGTGCCCTATTGTTGGTGTCAGTGGGTGGAATAGATCCCTGTCGTTGGTGTCAGTTTGAGGAATAGTGCCCCATTGTTTGTGTTAATGGGAGAAATAGTGCCCTGTTGTTGATGTCACCACCAGGAAACATGCTCCATTGTTGGTGTCAGTGGAAGGAATAGTGTCTTGTATCAGTGAAAGGAAAGGTACCCCAAGGGCTGGATAAAGGCAAGCAAAGGTACCCCGGGCCACAGTTTGGAGACCACTGCTGTAAAAGGTAAAGCATACTGATTTGGGAGAAGGAATTCTACAGATAAAAAAATGCTTCAAAAAAATCCATTCTAGAATATTATTGGCCTTGAGAAAGCAGTGCTAGCTGACAATCCTTTGGCAGTACATGCTTTATGTGAAATGTCACGGGAGCACACCCATCACTTCGGGAATCAAAAGGTGCCCCTTCTTCCCATATACAGTTACTTTTTTATTTAATGTAAAAAAGTTCCACTTTGCTATAAAAAAAACTGTTGCTTCCTTTATGTGACCTAAAACTTAGGCAAACATCACATGATTTATAGCTACTAGGACCTACTAGGTGCTTAACATAATTAGAGGGTAAAAGAAGTCTGTCACAATCAGATACAGCAAAAGAATACACATGAAACAAACAATAATAATCAGTTACAGAGCCTTATCAGTGCAGCCCTGTTAGTGCATCTTATCAGTGCCACCTCATCAGTGGCCATCAGTGCAGCCTATTAGTGCCCAATCAGTGCAGCCTATTAGTGCCCATCAGTGCAGCCTATTAGAGCCCATCAGAGCTACCTTATCAGCGCAGCCCCTATTAGTGCAGCTTATCAGTGCCACCTCATCAGTGGCCTCCAGTGCAGCCTATTAGTGCCCATCAGTGCAGCTTATAAATGCCGCCTCATGGCCATCAGTGCAGCCTCAACAGTGCAGACTCATCAGTGCACAATATCAGTGCAGCCTCATTAGTGCCCATCAGTGCAGTTTATCATTACCCATCATTGCCACCTCATCAGTGGCCATCAGTGCAGCCTATAAGTGCCCATCAGTGCAGAGTATTAGTGCCCATCAGTGCAGCCTATTAGTGCCCATCAGTGCAGCATATCAGTGCTGCCCTATGGGCGGCTTTATGGAAGCGCCAGAATGATCTGCCTCCAGGACCCTGCCCCCCGACCCAGTCCGCCCATAAGTCTGGTGCTACACTAAAAGTATAGCGCAAGCCAGCAGGGACTCTTTTCACGCGGAAACCGGAAGGAGACTGTTTTTTTTTGTGCGCAAAAAAGCCGCTCCCCTTGCAAAGTGCCGCCCTAGGCCAAGATACAACACTGCATAAACTGTCAGAAGTGACTGATGGAGATAGGGATTAGAGAGCAGATATAAATCACAGAAGGTGCTTTGGATCAAGGCAAATATTATTATTATTATTTAAGGTACTTATATAGCACCGTCAATTTACACAGTTTACATTGTACATTCACATCGTGTCCCTACCCTCAAGGAGCTTACAATCTAAGGTCCCTAACTCACATTCATATACTAGGGCCAATTTAAACAGAAGCCAATGAACCTACCAGCATGTCTTTGGAGTGTGGGAGGAAACCGGAGTACCTGGAGGAAACCCACACAGGCACAGGGAGAACATGCAAACTCCAGGCAGGTAGTATCGTGGTTGGGATTTGAACCAGCGACCCTTTTTACTGCTAGGCGAGAGTGTTACCCCCTACACCACCGTGCCACCCAATACACACTATAATAGGATCTGTTTTGTTAATTTTTCATTTCAGAGGTAAGGTAAGAGTAATTTTTTGATAAGGGAGAAGAGATCCATCACCTTAGGTCACTAAGACCCACAGAGTGGGGTACAGTTATAGGGGGATGCCCAGGGAGCATGTCCTCCAAAGCTTTGCCAGTGTCCAATCACCTGAAGGTACCAGCCTATAACCCAAGGCATAGGAATATCAAGCCTGCATCCTGTAATGCATGATTAACAGAAAATGGTTAACAGGGAAAGGAGAAGGCTTAAAAGGAAGCTATCGGGCAATTGTGAATGAGGGTCCGCTTTAAGCTTCACCCCTTTTTAATATGTGTTAAATATTTGTTGTTTATTATAATGAGAATTAAAACTTTTTTCAATAACGAAATTCAACCAAGCTAACTGTATTATTTAAGGAAATGTAATTTGGATATATTTAATAAATGAGGATGAGGGAAAGTAGAGGTGTGGCAAGCAACAACCAATAAGAATCCAGCTGTCGTTTTTTTCTTAATAGAAAAGAGGAATCTGATTGCTATGGACAATGTGAGTCCCATAATGGGAAAATGGAACATGTGCCTATGGCAAGCCATCTGCCAGCTGTCATTTTCTATTGCAGCTCAGAAAATCGAATGTAACTGCTCGCTGGTTGCTGCGGGCAACATACCATATCCATAACTCCAATGTTATACACTAGTGCTGTTACACAGTGCACTACATTACAGCCTTCCTGTACTGACCGCAAAATATCCAAAATGAACACAAGTGACAGCTCAGTAATGCCTTTTCACAGTTTCTCACGTTTAAGTCATTCTTTACCCATCACCATTATCTTCACACCACTTTAAGCCATTCAGTTATGATGCATTATGTATAACCATCTTCAATGTGTCTCAGACTCTGAAATGTTCCAACATTTTATTTTACTAAACCATTCATCTGGGGAATAGCTACATAAACAGAAGATGCATTTCCATTATCAACTATATGAACAATAACAAAAAATAAAAGTAACTAGTTTATAGCCACCAGCCATGCTCTCATAAAAAAAAAAAAACATTCATGATCAAGACTTTTATGAACCCTTTTGCTAAAAATGTTATTCTGTAAAAGTGATTGTAAACATACATAATGCTCAACGTTTTTAGCCCTAATTGTGACAGTGAGATGATGAAAGTAACATGATTTTCTACCCTCTGACAATTGCTGCCTAACAAAACTGTCTGCTCTGCAAAGCCTAAAATTGGGAGATGGTAACCTGGACAATCAAGATTTTAACCATTGTATTTACCAGGATGTAAACCAGGTTAGGTTAAATTGCACTGACATTTGAAATCTATTGAGTAACAGTGATAACACTCCACTGAATATAATCAAATTGTGTGTTCTGTTATATATCCAGTCTGTGATGACACCCAGGAATTTAGCCTCAGGACCAGAACAAAATCCTAGTTATTGGAGAGATCTCGGAATTGCTGGAGGTTTAAAGACACCTTTGGTGTGAGACACTTTATTCAGTAAATTTATCTTGCTTATTTTGACTCGTACTTTCCAGTTATGCAATAAAATGTTCAGACAAATGAATACGCCTATTGGATGGCTTGGAAGGAGCATGGCCGCAGGTCAACATTCTGACATGTTTCTCTATCCCCTGTGACTTCACATTAAGACTCTTGCAGCCCTGGCTGTCTCAGTGGAATGTTGTCTGTTGATTAATAATATCTATTGCTTCCAAATGTACTGAAGTGGAATCTACGAGCAGCAGAAGGAGCAGAGACATCTGACGGACACTCCATAAGTGAAATGATTTGGTGATAAGTTGAGGGGGGGTGGCTCCTCATGTAATGGACGTTAGCATGTGTGAGAAAGCCAGCTGAGAATAACAAGTCAAGCATAACAACATTATATATACAACTGGGGAACATTATATAAACTATTTTGATCATTTTTAACCTTGGGTCAATGATCGGTGCCCACACTTCCACACTTTTGCAGTCGTGTGATCAGTAATAGTTTACAAAACTGTCTTTTGCTTTGTATAGGTTTGTATATACAAGCAATTCAAAGTATATATATATATTAAAAAAAAAAGAATTTACACAGAGCATACGTCTTGAGCCCACACTATCCTACAATGGCCTGGCCCCTCACACATCTCTCATGGTTGGGCTTCACATACATGCGAATGGTTGTTTTTGGCTGTGATTAAGGCGATGAGAGAGATCACAAGACGGGCCAAGATTACACTTTATGTCATCTTTGGCTTTGGACTTACCCCTCTAGCAAGACTCTGATGTTTAAAATAACTGCATTCCTGGAGAATTCTCTCATTCATTACAGAACCGATAACAAAGTTCCAAAACACCATGAGCACCATTCATCTCAGATCAACTTTTCATCGATGTTGTCTTAAAAACTAGACACATGACCTGATGGTTTCAATTTGCTGGCTGTGCTTTTGTGACAGTTTAATTTATATTTTAAATGTGCTTATATAGTGACAGTACTGCACTATGCATTGCCAAACACATAAAACCAATTACACAAGCCTCATCAGTAGAGCTTACTATCTAGTATCCTTACCACACTCATGTAGTGTGCTCATTACATTAGGCAGAAACCAAATGTTATTTTATTTATAATTTACAAAACACCAGCATATTACTACCTGTTCTTGAAAGGAATTTTGCACTATTCATACCAGCACAATGTGGCTCCAACCAAAAATGTCTATGAATAAAGCTGAACTCCAAGAACAAAACTTTATTTTAAATGCATTCCTCAAAAGTCACAAAGCATGTAAATCTACTTTATATGCACAAAATGCCTTTGCAAACCCACTTATTAAAGTTTAAAAATAGTCATGGCATTGACACTGTTATGCACTGTGCCAACAATAGGGCTGTGGGAGGGACCCAGCAGCTCCACCCTCTACAACAGGGGTCTCAAACTGGCGGCCCTCCAGCTGTTGCAAAACTACAAGTCCCATGAGGCATTGCAAGGCTAACAGGTACAAGCTTGACTCCCACAGGCAGAGGCATGATGGGACTCGTAGTTTTGCAACAGCTGGAGGGCCACCAGTTTGAGACCCCTGCTCTACAAGCTGTCTGCAGAAAACTACAGGAGGGGCAGAGACAAGACCAGTCACCCTGCACAAGGACAGAGAGCAGCAATGACCGGTCTTTATTACAGGAAGCTTCTGCTTAGAGGCAAAGTTTCACACTGGAATGCTGCACAAATCGGTATATATTACATTACATATAAGAAATACACAAAGCACACAAAATTCATATGCCTATTCAGCAGTGGCGTCGCTAGGGGGTGGCTTTTGGGGCTATAGCCCGGAATCTCTGCAAGGGGAGGGAAGGCTCTCTGGGGACCCTGATGTAAGTTGGGGGCTCTCCGGGGACCCTGATTTAAGGGGGAGGCCCTCTGGGGACCCTGATTTAGGGGGTGAGAGTATGGCTTTCCACCACTGTGGGTCTATGGATGCACACAGCTCGGCACAGGACCCGACAGGAGCTCACATACACAAATGTCTCCTTAGTACTCAGCAGTGGCAGCCTGTCCATGAGGGGTATACGGGCAGGGTTTTTTGTTTTTGAAGCATGTGATTAGAGCCAGAGGCTGTTTGGCTATGGGACAGGAAGTGAAGGGAAATCTCTGCAATGGGACACAGACAGCAAAACATAAACTGACAGGGATTATGACTCTCCCTTACTCTATCCAAAATGGGAAAAAACGTTTTGCCTATAGTTCTACGTTAAGTATACTTCCTGTACATGTAATCATAGTTGAAGCATGTGCAGTCTATACAGTCTAATGTCCTTATGACCCTACCGGCATACAGACACATCAGGGACATCATGCTTTTGATCAGTGGGAAGACATTACAGTATCACCTAGAAACCCATGCAAACATTAAAGGAATATTCAAACCTCATAAGGATGATGTCCCTAGTGGTAACTCAACTCAACATACTGCTTTACAATACAATTAACTGACTGCAATGTCTGTCTCCTACTAATGTCAATATAGACTGAGCATCCAATGCAATTGTGCACATAAGGCCTCGTTCACACGGGGCGTATCAATGTACCACATGGGAACAAAGATGTTGCTTCCAATCTGACATTAGTGCAGGTGCAGGGCCCCAAACACACACTGGTTGCATTCGGGGCCATGAACCCACACTCGCATGAATGTCAGATTTGGAATATTGTCTGTACGGCTGCTGCATCCCAATTGACATCATTGGGACTTCCTGTATGGGGATGCACTGAACACCTGTGCATCCCCGTGTGGGTAAACACAGCCCTCACACAGGGTACACATTGATAGGCCCTGTATGAACAAGGCTTAGAGCTGAACTCCGGGCAAACAGCTAAATATACAGTTTAAAACATACTGTATAGGAGCTATCTTACCCGCTATTGCCTAAAATCCAACAAAGTTTGTTCAAAAACATACCACGGCCCTGCTGATTGGACAATGCACACTGATGAGGTAGTCTCTCTGCTTATTCTGCTTTCTCCTCCTGTTATTACATGTGCATTGCATCAAAGCCCTAAACAAAGGACCAGTACACCGTTCTTCAGACTCTGTGGGGGCTGGACTGGGGCCAGTAGGAGTAGAAAATGTCCTGGTGTCAGTGGGAATAAGCAATGCCTCATCATTGGTGTCAATGGTAGGAATAGTGCCCCATCGTTGGTGTCATTAGGAGGAATTGTACCCCTTCATTGGTGTCAGTGGGAGGACATATGCCCAACTGTTGGTGTCAGTGGGAGGAATAGTGCCCCAAGGTCCAGATAAAAGCAAGCAAAGGGTCATGTCCGCCCCCCCCCCCGGGCCACAGTTTGGAGACCACTGGTAAGGAGGATTACTGGAGGCTGATTATTTATATAATGCTAAAGTGTGCTGAAAACATAACTTAAATAATGATGTTTTTATGCCTCTGCAATGTTCTTATTTAAGCATACCTTTTACAATAAAATAACAAGATTACAAAAATGTCAAATATCCAATTTTCTATGCAGATCCAGAAAATTCCACATACGTAATTACAAATGTTAGAAGCTATTTCACAAAGTAAATTTGTTTTACTCTTACTGGTTTAAAGTACTGTAAAAGTTTTTAAGGAGTTTAAATTGAATGTCACATTACTTTATCACTTCTATTGCTATCTACTGACAGGCAAAATGCATTATCAACAGACTAATAGTATTAAGAATTCAGAGCAAGTGTGAATGGAGTGCCTCATTTTGTAAGTGGGAAAGCATGTAACGCAACAAACTGATTGTGTAATAAGGAGAGGACAACGACAAACAACACATGTAAGAAGTGATAAAGGCTAGAAGACAGCAGATTGTAAGAAAAGTAAAAAAACAGAAAAGATCGTGGGAATAAAAAGCAGAATAAAGCAGCTGAAGAGCAGAAGGAGAGAGCAGTTTTCCCTTTTGGCTGCCATTGATTCGACATACGCTTAATATCCCCCCACGCTGCCTTAGTTCAGTGTTTGGATAACTGGGGATTAACAGGAAGTCGCCTCTGATAAAAAAAATCTTGGCTGGACTTCGCCACAACACAGCAGCAACCTCTTGGGGCAGAGAGGAATCTGTCAGCCCCCTCTCTGCCAGATAGGATAGATTTTTAGTACTACGGGGCTAGCCAGCAAGAAGGAAAATGAGGAGGATCTCTGCTTGTTGACTTTTTAATCAAAATGATAATTAAGCTTTATAAACTCCATATGAAAAATGTGTTTACTCACAACCAGTGTAATTAAACAGTGGTTTGAGCCACAATCAGAAACAGCGATAAAATATTTCTAACCATGAGCTAATTCATTGTGTAGAACTGAAGAACTCATGTGGTGGGGTCATGGGGAATGATGAACGTTTCACTGCAATTAAGGAGCACTTCATCTGTATTAAATTATATCCATATTTTTTGTAGTAAATGTGACACATCACCAGGTTCCCTGAGGTAACTTGATTAACACCATTTAGAATGTACATCTCCGAAAAATTGCTGTCTGTTGGTGCTATTATCTGTTCTGGTCTAGTTGGAGGATTCTGTGGAAACAAACTAAGGCTAAGTTCATACTGCTGTGATCTGATTTTGATCTAATTTTCAATATGATTATGTAGTGTAACTTGGAAGCAACTTAGATGTACAGAACATCTGGAAAGTATTCACAGCGCTTCACTTTTTCCACATGTTGTTATGTTACAGCCTTAATCCAAAATTGATTAAATTCATTATTTTCCTGAAATTTCTACAAATAATACCCCATCATGACAACATGAAAGATGTTTGTTTGAAATCTTTGCAATTATTAAAAATGAAAAACAAAAAAAAAAATCACATGTACATACAGTTGTGCTCATAAGTTTACATAATTTTTGATTTCTTGGCCATTTTTCAGAGAATATGAATGATAACATAAAAACATTTCTTTCACTCATGGTTAGTGTTTGGCTGAAGCCATTTATTATCAATCAACTGTGTTTACTCTTTTTAAATCATAATGGCAACAGAGTGTGTGTGTGTATAAAAGGTCAATGAGTTTCTGGACTCCTGACAGACCCTTGCATCTTTCATCCAGTGCTGCACTGAGGTTTCTGGATTCTGAGTCATGGAGAAAGCGAAAGAATTGTCAAAGGATCTGCAGGAAAAGGTAGTTGAACTGTATAAAACAGGAAAGGGATATAAAAAGATATCCAAGGAATTGAGAATGCCAATCAGCAGTGTTCAAACTCTAATCAAGAAGTGGAAAATGAGGGGTTCTGTTGAAACCAAACCACAGTCAGGTAGACCAACAAAAATTGCAGCCACAACTGCCAGGAAAATTGTTCGGGATGCAAAGAAAAACCCACAAATAACTTCAGGTGAAATACAGGACTCTCTGAAAACATGTGGTGTGGCTGTTTCAAGATGCACAATAAGGAGGCACTTAAAGAAAGATGGGTGCATGGTCGAGTCGCCAGACGCAAGCCATTACTATGCAAAGGCCACAAAGTATCCCGCTTATAATATGCCAAACAGCACAGAGAAAAGTCTCAATCCTTCTGGCACAAAGTCATTTGGAGTGATGAGACCAAAATTTAGCTTTTTGGCCACAACCATAAACACTACATTTGGAGAGAAGTCAACAAGGCCTATGATGAAAGTCACACCATTCCTACTGTGAAACACGGAGGTGGATCGGTGATGTTTTTGTGGGATGTGTGAGCTACAAAGGCACAGGAAATTTGGTCAAAATTAATGGCAAGATCAATGCAGTATGTTATCAAAAAATACTGGAGGAACATTTGCATTCATCAGCCAAGAAGCTGTGCATGAGACGTACTAGGACATTCCAACATGACAATGATCCAAAACACAAGGCCAAGTCGACCTGTCATTGGCTAAAGCAGAATAAAGTGAAGGTTCTGGAGTGGCCTCAGATCTCAGTCTCCTGACCTCAATATCATTGAGCCACTCTGGGGAGATCTCAAATGTGCAGTTCATGCAGGACAGCCCAAGAATGTACAGGAACTGGAGGCTTTTTGCCAAGAGGAATGGGCAGCTTTACCATCTGAGAAGATAAAGAGCCTCGTCCACAAATACCACAAAAGACTTCAAGCTGTCATTGATGTTAAAGGGGGCAATACACTGTATTAAGAACTGGGGTATGTAAACTTTTGATCAGGATCATTTGGGTAGTTTCTGTTGCCATTATGATTTAAAAAGAGTAAACACAGTTGGTTGATAATAAATGGCTTCAGCCAAACACTAACCATGAGTAAAAGAAAAGTTTGTGTGTTATCATTAATATTCTCTGAAAAATGCCCAAGAAATCCTAAATTCTGCCAGGGTATGTAAACTTATGACAACTGTAAGTATTCACTGCCTTTGCTCAATACTTTGTTGAAGCACCTTTGGCACCAATTACAGCCTCAAGTCTTTTTGAGTATGATTCTACAAGCTTGGCACACCTATTTTTGGGCAGTTTCTCCCATTATTTTTTGCAGGATCTCTCAAGCTCCATCAGGTTGGATGGGGAACATCGGTGCACAGCCATTTTCAGATCTCTCCAGAGATGTTCAATCGGGTTCAAGTCTGGGCTCTGGCTGGGCTACTCAGAGTTGTCCCATAGCCACTTCTTTGTTATCTTGGCTGTGTGCATTGGGTCATTGTCCTGTTGGAAAATGAACCTATGCCCCAGTCTGAGGTCCAGAGCGCTCTGGAGCAGGTTTTCATCAAGGATTTCTCTGGACATTGCTGCATTCATCTTTCCCTCTATCCTGACTAGTCTCCCAGTTACTGCCGCTGAAAAACATTTTCACAGCATGATACTGCCACCACCATGCTTCACTGTAGTGATGGTATTAGCCGGGTGATGAGCAGTGCCTGGTTTTCTCCAGACATGATGCTTGCCATTCAGGCCAAAGAGTTCAATCTTTGGCCTTAAAAATTTTGTTCCTCATGGTCTGAGAGTCCTTTAGGTGCCTTTAGGCAAACTCCAGGTGGGCTGTCATGTGCTTTTTACTGAGGAGTGGCTTCCATCTGGCCACTCTACCATACAGGCCTGATTGGTGGAGTGCTGCAGAGATGGTTGTTCTTCTGGATGGTTCACCTCTCTCCACAGAGAAATGCTGGATCTCTGTCAGAGTGACCATCGGGTTCTTGGTCACCTCCCTGACTAAGGCCCTTCTCCCCCGATCGCTCAGTTTGGCCGGGCGGCCCACTCTAGGAAGAGTCCTAGTGGTTCCAAACTTTTTCTATTTACGAATGATGGAGGCCACTGTGCTCACTGGGACCTTCATTGGCGCAGAAATTTGTCTGTACCTTTCCCTAGATCTGTGCCTCGATACAATCCTGTTTTGGAGGTCTACAGACAATTCCTTGGACTTCATGCCTTGGTTTGTACTCTGACCTGCACCATTAACTGTGGGACCTTATATACACAAGTGTGTGCCTTTCCAAATCATGTCCAATCCACTGAATTTACCACAGGTGGACTCCAAT
Source organism: Lithobates clamitans (assembly GCA_037952925.1). Lineage (NCBI taxonomy): Eukaryota > Metazoa > Chordata > Amphibia > Anura > Ranidae > Lithobates > Lithobates clamitans. The sequence goes on along the minus strand of JBBGZY010000780.1, from coordinate 1,021,979 downwards.
CAAGTTGTAGAAACATCTCACGGATGATCAGTGGAAACGGGATGCACCTGAGCTATTGTTTGTAGAATTTTGAGGAAAATAATGAATTTAATCCATTTTGGAAAAATTCTGTAACATAACAAAATATGGAAAAAGTGAAGCACTGTGAATACTTTCCGGATGCACTGTAGTCTGCAGATTCTATTGGGCCAAAATTGTGCTGGAATCACACCAAATTAGTACAGAAATCTTTTCCAAAATTGTGCTGTTCTAGGTTGATTTCCATTGTCATGTGATCATGTGTGACTCAAGTCGCATCTGAAATTGCACCAGTGTGAATGGAGCCTTAAGGAAAATACTGGAGGTTATTTACTAAAGGAAAATCCAGTTTGCACTGCAAGTGCACTTGGAAGTAAAGTCGCTGTAGATCCGAGGGGGACATGCAAGGAAAATAAAAAACAGCATTTTAGATTGCACGTGATTGGATGATAAAATTAGCAGAGCTTCCACTCATTTCAGATCTACCCCTTAGACTGCACTTTCAAGTGCACTTGCAGTGCAAAGTGGATTTGCCTTTCGTAAATAACCCCCACAGTGTTGCAGTGGAAGTCATAGCAGGCCCTGGCAGGAAAATGGTTCAGACAATCTCTCTAAGCCCATTCTTGTTGCTCAGCAAGTCCTTCTCTGCATAAGTTTACGAGGGCCTTTTGATGCATCTCAGTACTGTTCTAGGCACGCCTGTCTCAAATACTCTCTTGCTGCCCTGGCTCTCATTATTTCATTTGCATACACATTCAGGTAAACAGCCACATCATGTCCTTTGACATAAGCAGAACCATTAAAGTAGAACTATAGGCAAAACATTTTTTTCCATTTTGGATAGAGCAAGGGAGGGTTATAACCTCTGTCAGATTTTTTTCGCCATCTGTGGCCCATTGCAAATACCTTAATTTCCTGTCCCATAGCCAAACAGGAAGTGAGAGAAATTCCCTGCAAATTAAGGGAACTCCTTGGGGCCCCCAGGTCACCAGAGCTAGTGTCCCCCTTCAAGGATTTCCCCTCTATTACTTTTCTGGGGACAACCCCAAAATTTGGGATTTTCTTTTACATTCACTTTCAATGATAATGGTAAACAGGACAAATAGAGAGGGTGAATCTCCTAGACAGTTTCCATTTCATGTCCTACTGGAACAAGGGGTCTGTAGGACTGAAAACACACAAACCACATATGAGATTTAGAGTTGTACACACAGGGTTTAAAAAGCAGTTCTTGGTATGTGTTTCTGAAACCTTCTGACAGCGGACACCTCATGCTCTAAAGAATTGAACACACAAATATCAATGGCAAGAATTCTGCTTTACACTGTGCCAAACTGAAAGGAGCATGGGCTGTGACTACTTTGTTAATTATGTGATGGACATGGGGCCACCAGGGAGATTTTTAAAATAAGATATTCTTCTGTATGAATGTTTCATAGCCAAAGGAAAGGGGCAACAAGGGACAACATGGCACAAATGCAACAAGATGGTTAACTTGGTAACATCACTGTAAAATGTGATTACTTAATACATATTATATAAACTCTGCCATTTGTGGTCTGAACTCTATTCAACCCAAAATCCACAATAAGGCACAATGCAGTCTCCATTAATTGCTGGATTACCACACAAACAGCTGTTGCCTATTTGTGATATAAGTGCAATTTACATGTTCTTATACTTCTGCAGTCCTTACTGATTCTTGCACGCAGGGTTAGCTAATGGCTGGATCCTATTATGCGAGGCTTCTGTAATTGTTATATTTTGTTGCCTTTTGCAGTGTGCCATTTTGCCAAGTTTGCCCCCCCCCCCCCTTTTCCTGCAGCCTTCTGGGACATGAACATGCTGGATCCTTGGACAAGAAAGCGAAAAGACCTGATTTTTCTCTGCAGCAGTTACAGGTCTTCTGCCCATCCTCAACAACTGAAAGGACAGTGAAAGAAAGTATCACTCTGCTCTCTTCTCCAGTCAGCACGCTTCTTGTCGTCACATGAGCACTATAGCTCAGCTTATGGGCTCCTTGTGCTGCTTCTTCCTCCTCCAGTCTCAGCTCTGGTGTATAGTGAATGCAAAAAAGCTGATACCAAGTAAAGTTCAAGTACTTACCCTGCTTTAAAAAAAACAGCTGAATCCTACAATGAGACAAAATCTACCCTTGCAGTGGGGCCCCCAGCACTACAAGGATTAAATGCTCTTTTATTCTGGGGGTGTAGGAATAAGCAGTATTACTTACCATATATACTCGAGTATAAGCTGACTTTTTCAGCACATTTTTTATGCTGAAAAAGCCTCTCAGGGCTTATACTCGAGTGAGGGTCTCCCGCTGTGTCATGCAGTCTTAACTGTTCGGCGGCCGTCCACTGTAACAAAGCCCCGTCTCCTCCTCCTCGTCCGTGATAGACAGAACACTGATACAATGCTGGGAAACTGAATCAGTGTTCCGTCTATCACAGACGAGGAGGAGGCGAGGCTTTGTTACAGTGGACGGCCGCCGATCTAGGACTGCAGTTGCATGAGACAGCGGGAGACACCCACTGTTTGTAATCAAAGGTACAGGTGGGCACAGTGAGGCTGCAGATGGACACAGTGAGGCTACAGATGGTCACAGTGGGGCTGCAAATGGGCACAGTGAGGCTGCAGATGGGCACAGTGAGGCTGCAAATGGGTACAGTGAGGCTGCATATGGGCACAATGAATCTGCAGATGGGCACAATGAGGCTGCAGATGGGCACAGTGAGGCTGCAGATGGGCACTGATGATACAGGTGGGCACAGTGAGGCTGCAGGTGGGCACAGTGAGGCTGCAAATGGGCACAGTGAGGCTGCAGATGGGCACAGTGAGGCTGCAAATGGGCACAGTGAGGCTGCAGATGGGCACAGTGAGGCTGCAAATGGGCACAGTGAGGCTGCAGATGGGCACAGTGAGGCTGCAGATGGGCTCAGGTGGGCTGCAGATGGGTACAGTGAGGCTGCAGGTGGACATTGTTTACCAGTAGCTGCTGCATTTCCCACCCTAGGCTTATATTCGGGTCAATACCTTTTCCCATTTTTTTTGTGGTAAAATTAGGTGCTTCGGCTTATATTCGAGTATATACGATACCTTAAGCAGGCTTCCTCAATTCATGTGGCCGGTCGAGCGCTGACACCTCTCTAAGGAGCTTCAGACTGCAGTTGCATGCTCACCACCTCACATACGATGCAGGGTTAATAGCCATTTAATGCAGGGTTAATAGCCCTGCACTATACATAGTGACATCCAGGAACAGCCAATAGCCCAGAGCTTGAAGACAGCACAAAGTAAGAAATAGGGTGAGTAATACCCCTAGATCAAACACTTTTCAAATGAAGCCCTGCAGTGCAGAGCTGTCATCGATCCTGGCGCTTCCTTCTTTGCCCAGTCTTCCTTTCGGGTTTGCACTTGCTGTCCCTCTTAATGGCCCGGGCCATGATGGTGTCACTCCCGCACATGTGCCACAATCGCAGTACAGTATGCAGAGCACACTGCACATGCAAAGTCAGCCTCAGCTGGAGAAGATCTCCTAACCAGTGCATGTTTAGGAGATATTCTCTGTACCTACAGTTAAGCCTTATTATAAGCTTACTTGAAGGCATAAGTTTTATGTAAGAGTGTACTACCATTTTAAATGTGAACATTAAAGATATTTTAAAGAAAATATTTGATTTTCTTTCACCTGAGATTCTATTTTTTATTCTGTACTTTTGCTGTGACCTAATATAAACTACAAGAAAAAATCTGAACTCCAGTCAAACACTTAGCATCGTAACCCAAAGAGAACATCATCATTAGAAGAAAACATCACTTTTAACCATATTTTCCATAATGACCATCATGTATTTTTAAACTCACTTTATTGTAAGACTCTGCTCTTTTTAAAAGCCTTTTCAAGCAGTGTTTTACAAGGCCATGCCAGCAATGAAACTTAAAGGTGAGTTTAAAACAACGAGGAATGTTTTTTAAATCCTGTACAGTATATAATGAATGCCACACACAATCATTCCTGCTGTTTAGTGAACTTTTATTGATGAACCACAGATAAATTCAAACATGTTTCGCACCGCAGTCTTTAGACATTACTCAGCAACTAAGCACTACTTCACGAACCCCTGAAATATTAGTTACCTTACAATAGTTAGAGCCGGCACTGCCACGCTGTAGCCATTAGAGACAGAGCAGTTCGGACGGGCAATTTTTTTTGGAAGCTTCCATATGCTCCATTAGTTACTATATCTCACAATATTTTTTTTCTTAAAAATGTTTAATTGACAAAAGAAAAATATAGAATAGTTGATGAATAATCTTTTTCTACTACAAAGGTGCATTTAAAGTGTTTGTTACCCTAAAAAAAAAAAAAAATAGATCCTATTCCCTAAAAGCATGTTATACAGCACAGTGCTTGGGCTGTGTCATTTGGCCATCTGTATATTCTTAAAAACCTGGCTGATCCTGCCTGGTTCTGCACTCCCCCTGTAAACTGACCACAGTTTATCATAGCTGCTAAGCCCTGACACCGTGGTCAGTTTACGTGCCTCCGTCATCCGAAGCTCTGCCCCCCTCTCCCCCCTCCCATCCCTCCCTCCCTGCTGTCAGCTTGAGACACTGCCAACCCCTCCCCGCCTGCTGCTATAAAAACTATAACAACTATAATCTATTCATCCCATCCCCTCTGTTATATAACAATATGTGTCCCAGTTTCTTATCTATATAAAAAAGATTTTACCTTACATCAGAGCATCTCCCGGCATTTATATGACCGTGTGGCTCTCTCTCCTCCCCTCCTCTCCAGCTGACGTCAGCCGGTCCCTCCCGCTGTAGCTGTCAACCGGGGAGAGGAGAGAGCCGAGGAGTCACATGAGCGCCGGGAGACGCTCTGATATAAGGTACAAATCAGCATCTTTTTTATATAGATCAGACACTGGGACATATTTTGTTATATAACCAAGGGGATGGAATGAATAGATTATAGTGTCTTAACAACCACTTTAAAGGGAAGTTGTACTTTTCCCATACTAGACGTTGTGAAATTCTGCTGCCCTTGGACTTTGTGGTCCTGCTAAGAATTAGGGCTTGCTTCCAGTTCGTGACTGCAACACGCTTATTAAATTCCTCATGCATGATGCCCCAGCTGTGAAAATCCTTTTGTCCCAATAAAGCCTGCTTTATTAGTCAAATTCGAGAATCAAAATTATGATATTGACAGAAACAGGAACAACTGAGATGTAAAAAGCATGTGGCACATGCCAATTATTTCCAGGAAAACCACTTCCTAGTCGATTAACAACGTTCATTCTTCAGAATATTGGTAGAAAAATATTTAAATGTTTATATGAGTTGACTGAACATGGTTAACTATAACAAGCTTACTTCAAAAAATGACCTATGTTAGTAACAGAGACATCCTCAGACATGTTGTCAAAGAGTTTCAATTATATCCACCACCTTTAGTGTGCCAAATCGCTGTCATACAATTAAGCCTTTCTGTAGCTACAGTGATTGGTAAGTCGCTCAGAATCTGTTTATGCGTGACAAAATCACTTAATTAAGACTATACGCTTATCAGAGATCCTTGAGAGCAATGTCATTCTATAGTAGAACACTGGTGAAGTAACAATGTCACCAATGTTAAGAAGGAGAGGCACAGGATTGTTCATTATAAGGAGAAAAGAAATGAAGGTACTTTTGGGGATACTCAGCAGCTCATTTACTGTAGTGCAAAACAGGAAAGTTGATGTGGGAGGTAATTAAACCAAGTTTTACAGCTTTCACGCAGAAGCACACAAACAGGGGCTGAGTGTATAAATAGAAAGTCCTAATTATTTTGTTAAGTAAAAGGGAGTTGCGAAAAAAGATAAGTTTAGCTACAGAATAAAAATAGGATTTAACTCTGATACATGGTGTCTTTCAATTAATCTAAGCAACTCCGTACGACTCTAGAAACGAGCTAGGTGCTAAGTGCAGTGATTAGATGTTGGGAACTCGTTTTTCCAAGAGCTTACTCAACTCAACTTCCCCTAATAAATATCATATCATGTGTATCTATCTATCTATCTATCTATCTATCTATCTATCTATCTATCTATCTATCTATCTATCTATCTATCTATCTATCTATCTATCTATCTATCTATCTATCTATCTATCTATCTCAATGGCATACTGCAGGAGGCCCCATACAGGGTCTAGAGCTGATGGTTAGTATAATTTATCCAGACAGGAAATTTAGAAAAACACTATTTAAAGCATGATTTTAAATGAGTGTACACTCCTTTAATACAGTAAGAGCATCCATTTTCAGATTCAGAATACTTTATTTATCCCAAAGAGAAACAGCAGTTATACCCAACAAAGACAAAGCAAAATCACAATAACAAACAAAATAAGAGTCACCAATAACAGCAAATAAATATATATGATAACCGTGAATTGAAATAAAACCAATTAAAAACTGAAATAAATACTGTATTGTAATAAACATACCATCCTATTAATACACTACATTGAATAAATAGCACAGGTTTAACAAATAGCATAAGAGTCAAACTAGAAAAATGCAAAAAAATTCTAAAAATTCTTACACATAAATTAACCGGACACCCACATAATATAAATACAACATAAAAATCTGGATCATAAGTTCAGATTAAAATCCCTGCATCAAGCACTCACAGAGAGGAATTATATACATATACCGGTATGTAATTTGATGGCCACAGGCTAAAATATTGTGTAGTAGGTGGGAGCAGTTGTCCATGATTGAATGTACCTTGAACATCTCCAACTCCAATCCAGAAACATCACTGGCCTTGCAGATCTGCTTATTGAGTGTGTTGGCCACCCTTAGCCTGCTTCCCCAACGTGCTACTGCACGCAGGAGAGCACTGCCCACCACAGACACATAAAACATTTTCAGCATAGTCCGGCAGATGTTAAAAGACCTTAGCCTCCTCAACAAAATAGTGGTGGCTCTGGCTCTTCCTATAGGGCACTTCAGTGTTCCTATTCCAATCCAGTTTAAGTTTAGATTTCCCATAAAATGATTTTGCTGTAAGGCCAATCATACAGTTAAGTAGGCTGTACAAGAAAAAGGAGTAAGAAAAAAATGAGGTCATTCATAAAAAATACTAATATGTTTCAGTACTAGAATATGATGGTAGCATCCCACCACCAGACTGGCAAACCATTTGATTCCCCCCTTCAAGAAATGGAGAATGTTCCAGTGATCCCATGTGAAGCAGATAGAAACCGAGAAACAGTGACAGCACAAAAAAAACAATTGGTATATTGAGTATCACATATGTGTATTAAGCTGTCTGACTGGAGTTCAGATTTATACTCAATTAAAGTAGAACTATAGGCACAACTTTTTTTTTTTGGATAGAGTAAGAAAGGGTTAGGGCGGCACAGTGGTGTAGTGGGTAGCACTCTCGCCTAGCAGTAAAAAGGGTCGCTGGTTCGAATCCCAACCACGACACTACCTGCCTGGAGTTTGCATGTTCTCCCCGTGCCTATGTGGGTTTCCTCCCACACTCCAAAGACATGCTGGTAGGTTAATTGGATCCTGTCTAAACTGTCCCTAGTATGTATGAATGTGAGTTAGGGACCTTAGATTGTAAGCTCCTTGAGGGTAGGGACTGATGTGAATGTACAATGTATATGTAAAGCGCTGTGTAAAATTGACGGCGCTATATAAGTACCTTAAATAATAATAACCCCTGCCAGTTTGGTTTTTTTTTTGGCATTTCTGTCCCATTGGGGAAATTTACCTTCACTTCCTGTCCCATGGCAAAACAGGAAATGAAAGGAAATCCTTGCAAATTAAGAGAATCCCCGGTCACCAGAACTAGTGTCTTCACTGGAAGATTTCCCCTCTATTACTGTTCTGGGGACAACCCAACATTTGTGATTTTCTTTTACTTTCACTTTAGATGATAATGGTAAACAGGACAAATACATATAGTGAATCTGGGGTCACAGATAGCAAAAAAAAATATTCCCATCTATCTCTACTCTATCCAAAAACTAAGAGAAAAAGTGTTTTGCCTTTAGTTATACTTTAAGTGACATTGCAATCAGTTACTGAATTTGTATACATTGTTAACTACACCAAAGCAATTGATGATTTCCATTTTTTTTTTTTAAGTAGGCAAGCCTAATGTAATGTCTGGCTGGCTGTTTGGGAGATAATTGCATGCACATACATATTCTAATTGGTGCTTGTGTTAAAAGTACAGATACGTGACTTGAATTACAATGACTCAAAGAATAACAATATGAGGGGGTGGTTTGACTCCTACAAATATCAGTAATATCCCCAAAACAGTTTTTTGAGCAATTACAAAAAAAAGACGTCTCTTCCGCAAGAGACAAAGGGTCTTGCTGCTCAATTGTTTTCAGAGGTCTTACCCACTGGGGGTTATTCTGGACAAATACAAGTACTCATATTGGAAATATCAGTTTTTGGTAGAATGAAAATTCTACATATTAAGAATAATTGTGCTAGTTTACATTGAATCACTCTTAAAAAAACCCTTCTGCGCAGTACAGTTTGTATGTTTTGTTCTTAGTGAATGTTTTGATCAAGGCATTCTTGAAGGAATTTTTTCATCTCCAATTTCAACCATAAACATTTGTGAAGAAATCAGCACATTGTGCATTCTATATTACACAACCCAAGTACACACCCAAAAGACGATTTAAAAAAAAATTCAGCAGTACAGTACAGTAAATTAGCAGTCAGGATTAGAAGGAGGATTGGATTAGGTGTCTAAGTAACATTACGATGTAAGGTTGGTTTAACGACTTCAGCCCCGGAAGATTTTACCCCCTTCCTGACCAGAGCACTTTTTGCGATTCGGCACTGCGTCGCTTTAACTGACAATTGCACGGTTGTGCGACGTTACACCAAAACAAAATTGACAACCTTTTTTCCCCCACAAATAGAGCTTTCTTTTGGTGGTATTCGATCACTGCTGCGGTTTTTATTTTTTGCGCTTTAAACAAAAAAAAGAGCGACAATTTTGAAAAAAAAGTAATATTTTTTACTTTTTGCTATAATAAATATCCACAAAAATATATATATAAAAAACAAATTTTTTCCTCAGTTTAGGCCGATATGTATTTTACATATTTTTGGTTAAAAAAATTGCAATAAACATATATTGATTTGTTTGCGCAAAAGTTATAGTGTCTACAAAATAGGGGATAGATTTATGGCATTTTTATTATAAATTTTTTTTTATTAGTAATGGCGGCGATCTGCAATTTATATCATGACTGCAACATTATAACGGACACATAGGACACTTTTGACACTATTTTGGGATTAATCACTAATTGGCTGACACACAGTGTATGCCCAGACTCCACACCCACTGCTGGAAGAAAGATTTCCAAGATTTCCAACACAATCTGCACTTTCTAAAGAGTGTAGAAAGCTAAAGACAGCAGATATGCATGTAAAACTTATGTAGGGAGATTTGTTTAATATCTGTGTATCATCTGAGGCTGTTCACTTCACTGAGTATAGGAGAGGGTTTACATCCACTTTAATTTATGGGTATCTTACGATCTAAGGATTAGGTGTTAGGGTCAGTTTAAAGGAGTTGTAAAGGCAGAAGGTTTTTTTTTTTTTATAATCTCAATGCATTCCATGCATTAAGATAAAAAGCCTTCTGTGTGCAGCAGCCCGCCTAATACTTACTTGATCCCTCTCAGTCCAGTGATATCCAGGAGTGTATCAGCCGTCTGAGATTCTCCTTCCTCCACAGCAGTGGTGAAATTGACTGCTGTCAATCAAAGTCAGCTAGCTGATTACGGGAGAGAGGGGGCGGGGCCAGGTCGGGGCTCCTTGTCATGTGACTCGGCTTGGGTGCCCCCATAGCAAGCTGCTTGCTGTGGGGGCACTGGACAGGAGGGAGGGGCCATAAGCACAGAAGAGGGACCTGAGAAGAGGAGGATCTGGGCTGCCCCATGCAAATCCACTGCAACAGAGCAGGTAAGTATAACATATTTGTTTTTTTTATAGGAAAAAACGGGACTTTACAATCACTTTAAGTGCTAATGTTTTAAATTGTGTGAGGGGGGGGGGTAAAGTTTTTACTCTTAGTGCTAAAAGAAAGTCCATCTCTACACCACCCTCCTCCCCACCTCCTCCCATGTGATTATTAAAAGTTTTTAGTATATATACATCATGGGTCCTTCCTCTCCTCCAGCAGTGAGCAGGTTCTGATTGCTGCAGATAATTGCACCAGGTAATCAAATTTCTCTGTAGCATTTCTCATGAAACCAGGGGGATTTGATGACACACCTTCAGGAAGAGTATATTGATGCCCTCAGTCCACAGGAAGCTGGAAACCATTAAAATGGAAGATGACCAATACTTGACCATAGAGAACAATGAGTGGCAAAGTGCTGGAAAATGGAGAGTGAGTTTGCTTTGCAAACATTTTTTTCTTTTGTTATTTCAGGAAGAGCAGGAAGACGTGTATCCCTTATCACATTCAGACTTCCAAGGCATATTTAAATCTGGTTGGTGGCTGTACCATATTCTTAATACTGACTTTTTTATTTTATATCAGGCTTTCTGTATGTGAGAGATAGTAAGGTGCCCACAGTGGGTGTGTTTGAAAATAACTGTCCTGCATCACAAGCAGAGGTTCCCAAATTACAACCGATGTCTGCATGAAATACTAAAGTACTGAGCAGGTGGTCTCTTCCTCTTTGTATCAGGCCAAGGCTGGTATCAGTTTTGGATGGACTTAACAAGAAATGCCGTACATGCAGAAGTATTGTATATCGGGACTACAAGTATAAAAGACGTGCCCTAGATTTTCATAAAATATGGTATGCATATTTCAGACTAAATCTAAGCATCTATTTTCCTCCCATCTTTATCTCTCCAGATGGTTTGAATGTCAGGATGTGTAAGGCACATATTTCCGGACTGCTTTTTGTCAAACAAATGTGTTAGTATAGTTTTATGTCTCTGTCTATTAATTTACGTAATTCAGTATAGATTATTCTGCAGGAATGCTGATGAGGCCGGAGTCAGGACAGGTACAGTATATTTATCATAACCAAGGTTTGTTCTAGGAGCTCAACAGCTGATACATATTCAGCAACTGTCAAAGTCAGCAAAGTGGTTTGTATGAAATCAGGCAATATGATCTGATACCACCTTTTAATTTTACTATCTTTTCTGATATAATAAGATGCACCTGAAACAGAAGAATATATAAAGCTAAAAACTATTCAGCTATAAAAACACAGTTATGCCGCATACACACGATCGCACATTCCGACAAAAAAATCCATGTTTTTTTTCCGACGGATGTTGGCTCAAACTTGTCTTGCATACACACGGTCACACAAATCTTGTCGGAAATTCCGAACATCAAGAGTGCAGTGACGCACAACACGTACGACGAGCCGAGAAAAATTAAGTTCAATAGCCAGTGCAGCTCTTCTGCTTGATTGCGAGCATGCATGGAACTTTGCGTGTCGGAATTGTGTACACACGATCGGAATTTACGACAACGGATTTTGTTGTCGGAAAATTTGAGATCCAGATCTCAAATTTTGTTTGTCGGAAATTCAGACGGAAAATGTCTGATGTAGCCTACACACGGTCGGAATTTCCGACAACAAGCTCCCATCAAACATTTCCCTGTACGCAGCATTAGTGTAGCTCTGTATTAATCAATACATCTGTAAAAAAAATATTTTTATATACACGCAGTGTAATTACTGGAATTTGACCTGGTATCAGCCTTTTTCAGTCTCTACCTATCAGATCTGGAGTGTAAGAGGAAGAAGCAGTACAAGAAGCCAATAGGTTTATGTGCTGACAAACAACATAGTGATGGGAAGAGAAGGCAGAGTGACAGACAGATGAGCTCATTACTGTGCTGCTTTTCCTTTCACCTTCCAGTCAAGGCTGGTGCAGGTCCAGGACAACATGGGCTTGGGAAAGTGGGTTGAATGATGCTTACTGTCAGACTGAGGAAATCTAGGGACAGAATTGAAGTAATGCAGAGAAAATCTCTGGATTGAATGTAAATAAGCAACAAAAGCAGGTTTTGTGTTTTACCTTTTAATAGGGGTGCAACGGATCATCACTGATCTGTGATCCGAACGGTTCAACCTGTTCGGATCAGTACACATGCGATGCGCGGAGCGCGCCGCTGCCTCGGCCTTAGGAAAGGCCGTGGCTTCGGCCTAGCTCCATCTTGGTACACCCGGTGGCCGTTTACCACGTAATCGCTCCGTCAAATGACGGAGCGATCACTTGTAAACAAACCGGCTTCCTCTCTCCCCTCTGTGTACTGATCTGTACAGTGGAGGGGAGAGATCGGATGGCAGCAGTGCCAATACTCTGCCATACCCTGCCAATAATCTGCAATACCCTGCCAATACTCTGCCATACCCTGCCAATACTCTGCCATACCCTGCCAATACTCTGCAATGCCCTGACAACACTCTGCAATGCCCTGCTAATACTCTGCAATGCCCTGCCAATACTCTGCCGTACCCTGCCATACCCTGCCAATACTCTGCCATACCCTGCCAATACTCTGTCATACCCTGCCAATACTCTGCAATGCCCTGACAATACTCTGCAATGCCCTGACAATAGTCTGCCATACCCTGCCAATACTCTGCCAATACTCTGCCAATACCCTGCCAATACCCTGCCAATACTCTGCAATACCCGCCAATACCCTGCCAATAACTTGCAATACTCTATCATACCCTGCTAATATATTATTACAGTGGGGGAGATTGTGGATATTACAGTGGGGGAGATTTTTTTTTTGTTGATCCGAAAATGATCCGAACCGTGACTCCTGATCCGAGGAATGATCCGAACCGTGAGTTTTTTGATCCGTTGCACCCCTACCTTTTAATAGTCTACTCATTTCTATCTTATTATCTTTAGATGCAGTTCTTCTTTAAAGCAAAATTGATATTCATTTGTAGGTATGTAGTTAACTGTAGGTATTAATTACAGTAAAATGAGCTAGGAGAGCCCCTGACCCCTGCTGAGATGGACTTAACTTCCATAGTCATTTGTTGATGTGATAATTCACTAGAATGGGCTTCCAGCCTTGTTGGGTATGCCTCCTCAAATCACTTATCTTCATATGGGATACAATTAGAATTATCAACCCAAACCTGGTCTCAAAAGGAATAGCTCAAATAAGTGAGTTTTAATATAGAGCTTACCCGGATGAGACTTGTCCAGCCCCACCTGCTTAATATGCTTAACTATTGTCTATTCACTTTGATGTGCAGCCTTATAACCCTTTCCTCTCTCTGCTAAAACACATTTTTAGTTTTATTGTATTCCCATCGTAGAGATTTTCCTTTATTTTCTGCCCCAATTACATGAGCTGCAAGGCAGAAAATCTCAATGGGGAACAAAGACGAAAAAAAATCCTCATAAGAGTCTCTAACCACTCACCACCCTATTAAAACATTATTAAAAATGTTTTGGCTGAAGATCCACTTTAGTTCAATTTCATATTTTCTGTGCATGTAAGAAACTGTCTAGAAATAAAGTATCGCTATATAATCGTTTTTGTGTCAATAAATAATTTGTGAGTGATGCTAGTGTTAAATTCACTCTCAACCTTTGCTCTATCAGATGAGCATTAAAGTATTTTTATGTTCCTCAACCTTAGTGCACTAGGATAATATAAAGAATTTGTTCATCATATAACATTGTAAGCTGGGCTGAATAGCTGAAAAAGGACCCTGCACAGGCCTGACAGGGGTTCCACATACATATTACATATGTTGAGGGTTGGAAAAAGATCTCTAAAGATGAAGACCTTAAAACCTGAAGAAGGATTGAATCCTTCCTCAATGCATCCAAACTAAATCTTTAACATTTCCACTGATTTCCACTGAGTCTTCACATACACAGCTTGATTGGTGGAGGTTTTCCTACCTCACCTGATTCCTGAAAAAGTCTTGGGGCTACCAACCACTTTGAGCCTGAAACAAGAAGCTTTGTATCTCTTCTGCTATTATTATATAAAACTGTATTGCATATGGAGGTAAAATTTCCTACCCTGTTATTTGGATTTGTTTGAATCAGAGGGTCTAGACCACCCAACATACAGTTAAATCACCGAAAAGATCCTAATTAAAATTTGTATATTAAGCTGTTTTGGGATGCTCACACTAATGCTATTGTCTGGATCAGCCTTTCTCAACCTTTTCAACATGGAGAAACCCTTGAAATAACTTTACGGCCCTGCTAAAAGTTACTATATCTAGAACTCATTAAACATTAGTGTGATGGTCAGTGGAAAGAATGCTCCTTACATTTGTGATCATTTGTACCCCTTTACAGATAGCTAAATTGATCCATAGTGTCAGAGTGAACTTATCTGAGAGGCAGAAATTGCTCATTGCTCAAGGAACCCCTAGCAACCTCTGGAGGAAGCCTGGTTGAGAAACCCTGGTCTGGATCACTGTGTAACTGCCATTTCTTGTGAAGCTTGTATACCTAAGCGATGTTTCCTGCTTGTGTGATGCAAGGTGTTAAGAAGCAAGTGGCAGTAAAGATCTATGCCATCAACACCTGGTGTAATGGCAGGGAGTGATTTACTGACCTGTGACATTCAATAAACAGTTTCTGCATTTTTGTCATATACACAATTGGGTAGTGACAATCAGATAATGCATAAAAACTACTGGACAGGAAAGAACAAAAATGAATAGATCTATATTCCAGCAGGTTATTATCTTAGCTTTAGGGGCAATATTTGCTAAATCGTGTCTTTTAGAATGGCTCTGCTACCTATCCACGCACTCCCTGGGTATCAAAGAAACAAGTTCTGTGAATTGGGGCATATATTTATCACTATACTAAGTTTAGCAATCGATGACCAGAAAGCAAAACTTACTTTTTTCCTGCTGTGACAAACAGTACAGGCCACGAGTGAGGCATCTTGGCTTCTTGTTTTGACTCACTACAAGAATATATCCTTGTTATAAAGCACACTTGCTGACTGCAGTATGCCTGCTGAATGGGTGGTAGTTCAACTTGCTAGTTACCTGGCCCCTCTCTGGAGGCACAGCAGCTGCATTTCATCCAATAATACAGCTACAATACAGTGCACAATGTAATATTAACATAAAAGTGCACACACAGGTTGGACTTGATGAACTTGTGTCTTTTTTCAACCTCACCTACTATGTACTATGTACTAAATAGTGCAAGTTTAGGAGATATTCACTGTGCCTACAGGTAAGCCTTATTATAGGCTTACTTGTAGGTACAAGTTCAAAAGTGAAGTTTAATTCCACTTAAAAAATAAAACGAATGCTGCCACCACATCTAATGATTGGTGAGCTGCAATATAATACATTTTTGGTTCTGAGTTTAACCAGTTGCCACCCGCCCACCGTCAAATGATGGAGGGACCGTGTGGCTCTCTTTCTGGGTGGACGTCAGGGCACCAGAACGCCCACTCTCACGCCTCTGCAGGGGCGCGCAGCACGCGATTGCGGACGCGCTGTTAGGACACAACGTGACCCAGATCTCTTTAAAGAGCCGCTGATGTGTTGTGATCGGCTGCTTCCAATCACAGCCGGTCACATGTAAATGCGGAAGTGCCGTAAATCAGCTCTCCTTGCCTCACGCTGACAGAGCGTGTGGCGAGGAGAGCCGATCAGAAGCATCTCCTCGCAGGGGAGAACAAGGAAGGTAATCAGGGTACTGATCATCAGTGCCCTGATTACAGTAAAGCTCCAGCAGTGACACCGATCAGTGCCCATGAGTGTCACCAATCAGTGCCCATGAATGCCATCAATCAGTGCCCATCAGTGACAAATCAGTGAAACAAATCAATGCCCATTACTGGTGCCAGTCAGGGCTGCCTTTTAGTGCCCATCAGTGCCTGCTCATCAATGCTGCCCATCAATTCCTATCAGTGCTGCTCATCAGTGCCCATCAGTGCTGCCCATCAGTGCCCATCGGTGATGCCTATCCATTCTGCCTATCAGTGCCCATCAGTGCCGACTATTAGTGTTCACCAGTGCCCACCAATATCACCTATCAGTGCCCATCAGTGCCACCTCATCACTGCCACCTAATCAGTGCCCATAAGTGCCACCTCATCAGTGCCCATCAGTGAAGGAGAAAAATTACTTATTTACAAAATGTACTGACAGAAACTTATTTTTTTTCAAAATTGTCAGTCTTTTTTCTTTAGTAAAAAATAAAAAACCCAGCAGTGACTAAATTTGACCAAAAGAAAGCTCTATTTGTGTGAAGTAAATGATCAAAATTGTATTTGGGTACAGTGTTGCATGACCGCGCAATTGTCATTCAAAGTGCGACAGCATTGAAAGCGGAAAATTGGCCAGGGCAGAAAGGGGTGAAAGTCCCCAGTATTGAGGTGGTTAATACCACTTCAACCTAAAACTTTTTATACTAAAGTCCTAACTAGGAGCAGGATCTGCAAGATACCTAATAGCACTTTATAGAGGAAGCCTTTTCTGTGCTCTCTGTGATTTAGCTTCAATTTGTTTCTTTGCCAACAACCCGCCATTCTTCCGTCCAATGAGAGGGTCCCCGATGTCGGTAAGAGCACTGTCATTAGACAGGAGGATGGAATTTGGCGAGCTCAGTCACAAATATAGATAGTTAAGGGCATTTTGTGGTGTCTGCACTGAGAAAGAACTTTTCTTTAAGAATCTAAAATACAGCACAGATTTGGGATAAGTGTGTGTTCCATGATGGAATGATGGTGTTTTTCATAAGCAATAATTGGATGGAAAATTTACTTAGCAAATAAGGATGATGAGTAACTTACACGGGAGAGAGGCAATGTCTGTTTATATATAATTTTAGCATCTTAATTACTTCATGTTTTGTACATCCAGCCAAAGACCATAGCACCATCACTAAGCCACAAAAGCAGTTTTTGTACTTCACATGTGCAAGTGATTTTCCAGTCAAGTCATCAGATTAGGAAATCTAGTACCATGGCTTAAACTGGGGCTCTCCCACAGGCCTCTGGTATAACACATACTGCATTCTAAAATCCTTGAGAATCCATGCAAACTCCACTGTATAAGATGTTTAATGGGTTTTGGCCTGAAAAATAAATTCCTAACATATTTTCAGTGACTCCCATGAAAACCTTCACAACGGTGTCTGGTGCTTCTCAAATGATGTCTTGCAAGGTTAAACTATATATTTTTAAATATTACATATTATTATGTGCATTATTATGGGTGTAACAGATCTTCTTGGAAATGTTGGAAAGGCAGAAAAAAGGTCAATGCTTCACTCCCCTAGGACCTATATGTGATGTAAATAGTCAAGTCATGTGGCTATTGCATATCTAATGCAAAGAAAATGCAAGAACATCTATGTACATGCACGCCAGTTTTTTTTTATTCTGCACTGTGTCTATGCATTACATAACTCAACTGGCAGTAATGTTTCCTACTCTAAGATCCCTTGAAGTCATTCTTTATACATTCAAATATATATACCACAGGGTCAATTCCCAAAGCCCACTATCTCTGTTGCTGTAAACCCTTGAAGAGCTCATGCAAATATTGACTTCCTAAAGGTCAGCATTTGCTTGGTGTTTTAAAGAGGTTTTAGATATGCCTTCAAGCATTTCTCTAATGCTGCAAGCAAGTTCTGGCACCATTTAATGCCTACAATTTAGCTTCGTTTTTAGCTTATTCACTATATGGTTACTTTTTTAAAACTTGAAGTTCCCTCAGAAGTGAATAAGGCTTTCGAGCCCCCTTGCCATGCATCCCTGTGCCTCCACTTCTACATCTGTACAGATAAAAGGCTGAGCCTGTGATTTCCTGCAACTGCCAACTAGTTCCGAAGAGATTACTACAGTAGTAGCTGGTGGCTTGAGTTGTGTGAATGACAGTGGCTGGGGAGTGGCACCAGCCATTCACAAAAACAAAAAGCAACAGCACAAGCCACCAGCAACTACTGTAGTAATGTCCTCTGTATTAGCTGGCAGCTATGGGAGATTGTGGGCTAAGTCTTTTGACAGTAGCGGAGTAGGCATGGCTGCAGAAGGGAGAGGGGTTGTGTGGGGTTGCAGCTGCAACCCCACACAGCACAAATGGAGCAGAAGTGGCAGAAGGATGCACACACAAAGTAGGTGAGGCACAGGGATGCATGACATGAAAGGCTGCAGACATGAGAGTGGGCTGTGGCTTCAGTGCTACCTGTGCCAACTATATAGAAGCGCCCATAATTTGGGCATCTGCCTGGGGTGAAGCTACAGCCAGCACTAACAGGAATAAAAAAGCCACATCACAGATTTGAACGCGTACACGTCATATGTGCATGGGGTCCACTGGGGAATTTAACGAGTCTTTTTAACTTATGGTGAGAATCCTTCTTTACTGATCTAACACCATATTGGAAGCTCTGACTTCCCTTGGACTTTACCATAGCTCCCAACTCTCCCTCATTTGAAGGGACAGGTCTCAACAGCAGTTATGTGGTTTAGCCAATTATTTTCTGCATATTAGACCTTTGTGGTCCATGTAACCAAGGCTGTGGCAGAAACGTGTCTATTACCTGCATACTGGAGTTGATTTACTAGAACCGGAGAGTGCAGAATGTGGTGCAGCTGTGCATGGATAGCCAATCCACTTCTAACTTCAGTTTGTTCAATTAAACTTTGAAAAAAAGCTGGAAGCTGATTGGTTTCTCTGCAGGGCTGCACCAGAGTTTGCACTCTCCTTTTTTAGTAAATCAACAAAAGTGTGCTAAAAGGTGTCCCTCTTCATCATTTCAGAAAGTCGGGAGCTATGCTTTACTGACCTGCTTGATCCAACACACTATTCAGAAAGTACTGAGCCCAGGAACAGCCAGACAAATAGCATTTTCAAAAGGAGGTAAGTAGTGGCATTAATCATATTTTTCTTAGCACAGGTTTTTGCTTTATTGTACAACATAAAATTTTCATTGTGCTTCCTCTACCCTGCTCTCCACTCTATAATTCCCATCACAAAACAGCACACAGCAGTCTTCATCTGCCATTTTCTTTGTCTATGGTGATTCCCTGTCATTATCCTGGTGCAGTGGCGGCTGGTGCTCAATTTTTAGGGGGGGGCAGCAAACAAACCCCCCCTTACAGTTTGGTCGGCTGGTCAATGACCCCCCCACCCCCCCCATCGATTTGCCGGGTGATCCCCCCCATCACTCATCCACCCACCAGCCCCGCACTTACCCCATCTAGGTTGCGGGCAGTTTCATCTCCTTCCTGCATCTCCTCCTCCTCATTGGCTTCACGCCCGGGCTTCCCCTGCATCTTCTCCTCCTTGGCGGGTTCCTCCTCGGTGGCCAATATGGTTGCTTCTCCTCTCACCCAATCAGGCCTTAAAACCTGCTTCCTGATTGGCCAGGAAAAGAATCAGGAAGACAAAAGCAAATATAAATTCGCTATTGTCACACAACTGGGTGGGCTCAGGGTGCAGTGCTCTGCGCCCCGAGCCCACCCTTTTTTGAAGCCAATTAGAGCCTCAGGCTGTAATCATTAGCTTCCAAAAAAAAACCCATTGAAATCCATGCGTCCAGCACCCTGTATGTAGATTAGAGCTGGGTGCATGGATTGGAGGGGGGGGGGGGCGGCGCTCCTTATGGAAAGGCCGCCACTGTCCTGGTGCATGCTCCAGCTCTATAGGTGCAATGTGGCTAGTGGTGAATGAAGGCTCTGGGCAGACAATACTTATCATTTAAAATATATTTTTGTATATTTTGGTCTGGATGCTCTAAACTGCCCAAAATCTCCTGATCCAGAAAGCACAGGAGGTCCAGCCAATAGATGTCACACCTGCAGACATGTTCTTTATAATGAAGGTAGAAGGTCTGTCTTTTCTGCTTATCTGAATACTAATGACAGGGCTGACTGCCAAGTAACTCCTGAGCCCAGTCCATATGTTGGGAGGACACAGAAGAAGTGAGAGAAGGAATACGAAACTACAGCTACGGGAACATTTGCAGCAAACATTTATTGCTAAATTTGGAAATCTAGCAGGAATAATTTCTGGATGCCTGTGAATGAATCAGATGAAGATATTTGGGAATTGATGTTCTGAAGTCAGAATGACTGGCTCAGTGGGGAATAATTCCTTATCTGTACAAAAGACACAAACTTCACAGACCAAAGCTGTGCACGCTTCTTTATTCTTAGTTAACAAGCATCCAGTCCAAGTGAGCAAGTTGCAAAACAAACAATTTGTGAGAAACAGTTCAATCCCCAGAGATTCAGTTCTTCCAATTTACTTTCTAGAATAGGAAGATACAGGAAGCAAGAGCTCAGCCCAAACTCCGTTTATGTTTCCTACTGGCAAATATGAAGCACAATGAGGATCAGGGGTAATTGAATTTTCACATTTATGTTCAGAGTGGGACCCAACCGATCCAAACCCAAAATACTTTCAAATTGCCTCGAGCTCAGTTTGCATATTGGAAAAAGTAGAATATAAAATGTAATATCTGCAAAGCTAAAGCCCAACTCCAGGCAAATAAAAATGATCCTCTGCAGGGTTAATTGCTCTAGGGGAACAATAAAAGGAAATGTACTTACCTGCTCCTCTCTACAGCTAGACCGGTCCTCGCAGCTTCTGCGCCCCCACGCATTAGTGGTCTAATGTTCTGACGTCATCAAGACCAGAGCAGGGTCCACAGCCCTTCTTTGGATGTGAGGTCACCACCGGTACCTTCCAGGATACATACCTTTATTCCAGAAATCGAATCCAGGAAGGCTGGAGTTTATCTCCATCACCACCGGTAGACGATTCTCTGCTGTACAGCCTGGCACTCACGTTTTAATGTGGCATGTGAAATCCGACACTAAAGGTATGATGCTCATCTATGGAGTGATACATTGTGAGCACAGGCTGATGCCCCATTGGTGTGTGTGTCAGTTCCAGCATGGAACTGGTTAAATGACTTTACCCATCATGTAACCTTGAAGAGGACCAGTTCTAAATGTCGAGGGCGGACATGTAAGGGAGCCCTGAAGGCTAGAAAGGTTGAGTAGTGATTTGGTAACTTAGATGGGGGTGGAGGAAGAAATTTAAAAAATTACATGGAACTCTGAGCATATAGTTGAATCTGCATATGCAAGCATGTCGCTGACCTCACTTTTCAGGGCTGCAGTTAAGCAGAACAGCTTAGTCACCAACCAGCAATCCATTGCAACATTCCAATACACAAATTTCAGGGCTGATAAGAAAACATTCCAAAAATGACTGAAGCTGATCTAAAGGCAAGGTAAGTTGTAGATGTACTCCATCCTTAAAGAGAACCACTAGCTTCACCATTCATTTTAACAAAAAACTTATCATAAGATTATATGTGCATTCAAGGTATTTTATGCATGTTATTTATCTGTAAAAGCCTCCTTTTTGTAAACATACAAAAGCCATGAGACTGTTTCTGGGTGCCACCATCTTGAATATAATGTCAGCAGTCCCAGAGGAAGAAAGGGGCAGAAATTCTGGGTTAGCACAGATGGGTTTAGTTCATTTTGTGTGGATTAACTTTAAAGGACCCCACCAAGTTATACATGGTGAAACAGCGACCTGATCTTTGTGTTTGGCTAGTATTGAGTCCCTGTATATGAGTCTATACACTCCTATTTTATTAACTTGGTTTTAGCACAGATGGTAACTGGACCCTCCAAAACAGGAGATGACTATGGCATGCAAAATGAAAGGGGACTATAGAACATACTCTTATGCTGCGTACACACGCCCGGACTTTCCAGCAGAAAAGGTCCGACGGAATCATTGCATCGGACATTCCGATTGTGTGTGGGCTTCTTCAGACCTTCTCTTTCGAAAATTCTGACGGACCTAGAAATAGAACATGTTTTAAATCTTTCCGACGGAATCAATTCCTATCGGGAAAACCGTTCGTCTGCATGCTATTCCGACGGACCAAAAACGACGCAAGGGCAGCTATTGGCTACTGGCTATTGAACTTCCTTTTTCTAGTCCCGTCATATGTCATCGTGTTCTAAACGAACGGACTGGTGTGATCATATGTAGGCAAGTCTGTTTCAGTGGAACTCCGTCGGAACTCCGTCAAAAAAACCGTCAGAGTGCCGGAAAGTCCGGTCGTGTGTACGCGAAATTAGCCACATTTTCTCATAAATTCATATGTACATTGAAAGTGAATAAAAAAATCACTAACTGAAAGGAAAAACACTGCAAGTAAGCATTTACAATACTTGATTTACCTTATTTTGCCTTTACCTGCAATTTTGTATGCTGGTGACAGGGCATTTTTAATGTATGTGGTCTGTTAGTTCGCCCATTCCTTTGTAGCACCCCCACCTATCATGGTACTCTACAACACTGTGAGGCATTGGCTGGCAGGATTGTGAATGGTGCATATGGGTCATCTAGGTTTCTCACAAGGATTTATGAGTGATGAGGAAAAAACTTTCTGTTTTCTCACAATCTTAAAGAGGAGGTCCAGCTGAAAAAAAAAATTAAAAGTCAGCAGCTACAAACACTGTAGCTGCTGACTTTTAATAAGCACACTTACCTGTCCAGGGTGCCTGCGATGTCGGCCGCCCGAGGCCGATTTGTCCATCGGATCGGGTCCTGGCGCCGCCATTTGAACTAAGGGAAACAGGCAGTGGAGCTTTGGGGCTTCACTGCCCGTTTCCTACTGCGCATGCGCGAGTTGCGCAGCGCTTTGTGTATGGCCGGCTTTGTTCTGGGACACACACAGTTCCCAGAACACAGTGCGCCCCATTCCCCAGAAGACAACGCGAGGAGGAGAAGAATGAAGATCGGTGTAGGAAGTGGCAGAGTAGGACGATCTGCCTAGCAACAGATTTCAATTTTTTTTCCGATTTTTAGGAGCATTTTTATATAATTTTTTTTTTAGGGTGGACCTCTGATTTATAATATAATAATTCCTTTCTGGGTCCTGGAACTTAGCAGAGCTTGGGGTGAGTATAAAGCCCTAGGCCACTTTTTACCTTCTAGCTAGGCCTCATTATTAGTCAGTAGGGATGAGCCTAACACCCCCCGGTTCGATTCACACCAGAACATACCGAGCAGGCCAAAAATTTGGCAGAACACCCGAACACCATTAAAGTATATGGGACACGATCATAAATAATCAAAAGTGCTAATTTAAAAGGCTTATATGCAAGTTATTGTCATGAAAAGCGTTTGGGGACCCGGGTCCTGCCCCAGAGGACATGTATCAATGCAAAAAAATTTTTTTAAAACGTCCATTTTTTCGATAGCAGTGATTTTTTTAATGCATGAAGTGAAACAATAAAAAATGAAATATTCCTTTAAATATCGTGCCTGGGGAGTGTCTAAAGTATGCCTGTAAAGTGGCGCATTTTTCCCGTGTTTAGAACAGTACCACAGCAAAATGACATTTCTAAAGGAAAAATTGTCATTTAAAACTGATCGCGGCTGTAATGAATTGTCGGGTCTCGGCAATATAGATAAAACTCATTGAAAAAAAGAGCATGGGGTCCCCCCCAGTCCATTACCAGGCTCTTTGGGTCTGGTATGAATATTAAGGGGAACCCCGAACCAAAATGTAAAAAATAAAATTGCGTGGGGGTCCCCCTAAAATCCATACCAGGCACTTCGGATCTGATATGGAAATTAAGAGGAACCCTGTGCCAAATTTAACAAAAAAAATGTCATAGGGGTCCCCCCAAAATCCATACCAGACCTTTATCCGAGCACACAACCTGGCAGATCGCAGAAAAAAGTGGGGGGAGGAGAGAGCGCCCCCCCTCCTGAACCGTACCAGGCCACATGCCCTCAACATGGGGAGGGTGCTTTGAGGTAGCCCCCCAAAGCACCTTGTCCCCATGTTTATGAGGACAAGGGCCTCATCCCCACAACCCTTGCCCAGTGGTTGTGGAGGTCTGCGGGCGGGGGGCTTATCGGAATCTGGAAGCCCCCTTTAACAAGGGGACCCCCAGATCCCAGCCTCCCCCCTGTGTGAAGGGTGGGTACAAATATACCCCTACCATTTCACAAAAAAAGTATCAAAATGTTAAAAACGACAAGGCACAGCTTGAGGACAAAAAAAAGTACGTAACCAGGTGGCCCCGCCCCCCTTTGACGCCACGGGGAAGCCGTGGGAAAGGCCCCAATGGCATCAGAGGGGGTGGGGTCACCCGGGAACGTCACCGGGTGGTCCCACCCTCAGTTATATAAGAACTGTCAAAGGCGCTGAAGCGTCACACGGCTTGATCCTCCCATTGAGGCAATTTTTTTTTTTCTTTTTCGGTCCGTCGCGGGGAGATAAAAGAAGATGAATGGACATTGTGGGACTTTTTTTTTTTTAAATAAGGACTTGTCCCCAAGCTGTGTCTTGTCATTTTTAACATTTTTACACTTTTTTTGTGAAATGGTAGGGGTACATTTGTACCCCATTACCATTTCACACAAGGGGGAGGCCGGGATCTGGGGGTCCCCTTGTTAAAGGGGGCTTCCAGATTCCAATAAGTCCCCTACCCGAAGACCCCCACAACCACCGGGCAAGGGTTGTGGGGATGAGCACCCTCCACATGTTGAGGGCATGTGGCCTGGTACGGTTAAGGAGGGGGACACTCTCTCGTCCCCCTCTCCTGCGGCCTGGCAGGTTGTGTGCTCAGATAAGGGTCTGGTATAGATTTTGAGGGGGACCCCTACGCCATTTTTTTAAAAATTTTGGCACAGGGTTCCCCTTAAAATCCATGCCAGACCTGAAGGGTCTATTATGGATTTTGGGGGTTGACCCCTACGCCATTTTTAAAAAAATTTGGTGCAGGGTTCCCCTTAATTTTCATATCAGACTCAAAGGGCCTGGTATCGATTTTATGGGGACCCCCACGCAATTTTTGTTTTTAAATTTTGGTTCGGGGTTCCCCTTAATATTCATACCAGACCCAAAGGGCCTGGTAATGGACTGGGGGGAACCTCATGCTCTTTTTTTTCCATTAAATGACAATTTTTCCTTTAGAAATGTCATTTAGCTGTGGTACTGTTCTAAACACGGGAAAAATGCACCACTTTACAGGCATACTATAGACACCCGCCATGCACAATACTTAAAGGAATATTTCATTTTTATTGTTTCACACTAAGCATTAAAAAATCACTGCTCCCGAAAAAAACGTCCCTTTTTAAAAAACATTTTTTTCATTGATACATGTCCCCTGTGGCAGGACCCGAGTCCCCAGACACTTTTTATGACAATAACTTGCATATAAGCCTTTAAAATTAGCACTTTTGATTTTTCATGTTAATGTCCCATAGACTTTAACGGTGTTCCGGCCGCATATTGTTCGGTGTTCGCAGAACATCCGAACAACCAAAGTTTGGCCCGAACATAAGCTAAGAATCATTCGCCCATCCCTATTAGTCAGACCTTTAACCACTCACCACTCATGCCAATATACGTCGGCAGAATGGCACGGACAGGTATATTAACGTACCTTACCTGTACGTTGCCCTTTAAGACGCAGCATCGTGGGTGCGCCACGAGCTCCGTCAGTGTGATCGCGGGTAAACAATGTATGTAAACTAGCATTTCTCCATTCTTCCTAGTGACAGGACACTGATCCCAGCTCCCTGTGATCGGGAGCGGAGATCAGTGTCGTGACACACGTAGCCCATCCCCCCCTACAGTTAGAACACATCCCTAGTACACACTTAGCCCCTCGAGCGCCCCCTCCTGGTTAACCCCTTCACTGCCAGTCACATTTACACAGTAATCAATGCATTTTTAATCACACTGATCGCTGTATGAATGCGAATGGTCCCAAAATAGCGCCAAAAGTGTACGACTCTCTCATCCATAATGTCGCAGTCATGATAAAAATTGCTGAACGCCGCCATTACTAGTAAAAAAAAATATATTAATAAAAATGCCAAAAAACTATCCCCTATTTTGTAGACGCAAACCAGTCAATGAACGGTTACTGCGATTTTTTTTACCAAAAAATATGTAGAAGAATACGTATTGGCCTAAACTGAGGAAAAAAATGTTTTTTTATATATTTTTTGGGGATACTTATTATGGCAAAAAGTAAAAAATATTGCGTTTTTTTCAAAATTGTCACTCTTTTTTTGTTTATAGCGCAAAAAATAAAAACCGCAGAGGTGATCAAATACCACCAAAAAAAAGCTCTATTTGTGGGGAAAAAAGGACGTAAATTTTATTTGGGAGCCATGTCGCACAATCGCGCAATTCAGTTAAAGTGACGCAGTGCCGAATCACAAAAAGTGCTCTGCTCTTTGGCCAGCCAAATGGTCTGGGGCTTAAGTGGTTAAACATGTATGACCTGACTGATGCTCTGGTCTTTGGCCAGCCAAATGGTCTGGGGCTTAAGTGGTTAGGCCCCTTTCACACTTATACGACTTCAAAGTCGCACGATTTTACCGCGATTTTGCGGCCGCGATTTTGCCGCTATTTTACCGCGATTTGCCGCGATTTTACCGCGATTTGGGAGCAGTACTACTTTGCCACGTTTTTGGCATTAACAAATTAAAACATACAGTAGTTGGTATGAATCATAAGGGGAAACTCCACGCCAAGTTTTAAATAAAAAAACTGGCGTGGGTTCCCCCCAGGGACATACCAGGCCCTTAGGTCTGGTATGAATTGTAAGAGGAACCCCCCTACGCCGAAAAATCGGCGTGGGGGTCCCCCCAAAATCCATACCAGACCCTTATCCGAGCACGCAGCCCGGCCGGTCAGGAATGGGAGTGGGGACGAGCTAGCGGCCCCCCCCCTCCTGGACCGTACCAGGCCGCATGCCCTCAACATGGGGGGGTGGGTGCTTTGGGGCATGGGGGGCACCCTGCGGGCCCCCCCACCCCAAAGCACCTTGTCCCCATGTTGATGAGGACAAGGGCCTCTTCCCGACAACCCTGGCCGTTGGTTGTCGGGGTCTGCGGGCGGGGGGCTTATCGGAATCTGGGAGCCCCCTTTAATAAGGGGGCCCCCAGATCCCGGCCCCCCACCCTATGTGAATGAGTATGGGGTACATGGTACCCCTACCCATTCACCTAGGGAAAAAAAGCATCAATAAAAAACACACTACACAGGTTTTTAAAATAATTTATTAGGCAGCTCCGGGATCTTCTTCCGACTTCGGGGGTCCTCTTCTGACTTCGGGGGTCTCTCCGGCGTCCGCATCTTCTGCCGGCTCCACCGCTATCTTCTGGCGCTCTTTTGCCAGCGGTGGTCCAGACCTCTGGATCGTCTTCTTCCCTCTTCTCTTCCAGAGATGTTGACACGACGCTCTCTCCAGCCAGAATGGTCTCTGTGCGCTCCGCAACTGACTTATATAGGCGGTGGCCCCGCCCCCTTATGCCGTCACAGTCCCTGGGCATGCTGGGACTGTGACGTTTTAGGAGGCGTGGTCACTGGGTGAGGACCACGCCCCCTTATGACGGCACAGTCCCAGCATGCCCCGGGACAGTGACCTCATAGGGGGCGGGGCCACCGCCTATATAAGTCAGTTGCGGAGCGCACAGAGACCATTCTGGCTGGAGAGAGCGTCGTGTCAACATCTCTGGAAGAGAAGAGGGAAGAAGACGATCCAGAGGTCCGGACCACCGCTGGCAAAAGAGCGCCAGAAGATGCGGACGCCGGAGAGACCCCCGAAGTCAGAAGAGGACCCCCGAAGTCGGAAGAAGATCCCGGAGCTGCCTAATAAATTATTTTAAAAACCTGTGTAGTGTGTTTTTTATTGATGCTTTTTTTCCCTAGGTGAATGGGTAGGGGTACCATGTACCCCATACTCATTCACATAGGGTGGGGGGCCGGGATCTGGGGGCCCCCTTATTAAAGGGGGCTCCCAGATTCCGATAAGCCCCCCGCCCGCAGACCCCGACAACCAACGGCCAGGGTTGTCGGGAAGAGGCCCTTGTCCTCATCAACATGGGGACAAGGTGCTTTGGGGTGGGGGGGCCCGCAGGGTGCCCCCCTTGCCCCAAAGCACCCACCCCCCCATGTTGAGGGCATGCGGCCTGGTACGGTCCAGGAGGGGGGGGGGCCGCCAGCTCGTCCCCACCCCCATTCCTGACCGGCCGGGCTGCGTGCTCGGATGAGGGTCTGGTATGGATTTTGGGGGGGACCCCACGCCGATTTTTCGGCGTAGGGGGTTCCCCTTAGATCCATACCAGACCTAAGGGCCTGGTATGCCCCTGGGGGGGAACCCACGCCGGGTTTTTCATTTAAAACTTGGCGCAGCGTTCCCCCTCTGGATTCATACCAGACAGCTGTCAGCACTGCCTGTCGCTCATCGGGAAAGGAAAGAAAAGTTTTCCTTTCCCGAATAGCGAGGCCAGGCTTGTGCTTACAAAGTCGTGCTGAAGTCGTGTCTATATAATATTCAGGCACGACTTGCATGCTACTTCAGGGTTTAACATTGAGGTCTATGGAGTACAACTCGCATAGAAGTTGGACCAAAGTAGTGCAGGGACTACTTTCAAGTCGGCACGACTTAAAGTCGTGCCAATATGAATGGTAGTCATTGAAAATCATGGAGAATGACTTGTCATACGATTTTGCAGTACAAAATCGTGGGACAAGTCGTATAAGTGTGAAAGGGGCCTTAAACATGTATGACCTGACTGATACTCTGGTCTTTGGCCAGCCAAATGGTCTGGGGCTTAAGTGGTTAAACACGTATGACCTGACTGAAGCTTAGGGCTCCTCTCTGTTGTGGCGACCTGCTGCTGGGTGAAAAGGTTGACTGTTAACAGAACACTAAAAAGGTACATGTGCATTAAACTGCATTAAACTATATTTATTTGCTGCCTTGCAAAATGAAAGTGCTGCTTGGACCGTTCCGGGGTGTCTAAGCCTTGTCTTGGATTACTGCTGTCATCAGTTGAGCCTGTTCCCCTTACAATGAGATTTCTTGTAGAGAATGTTGATGGGTTGGGAAATGCGGAATGACATGTAGAAGAGATTGACAGATCAGGATTAAATCTCAATCTATCCAGCTCTGTTTCCTCATACCTACAGTACTTAGGATCTCTCGTACTTGGGCTATGAGACCTTTGCAATGTTCCCTAATATAACTGCAGAGAAAAGTGACAAGCAGACCTTCACAATGTATGCAGCTAAATTTATCTACAGCAAATCGATCCAAGGAATCACCTGTGCCAGTCTCCTTCCTTCGTAAAATCACATACTTACTGCTGGGCATAAATATTGGTACAAACTCCTTGGGATTTTTGTCCTTGTTCGGAGTATGCAGCTGCGGATGAGAAACAAACAAAAGCTCTCTCAGGGGTCCCTCCTCCCATTTTACTTTCCCCCCCTCTCTAGCTGGGTGCGGGGAGCTGAAATATCATTTGAAGCAGCCCAGCTGTTAAGACAGCTGTTCCAAAAGCAGGACAGTTAACTAGAGCTAGCAAAGGCGGATTAGATGTGAATCAGTCCGGCAGAGATACGGGTCTGCCACAATTAATTTGCATTGTACGTACAGGCTATTTCGAAGCAGGGCACACATACAATTCTTGGCAGGCACACAAGTCTAAATCACCACTTACATGTAATTAAATCTGTTTTCAATGAAGGAAAGCACGCTAGCAAAAATTAAAATAAAATAAAAATCACTGGATTAAAGAACAGCTCCGCTGAGCACTATCTGTGCTCCTCCACAGAATATCAAATACAAGTTATATACAAGGAATAAAACAAATTTTCTGTGGTGCACCTGGAACTTTCTCTGCTTTGATCCTTCATTAGATATGAGATTTAGGAAACGGAGCAAGAACATAGTTTCTGAGGGTGTAAGGAACTGGATTTGTACAACGTGTTCTCCCATTGCAGTGAGAGCAGGTTAAAGTAACAATGGTTATAGTTAGCAGCTCAGTTTACATTCTAGTGCAAGCAGGCATGTCTCTTCGGCAGAATAGCCTGCCTGCTCATGAGCTTTGACTTTAGTTCCACTTTAAGACAAAATTATCTTGTTTACTGGTTCAAGAACAGTTCAGACCTAGTAAAGATGGATTGGCATTGCATGGGGGCAAATATTAAAACTTCTTCTTCTGTGTCAGGTAGAATGATGGTTTTAGAAGGTTCCCCAATTAAAAGAAGAATTCCAGGTATGGCTTTATTATATGTGTGGTTATTATGATGCAGCTTGGACCAATGTAACTATGCATATACCATACCTGGCCAATCCCCCGGATGATGGAAACCACTGATGTAGACACCACTACTTTAGTGATCTCCACTTCTGGATCCTGTGCCAAGCGGATGCCCTGCTGCACTCTGAACACAGAAGGCTGGCTGAAAATCGTTCTCTGATTGGACAAGGTGGAGAGTATGATGTCACTTCTCTACCTCTCCACATCATCCAATCAGAGAACTCTTTACTCTTTATATTCATTCAGAAAATACAAAGCATTCTCTGAATGGTTTACATGCTGAGTGGTCAACCTCTTGTGTTCCCAGTACAACAAGGCAAACACTCAGTATAGAACCTGGAAGCAAGTAAAGGTCACTGTATTAGTGGTGTCTGCTTCAACGATTTCCAGGGACATTGGACAGGTATGGCATATACGGTATATATATATATATATATGTGAAGGGAACTCTTAAGGCGCCAGCATACCTAGGCATTTTGGACAACTTCATGCTACCAACGTTGTGGGAACAGTTTGGGGATGGCCCCATTCTGTTCCAACATGACTGCGCACCAGTGCACAAAGCAAGGTCCATAAAGACATGGATGAGCGAGTTTGGGGTGGAGGATGCTTCTGGAAAATGGTCAAACTTTCCCATAGACAGACTCCTAAACCTTGTGGACAGCCTTCCTAGAAGAGTTGAAGTTGCTATAGCTGCAAAGGGTGGGCCAACTCAATATTGAACTCTACGGACTAAGATTGGGATGCCATTAAAGTTCATGTGTGTGTAAAGTCAGGCGAACTGGACCAATGTAATCAAGTACGTATATTAAAGCCATACTTGGAATTCTTTTTCAAATTGGGGCTCCTCCTAAAAAAAATCATTCTGCCTGACACAGAAGAAAAAAAATTTAAACACTTGTCCCCATGTCCCCATGCAATGCCAATCCATCTTCATTAGGTCATAACTGTTCCTCAACCAGTAAACAAGATATTATTGCCTTAAAGTGGAACTAAAGTCAAAGCTCATGAGCAGGCAGGCTATGTCTTTTGAGCAATAAAATAAAGTTACCTGCCTGCTTGCACTGTTCTGTAGAATGTAAACTGAGCTGCTTGACTGCGCGAGCTTAGTCAGTTTACATGGTGCTGGTGTGCTGGGATGACTGAACTCCTGTGGTCGTGGGAGTTACATCATCCTGTGCTTGACAATCGGGGCAGATAAACACATACGGGACCTCATGGGCATTGGAGAGGAGGTAAGTATTTTGGACTTTAGTTCTGCTTTAAAGGATCATAATAATAAAAAATATCGTATTCTGGTGTCTGTATGCACTGTATGCATGTACTTGCAATAATAGCATTCAGTATATGATTTCTTTTTTATTTCACATCTCTTTTTTCATATTTTTTACTCCACCTATACATACAGACCAAACTGTCCAGCAAAAGTGACAGTTAAAGTGGAACTAAACCTATCAATTTAATGTTCCCTGGAACAGTTAGATTCAAGGCATGCCTTCAATGATAATTATTATTTCTGTTTGTGCTGCCAAATAAACTATCAAGCTATCAAATAGCTGGAATCTTAAAGGGGTTTTTAAGGCACACAGCCACTGCCAGCCCCTCTGCTAGGATTACATGATGTACATACTATATGCCATTTTGTAAAATTCTTATTATAAATACCGTTTTTCTTATCCCCGATCAGTGGTCATGTGACTGCCCGGCGCTGTCTTTCTCCGCTGTATGTATTACAGGGGAGGGGCTGAGCTCTCCCTCTGACATCTGCCGGGCGGTCACGTGACCTCCCTCTGTAATACATACAGCGGAGAAAGACAGCAACGGGCGGTCACATGACCGCTGATCAGGGATAGGAAAAACTGTATTTATAAGAAGAATTTTAGCAAATGGCATATAGTATATACATCATGTAATCCTAGCAGAGGGGCTGGCAGCGATTGGGAGCAGTAATGTGCAAGCTGCTCATCACGACTCCACCCACCGAGCTCCAGACAACAGACCCACACACAGAATCTGCAGTTTTTCAGGTCTCATAACAGACAGAGGGGAGACATTTGACAGGTAAAGATACATGCAGGAGGCATGTATATCCTTTAGATAACCTCTATGGCAGTAGTTTAGAAAGGATGACATTGGGTTTACATCCACTTTAAAGCTTTGTGAATTAAAGCTTCAGTCTTTAAAGGAGAAGTATAGCCAAAGCTTGTTTGGCTGTACTTCTCCTATGGATCACAGGAGTACAATTCGTTTTGCACTCCTGTGACCTGTTTTCAGCAGAGAGCGGGCTGAAGTTCACTCTCTGCTAACGTCACAGAAATCAGTCCAGGCACCGCGACATCACAGCAATGGAAGTAGGGATCCGCCAGGTGCCTGGACTGACACCCGGCTCAGCCTCTCAGTGAGCCGCTGAGAGTCTGATCCAACCGCTCCCCTCAACATCTCAGCGCTCCAGTGAGCGAGGAGGGGGAAGAGCAGAGAGCTGTGACTGACAGTCAGCAGCTCTCTGCTCGGGGAGCTGTGAGAACCGAGTGATCGACGATGTTCGATCACTCGGTTCTCAGTGCAGAGGCGCCGGAGGACAGATGCAGCATCCACCTAGGAAAGTAATATTCGAAAAAAAAAAACTAAACCCATACTTCTCTTTTAACCATTTGCCCACTAAGCACTTATACCCCCTTCCTAACCAGCCAATTTTTAGCTTTCAGCACTCTCATATTTTAAATGACAATTACTCAGTCATGCGACACTGTACCCATATGACATTTTTGTCCTTTTTTTCACACAAATTGAGCTTTCTTTTGGTGGTATTTAATAACCACTGGGTTGTTGTTTTTTGCGCTATAAATGAAAAAAACCCGAAAATTTTGTAAAAAAAAAAAATGGATTTTTCTTTGTTTCGGTTTTAAAATTTTGCAAATTCGTTTTTTTTTTATAAATTCTGCCAAAAGTTACTGCTACATATCTTTGGTAAAAATAACCAAAATAAGTATATATTATTTGGTCTTTGTGAAAGTTATAGAGTCTACAAGCTATGGTGGATTCATTGAAAAGTGATCACACCTGATGAACTGACGACCTGATGATCTCATTTCTTGAGATACTAACAAGCCAGGAAAGTACAAATACCCCCCAAATTACCCCTTTGTGGAAGGCATATGTATAGCCATACTTGCAACTACACCCGAAAACACTTTCTGCTACTCCTCCTAAGGTGATACCATACTCAGGACTTTTACACTTTTACACAGCCTGGCCACATACAGAGGCCCAACATACAAGTAGCAACTTCAGGCGTTCTAGGAGCATAAATTACACATATAATTTCATGGCAACCTATCACACTTTTGAAGGCCCTGGAGCACCAGGACAATGAAAACGCTGACAAAATTACCCCATTTTCAAAAGCAAACACCCCAACGTATATTCTATGAGGCATTATGAGTATTTTTTTTCCACACGTTTTTGGAAAATGTGGAAAGAAAATGAAAACGCATTTTTTTTTACACAAAGTTGTCCATTTATAATATATTTCTAAGACACAACCTGTGCATACCACAAATTACACCCGAAAATATATTTTGCTACTCCTCCTGAGTATGGTTTTACCACATGTGTGAGACTTTTACACAGCCTGGTCACATAGGGAGGCCCAACATTCAGGAGGCACCGTCAGATGCTCTAGGGACATAAAATTACAAATCAAATTTCCTGACTACCTATTATACTTTTGTGAGGCACTGAAGGGCACTGATAAGCACTGTAATGGCACTGATGTGGCACGGATGAGCATTGATGGGGCATAAATGAGCACGGATGAGGCATGGAAGTGGTATGAATGACCACAGAAGAGGCCAGATGAGGCACGGATGAAGCATGGATTTGGCACGAATGGGCATGGATGAGGCACGGATGAGCACTGAGGAGGCATTGATGTGGCACGGATGAAGCACTGATGTGGCATGGATGAGGCATGGATGTAGTACGGATAAGGCATGGATGTGGCACGGATGAGCACTGATGTGGCATGAATGGGGCATGGATGAGGCACAGATGGGCATGAATGAGGCACGGATGAGGCATGGATAGGGCACAGATGGGCCTGAATGAGGCACAGATGAGGCATGGATGAGGCACAGATGGGCATGAATGGGTCATGGATGAGGCACAGATAGGCATGGATGAGGCACATATGGGCATGGGTGAGGCACAGATGTGCATTGATGAGGGACAGATGGGCATGAATGAGGCACGGATGAGGCACAGATAGGCATAAATGAGGCACGGATGAAGTACAGATGGGCATGGATGAGGCACAGATGGGAATTGATGAGGCACAGATGGGCATGGATGAGGCACAGATGGCCATGAATGAGGCACGGATGAGGGATGGATGAGGCACAGATAGGCATGAATGAAGCACGGATGAGGCACTGATGGGCATAAATGAGGCACAGATGAGGTATGAATGAGGCACAGATGGGCATAATTGAGGCACATATGGGCATGAATGAGGCACAGATGGGCATGGATAAGGCACAGATAGGCATGAATGAGGCACAGATGAGGCATGGATGAAGCACAGATGGGCATGGATGAGGCACAGACGGGCATGAATGAGGCATGGATGAAGTACAGATAGGCATGAATGAGGCACGGATGAGGCACTGATGGGCATGAATGAGGCACACATGAGGTATGGATGAGGCACAGATGGGCATAATTGAGGCACATATGGGCATGCATGGATAAGGCACAGATAGGCATGGATGAGGCATAGATGAGGCATGGGTGAGACACATATGGGCATGAATGAGGCATGGGTGAATACTACTGCAGTCTCCCTCCTCTCCTCGCACGTTGTACTGATCAGTGTGTACAGCGGGCGAGGAGAGGAGAGAGCTGAACGGGACAACCACCGGTCTGTTGACAAGTGATCGTTCAGTCATTGGACGGAGTGATCACGTGGTAAAGGGCGCTGTCATTGGCCCCCTACCCTAATCCGTGATGCACCGGGTCCAGAGGATGCAACGGTCACGGACATTCCCGGGTGCATGGGAATAAGCCGACCGCGCTGTAGCCATCATTCGACGGTGGCTCCATCAGCAAGTGGTTAAAGTGCACCTATGATCACACTATGGACATTCAATTATTTACATATTCTTAACCAGCAGTAAAAGAGCTCCCTGACCTTTCTAGCTGCTTGTAATGTGAGGTAATTAATTCTTGAATATCCTCAAAGATCCTCTAAAAGCTTTGAAACATCCACTTTGTGTTTATTTTGGAAGGCCAGCAGCCTGCCAAGATTCTGCTGCAACAGAAAGTAAGAGCAATACAAAGATTCCTGTGGCTCTATTGTTAAAAGGGTCTTAAACCCAAAAACAAAAATGTAATATATTGCAGCTTACCAATTCTTGGATGTGGTGGCTGTATTCATTTTCTTTCTTTTCTTTTTTTTTTTTTTTTATTATTATTATTTTCACCAAGTTTGTTATTTTTTTACTTCCTTTACCAGACCATGCAGTCCAGCAAAAGTGGCTGTTACAGGGTTGAGACATGATGGTCAATTCACTAAGACCTCCTTTCACACTGGAGGCATTTTTCAGGCACTTTAGCGCTAAAACTAACACCTGTAAAGCACCTGAAAAACGCCTCATCTGCATCTGTGGCGCTGTGCTGGCAGGATGTCAAAAAAAGTCCTGCAAGCGGTGTATACACCTCTCCTAAAGCGCTCCTGCCCATTGAAATCAATGGGCATCGCTGCCAAAGCGCCTGCAAAGCGCCTCAGCAGCGGCACATTGTGAGCGCTTTTAACCCGCTAACCCACTAGTGGGGGGGGGTCAAAAGCGCCCTGCTAGCGCCTGAAATGCACCGCAAAAATGACAGTAAAGCGCTGCTAAAACTAGCCATACTTTACCGCCGACACCCGGGCGATGGCAGTGTGAAAGGGCTCTAAAGGATTCTGCATGCGATACGAAGGCCACGTGACTAATTTTTCAGGAATATTGCATATAAATAATAAAAGGGTCAGTTCATCAAAGGTGAATAAAATATCGAATGAGAGGTAAATATCGGGGGGGGGGAATTAAGAATTAGACAACTCATTATAGTCAATATACTAAAGAACACACACATTCATTATTTACCACCTGACAGTAGGCACTCAGTATTTTAGCAAAGTACAAAATAGCAATGAGGAAAACTCTTTATACAATGTATCAGTGTGGAAATGTTCTGCGCTGATCTCAGGAATGGAAATTGTAACATGTCACCAGAGGGATTGTTCTGTGAATTTAGCATGCTAGAATATTTTCAGTTTAATAATATTTGTGTGTGCATTTATTTACAGAACTATCTTCCTCTGGTGCAGTGATAGCATGAAAAAAAAAATTGCCAAATATTACGCTAAACTTAAGTTATATATATCGCAAAACATAAATATTTAACACATTCTGTAAATAAAGCATATCTTTTAATGAATTGACCCCAAAGCATTTTACACTGACAAGGGGACTTGAATGATCAGCTATTATTCATTTATTTAAATCCTTTATCCCAAATGGAAAAAAAAAAACTGTTCCTGTAACTGCTTAAAAAAAGTGGTGTTTTGTTCAACTAAACCTAGTGCGTCTAACACTACCCTCTCAGATTGGCAATGCTGCTGTACAAGGTTGTCTTTGCTGCTCCTCCATCCAGAGTGGAGCCACCCTAAGACAGGTCCAGCCAGATCACCAGGTGACAATAAAGTAAAACCTAATAAAAGAAAACAAATTCAGCCACCACATTTAGTCCCGGTTCAACCCTGCGATCCCGCATCGCACCTAAATCACACACTAGTTCACACTGACATCTGTGAACTGCTGGGGGTGTCAATGTAAAGTTAATGACACCCCCAGATCGGTTCGCAGATTTCAGTGTGAACTGTCAATGGGTGCAGGAATCAGATTGCATAGGTGTGAACACCCATGAGATCCGATTCCAGTGCGGACCAAATAACAAGTCCTGCACCATTTTGGTGCGAATGCGATACATCTTCAGCCATACAGTTTGTATGGCTGAATTTGCATTGCACAGACTTTGCATGTGATCTGTACAGCAGTGCGGTGCAAATCACATGCAATGTCTGTGATCGCACAAGTGTGAACCCAGCCTTGAGGCGATTCAGTTCGCATTTTGTTGGCACTATACAAGTCTTTCATTCATTCATTCATTAAGGATCGGTAAGCTGTAATATAGTAAATTGTTGTTTTTGGGGTTTAAACCACTTTAATTTTGAAGACAAATTTCTTCACAATGACTATAGTTCCAGAGGTAAGTAAGGGCTTGTCTAAAGCACTTTTCCTGTTTGTTCAGAATTTGCAAATAATTTAGTGTGCATAGTCTGGGCACAGGTTCACTTTAAAGAAGAACTAAAGCAAGGCTTTTATTGCAAAAGTGACTTGTTATCTACTAAAACTGGTTGGCTCTGCATAATAACCAATCAGCTTCCAAGTTTTATTGTCAAAGCTTAATTGAACAAGCTGAAGTTAGAAGATGACTATGCACAGCTGCACCAGATTCTGAGTGACCAGTTTTAGTATATCTCCCCCTGTATGTCTTTCCTGTAATAAAAACTCCACTTTTGCCCACTAAAATGTGCAACTTAGTGTACATTCTCAGTATGCTTTGGTGCTGGGAGGAATCAACACTTGTGTGCATGCATGGTAGTTAGGCCATCCTGGGCAGGTCAATCAAGATGGATGAAGATGCCTAATCCCAATCAAGACCGGGTGCAGATGTAGGCGCTGTCAAGGGCAATCGCATCACTGGAGGGAAGGAAGGTACAGTGAACTTAAAGTGGTAGTAAACTCTTGAAAATGAAAAAAAATGTTTCCTCCTGCACAGCAATATCATAATGTGCTAGTATGTACTGCATACTAGTACATTATGAAAGACTTACCTTGAAACTAAGCCCTCCAGTGGCTTGCTGTAACGCTGCAGAGGCTTCCATCTTCACCTGGTCTTCCTTCCGGGTTCGCAGGCTATGGCCACTTGAATGGCCGAGCTAAGATGATGTCCCTCTCGTGCATGCACGCTGGAGTCTTGGCCCCGGCACACCGCTCTGAAGCAATGGCACAGGTATGCCGTTCCTTCAGAGCGCATGCGCTGGTGATGTCTCTGCTCGCTAGTATATCTCCTAAATGGTGCACGTTTAGGAGATATTCATGTAACCCACAGGTAAGCTTTATTATTAGTTTACCTGTAGGTAAAAATAAAAAGCGGAGTTTACTACTGCTTTAAGTTCCGATTTTTTTTTTCTTACATAAATTAAATTTGAAACTACCTCTAAGCCTCTAAGACTACCCTGCCCACAGGATGCCAATGTTCCTCAGAATACCCAGCAATGTCACACCGCCGAAAACAAAAAATAAAGGATCTATTACCAATATCAACAGATAAAACTATAATATAATGGGGACTCAGAAAAACAAAAACTGCCATATGAATGCTAGTGACAGCCTGCATTATATATATGTCAGTTTTGATTTTTCCCATATACCATTGTCACTTGCCTTGCTCCCAGCATGAGCTGTCAATCAGTTTCAAAGTGAAGACAGTGACAGGGAGACACAATTCATGATGATATTGGGGGACTGAATTCTGTTATCTTGAATATTAACTATTCAGGAATTGGAAGCGTAAGCCCCTTAAGGCACAGCATCAAAAATACCATTCCCAAATCCCTATATTAAAAGAAAAGTATGGCAAGAAATAAAGAAAGCTGCACGGAAAGGCTCTGTCCAAGAACATCTGTGGAAATAGCTCCCTGGATAAATAAATTCTTAATATAATCCAGTTGTGGAGCTCAGCACTTTCTAGGAGTGAGCGGAATCACTTACCTCTGAGTTGAAGCGGATCTGACACACATTGCAGGAAATGACCGGTCGTTTCACCTTGATAAGTGGAACTCCAAAGTTAGGGTTCATCATGGGTTTGTGGATGGGGTCCATCTGTGTAGACACAGCACAGGCACTACTCAGTCACAGGCACCACTAAGTAAATTGTAGCAGTTAAAAAAAAAATAAAAAACACAGCTAGAGCCTCAGGCGCCGTTATCCACACATTCATTTGTCTCCCGCTGCCAGAGAGCAAGGAACATGAGTGATGCTCTACCCAGGAAGCTAATGTAAATACAGGTGCTTGTTAAGGTTATAGACGTGAAGGACAGATGGAGCCTGAGCTACACAGTCTTCCACACTGCTATTCAATGACTCGAGCTGCTGAGGATGTTCTGAGGAAAGTTGCTACAAGAAGAATGCTTTAGTTAGCTGTGTGCAGTAAATGTTTGATTATCCCACCCTTCCCCAAGGGGAATCCACCCTGATCACTCATACACTCAACTGAGAGCAAAAGGCAGAGATAAGCCAGAAACCGAACTGTCTCATTCTGTAAACTGTTTATACCAAGGCTAAATCATAAAGCTGAGACGATAACCACTTTGTGCGGACCACCATAGACGCACACAGGCGATTTGTGGCCAAAGGCTGCAAGGTAAACCTGGCCACTAATGGATCGAAATTTGGCCAGTTCAGCAGGGACCAGCCAAATTTCAGGCTGGGTTCACACTATTGCGATTTGGATGCGGGTCCTGCAGGCGCACCGCCCCAGTGTGAAAGCACTCGGGCATTCACACTGCAGTGGCTTTAGAGGCACTTTTCAGGCGCTTTTCAGGTGCTATTTTTAGTGCTAAAACGCCTGAAAAGCGCCCCCAGTGTGAAAAGGGGTCTAACAGTCCTCCTATAGATAAGGGTCACAAGTCTGGTCTAATTTGGGGCTCATAACCCTCTGCGATAAACAACATCTTCATTGACTCATTGAATCATTGATGATTATTCAGGGTTCATTCACTAAAGCCAAAGTTCAATTTTCAAGGATATTAGGGGTTAGGTGAATTTCACATTGCAAAAAATATTCAATCACGTACAAGAAAAAAAAAAAGTTTTTGCTTGCACAGCTTGGATGATGGAAGTCAGCTTCACCATTCATTAAGTTCTAAAGAAAATTCCCTTGCAAAGTGCTCAGCCTGTTTGCCTTTAGGCCCCTTTCACACTGGGGTGCTTTTTGGGCGTTTTAGCGCTAAAAATAGTGCCTGTAAAGCACCTCTTAAGCCACCCCAGTTTGAAAGCCTAATGCCCCGTACACGCGGTCGGACATTGATCGGACATTCCGACAACAAAATCCTAGGATTTTTTCCGACGGATGTTGGCTCAAACTTGTCTGGTATACACACGGTCACACAAAGTTGTCGGAAAATCCGATCTTTCTGAACGCGGTGACGTAAAACACTTACGTCGGGACTATAAACGGGGCAGTAGCCAATAGCTTTCATCTCTTTATTTATTCTGAGCATGCGTGGCACTTTGTGCGTCGGATTTGTGTACACACGATCGGAATTTCCGACAACGGATTTTGTTGTCGGAAAATTTTATATCCTGCTCTCAAACTTTGTGTGTCGGAAAATCCGATGGAAAATGTGTGATGGAGCCCACACACGGTCGGAATTTCCAACAACAAGGTCCTATCACACATTTTCCATCGGAAAATCCTATCGTGTGTACAGGGCATTAGTGTTTTCACACTGCTGCGGTGCGCTTGTAGGACGGGAAAAAAGGTCCTGCAAGCAGCATCTTTGGGGCGGTGTGGGAGCGGTGTATACACCCATTGAAATGCATGTGCAGCACTGCCAAAGCGCCTGCAAAGTGCCTCGGCAGCGCCGCAACACGGGCACTATTAACCCTTTCTTCGGCCGCTAGCGTGGGTTAAAAACACCCCGCTAGCGGCCGAAAAGCGCCGATATAACAGTGGTAAAACGCCGCTAAAACTAGTGGTGCTTTACCACTGACGTCCGCACTGCCCCAGTGTGAAAGGGGTCTTAAATTACCTCCTCAACTCTATGACACTCACATGCTGTAATAAACCTGCTGTGCATTATTTGTCCTCTGACATACATTACAGCGCTAACCAGGCATGAACTAGTAATACAGCAATACTAGCATTTGACAAGTGGACTTCTGTTTTTAATTATTGTGTACATC
This sequence comes from Lithobates clamitans, assembly GCA_037952925.1. NCBI lineage: Eukaryota > Metazoa > Chordata > Amphibia > Anura > Ranidae > Lithobates > Lithobates clamitans. The sequence continues at coordinate 980,709 of JBBGZY010000780.1, read as the reverse complement.
TCTGCAAGAAAAAAAAAAAGCACACACACATAATCTGTACATCTGTGCAATACATGCTGCATTGTTTAATATTTTTTTTTAAATAATTCAAGTACAAAAAAATACTTGTTGATTCTGCCAGAAATCCAGTGAGCAACTTTCTGTCCGGAGCTCACAATACTGACCGCTGTGCTAAAATCCCAGTTCTCCTATACTGAACTACAGAACACCTCCCCCTTATGCTATGGAGATGAGCAGAGGCGGAGGTGTTCTGTAGCCCAACAGATACAAGTTAATTCTGGAAACAGGGTAATGATATTATGGCCACAAGAGGGTACCTGCCGTAGGAGACAACAAGATAAAGCATGCTGTGTGCTTTAAATTGAGGCCGGTAATTAATTAATCGGTTGTTTATCAGCTCACATACTGTTGGCACAACTTAAGAAACAAAAATAATTTTGGCTTTAGCATAGAAATTATTATCCTTTACATGAGGATACTATAAAACACATTAAAAAAGAGCAAATCGCTTCAGTCACCTGATATTTTTACATTTATGATGTTATTAATAACCAAATGGCTTTGGGATTTTCATTTTCATGATGAAGCCTTCTCATTTCACCTGCTGCTACGCCTTTAAAGGAAATCACAGCAAACTTACGGCTGTAAGATATTTCAAAGTTTGCTTTGGTGTGGAACATTCATTACTTTCAAAGCAGATCACAGACAGCCTCTGCTTATGCATTGATGATGACTTGGGACAGTGAGGTCCAGCAGGGAAATATCAATGCTTCTGCTTTCTCCAGATATCACTGCATGCTAGATCACAAAACCAGCTCCTCTGAAAGCAGCTAGACATAGAGACAAGAGCTTCTTGCAATGGCCAAAGAATGTTAACTCTTCCCCCGCTTCCTGTTCCTTCACTGATATTCCCAAAAACAGCCAAACAAAATAACATGTTTATAAGCGATTATACAATATTAAAAGAGAAGTATGGCCAAAGCTCTTTTGGTCATACTTCTCTTGTGGGTTACAAGAGTGCACTTACTTGTGCAGTCCTGTGACCCAGGATCAGCCTACAGAGGGCTAAGCCTGCTCTCGGCTGACGTCACAGAGCAGCTCTAGAATCTGAAGGGATCCCGACAATAATGTTGGGATCCACCCTAATGTCTTACATGCCGCTGAGAAACTGAGCCAGCCGCTCCCGCCCCCTCTCCTGCCCAGTGCTGGGGGGCAGAGCAGAGTGAGGTGACTGATAGTCACCACACTCTGCTCAGAGCGGACTCGGGAACTAAGTGATCAGCGGTCGTGTGATCGCTCAGTTCTTGGGCTTAGACCCAGCCAGGGACAGCTGCAGAACCAATGCTACAGCAGGTAGTTAAGTATGTATGTTTTTTTATTTTTTTATTTCCACATTTCTCCTTTAAGGGTGAACTACAGGCAGATATAAAAACACAAGAAAATTCCGTTTTCTCATTGCAATTCCTTTTATGTAATTAGTGTAAATACCTAAACTTGTCAGGGTCCTGGCATCATCTGCACAGCAGCACTCAGCCTGAAATGGGCGTTTGCCAGCCTTCTAATTTCTCGTGTAAGCACAGAAAGGGAGCACAGGATGTCTGGGAACAGGCAGTGATGAGATCCACCATGAACAATTTCACTACTTCTTTTTTGAATTTTCAGGATGAATTGCTCCATAGTACCTTCCTTTACAGAAGGCAGTGAAGACTTGTAAATATTTGTCCATCACCTGACTACAGTTCTACTTCATTTGCAAATGCGCTTATATACAAAATTCCTTCTAAATGCAATGTGGATCAATTAAACCTGAAGAAAAAAGCTGACATTAGAGTTGGAATCGACAAGGCCAAACACCTCTCCAAGTTTTTGGAGACACAAAGAGCTGATAAGGAACTATATCCCCCTAAGTACAAAGAAAAGAATGCTACAAACACAAGTCTGCTTCCTTCTTGGATATGGCGTTTTTCCTCACAATGGGGGGAATTCGTGAAAAGTGTGTGCGACAAGTGCTATCTCAACAGGTTACATTGCCAAAAGCAACCAATCAACTTCTTTTTTTTCCCATACAGAAATGAAAATTTAGGAGCCGTCTGACTGCGCTCCAGCTGAAAGACAAAGTTTGTCGCAGCCATTTTTTTATTAATTCCTGACAATGTCTTTAAAAGATCACAAGTTTTGAACTGTGAAGCTACAGAAGGATCTTGAATATCATCTGGACGAACATGGTCATGAATGAAGAGGTGCTGCAATGAGTCAATGAAGCAAAACCACATCTGTTGGAAGGACTATTGAAGAGAAAATTACAATTTTTTTGGTCATATTGCAATCAACTGTAGTGAAGCTATGCAAGATTGTGGAAGAGAGCAAGGTAAAGAAAGGCAAAAGAAGAACACAGTAGATGGATAATATCTAGAAAATAACAAGCAGCCACAATCTTAAGCAGAACATCAACATGGCAAAAGCCAAGGCCAGATGGAAAGAACTGGTGACCCACAAGCAGTTACGATAGTGGCAATGGTAATGACTTTCATACATTGTGAGGATCCCAATTCTGGTGTAACTACTGTTTTTGATAGTATGACTGTGTGTGGTGGAAACAGCTCTAAAAGATATATTCTGGTTGTTCACATAAGCCAGCTCCAAGTTCACAAGCATTGATGATGAGTCAATGAAGCAAAACCGCATCTGTTGGAAGGACTATTGAAGAGAAAATGCCAATTTTTTGGTCATATTGCAATAAATGGAAGTGGAAGTGGATCTATGGAAGTGGAAGTGGGGCTGTGGAAGTGGAGCTATGCAAGATTGTGGAGGAAAGCAAGGTAAAGAATGGCAGAAGAACATAGTGGATGGGTGACATCCAGGAAATAACAGGTAGCCATGATGTTAAGCAGAATGTCGACGTGGCAAAAGACAAGGCCAGATGGAAAGAACTGGTGTGGACCGCAAGCAGTTACAGTAGTGGCAATGGTAATGGTTTCCATACATTGCAAGGATCCTAATTCTGGTGTAACTATGTGACAATATGACTGTGTGTGGTGGGAACAGCTATTCAAATATCTACTGGATGTTTACATAAGCCAGCTCCAAGTTCACAGGCAATGGGACTGGGGAATCCTTCCAACATGAACTAAAAAGAATCTCCAGTGAATCCATAAATGAAATCCCTGCCACCAATTAAATGTTTCCTTCGGATGTCTCCCACTCTTTAAAGCACTTGGCTCATATCCCTAAACCAAACTTTTACAAAACAAAGCATAGCAACGTGGCAATCATACAAAACTTTACTCCCATCTTTCAGATGCACCTCATCTAAACCAAATGTTTATTAAAGCTCAACTCCCAGCTGATATTACATAAATATAATTTAATCTATATGCCTTCAATAAATAAAACACATTAACCACTCAAGCTCCAGTTCCTAATTACCCTCTGTGGGCCAGAATTTCTACGGTTCACCTTACCTTTTCGGCTATGGGTCTATTTAGTTGGCAACAACTTTGTCATTAGCTATGATACAAAGTGATATACACTATATTACCAAACGTATTGGACACATGCCTTTACACGCACATGAACTTTAATAGCATCCCAGTCTTAGTCCATAGAATTCAATACTATGGGCGGCACAGTGGTGTAGTGGTAGCACTCTCGCCTAGCAGTAAGAAGGGTCGCTGGTTCGAATCCCAACCACGACACTACCTGCTTGGAGTTTGCATGTTCTCCCTGTGCCTGCGTGGGTTTCCTCCGGGTACTCCGGTTTCCTCCCACACTCCAAAGACATGCTGATAGGTTAATTAGATCCTGTCTAAATTGTCCCTAGTATGTATGAATGTGAGTTAGGGACCTTAGATTGTAAGCTCCTTGAGGGTAGGGACTGATGTGAATGTACAATGTATATGTAAAGCGCTGCGTAAATTGACGGCGCTATATAAGTACCTGAAATAAATAAATAAAATAAATACTGAGTTGACCCACCCTTTGTCGCTATAACAGTTTCAACTCTTCTGGGAAGGCTGTCCACAAGGTTTAGGAGTGTGTCTATGGGAATGTTTGACCATTCTTCTAGAAGCGCATTTGTGAGGCCAGGCACTGATGTGGACGAGAAGGCCTGGCTCGCACTCTCCGCTCGAATTCATCCTAAAGGTGTTCTATCGGGCTGAGGTCAGGACTTTGTGCAGGCCAGTCAGGTTCCTCCACCCCAAACTTGTTCTTCCATGTCTTTATGGACCTTGCTTTGTGCACTGGTGCGCAGTCATGTTGGAACAGGAAGGGGCCATCCCCAAACTGTTCCCACAAAGTTGGGAGCATGAAATTGTCCAAAATGTCTTGGTATGCTGACACCTTAAGAGTTTCCTTTACTGGAACTAAGGGGCCAAGTCCAACCCCTGAAAAACAACCCCACACCATAATCCCCTCCTCCACCAAATGATTTGGACCAGTGCACAAAGCAAGACATAAATGAGTGAGGTTAGGATGGAGGAACTTGACTGGCCTGCACAGAGTCCTGACCTCAACCCGACAGAACACCTCTGGGATGAATTAGAGTGGAGACTGTGAGCCAGGCCTTCTGGTCCACATCAGTGCCTGACCTCACAAATGCGCTTCTGGAAGAATGGTCAAACATTCCCATAGACACGCTCCTAATCCTTGTGGACAGCCTTCCCAGAAGAGTTGAAGCTGTTATAGCTGCATAGGGTGGGCCAACTCAATATTGAACTCTACGGACTAAGACTGGGATGCCATTAAAGTTGATGTGCGTTTGGTAAACCTTTTGCGTTCGAAAATTACATTTCTTAATATATTCTAAAGGCAAAAAAAACCCCAAAAGATAAATACGTTTTTTTTTTGGCAAGTACTAGTTTTAAAACAACTTGTGGTACTATACACTAAAAGCAAACATTTTGTGTGTGTATTATACTGTTTATTATAATACTGAAATTATGTTTTTGGAGCAAAGCATAGTGAAAACCTTCATAAGTGAAATAAAGATTTTTTTAACATACTGTATAGGCCTTATGAAAAAAAAAAACCTTTGCAAATAAATTGTTAAAAAATCTAGCAAAGGAGAGAAGGGAAATTAAAAGTTAGCGCTCATTATGGTTACCCAAGGAATAATAGGAAAAAATGTAATCATAACAAAAAAATATGACCAAGGTACATGGATGGTCTAGGGGGGTGAACTCATAAGTTGTTGCTGCTCTTCCATTGTTTAATCACATACTTAGATCACAAGACTAGTCAAACAGAATTTTAAATTAATTGACTGGTATATAAGTTCATTTATTTATATTTCAACTCTGTATTTAGCTGTTTGCCCGGAGTTTGGCTTTAAATTTATGAATTGCTTACCTCTCCTTCTAGGTATAATATTCATAGCGGATAATCTACAGAAGGCAAATAGGCTGGTAACTTTCCAGAGGATGTTGCGCTTTGCAAGGGAATTTTCCCAAAAGCTTAGTGAATGTGGTGAAGTTTCACTTTGCAAACAAAACCCAATCACATGCAAGGAAAATAAAAAGCCTCTATACTTGCACATGATTGGATAATGGAAGTCAGCCGAGCTTCAACTCATTCACTAAGCTAGTACAATTTTCCTAGCAAAATGACTAACCTATTTGCCTTTTTTAAATTAACCCCATATGCATGCACCCAAGCTATGGAATATAGAGAAATTCAAGCTATTTTCAGTCTACAAAACCCTAGGAAAAAAAATGTGTTACATATAATAATGCCCTAACACCCAATACCCCCCTCCATGACTTTTCCATCAAAATCAACAATGCAACTATCAGTCCCTCCCCTCACGCCAGGGTACTGGGTGTAATCCTAGACACTGACTTGTCATTTCAGCCTCAAATCCAATCGTTGTCAAAAGTTTGTAGAATTCACCTCCGTAACAGCTCTAAAATTCTCCCCTTTTTAACAAATGAAACCACCAAGTTCCTCATTCACTCCCTTGTTAACTCTTGTCTTGACTATTACAACTCCCTTCTCATTGACCTGCCTCTTTATAGGCTATCCCCTCTTCAGTCTATCATGAATGCTGCTGCCAGACTTATCCACCTTACCAATCGCTCAGTGTCTGCCAACCCTCTCCTCCAATCCCTACACTGGCTCCCAATCACCCAGCGAATTAGAATCAAAATACTAACCACAACATACAAAGCCATTCACAACTCTGCCCCGAGCTACATCACCAATCTTGTCTTCAAATATCACCCAAATCGTCCTCTCCGCTCTTCTCAAGACCTTCTACTCTCAAGCTCTCTCGTCTCCTCCTCTCATGCTCGTCTCCAGGATTTCTCCAGAGCCTCTCTCATCCTCTGTAACTCGCTACCTCAACCTGTCCAGCTATCCCCTACTCTTGCTACATTCAGGTGATCCCTGAAAACTCATCTCTTCAGGAAAGCCTATCACGTCTCCAACTAATCTCCTACCACTTCCAACAGCTCATTCCCCACTGTTACAACCTTTTGTACCACCTGCCCCACCCTATTAGATTGTAAGCTCTTCTGAGCAGGGCCCTCTTAATCCTCCTGTATTTTATTGTATTATAACTGTATTGTCTCCCTTTTATATTGTAAAGCACTGCGTAAACTGCTGGCGCTATATAAATCCTGTATAATATAATAATAATAATAATAATAATAATAATAATAATACCAGTTCAGCTTTTAGCCATTTAATTTGACTGGTTTCTCAACTATTTAAATTTTTAACATGAATATTAACATCCACATGCATTATAAATCCTACAGGTGTTCCACTGTGATGCTGGCAAATGAAACAGTTTCTGTACTGTAATCCAAAAAAGTTAATTAATATGGGGCACCCTGGAGGGCACCCATTGAGAAGTGCAATATTGTCATCACAACATGGCTTCTGCATGAATCTGCCGCAAACAAGTGATTTCAATGAAAGGTCAAAGCTGGTTTAGGGGATTAATTCTGAAAGTTGGATTATTCCTTGTGTTTAATCCACATCCAGCAGCGATGTCCATTACACTAATCTTTCCCAAGTCCCAAGAGAGAGATAACAGCTCTGGGCAGACCAAAGCCGTACTGATAAAGGAATCCTAGAGATGCAGTTTAGATACCTGGCATGAAGATGGAGGACCGAATTGTATAATTTAATTCATCCTACAAGGAACTGCCAATGCAAGATAGAGCTGAACTGAAGGCAATTTCTCATTTGAATAATAAGTCTTACACACTGCATTCAACAAGAAAATCTCTAAAAAAAAAACTGGTCTCAGTTTTTAAATAAGTTGTTTATTAATCACGCTAATTTTTTTTCACTAGTTTAAAAAAAAGCATTAAGCTAGTCATATTCGCAAAGATTCCTCTCATTCAGCCTATGGGCTGAACAAGAGAAATCAAATAGGTTTCTCCACCCACACTAAAAGCAATAATAATAATAAAGTGAAAATTCCCCTGCAATTGTATTCAGCATTATTCAGGTGAGACCTGTGGCTGCTGTAAACCCGAACAGTGACTCCATCTGACTGGATACAGTAACTATTCAACCAATGATTTTCCATGCGACTTCTCCAACAAAAGTCAAAAACTGAGTTGTGTTGAGCCAGGTGGCCTTGATAGGGCCACCCACAGTTTGAACTTTGGTTGATTCAGCAGAAACTGGCCAAAATTTTAGCAGCGTATGGCCAGTTTCGCACACTACTTATTGGCTTCAGCTAGGGCTATTATTAAAATATTATGAGATTGATCCTTTTGTATCATATTCATTTTAATGTCAGCTACTACTACCAAAGAATTTCAGTAGCATGACTGAGCGATTGATCCCCCACAATTGCAGAATGATGCAATTTAATTATAGAGCAGAAATTATTGGTGAGTATCTACTGTCTACTTCTTCAAAGACTTCAATAGGCGTAGTACATTTTTTACAGAAGAATTGGTTATTTAGGAAAATCTTGGGGCAATTAATCTCATGAGATTACCAATCTTCTCCGGGTAGCACAAAATAGCGATTTATTCTCTCGATTTTTTTTCAGTCTCTGAGATTAAAAATTGCTCATGTAGCCATAGGTTCATGCCTCGTACACACAATGAGAATATTGAGTTAATGAATTTTTTTGCATACTAGTCTCATAACGAAAACTAATAACTTACTAGAGTTACAAAAATTCTTGGAAGACAGAATACAACTTTCTGCGATGATGTAATGTATTGTATTGTAATCTATTCTTTCATTTCTAAGCATGTGCGGTCTTGTTCGCGCGATTTTTTAAGGATAAATACTGTATTGATTAAACAAAAATCATTCATTCTGTTATGGTAAAAAAAACAAAAACTGTGTGCTTGTCCCTCTGGATAATTTTGCATGAACTGTTGTGATCGGAAAACTGTGTATTAACAATCATAATATTTGGCAACTGCTCTGAAAGCGGTATTTTTTGTCTGATTTTCTCATCATGTGTACTAGGCTTAGGGAGAAATTTAAAAGAGAAGTATGGGAATGTTTTATTTTTATTATACTTACAGTGGGGCAAAAAAGTATTTAGTCAGCCACCAATTGTGCAAGTTCTCCCACTTAAAAAGATGAGAGAGGCCTGTAATTGTCATCATAGGTATACCTCAACTATGAGAGACAAAATGTGGAAACAAATCCAGACAATCACATTGTCTGATTTTTGAAAGAATTTATTTGCAAATTATGGTGGAAAATAAGTATTTGGTCACCTAAAAACAAGCAAGATTTCTGCCTCTCACAGACCTGTATCTTCTTCTTTAAGAGACTCCTCTGTCCTCCACTCATTACCTGTATTAATGGCACCTGTTTGAACTTATTAGCAGTATAAAAGACACCTGTCCACAACCTCAAACAGTCACACGCCAAACTCCACTATGGTGAAGACCAAAGAGCTGTCGAAGGACACCAGAAACAAAATTGTAGACCTGCACCAGGCTGGAAAGAATGAATCTGCAATAGGCAAGCAGCTTGGTGTGAAGAAATCAACTGTGGGAGCAATAATTACAAAATGGAAGACATACAAGACCACTGATAATCTCCCTCGATCTGGGGCTCCACGCAAGATCTCACCCCGTGGGATCAAAATGATCACAAGAACGGTGAGCAAAAATCCCAGAACCACACGGGGGACCTAGTGAATGACCTGCAGAGAGCTGGGACCAATGTAACAAAGGCTACCATCAGTAACGCACTACGCCGCCAGGGTCAGATCCTGTAGTGCCAGACATGTCCTCCTGCTTAAGCCAGTACATGTCCGGACCCATATGAGGTTTGCTAGAGAGCACTTGGATGATCCAGAAGAGGATTGGGAGAATGTCATATGGTCGGATGAAACCAAAGTAGAACTGTTTGGTAGAAACACAACTCATCGAGTTTGGAGGAGAGAGAATGCTGAGTTGCAACCAAAGAACACCATACCTACTGTGAAGCATGGGGGTGGCAACATCATGCTTTGGGGCTGTTTCTCTGCAAAGGGAACAGGACGACTGATCCGTGTACATGAAAGAATGAATGGGGCCATGTATCGTGAGATTTTGAGTGCAAACCTCCTCCCATCAGCAAGGGCATTGAAGATGAAACGTGGCTGGGTCTTTCAGCATGACAATGATCCCAAACACACCGCCCGGGCAACGAAGAAGTGGCTTCGTAAGAAGCATTTCAAGGTCCTGAAGTGGCCTAGCCAGTCTCCAGATCTCAACCCCATAGAAAACCTTTGGAGGGAGTTGAAAGTCCTTGTTGCCCAGCGACAGCCCCAAAACATCACTGCTCTAGAGGAGATCTGCATGGAGGAATGGGCCAACATACCAGCAACAGTGTGTGACAGCCTTGTGAAGACTTACAGAAAACATTTGACCCCTGTCATTGCCAACAAAGGATATATAACAAAGTATTAAGATGAACTTTTGATATTGCCAAAATTTTCCACCATAATTTGAATAATAAATTCTTTAAAAAATCAGACAATGTGATTATCTGGATTTGTTTCCACATTTTGTCTCTCATAGTTGAGGTATACCTATGATGACAATTACAGGCCTCTCTCATCTTTTTAAGTGGGAGAACTTGCACAATTGGTGGCTGACTAAATACTTTTTGGCCCCACTGTACCTAGTTGGATGCAGCATCGGTTCCAGCACCGGCAATTGCTCAGTTCTCAGAGCTCCCTGAGCAGAGAGCTGGTGATTGTCAGTCACAGGCTCTCTGCTCTGCCCCCCTCCCCTGCGCGCATGCGCTGGGCTGTGAAGGGGGCGGGAGCGGCCAGCTCATGCTCTCAGTGGCCCACTGAGAGGCTGAGCCAGGTGCCCGTCCAGGCATGTGGGTGTATCCCGACCATGTGATCGTGATCTTTCCTGAGCCTGGACCGGCTCTGTGATGTCAGCCGACTGCAGGCTTCAGCCTGCTGTCTGCTGAAAACTGGTCACAAGAGTGCAGAATGGACTGCACTCCTGTGATCCACAAGAGAAGTACAGCCAAATGAGCTTTGGCTGTACTTCTCATTTAATATCTGTTGCATCATAAATGCCTGTTTAGAATTTCCCAGCCTGTGGTACCCTGGGTCACACTATGGGTCCATTCTTCTCATCCATATGCCTGGGATATGTAGTCTGCCATATACTAGATCAGTGCTTCTCAACTGTGGTGTCATTTGGGTTCCCCTGTGAGTCCATGAGCATGGGCATCCAGTTTACCCTGGATCATGAATTGCTATAGAACAGGGGGGCACCAAAACAAAAAATGACTCTCTAGGGCAGTTTTAATTGACAGCTTTATTCGTATGGTGTTGGTGACTGGCCTGTCTGTACCATGGCAGCTCTTGATGCTGATCTAGGACAGGCAGCATGCATGTGGTTGTCTATTGCTCCAGGCATCACAGGATGGGCTAACCAGAATTAATGCTGCAACAGATGTTTGATAATGCTCATCTTTAGCCAATAAACGGTTTGCCTGTGTACTTCCCAAAGACTGTTTATTGTATTTGGGGAAAAGGAACATAATGGTGTTTAAAAAATAGCACCAATTAAAGTTTTTACGTGATTTATGAGGACTCTGATGACTTTAAGTCACATCTGTGATTGGCTCATGAGCGGGGGAATAATTGAAGTGACCTGCTTTCTCCATCCAGCCTTTTTGAAGTCTCAGCAGATACTGGCCAGAACCATCTTTTGTGCTTTATTCTCAACCTATTATTGGAAGTCAAGAGATCCAAAGCAGCCTAATCTATCAGATTATTGTTCTGTGCATACAGCAATTTAGCTCCCTCTGAACTGAAAACAATCTGTTCTCATTTACATATTCACCCCCAAAATTCAGCAACTGATTATTAATTTTGTAACCAACAAAGTCACCACAAATGTAACTAGTAAAATAATTATGTGCAATAACAGCAGCCATATGCTTTCTCTGCATGCAAGACTGCACAGAAAAAAGCCACTGCTAAATAGGCAATTGCTTTACCAAACCACAGCAGGGACACTAAGCAGAAATCAAGAGACAGTAAACATAGAAATGTTTGTTACAAACAACTTTAACTATTTCGCCTCCCATCTAAAGTATACTTCCTCTACAACAGAGCATTTGCATTGTGCCGAACTAAAGAAAACCTAATCAAATGGTAGTGCAAAGATGATAAGCAAAGGACAATACTCTACAGCAGCCTTTCTGAACCTTTATACCCTTGGGGGAACCCTTAAAATAATGTTCTGGTCTCAGGGAACCTCTACAAAAATTAAATTACTTGGAGGTAAGTGGGAAAAATGCCCCCTCCTTACAGTGGTTGTCAGAATGCAACCCTTACAGACATCTAAAAAGATCATTAGTATCATGATGCTGGCTCTGCCAATTGGTGTTGCCTACAGAATTATGCAGTCTCCATCAGGTGGTAGGTCAATCATCCATAGCTCAAGGAACCCCTAGCAACCTCGGGAGGAACCCTTGGGTTCCACCAAAACCTGGTTGAGAAAGGCTGCTCTACAGCAACCAGTCAGAAATTATCTTTAATGGATCTGACAAAAGTAGGCAACAAGGGAAAGTATTGCAATTGCTGTAATGAAAACAGTTAGGAATCACAGGCTACAGCTTCTTCCACCAATACATTAAAAAAAATGCACAGGCTGCCATACACGCCTCGAAAATTGCCTGCTTGTTTCTGCTGAATCAGCAGAAACTTGAGGCCCTTGTTGGCCCCACTCGGCTCAACAAGAGTCAATTGTTTAATTTAAATGGAAAATAATGGGGCAAACAGGGCCTGCATCCAACTAGATGTAGTTGGGGTATGCCGAAAAGGGATTTCTCAATCCATCCATGTTTAGTATGAATGGAGGAATCTGTTAGGTTTCTTTTATTTATCCCACAGGCTAAAGGAAACAAATCTATATGTGAACGGACAGCTTTACTGAATTAGAAAAATTGTGTTCTTTCCTTCAAGATAGCCTTACCCAAGCTGTGGAACTATAGGGCCCAGCACACCCTGCCATCAAATGTCACACATACATACAGATTCACAACAACTGGGAAGGGCTGGTGATTCTGTTCAATGAAACTTGTTGCTCCTCTTTTTATTATCATTTTTGTTCAGGCATCACTGAGGGTCAGCGCTACTGTACTTCCTGGACTAAGATGTTGACCAATAGATGATACAATTATGTAAATCCTAATACTTTAATTTTTTTCTCTGCAGTGTATACACATCATGAGCTCTTACACTGATCAGTCCTCAACTGCTGCCTCCTATCTTGGCATCATTGCCATTTTTTACTTTTTACTTTGTATTTTGGCTGCCTTGGCTGACTTTGTCTTAGTTATGGCGCTTTACGGTTTCATCAGGGCTATTATTTTTATCCCACTAGAGGATATCTAGGGCAGTCGAAATGTGAATGGATTAATGTTGCTCCTATGACTGCAATATGCCGTGCCACTGATGACCTCACAGTGACAAAACGCGTTGGACAGAGTTTGCAATCTTGGAGCGAACAGAGTGGTGGCTGGCTAGAGTGTGGTGGCAGTAAACTTAGTGCTGAATGGTGAGACACAGATAGGTACTGCAGTGTGGCTCTAGGCCAGCTCCTTAATATTGGGTGATTACCATTGAGAGTTTATATACACTATATTACCAAAAGTATCGGGTTGAGGTGCAGGCCAGTCAAGTTCCTCCACCCCAAACTTGCTTATACATGTCTTTATGGACCTTGGTTTGTGCACTGCTCCAAATCATTTGGTGGAGGGGGATTATAGTGTGGGGCTGTTTTTCAGGGGTTGGGCTTGTTTTTCAGGGTTTTGGACAGTTTCATGCTCCCAACTTTGTGGGAACAGTTTGGGGATGGCCTCTTCCTGTTCCAACATGACCAGTGCCTGACCTCACAAATGTGCTTCTGGAAGAATGGTCAAACATTCCCATAGACACACTCCTAAACCTTGTGGATAGCCTTCCCAGAAGAGTTGAAGCTGTTATAGCTAGAAAGGGTGGGCCAACTTAATATTGAACCCTACAGACTAAAACTGGGATGCCATTAAAGTTCATGTGCGTGTAAAGGCAGGCATTCCAATACTTTTGGTAATATAGTGTATATATTTTTACTAGCTGTTATGAATAAAGTTAAGGCAGTTAGCACTATGCACCTTCTCTGTCTTTTTGGAGCTACATTTGCTTAAGAGAGGCTGTATTGGGATATGTGCCTATTGATGAACCCTAAGCTCATTCATCCATTTTTAGAAATTCTTTTGGTGAGATGTTTGATGCTGACTACCTCCATTTGTCTTTGCATTCACCTAGAATGCTTATTTTGACCTTCTTAGCGAGGGTCACACAATCAAGGTGAGAGAACACCTGAGAGGAGTTGCTGGAGGTGCACATACATAGAAGGTACAATTTGTGGTACATAACACAATGATATTTGGATATTCCTGATTTCTTTGGACTTGGTTACACATATTTTCTTTGACTCAGTTACACATTCTCTGGACTTGTTTTTTACATTTTTGTCCTAATCTTTTTTCATATGTACAGGGCCTCAAAAAAGTATTCATACCCGTTGAAATTTTCCACATTTTGTCATGTTACAACCAAAACATAAATGTATTTTATTGGGAGTTTATGTGATCAACACAAAGTGGCACATAATTGTGAAGTGGAATGAAGATGATAATTTGTTTTCAACATTTTTTACAAATAAATATGTGAAAAGCATGGCGTGCATTTGTATTCAGCCCCATTTACTCTGATACCCCTACCTAAAATCTAGCGGAACCAATTGCCTTCAGAAGTCACCTAATTAGTAAATAGAGTCCACCTTCGTGAAATTTAATCTCAGTATAAATGCAGCTGTTCTGTGAAGCCCTTGGGGGTTTGTTAGAGAACATTTGTGAAAAAACAGCATCATGAAGGCCAAGGAACACACCAGACAGGAAAGGAATAAAGTTGTGGAGAAGTTTAAAGCAGGGTTAGATTGTAAAAAAATATCCCAAGCTTTGAACATCTCATGGAGCACTGTTCAATCCATCATCCAAAAATGGAAAGAATATGGCACAACTGCAAACCTACCAAGACATGGCCGTCTACCTAAACTGACAGGCCGGGCAAGGAGAGCATTCATCAGAGAAGCAGCCAAGAGGCCCATGGTAACTCTGGAGGAGCCGCAGAGATCCACAGCTCAGGTGGGAGAATCTGTCCACAGGACAACAATTAGTCGTGCACTCCACAAATCTGGCCTTTATGGAAGAGTGGCAAGAAGAAAGCCATTGTTGAAAGAAAGCCATAAGAAGTCCTGTTTGCAGTTTGTGTGAAGCCATGTGGGGGACACAGCAAACATGTGGAAGAAGACGCTCTGGTCAGATGAGACCAAAATTGAACTTTTTGGTCTAAAAGCAAAACGCTATGTGTGGCGGAAAACTAACACTGCACATCACCCTGAACACACCATCCCTGCCATGAAACATGGTGGTGGCAGCATCAGGGACAGTGAAGCTTGTCAGAGTTGATTGGAAGATGGATGGAGCCAAATACAGGGCAATCTTAGAAGAAAACCTGAGACTGGGGTGGGGGTTCACCTTTCAGCAGGAAAACGACCCTAAACATACAGTCAGAGCTACTATGGAATGGTTTAAAATTAGATCAAAGCATATTCATGTGTTAGAATGGCCCAGTCAAAGTCTAGACCTAAATCCCATTGAGAATCTGTGGCAAGACTTGAAAATTGCTGTTCACAGACGCTCTCCATCCAATCTGACAGAGCTTAAAACATTTTTCAAAGAAGAATGGGCAAAAATGTCATCCTCTAGATGTTCAAAGCTGGTAGAGACATACCCAAAAAGACTTTCAGCTGTAATTGCAGTGAAAGGTGGTTCTACAAAATATTGACTCAGAGGGGCTGAATACAAATGCACGCCACACTTTCCACATATTTATTTGTAGAAAAAAAATTGAAAACCATTTATCATTTTCCTTCCACTTCACAATTATGTGCCACTTTGTGTTGTTCTATCACATAAAATTCCAATAAAAAACACTTAAAGCAGTTGTATACCTTTTTTTTAAACTTTTACCTACAGGTAATCCTATAATAAGGCTTACCTGTAGGTAAAAAAAATATCTCCTAAATCTGTATGGTTTAGGAGATATTCCCCTCGCAATGAGCCGCTGACTGCAGCGGCGCATGCGCACAGGGGAATCTCGGCTGAAAGCCCGTCAGCCGCCGGACTTTGCCGGAAAAAAGTTTTCTGCGCGCATGCGCAGGAGTGACCACATCGCGGCTCCGGCCACTCACAGCGCTGGAGCCGCGATACCCGGAAGGCACGCCGAGGGGAAATGTCAGCTCCCTCGCCGTGGACAGGGTGAGATGCCGGCGCCTCGTTCTAAGGTAAGTATCTCATAATGAGCTAGTATGCGGTGCATACTAGCTCATTATGCCTTTTCCCTTAAAGGTGTAGGGAAAAAAAAAAAAGCCAGCGGGTTTACTACCGCTTTAAGTTTTTGGTTGTAACATGACAAAATGTGGAAAATGTCAAGGGGTATGAATACTTTTCAAGGCACTGTATTTAACAGAGCACACTATATATTTTTTATTTATATTGTAAATTGCATAGCGTGGCAAAAATCATGCCCTCTGTCATGCTTGTCATGCCTGTCAACTGCCCTATAAAATATGATCCACCATAAATTGCTTTGTAGAGACAACAAGCCCTAACAGTCCAATCAGATTTTTGAAAATTACAATCCCATGACTGAAAATAAGGATCCTTATTCTTTGTGAATTGAACCTTATGTATAAGACCATGGCAGATGCTCCCTTTTATATTTCCAAATGTGCACTAGAAATAGAGATGTGAAAATCTTCACCTTGTCATGTGTGACATACGTTTTGTTCTGATGACACAGCGATATCACTGGCTGTCAGTAAAATGACAGGCTGGAAATTTGCTCAACTCATATAATGCAGCTTGCTCTGCACAAGGGTAAACAAAGCATATCACCGGGGCCTTCTATAACCGGGGGCTAAAGAAAAAAATGAGTTTTCTGTTTATGACATTGTCATTTTACCTTGGACTGCACACCTCACCCTCTATCTCCAAACAATATTAAAACCAACTTGTTTTTCAGATATGTTAAAAAATCTTTCAAGGCTACAACACTCTATTTCGCAAGCGCTGACACAATTTCACGTGCGTGTGGAAAAGAAGACAGAGGTGATTTGTGCTCCATCTACTGCCAGCCTGCACTGCCTCCTGCCATGGCGCGCTCAATTCATCAAACACACTTTAATGCCACTGAAATACAATTATGACTCCGCTATTCAGGAGCGCAGGATTAGTGCCTTACACCAACCTTACCCTGCTGTTCATTTGTTTTATCCAAAAATAAAGCACAGTTTCCACCCTCCGTACAGCTTTTCATTTTCACATAATAGCAGTACTATTCGGCGCTAGTCGCTGATGAATACTGCAAGTTTGGAAATAAAGTGATAGCAATCATTGGCTAACTTAGCAGATGGAAAATGGAAGCTTTTGAAACACGTTAGAATTTCTCATCAAGCATGACACAATACTGGCTCTGAGGATCCCATGTATAAAATACAGATCTTATCCTCCTGACACATGAGCAGTATAAATTGTTGTAAAATTTTAGATTTCCAGCCTGAGGAAACGACACGTTTTGAGCTCACACTTCACACATGCAGTTGGTTTCAACCTACGATTTCCTGCAGGAGATAGCAAGCCTCTTGCTATGAGGGTACTTGAGCAGGCTTACTCCTGAGCCATGCTCTGTGTGTCCATTCACATACAGAGAGTGGCTCGGCCCCACCCTTGCTCTCTGTTCATTGGCTCACTTGGTGTGATTGACAGTATCAGGTGCTGTGTGAGCCAATGAGGAGAGAGAGACCTGGGAGAGCATATCGCTTGCTTTAGAGGAGGCTCAGGTAAGTATTTGGGGGCCAAGGAGGTGCTGCACATAGAAGGTTTTTACCTTAATGCAGAAAATGCATTAAGGTAAAAAAAAACTTGAGTCTTAATAATTCTGGAGGTGCCATACTCCTCAGTCATTTCATGTGCTCCTTTCATGCCTACTAGAGGAATCCTTTGATATGTTAGGTATTGATGCATCATTTTAAGTCTCTACGCAAAGTCTGTTCTTGTTTTCGCATTGTTGAAATAATAATAAAAAAACTTTGAAAGAAAAAAAACCTTGAGCCTTTAGAACCACTTTAAGCTGGACATAAACACCAGATGATCTAACTGCCCACAGGCAGCTTTACCATTGAGTATTTCCCTACACACAAACGGTTAAACCAGTCAATCACTCAAGTCCTGACCTATAAGGAGAAGACAGGCCAACAGAGAAGGCTTTCTAAACCAACTATGCTCTGGATAAGGTTCAGCCAGTGGTGACTTTATGAGCCTCATAGACATTAGATCTCTATCTGACCTCAGACTGTAATATAATATCTATGGACATCTTAGGGTGTACTCACCCCATGGATAATCAGTACCATGCCCAAATACAATTATTCCCACTCTCATTCTTGCACTGGTTGGTGCTCACACTGTGATGGCTCTGAGAACATTTCACCACCTCTGCCATCCAGACCACAGTGATCCCTGATTCCATGCTCCATGAGTGCTCAGCGATCTATGAGAGTTCCGTGCTCGGGCAAGGTTTGCACTCACACTGCAGCAAACTCTACTGGACTCCAAGAGAATCATGCCCCAGATTGTCGCTTCCGCATTTGGGAAAATACATTGTTTATGTATGTGTGGGTGAACACTGATCCACAGAAGCATCAGTATTTACACATGAACAGGGGTGTACAGTCACTTACTTCTATGGCTGGTGGTATGCCTTACAATAGGCCTTAGATGGATAGTGGTAGTTTGAATCACCATGTGACTTTTTTGTATTTCTCAGGGCCTTAAAGTTAAACTCTGAGCCCAAAAAAATTAATTTAAATACAGCCACTAAAGATAAAAAAAATGTGTACATTAAATACCTTTGCAAACCAATGTATTAGCTTGTAAAAGTAGCGATGACATCACCACTTTACTGTACATAGGCTGTGCAGACAATAGAGCTGTGGGAGAAACCCAAAAGATCCACTTACTATGTGCTGCCTGCAGAAATCTATAAAAGGGGCGGAGACAAGACCAGTCACCCTGCACAAGGAAAGAGAGCAGCAATGACCGGTCTTTATTACAGGAAGTTCTGGACAGAGGCAATGTGCCACTGTGAGTTAGTACACAGGTCGGGAATAGATACACAAAGCTCACCAAGAGTCTAGTAAGAATATACACGGCTTTTGTATTTAGGCGAAGTGCATTGCTGGAGTTGCCATCCCTTACCCTCCAGTAAGACCAAAGTGAGGATGTCTCACTCTATCAAATTATTGATTAAGGCAAAAATAAATATGCAGAAATCTTAAAAAACAATAAAAAAAACTCAATTCAGTCATCCCTCTTCAGGAATCTCAATCATCCCTCTTCAGGAAACTAAAGCCTATTTAGTTTCTATAAGTAACAGCATTTGCAATTCAGCTGAATTTTGTCCATTTAATAAATAAATTTCCATTATGGAGAATCCAACAGAAAGAAAGTTAATTTCTCTGCAGAGGAGCGCAGAAGTGGATTCCCCAGCATGAATATATGAAAAGACTCAGACGGATTCATTGTCAGTAGGGTTGCACACGCATTTGCACAAGTATCGGTAGTCGTGCAAATGCTCTGATACCTGAAACCAATACTTTCAGGCTTGGTTTTCTAAACAGGAACTGCAGTCTGCTCACATAATTTGTAATAAAAAGATCTTTGCCATTCTGAAGCTTCCCTCCTTCCCTCAGCCAGGGCATTGAAAATGGGTCGTGGATGGGTATTCCAGCATGACAATGACCCAAAACACACGGCCAAGGCAACAAAGGAGTGGTTCAAGAAGAAGCACATTAAGGTCCTGGAGTGGCCTAGCCAGTCTCCAGACCTTAATCCTATAGAAAATATGTGAAGGGAGCTAAAGGTTGGAGTTACCAAGTGTTAGCCTCAAAACCTTAATGACTCGGAGAGGATCTCCAAAGAGAAGTGGGACAAAACCCCTCCTAAGATGTGTACAAACCTGGTGGCCAACTACAAGAAATGTCTTACCTCTGTGATTGCCAACAAGGGTTTTGCCACTAAGTACTAAGTCATGTTTTGCGAAGGGGTCAAATATTTATTTCACTCATTAACCACTTCAGCCCCGGAAGATTTGGCTGCTCAGTGACCAGGCCATTTTTTTTTTTGCGATACGGCACTGCGTCACTTTAAGTGACAATTACGCAGTCGTGCGACGCTGCACCCAAACAAAATTGATGTCCTTTTTTTCCCTACAAATAGAGCTTTCTTTTGGTGGTATTTGATCACCTCTGCGTTTTTTTTTTTTTGCGCTATAAACAAAGAAGTGCGACAATTTTGAAAAAAACACAATATCTTTTACTTTTTGCTAAAATAAATATCCCACATTTTTTTTCAAAAAACAATTTTTTCTCCTCAGTTTAGGCCGATATGTATTCTTCTACATAATGATTGGTTTGCGCAAAAGTTATAGCGTCTACAAAATAGGGGATATATTTATGGCATTTTTAATATTCATTTTTTTTTTTTACTAGTAATGGCGACGATCCGCGATTTTTATCAGGACTGCAATATTGCGGTAGACAAATTGGACACTTTTGACACATTTTTGGGACCATTGACAATTATACAGCGATCAGTGCTATAAAAATGCACTATTACTGTATAAATGTCACTGGCAGGGAAGGGGTTAACACCAGGGGGCGATCAAGGGGTTAAATATGTTCCCTCACTGTGTTCTAACTGTAGGGGGGATGGGACTGCCTAGGAGGAGAGAGAGAGATCGGTGTTCGATGCCAGGCGGTCATCGCGCCCGCCGGGCACTCACATCGGCTCCGGGCATACACTGCGGGTGCGTGCCCCTAGTGGCCAAAAGGAAAGGCGATGCAAGGCAACATTGATTTGCCCAGCCGAGCCAACCTGCCCCAGTAAAACTGCAGCGCCTGGTCTGGAAGTGGTTGAAATGCTAATCAATTTATAACTTTTTTTAAATGCGTGTTTCTTTTTGTTGTTGTTGTTATTCTGTCTCTCACTGTTAAAATAAACCTACCATTAAAATTATAGACTGATCATTTCTTTGTCAGTGGGAAAACATACAAAATCAGCAGGGGATCAAATACTTTTTTCCCTCACTGTATTACAGGTTCAGCATCACTGCCCAGAAACTGGTCTCCCTTCACTTTATTTCATGTATTTATATAATGCTGACTACATAGGCAGCCCTTTCCATACCATGCATTCACATCAGTCCTGGCACCCAATGAGCTTACAATTTAAGGTCTGTATCTTATGCATACATAGTAGGGCCAATTTACCTACCAGCATGTCTTTGGAGTGTGGGAAGAAACCAGAGGAAATCCACACAAGCACAAGAAGTACATACAAACTCCATGCAGATAGTATGCTGTTTGGGATTTGAACTGTGGACCCAAGTGCTGCAAGGCAGGAGTGTCAAGCACTTAGCCACAACGACTTATATCCAGCAATGACCTGGTCACTGATGCACCTACAGTTTTTACCTCCCTAATGAATACTAATGAAAGGGTTTTTTTGTTGCTTACTTCCCAGCCGAATGGCTTTCCTAGCAATGAATGAGTAATGAAGCATACTGCTGCATCATGATATATTTATAACCCTCTATTAACTCTTGTAAGCCTCACCTGCTAAGACGCCTCTTTTCTCACTTTTGTGAGTGTGGGAGTACCCAACATAGAGACAGCCATGGGGGACATACACCAGGGGTGTCAGCACTGTGTGCAGACAGGTAGGGAAGATGTTATGGGAAAAGGCTTAAAGTAAACCTGTGCTTAGTCCAAATTAATATTTACCTTTCCTTCTCCCCCCACCCATTTTGTTCACCTACATGTAAGCTCTAAGTAGGACATAATCCTGTTCTCGTGTGAAGGGCTTCATGGACTCAATTCTATTAAAATAGAATATAATGTGCTGCAATGCTTGAATTCACCAGCAGAGTGAGCTGGTTCAGTAAATAGGGAATTCCCAATTAAATCATCAACAATTGGTCATGCTTCTCTTGTAGGTCACAGAAGTGCCCTTACTTTTGCATTCTTCTGAACAAGAATCAGCCAACAGCGGGCTAAAGTTAACTGTTGGCTGACATCCCAGAGCTGGTCCAGTCTCTGGATTATCCCGACAATAATGTTTGGATCCACATTGAAGCCTGACCTCTGAGAGCCTAAGTTAGTCGCTCCTGCTCTTTCCCCAGCCCGGTACTGGGGGCTGGAGTGGTGGAGCACAGAGTCACCATCTCTGCTCAGAGTGGACCCGAAAACTGAGTTATCAGAGGTCATGTGACAGCTCAGTTCTCGGCAGAGAACAGCTGCAACATTGGACCGATGCTGCAGTCATATAGGTGTGTATGCACTGCATGGGTTAACTGCTTGTTTTCTGTAGGGGTGAACACAGGGCCTATAACTCACCTAATCCTTCGATTCTTCGGAAAACAGCTCTTCCCCACATCCATCAGTGGAATATTCCTGACGTCTTCATGTCCAGAGCCGGTCTATGGACGTGATGACGTCAGGGATAGTCCACCACACAAGACCGCTGGTCTGCAGGAGGTGGGGGGTGCAGCAGCAATAGGGATCAGTCTTGTGCCGGAAGGATCAGAGGATTAGGTGAGTAAATCTCGGCTTTCCAAACCCCTAGACAAAAAAAAGCAGTCAATCCATGCAGTTTGCCCGGAGTTCAGTTTTAACGAATAGTACAAAAGGCTCTTAAAGATGTTTAAGAATTATTATACTTTCCTTTTAGTGTTTAAAGCAGAAGTGGGGAAATGTATCAGTGCAGCTGTGGTGAAACAAATCCCAACATGCCCCTGACTCTGGGAGTCACGCCTATGGCTGTCAGAGTCTTGCAATGCCTAGTGCAGCAGTTCAACTCCGTTCTTCAGGACCCACTAACAGGCCAAGTTTGCAAGATAATCTAGTCTGCATCTCCCCAAGGTAATACTTAAAATCTGGCCTGTTAATGGGTCCTGAGGACAGGAGTTGAGAACCACTGGCCTAGTGGGATTTGTAGATACAGCACAGCTGGAATGCCAAGGTTGCCTACTCAGACAGGAGGAAGCATTTTCTTAGTCTTACCTTCCCCAGTTATCTATCACTGTACAATGTATCTTTCTGGAAAGTCACAGATGTAGAAAGCAGCAAGAGGTTGATCTGTGTGAGACATCACATACATACTGTATATACACAAGAACATAGACACTATCAAGCATGCATCTGAATTTACATGACTATCATCCCTGGGCCAGCATCGTAGTCTAGAAGTAAATTCTGACCCCAAAATGATGTCTAGTTAAAGTTGGAGCCGGCCTACTTTGGAGAACGGCAGATGAAGGCATTGTCAGAAATACTGTGATTTCTTTGGGAGGTAACTGTTTCACCTATTAGCTATCTGGGATGCAATTAAAGTTAAAAATATCGCCGTCACTAGAATGACTTCAGTTTATGGACTACAAAGGCTTTACAGTGCCCAGGAGAAGCACATATGGCCTGACCACTCTCAGGCTCGGAAGCACCTACACCGCCTAGTGAGTATACAAACATGATAGCTTAGCACAGCTGTGTGTCGTGTTAGTTCTATTTCTATTCAGTGAATAGGAGATGGGGAGGTCATGGGAGGTACAAGCAGATGCGGGTGGTGCTGCTTTTCCTGGGACAGCGAGCAATGAACAGACTCAAGATCATTTAAACTGCTTAAAGCCCAACTCTGGGAAAGTGGGGCTGCACCCACACAGCAAGGGATAACTCCTCATTTCCTCTATGGCAGGGGTCTGCAAATTTTCACAACAAAGGGCTAGATTACTACCCTAAAACTTTAGGGGGCCGCACTATGGCCAGTGGGAGTAGAAAATGGAATGGCATCGGTGGGGGTAAACAATGCCATAGGCTTGGAGGTCCGTGGGAGTAAAAATATTATATCATAGACGTCTATGGGAGGAATAGTACCCCGTTGTTGGTGTCAGTGGGAGGAATAGTGCCCCATTGTTGGTGTCAGTGGGAGGAATAGTGCCCCATTGTTGGTGTCAGTGGGAGGAATAATGCCCCATTGTTGGTGTCAGTGGGAGGAATAGTGCCTCACTGTTGGTGTCAGTGGGAAAAAGAGTACCCCAGTGTTGGTGTCAGTAGGAGGAAAAGTACCCCATTGTTGGTGTCAGTAGGAGGAAGAGTACCCCATTGTTGGTGTCAGTTGGAGGAATAATGCCCCATTGTTGGTGTCAGTGGGAGGAATAGTGCCCCATTGTTGGTATCAGTGGGAGGAATAGTGCCCCTTTGTTGGTGTCAGTAGGAGGAAGAGTACCCCAGTGTTGGTGTCAGTAGGAGGAAGAGTACACCATTGTTGGTGTCAGTGTGAGGAATAATGCCCCATTGTTGGTATCAGTGGGAGGAATAGTGCCCCTTTGTTGGTGTCAGTAGGAGGAAGAGTACACCATTGTTGGTGTCAGTGGGAGTAATAATGCCCCATTGTTGGTGTCAGTGGGAGGAATAATGCCCCATTGTTGGTGTCAGTGGGAGAAATAGTAAGCCATTATTGGTGTCTGTGGGAGGAATAGTGCAGAGCATATCAAAATGTTCACTCTCCTGCGCTGTGTGGTAAGTCCCAATGTGTTATCAGACTCGTATCTTAACATGTTAGTATATGTGGATAATGCACTCCAAATGAACTGAAAGCATAGAAGAACACAGAGGGAACATAGGCCTAGCACATTATCCTCAATACATGTTCTATTGAATAAAAATGGAGGTGTATATACTCACAAACCGGTACTTGTGTCATAGCATTATCGTAAAATCATCCTCTTAAATCCATATGCAAAAATCCATAACACTTGTAGTCACAACAGTTAACACATGTCAAGGTTTCCCTCTTCTTCAAAGCCTTGTTTACAGTGGTGCTCATAAGTTTACACACCCTGGCAGAATTTATAATTTCTTGGCCATTTTTCAGAGAATAGGAATGATAACACAAAAACTTTTCTTTCACTCACAGTTAGTGTTTGGCTGAAGCCATTTATTATCAATCAACTCTGTTTACTCTTTTTAAATCATAATGGTAACAGAAACTACCCAAATGACCCTGATCAAAAGTTTACATACCCTGGTGATTTTGGCCTGATAACATGCACACAAGTTGACACAAAGTGGTTTGAATGGCTATTAAAGGTAACCATCCTCACCTGTGATCTGTTTGCTTGTAATTTGTGTGTGTATAAAAGGTCAATGAGTTTCTGGACTCCTGATAGACCCTTGCATCTTTCATCCAGTGCTGCACTGACGTTTCTGGATTCTGAGTCATGAGGAAAGCAAAAGAATTGTCAAAGGATCTGTGGCAAAAGGTAGTTGAACTGTATAAAACAGGAAGGAGATATAAAAAGATATCCAAGGAATTGAGAATGCCAATCAGCAGTGTTCAAACTCTAATCAAGAAGTGAAAAATGCGGGGTTCTTTTGAAACCAAACCACGGTCAGGTAGACCAACTAAAATTTCAGCCACAACTGCCAGGAAAATTTTCGGGATACAAAGAAAAACCCACAAATAACTTCAGGAGAAATACAGGACTCTCTGAAAACATGTGGTGTGGTTGTTTCAAGATGCACAATAAGGAGGCACTTGAAGAAAGATGGGCTGCATGGTCGAGTCACCAGAATAAAGCCATTACTACGCAAATGCCACAAAGTATCCCGCTTACAACACCAAACAGCACAGAGACAAGCCTCAAACCAAGTCATTTGCAGTGATGAGACCAAAATTGAGCTTTTTGGCCACAACCATAAACGCTACATTTGGAGAGGAGTCAACAAGGCCTATGATGAAAGGTACAGAGGTGGATCGCTGATGTTTTGGGGATGTGTGAGCTACAAAGGCACAGGAGATTTGGTCAAAATTGTGAAAAGATGAATTCAGTATGTTATCAAAAATACTGGAGGAACATTGGCATTCATCAGCCAGGAAACTGCGCATGGGACGTACTTGGACATTCCAACATGACAATGACATACCTGCCAACATTTTGAGATGGGAATGAGGGACACCTACCAGCAAACGTATGTAGGCATAGGACACACCTCCTGCCACACCTACTTGAAGGAGAATTAACCAAAAAAAGGTTAATTAAATCCACAAGGGTTTTTTTTTACCACTACTATTCCTTTATATTGGCTTTTAAAATGTACAAATGCAGCAATTTAGAAATTGGATGAAAGGTTTAGCACTGGGAAACACTTTTTGAAAGATAAAAAGTGCATTTTATATACAACTATATAGATCAGGCCAACATAAGGGACAATGAGGGGGAAGGAGGGACATAGGAACATTGCTCCAAATCAGGGACAGTCCCTCGAAATCAGGGACAGTTGGGAGCCATGCAATGATTCAAAACACAAGGCCAAGTCAACCTGTCATTGGCTACAGCAGAATAAAGTGAAGGTTCTGGAGTGGCCATCTCAGTCTCCTGACCTCAATATCATTGAACCACCCTGGAAAGATCTCAAACGTGCAGTTCATGCAAGACAGCCCAAGAATTTACAGGAACTGGAGGCTTTTTGCCAAGAGGAATGGGCAGCTTTACCATCTGAGAAGATAAAGAGCCTCATCCACAAATACCACAAAGAACAATTAAGAACTGGGGTGTGTAAACTTTTGATCAGGGTCATTTGGGTAGTTTCTGTTGTGATTTAAAAAGAGTAAACACAATTGATTGATAATAAATGGCTTCAGCTAAACACTAACCACGAGTGAAAGAAACTTTTTTGTGTTATCATTTATATTCTGAAAAATGGCCAAGAAATCATAAATTCTGCCAGGGTATGTAAACTTATGAGCACAGCTGTAGATGTCTCTTAGTATTGACAAGGAACTTTTCAGTCAGAATCATGCTTTCTCTGTTTAGCGCTGCTGTATATAGCTTCCTTGTTACTGCACCATTGTTGGTGTCAGTGGGAGGAATAGTGTCCCATTGTTGGTGTCAGTGGGAGGAACAGTACTGCATTGTTGGTGTCAGTGGGAGGAAGAGTACCCCTCTGTTGGTTTCAGTGGAATTAATAGTGCCCCATTGTTGCTGTCAGTGGGAGGAATAATTCCCAATTGTTGGTGTCAGTGGGAGGAAGAGTACCCCATTGTTGGTGTCAGTTGGAGGAAGAGTACCTCATTGTTGGTGTCAGTGGAAGGAATAGTGCCCCACTGTTGGTGTCAGTGGGAGGAAGAGTACCTCATTGTTGGTGTCAGTGGAAGGAATAGTGCCCCACTGTTGGTGTCAGTGGGAGGAAGAGTACCCCATTGTTGGTGTCAGTGGGAGGAAGAGTACCCCATTGTTGGTGTCAGTGGGAGCAAGAGTACCCCATTGTTGGTGTCAGTGGGAGGAATAGTGCCTCAAGGGCCGAATAAAGGCTTGCAAAGGGCCATATCCAGTCCACGGGCCGCAGCTTGAAATCCCCTGGTCTAAGTGACAGTAAGAGCACTTTTACTTACCTGATCCTTACCCTGTCAAACGGCGCTCCCTCATACTCTGGTATGACTTATCTCCAAAATGCACCTTCTGCAAACCTACTATTTACTGTATATACACTATGTACACCCCCAGAAAGTCCTACAGCAAACATGGATTACCAATGCATTACCAATGCTGTCAGTCCCTGCTCTCTGCTCTGCTCCTCCAGTGCTCACTGGAGCCCTGGGCTGGAGAAGGGGGTGGCTGCAGCTGGCCTTAGATCTCAGCCGTGCACTGAGAGGCAGGGCCAGCTGTCAATCAGGCAGATGGGAGGATCCTGACAATATGGATCCAACCATTGCAGACTTGCAAACTGCCATCTTTACTGACGGCTCCCCAAAATATCACGTCTTTGCTGACAGCTCCCAAAAATATCCCACGGCACACCTGCAATTCTCCCGCGGCACAGAAGTTTGAGAATCACTGCTCTAGACCTATCTTGATGTGTAGGTTTTAATGAAGGTGACCCCTGATTATACATCATCTGCTTGGGGTGACTTGCCTACCTTTTGGAAAGGTGTTTCATAAATCTAAATAAAATACTGACTACACCTGGCTTACCAGAAGCCTGGTAGAATGTCCTCCATGGACATGAGATGACATGAGATGACATGAGATGATGGTAGCCCTATCTGGCTGATAACGGTTAGATCAGGAATTTATTTTGGCATTCGGTGACTTCTACAGTCTGACTTTGGTTGATCTTAACAGACTGTCAAAAAACGGACTTTTCCAGCTTATTGCTATTGTAGCCTTGTAATAAGTGCCAAGTGTATCTGTTCACTGACTAAACAAACAGCCGTGCATGTTTATTTCGTAACTGCAATGGTTTGGCAGTAATTATCATCTCCTATCCATAGATAAGCCCTGGTAGATGTGTGGCCAATAAAGGGATTATCCGGTAAGTCTGAATGTGACAGCAGAGCCAGGAATGCCCAGTAAACCCGTCCCTGGGGTGATCCCTGGTCCAGGTGTAGACCAACATCTGGAATATGGGCACTGGCAGAGCCTGACCTTCCTCCGCCCCGACATCGGGTACACACCATCTTACATCCAGAAATGAATTACCGTACAATGGGGCCACAAACTGGTTAATGATCCCGAGCTGTACATGAATAAACACACACAGACAAGTATGTAGAAACAATTTCCTGTACAGACGACAAACACAACTGTACAGAAAACAAGAGGAATGTTTCCCCACAGATTAGAGAGCAGATTCCCCATGAGGAGGAGATACACTGCGAGGAGAAGTGGAGGCAGACACACACTAAAAGGCAGCAGAAGGTGAGGAGACACAGAGGCGGTGTGAGCAGATGGAGGAGGAGAACGAGGGGTGGAGGAGAGGAAGAGACGGGGATCTGCCGGGAAGAGGGATCGGGGGACACACAGCCTTACCCTCCGATCCTCCTTACATGACATCCCGTGTCCCACACACTGAGTGATCTGAGCACCCCTTCATTGTGCACAAGTGTCATCTTCATCCTTATCAACTCTTCACTGTGCACAAGTGTCATCTTCATCCTCATCAACTCTTCACTGTGCACAAGTGTCATCTTCATCCTTATCAACTCTTCACTGTGCACAAGTGTCATCTTCATCCTTATCAACTCTTCACTGTGCACAAGTGTCATCTTCATCCTCATCAACTCTTCATTGTGCACAAGTGTCATCTTCATCCTCATCAACTCTTCACTGTGCACAATTATCATCTTCATCCTCATCAACTCTTCACAAGTGTCATCTTCATCCTCATCAACTCTTCACTGTGCACAAATGGCATCTTCACCCTCATCAACTCTTCACTGTGCACAAGTGTCATCTTCATCCTCATCAACTCTTCACTGTGCACAAGTGTCATCTTCATCCTTATCAACTCTTCACTGTGCACAAGTGTCATCTTCATCCTTATCAACTCTTCACTGTGCACAAGTGTCATCTTCATCCTCATCAACTCTTCATTGTGCACAAGTGTCATCTTCATCCTCATCAACTCTTCACTGTGCACAATTATCATCTTCATCCTCATCAACTCTTCACAAGTGTCATCTTCATCCTCATCAACTCTTCACTGTGCACAAATGGCATCTTCACCCTCATCAACTCTTCACTGTGCACAAGTGTCATCTTCATCCACATCAACTCTTCACTCTTCACAAGTGTCATTTTCACCCTCATCAACTCTTCACTGTGCACAAGTGTCATCTTCATCCTCATCAACTCTTCACTGTGCACAAGTGTCATCTTCATCCTCAACAACTCTTCACTGTGCACAAGTGTCATCTTCATCCTCATCAACTCTTCACAAGTGGCATCTTCATCCTCATCAACTCTTCACTGTGCACAAGTTTCATCTTCACCCTCATCAACTCTTCACTGTGCACAAGTTTCATCTTCATCCTCATCAACTCTTCACTGTGCACAAGTTTCATCTTCACCCTCATCAACTCTTCACTGTGCACAAGTGTCATCTTCATCCCCATCAACTCTTCACTCTTCACAAGTGTCATCTTCATCCCCATCAACTCTTCACTCTTCACAAGTGTCATCTTCATCCCCATCAACTCTTCACTGAGCACAAGTGTCATCTTCATCCTCATCAACTCTTCACTGTGCACAAGTGTCATCTTCATCCCCATCAACTATTGTGCACACGTGTCATCTTCATCCTCATCAAACCTTCACTGTGCACAAGTGTCATCTTCATCCCCATCAACTATTGTGCACACGTGTCATCTTCATCCTCATCAAACCTTCACTGTGCACAAGTGTCATCCTCATCAACTCTTCACTGTGAACGAGTGTCATCTTCATCCTCATCAACCCTTCAATGTGCACAAGTGTCATCTTCATCCTCATTAACCCTTTACTGTGCACAAGTGTCATCTTCCTCATCAACTCTTCACTGTGTACAATGTCATCTTTATCCTCATCAACTCTTTATTGTGCCTGAGTGTCATCTTCATCCTCATCAACCCTTTACAGTGCTGTGCACAAGTGTCATTTTCATCCTAATCAGCTCTTCACTGCACTGTGCACAAGTGTTATCTTTGTTCTCATTAACCCCTCACTGTGCAGGTGTCGTCTTCATGCTCACTGACCCTTCACCTCAATTTGCACAAGTGTCATCTTCATCCTCATTAACCCCCCACTACACAAGGGTCATCTTCATCCTCATCAACTTTTCACCGCATTGTGCACAGGTGTCATCTTTATCCTTACCAAACCTTAACTCCAAGGAAGCACTTTTCTCAAGTGTCATTGGCATCCTCATTAGCACCTCAATGCTGATTGATGCACTCTGTACAAGTGTCATCGTCATCCTCATTAGCACCTCAATGCTGGGGAGCACTCTGTGCAAGTGTCATCTTCATCCTCATCAACCCTTCATTACACTATGCACTGGTATCATCTTCATCCCTAATAACCCCTCCCTTTCCTTCTATTGATGTTGTCAAACAATAGGGATAGAGGCGGATGCATCTACCCATTCATTGCCTCATGTAAAGTCCCAACAACCCCCTTACCCCCCTCTTTCCTTTTTTCTGCAACCTCTCACTGCCAGGGAGCAATGTGCACTCTGCATGTCCCGACC
Organism: Lithobates clamitans; assembly: GCA_037952925.1. NCBI lineage: Eukaryota > Metazoa > Chordata > Amphibia > Anura > Ranidae > Lithobates > Lithobates clamitans. The sequence goes on along the minus strand of JBBGZY010000780.1, from coordinate 950,026 downwards.
AGTGTCATCTTCATCCCCATTAACCCTTCACTGCCAGGGAGCAATGTGCACTCTGCATGTCCCGACCAGTGTCATCTTCATCCCCATTAACCCTTCACTGCCAGGGAGCAATGTGCACTCTGCATGTCCCGACCAGTGTCATCTTCATCCCCAATAACCCTTCACTGCCAGGGAGCAATGTGCACTCTGCATGTCCCGACCAGTGTCATCTTCATCCCCATTAACCCTTCACTGCCAGGGAGCAATGTGCACTCTGCATGTCCCGACCAGTGTCATCTTCATCCCCGTTAACCCTTCACTGCCAGGGAGCAATGTGCACTCTGCATGTCCCGACCAGTGTCATCTTCATCCCCAATAACCCTTCACTGCCAGGGAGCAATGTGCACTCTGCATGTCCCGACCAGTGTCATCTTCATCCCCATTAACCCTTCACTGCCAGGGAGCAATGTGCACTCTGCATGTCCCGACCAGTGTCATCTTCATCCCCATTAACCCTTCACTGCCAGGGAGCAATGTGCACTCTGCATGTCCCGACCAGTGTCATCTTCATCCCCATTAACCCTTCACTGCCAGGGAGCAATGTGCACTCTGCATGTCCCGACCAGTGTCATCTTCATCCCCATTAACCCTTCACTGCCAGGGAGCAATGTGCACTCTGCATGTCCCGACCAGTGTCATCTTCATCCCCAATAACCCTTCACTGCCAGAGAGCAATGTGCACTCTGCATGTCCCGACCAGTGTCATCTTCATCCCCGTTAACCCTTCACTGCCAGGGAGCGCTGTGCTCAAGTGTCACCTTCACCCTCATTAACCCTTCATTGCCAGAAGCAATGTGTGTCACCTTCAACCCCTGCACCTGCCAGGGAGCACTCCTGCACAAGTGTCATCTTCATCCTCCTTAACCCTTCCCTGCCAGTGTGAGCAATCACAGCATGAAGGAGAATTGCTGGATGTTTTCCATGTGTGTATGAGGTGTATCCAATAGGTGAGCAGGGTCAGATCTGGGGGGGGGGAGTGGTGATGGTGACACTGGGGATCGTGTTGGTGAATTGCACAGATCCATGGCTGTCCTGGTTGGATACTTTGTACTCCTCTAGAGGAGGCACAGCCAGGAGTTCTCAGCTGCTCACAGATGGGGAGAATATTCAATGAAAAGTAAAGAATGTTCTATGAAAGTGTTGTGTGTCTTTCTAATCGTTATTGGGTCAAATCGACATTCATTTTCCATCACAGTGATAAGAAAATTCAAAGGAGCAGGATGGAAAATCTTTCAGGAATGAATTTCTAACAGTGTATGTGGTTTTCATTCAATAAAGTCCATTCTTTCCAAAATCAAATGGTAAAAGAATGTAACATTTTTTAAATGACAATGTTCTGAGAATTTTCATACGAGTTTTCCTAAGAATTATTCTTCAATACTCTACCCAGCTATGGCCAGCTTAAGGATCACCATACATGCTACAATCTGACCATACAATTTATGTACAATTAACTTCACGGTAGCCATACACGCTTCCATATTATTATCCAATCGATTTTATTATTATTATCACTCAATCAAGATGATCACACTGACAAACCACTGAATAGCCATAACTCCTGATCCATTTGGATGGGATTGAATCCCACGGAGTGGATCGGTCAGATTGGAATATGATCTGCGGTGGGGTCTATGGATGGACAGCACTTATATACCATATTTATGGATACAATTGTATGCCAATCGATCAGCTGATGAGATTGTACAGGGAGAATAGAGATGTGATGAATAACTTACAATCATATCTTCCAACTATTGATTCTTTTCCCTATGTGTGTATCATATCGATCGATCGGGTTGTAGATTATAAATGGATCATTCTACGGAGAAGGAATGGATGGTAAATGGAAGAAGACGTGTGTATTGTGTATGGGCAGCATTAGATCCGGTACAGCTCTGTAATAGCCTATAAAATCCGATCACATTGCATACTATTCAGAGATTGTTCTGTGTGTGGGGAGCCCGATACACAACATGACCCCCCCCCAATGTCCGATCAGTGCGATCACACACCATGCAACTCTACCCACCTCCTCCATGGCTCTCATCTCCGGATCGGTGGGATCGTTCCTCTCCCCGCACACACTGCCTCTCATTGTCCGGGGATGGGGGGTCCTCCTATCGCTGCTCTGTACTCCGCACTTGTACTGTCATCGCCATCCCGGCCGGAGGTGATCAGCAGGTGACTGGGGAGGACAGGGTTACACATGGAGCGCTGCGGGCTCAGGGGAGGAGCCTGTCACAGCTTTAGCCAATCACAGCGCCATCTATACAGGGAGGCGTGGCCCATGGATTGCATCTATCTCTTCGCTCAGGCATGCAGGAGAAAGTTTGTTATTATTATTATTATTATTATTATTCAGGATTTCTCTGTTCCATCCATTCATTCGTTGTTAATATTATTTGTTATTTTTAACCTCTTTTTAACCACTCAAGGACCGAGCCTCTTTTTTAGATTTGTTGTTTACAAACAGTTTTTTTTGCTAGAAAATTACTTTTTCCCCAAACATTATACTTTTTTTTTTTCTAACACCCTAGTGAATAAAATGGCGGTCTTTCCAATACTTTCTGTCACGCTGTATTTGCGCAGTGGTCTTACAAGCGCACTATTTTTTTTAAAAAGTACACTTTTTTGAATTAAAAAATAAGACAACAGTAAAGTTAGCCCATTTTTTTGTTATATTGTGAAAGATAATGTTACGCCGAGTAAATTGTTACCCATGTCACGCTTCAAAATTGCGCCCACTCGTGGAATGGCGACAAACTTTTACCCTTAAAATTCTCCATAGGCGACATTTAAAACATTTTACAGGTTGCATGTTTTGAGTTACAGAGGAGGTCTAGGGCTAGAATTATTGCTCTCGCTCTACCGATCGTGGCGATACCTCACATGTGTGGTTTGAACACCGTTTTCATATGCGGGCGCTACTCACGTATGCGTTCGCTTCTGCGCGTGAGCTCAGCGGGACAGGGCACATTTTAAAAAAAAAATTCTTATTTATTTTACCTTTTATTTTTTATTTTCACACTGTTTTAATAAAAAAAAATGTGTCACTTTTATTCCTATTGCAAGAAATGTAAACATCCCTTGTAATAAAAAAAAGCATGACAGGACCTCTTAAATATGAGATCTGGGGTCAAAAAGACCTCAGATCTCATTTACACTGAAATGCAATAATAAAAAAAAAATGTCATTAAAAAAAATGAAAAAAAAATGTCCCTTTAAGAGCTATGGGCGGAAGTGACGTTTTGCCCTGCAGTGTCATGGAGATGGGTGGGGGCCATCTTCCCCTCACTCGTCTCCATGCACAGCCACGGGAAGGATCCGATCGCCTCCGCCACTGCCGACGACTATGGTAAGCGGTGGAGGGCACCGGATCGCGGCGGGAGGGGAGCCCCTCTCCCGCCACCGATAAAAGTGATTTTGCGGCGATTCCACCGCAGAGACCACTTTTATTTTGTACCGGACCACCAGCTGAACACGGCGATGCCAGGGTTATGGCAGCTAGCTGCTGCTATAACAACGATATCTGTCCTCAAACTGAGGACATATATAGTTGTGCGGTGGTCCGGAAGTGGTTAATTAATATTTATATTATTATTATTAATCTATTATTATTATTATTAATAATTATTATAAATCATATTATAATTCGTTGTGTTATTATTATATTTTATTATTATTCATTATTACATTTATTATAATTATTACTATTATTATTATAATTATTATATATATAATGTACTATAATAATTCATATTATTATAGATTATTGTATTATTATTACTATATAGGATTTATATTGCGCCAACAGGTTGCGCAGTACATTACATCGTTAGGGCAGACAGTAAGGCTGGCCATACATGTTCAATTTCCTTGTACAATTTTCCTTTAGGTTTTACCAAAAACCATATAATAGGAGGTGAAAACTAAACAACTTTCAATTTGTATCCAATTAACAGGGCCTTGCACTACATAGTTTAAGGTAAATCTATAGGAAAATTGTACAAGAGGATTGAACATGTATGGGTAGCTTTACAATACAATTCAATACAGGAGGAATAAGAGGGCCCTGCTCTTTAGAGCTTACAATCTAAAAGGGAGGGTCAAGTGATACAAAAGGTAATAGCTGTGGTGGATGAGCTTATGGAGAAAATAAAAGTACAGTTGTTAGGTGTGGGCAGGATAGGCTTCTCTGAAGAGAAACGTTTTTCAGGGAATGCCTAAAAGTGTATAGAGTTGGAGACAGTCGGACAGATTTGGGGTAAGGAGTTCCAAAGGACGGGAGAGGTTCAGGAGAAGTCCTGGAGGCGAGTATGGAAAGAGGCAACAAGGGAGCTAGAGAGCAGGAGGTCTTGAGAGTAACGAAGAGAAGGTTTTGGTTGGTGGACTGAAGGGGATAACCTATTTAAAGGTAAGCTAATCATGAAGGAGTTGCAGTAGTCGAGTGTTAATCATCATTATCCATTATATTATTATTATCATTACTATATTATATGTTATTAGATAATATAATTAACTATTATAGTCATTTTTGATTGTTTACATAAGAATGAACTACAAGAAACATAGGACCTATAAAATACAGTTGCAGGTGACAACAGACTCCAATCCAAACCTGAGAAAGATATCAGGTACAAAGAGAGAGAAAATATATCAATTAAAAAAAATATATAATTTTGAACACATATACGTCTGCAGAACTTTTTTCAGGGGGGGGGGGCTAATTTTACGTTCACCCATGCCCCGCCCCCTTTTAAAAATGTCATGAAGGGGAGGGGCTTAGTCATTATTACATAAAGCGCAGACTGAACGAAAAAAACTGAGGTGGTCTCTGTACTAACTATACAAAGTTAGTACAGCGGTCTCCTCTGCTGTGCTATTGTGTTCTCACAGGGGGACTGAAACACCCCCCCCCCCCCCCCGCCAGAATACACTGGTCATCACTCGCAGCCATTAAAGTATAGTTCTAAACGCTGATAAATGCATGTAATGATTTTAAATAATTATAATTCACGCGGTGCATTCACCTGTGTTTGGGTACATTCAGGTTACTTGTATGTAGAGACAATAGAAATCTGTGTGTCCAGAGGCAGGTTAGATACTCTGAATGTATGTAAATGTATATGATCTGGGAAGTTTATTTTACTTCTCAGATCTCCCTGTGTTTAAATAAAACAAATGCAGGGGGGAAGTGTTTGAGTGTAGATAGGAAGTTAGATTAGTACATAATATAGTAAATGATTGTTATTAACATATATGTCTATATATATTTACTGTATATATACACTGGTCAGCCATAACTTTACTACCTTTGAAAGGTTACGTGAATAGCATTGATTATCTTATTACAGTGGCATCTGAAGTCAGTGGGATATATTAGGCAGCAAGTGAACATGTTGCCCCTGAAGTTGATGTGTTAAAAGCAGAAAGAATCAACATTGCAATTTGTGTACGGGGCTGCATAGCCACAGACCGGTCAGGGTGGCCTTGCTGACCCGTGTCCAAAAAGAGCCTACAAAGAGCACATCAGAACTGGACCACGGAGCAATGGAAGAAGGTGGCCGGGTCTGATGAATCATGTTTTCTTTTGCATCATGTGGATGGCAATATGCACATGCATCATTTATCTGGGGAAGAGAGGGCACCAGGATGCAATATGGGAAGAACGCAATCCTGTGGAGGAATTGGGCAAAGTTCTGCAGAGAAACCTTGGGTCCTGCCCTTCATGTGGATGCTACTTGACACATATCTCCTACTTAAACATTTTTGCTGACCAAGAACACCCCTTCATGGAAATGATCTTCCTTGATTGCAGTGGCCTCTTTCAGCAGGATAATATGCCCTCCCACACTGCAAAAAATGGTTCAAAAATGGTTTGAGTAATACAACATCGTGTTTGAGGTGTTGACTTAGCCTCTAAATTCTCCAGATCTCAATCCAATCTAGCATCTGTGGGAAGTTCTGGAAAAAACAAGTCTGATTTAGAGAGGCCCCACCTCACATTTTATAGGACTTAAAGGATCTGCTAATGATGACTTGGTGCCAGATACCACAGCAAACGTTCAGAGGGCTAGTGGAGTCCATGTCTCCATGGGTCAGGGCTGTTTTGGCAACAAAAAGGGGACCTACTCAATATATTTGGTGGGTGGTCATCAGTAACCGATCAGTTATAGCTGATCAGCATATATATACACACAATGGGGGAATTACTAAAACTGGAGAGTGCAAAATCTGGTGCAGCCCCGCACAGAAATCAGCTTCCAGGTTTTATTGTCAAAGCTTAATTGAACAAGCTGAAGTTAGAAACTGATTGGCTACAATGCACAGCTGCACCAGATTCTGAGTGCTCCAGTTTTAATATATATAGGGGGAGGGAGAGAAAGAGAGATGGGGGGAGAGAGAAAGAGGGAGGGGGGGAGAGAGAAAGAGGGAGAAGGGGGAGGGGGGAGAGAGAAGGAGGGAGGGGGGGAGAGAGAAGGAGGGAGGGGGGGAGAGAGAAGGAGGGAGGGGGGGAGAGAGAAGGAGGGAGGGGGGGAGAGAGAAGGAGGGAGGGAGGGGAGGGAGGGAGGGGGGAGGGGAGGGAGGGAGGGGGGGGGGAGAAAGAGGGAGGGAGGGAGAGAAAGAGGGGGGGGAGAGAGAGAGATGGGGAGGGAGGGAGAGAGAGGGGAGAAAGAGAGAGGGGAGGAGGAAAAGAGAGAGGGGGGGTGAGGGGGAGAGAGCGCGGAGAAAGAGAGGGAGAGAGAGGGGAGAAAGAGAGGGGGGGAGAGAAAAAGGGACAGGGGGGGAGGGATAGAGAGAGGGGGGAGAGAGAGGGAAGAGGGGGGAGAGGGGGGATGAGGGAGAGAGAGGAGGGAGAGGGATAGAGAAAGGGGGGAGAGAGAGAGAGGGGGGGGGAGAGAGGGGAGAGAGAGAGAGATAGGGAGGGAGAGAGAGGGGAGAAAGAGAGAGGGGGAGAGGGATAGAGAGAGAGAGGGGAGGAGGGAGAGAGAGAGAGGGGAGGAGGGAGAGAGAGAGGGGGAGAGGGATAGAGAGAGGGGGGAGAGAGAGAGAGAGAGAGAGAGAGAGGGGAGGAGGGAGAGAGAGAGAGAGGGGAGGAGGGAGAGAGAGAGGGGGAGAGGGATAGAGAGAGGGGGGAGAGAGAGAGGGGAGAAAGAGAGGGAGAGAGGAGGGAGAGAGAGAGGGACAGGGAGGAGAGGGATAGAGAGAGGGAGAGAGGGGGAGAGAGAGGGGAGTGAGAGAGAGGGGGGTGAGGGAGAGAGAGGGGGGGGGAGAGAGATGGGGGGAGTAGTTTTTGTATATTAGATGCCAGCAGTGATTTTTTTATTTTCTCAACTCATTAGACACTATTGGCAGCATAACTACTTATTAAACAAGCACAAGTATTAAAGAGTAACTCCACTTTTGTTGAGAAAAAACATTCTCATTCCCCTCTGGCTGATCTATGTACATTACAAGGATTTTGACAAACTTTGCTGCAGATTTCTACTTTTTGTTATTCTGAAGAAATTCCTGTGTGTTTCTCTGTGCCCATGTGAGTCTAATGGGGGTGGTTTCTTAATTATCAACCAGCTGCTGCACCCACATGGTTTTAATGAGGAAAATGCATCCTTTTAGATGTGATTTCCTATTGGAAGTATCTCACCAAAAATGACATTTTTGTTGCAGGGGATGCTTGGAATCTGACCTGTATCTTAGTGCAGACTTCTTGGAAAATCAGTGAGCCAATCACACGAGCGGGGGGGGGGGCGTTCTGTACAGGTTCTGTGTATAGAATACCTCCAGGTAGTCATATTGTATTTCACAGAAAATTACAGAGATGCAGATTAAAAGGAAAGGTAATTTTTAATAACATTTAATTACATTATGACTTGTGTCGTAATTGTATATGCTATATATATTTGTGCTATTTTTTTTCCACGAAAGTGGAGTTACCCTTTAACGTTGTAATGTATTTTTAAATACCTCTTACTTTCTGATGGGTGTGTGAATTTGTACCTTTTGCAAATCATGTATTGGAACATGTTCCTTTGCATTGTCTCGGTGGGTAGTTGTATAGGTAGGTTTATTAATTAAACAAAACATGAAGCAGAGGTTGGGGATCTGGATGTACAGTGTGTTGTTGGGAGGAAAGAACATAAGGTACTAAGGGTACAGTGCTCCTGTTGCTCTTAGATGAGACACACATCTATTATGCTGGTAGAATACAGACTTCAAAAAATGACGCACTTTTTTGAATACCAGTTTACACTTCATAGCTGTCACTGGGTTCAGCAATTCAAAGAGCTCTGCCTTCCCACTGCAGGATGTCTGTGGAGTGCAATTGTAACAGCAACACCTGCAGGTGAGAAGTAAATACTACACCCCATGAGAACCAGAAAGGGAATGTATGTTATTGTGAACTGAAGAATTTATTTTAGCTTGGCCTGTACCATACCTCCCAACTTTTTAAGATGGGAATGAGGGACACCTATTAGCAAAAGTATGCAGGCATAGGACACACCCCTGCCACGCCCCCTTTCATGAGAGTTATACAAAAAAAAGGTTAGTTAAGCCCACAAGTGTTTTTTTTTTTTTAATCACTACTATTCCTTTATAGGTTTAGCACTGGGAAACACTTTTTGAAAGATAAATAGTCCATTTTATATACAACTATATAGATCAGACCAAAATGAGGGACAAATGAGGAGAAAAGAGGGACAGAGGGACATTGTTCCAAATTAGGGACAGTCCCTCGAAATCAGAGACAGTTGGGAGCTATGCTGATTTACATTGAGGTGGGATTGACATTGTACGAATTCAGCTGAACTCGCACAATCTCATTCCTGCATGTCAGTCTGACGATTTCAGAGATATCTGTGCGGTTTCCTGCACAGATATCTATTGAAATCACACCTGAAATCGCCAAAAGTAGTACAGAAACTACTTTTGGGAAGCAGTGCGGTGTTGCATCGATTCGGACGGTTCCATTGCGGGCAATAGCCACCGATTTGGCATGCGATTTGACATGTCAAATCGCATGCCAAACTGCATCAATGTGAACCAGGGCTTAATGGAAAACAAATTCTATTCTATTAAGCCGCATGCATCTGGAGGAACTAACCCCTATGGTGTAAGATGCTGCTCCCCAGAGTAAGTTGGCTCCCAGAACCCTTGATTTTTTTAAACAACAAATAAATAAAAATTTGCTAAATATTATTTTAAAATGTTATTGTAGTTGCATAAATTTATTCTGGGAAAAGTGTACAAAAACATTAAGGAAAACCAAACTTTTGCTTAAAAGAGAAATTTAGGCTACAGAAAAATATTCATGACATACAGTGGAACCTTGGATTACGCGCATAATCCGCTCCAGGAGAATGCTTGTAATCCAAAGCACTCGCATATGAAAGCGAGTTATCCATAGGAGTCAATGGAAACAAAGATAATTTGTTCCGCATTGACATCTATTACATGCAATACCACAAGTGGCCAGAGGTGGGGGGCGACGAAGAGCCTCGGAAATACTTGGGGACAGCTCAGAAAGCCTCGGAAACACTCGGGAACTGAGTATTTCTGAGTGTTCCCGAGTATCTCTGAGTCATTCCGAGTATTTCCGAACGGCTCCGAACTGTTCTGAGTGTCACGGCGCCCCCACACCTCTGAACTGTTCCGAGTGTCCCCGACGCCCCCGCACCTCTGGCCAAATGCGGTACTGTACTGTCCATTAGCATGAATTCTGCTCGTTTTGCGAGACAACACTCGCAAACTGAGTCAGAATTTTTTTTAAAAAAGTTGCTCATCTTTCAAAATGCTCGTTGACTGCGTTACTCGTAAACCAAGGTTCCACTGTATATAGATAAGAGCTGTTCACTTGATTAATGTATCAGAAGTACCTTTCTAGAGAAAGTGCTGCCCTGAGATCCCTTCAGTGCTAGCAACATGGCCAACAGCCGAGACTCCTGATCACATGACCTGTTGTCATGTGACATGTTCAGCATTGATCAGGACAGGAAAGTTACTTCAGCCATTGCGCTGCTCACGGCCGTCTTTAAGGCAGGGCAAAAAGGGCAGCTGCCCTGGGCCCTGTCATTGTTGTGGGGCCCAAAGCATCTGCCTCATACTTGCCAACTATCCCAGTTTAAATTCCCTTGTCCCTTGAAGTTTTAGTCCCGTGCTGTGTCCCGATATCTAAGTGTGAAGTGCTGGTACTGATGCTGCCCAGCTCTGCCCTATTGTTGTGTACAGATGACTCACCTGTAGACCCTGTGTGTACATGTAAACAACCGGCATTCATAAGTAAATAGCTGCGACCGACGGCATTGATATGTAAATAAAGGCGGCATTCATATGTATATCATGCCCCCTTGCAGTAAGGAGATGATGTGCTGTAACCTCTAGCAACCAATCAGTGAGCAGTATTACTGTACAGTAATCTCTAGCAACCAATTAACAAGCATAAATCATTTGCTGTATCCTCTAGCAACTAATCAGTGAGCCATAATGTGTGCTGTAACCTCTAGCAACCAGTCAGTAGGAAGTAATGATATGCTGTAACCGCTGGCCTGATCTGATACAGTAAACTGATTTTGAGTCTAGCTGCCATTTATTGTATGTCTCAGAGCAGGTGGAGAGTGAAATTAAATGGGGGGGGCAAGAAAAGTTTTGCCCAGGGTCCAATCAATATTAAAGACGGCCCTGGCGCTGCTCTTCACTTTTCCACCCCAGCAAGTTTGTTAACATAGTTTTACGTTAACATTTGAGTTGAGGTTCACTTTAAATGTCAGGCAAACGAAAGCAGCATTCATGGATCAGTGAGCAGAATATAAATCCAAACATTTCTCTTTGGCAAATATGTCTGTTTTTAAAGATGACACAGGATGACCTATAGCAGGCAGAATCTGTTGCTAAATGCAGCAATATAATTACATTGTAACAAATAGCTCACAGGCCGCAACCCAAGGTCCCAAGTGGAAAGTCCACTAAGAGAGAATATTTATTACCTCCTATTCCTGGATATGAAGTCTGAAGATGTCGAGATCAATTTTATTGTTCAATAACCTTGTGAAAGTTACAAGAGATGCAGTGTGGCAAACTCTGGAAGATGTAGCGCATTTCTCACATATCAAGACCAAGAATGCCGCTGCTCTGCTACCTGATCCGCAAGACCTTGTGATGTTTAAAAAAATGTTGCTGGTATGTGTGACGGAATACATCGCTCTACACAACAGATAAAAGAATAGATGATACAAGAATTGCAATGTACAAGGTCACATTTTTGGGCCTTCGAGTCAAACCACTTACTGAACCTCCACTGACATGTAAACCCAAATCTAAAGTTACATTTACTTATAATAGTTACTCATTCTGTATAAGAATATTCCCCAAGTGGGGGGGGGAGAGAAAAAACAGGTGGCCGAGCCACAGTTTTATCGCCCCCTATCTGCCCACCTAATTTATAACAATGCAGCCGAACAGGGCTGTACACATGGCACAGCCCCGATGGTTCGCTTTGCAGCTGTGACATTTTGTATCTCAGGTGCAGAGTGTGACAAAGAATGTTGTCCATCTAACTCACCTATTAAAGCGGAGCTTCACCCAAAATGGGAGGTTCCTCTTTAAAGTGTTACTAAACCCACAACAGTAAAATCAGTCTGTATATGCAGTAAAGCATGCTTGTTATACTCACTGTGGAACCTAAGGGGTTGATCCTCTGCATTGTGTAAAAAGGCTGCTTGATCCTTTCTTCTCTGATCCTTCCCTCCTTTTACTGTCCCCAATCCATCTGCTGATAGTACAGAGCCTTGGTGGCACTCTGCACATGCTCAGTTTGGTGTGTATTGCTGGAGAGTTGTTTTTTTTGTTGTTGTTAGGAGGGTGCATGTGTTCAGCACACTGATAGAAGTTACAAGACTGCTATATACTGATGAGAAAGAGTATATATATATAGCAGTTTATCTTTACTAAAATAATTACATTTCCATGTTCTGTGTATTGTGGGAGACAAGATATAGTGAATGCAGGGTGCTGGATTTAGTAACACTTTAAGTCCTCCTGCCCCCCTCCTCTTCCTAATTGTGCTTGTATTTTTTGGGGGGGGAGAAGCAGGTACCTAGTTTTGACAGGTATTAGTTTCAACGTTGCCTAAGCAATCCCAGGGGACGTTATCCTCTCCCGCTCCCTCCCCGCAGTCTTCTGGGACACTTCACAGGTCCCAGAAGATTGCGGGACCATTCACAACGGGAAGCGTGGCTCACGCATGTGCAGTGGGCAGCCAGCTGTGAAGCCACAAGCAGCACAACCGGCTGCTCACAGTTAAGATGCCAGCGCTGGGAACCTGAAGGCTAGTGAAGAACTAGCCCGAGTGGATCCCTGGACAGGTCATTTTTTTTTCTGTCCTGTGAGAAATTTTGTGACTTTAACCACTTCAATACCAGGCACTTAGACACCTTCCCGCCCAGCCCAATTTTCACCTTTCAGCGCTGTTGCAATTTGAATGACAATTGCGCGGTCATGCTACACTGTACTCAAACAATTTTTTTATCATTTTGTTCCCACAAATAGAGCTTTCTTTTGGTGGTATTTGATCACCTCTGCGGTTTTTATTTTTTGTGCAACAAATAAAAAAAGATCGAAAATTTCGAAAAAAAACAAGTTTTTCTTTGTTTCTGTTAAATTTTTTTGTAAATAAGTACGCTTTCTCCTTCAATAATGGGCACTGATATAGCTGTACTGATGGGCACTGATACGGCGGCACTGATGGGCACCGATGAGGTGGCACCAATGAGGTGGCACTGATGAGGTGGCACTAACGGGCACTGATGATGGGCACTGATAGGTGGCACTGATGGGCACTGATAGGTGGCACTGATGGGCACTGATAGGTGGCACTGGTATGCGGCACTGATGGGCACTCATAGGTGGCACCGATGGGCACACATAGGCGGCACTGATGGGCACTCGTAGGTGGCATTAATTGGTATATATGGGTGGCACTGATGGGTACTTATGTGTGGCACTGATGTGTGGCACAGATGGGCACTGATAGGTGGGCACTGATGGGCACAGATGGGCACAGATGGGCACTGACAGGTGGCACCGATGGGCAGTGACAGGTGGCACAGATAGGCAATGACAGGTGGCACTGATAGAGCATTGCTGGGCATTGCTGGGCATTGCTGGCAATATCATTGGCATAATAGTGCCAATCAGTGCCCATTTGTGGGCACTGATTGGCACAGATTGGGCACATGTGGATGGCCATGGGGTACATACCTGGCCATCCACGTTGCCCCTTCCCTGGTGGTCCTAGTGGCATCCCTGGTAGTCCAGTGGGGTGATCTGCGGGGGGGCTGCGCTGATAAACAATCAGCGCAGACCCCCCCTGCCAGGAGAGCCGCCGATCGGCTCTCCTCTACTTGCGTCTGTCAGACGCGAGTGAGGAAGAGCCGATCAACGGCTCTTCCTATTGACAGCGTGATCAGCCGTGATTGGACACGGCTGATCACGTGGTAAAGAGCCTCCGCCGGAGGCTTTTTACCAAGATCGGTGTAGCGGTGTGTCAGACTGACACACCGCTCCACCGATCGCCGCGATGCGCGCCCCCGGGGGCGCGCTGCGGCATGTTATCCTGAAGGACGTCATATGACGCCCAGTCAGGATAACACAACCACTTCCCGGACGTCAATCCGCCATAGGGCGGGCGGGAAGTGGTTAATAACTTATTCAATTTCTATTTGCGACTAGTAAGTGAAGAAATTCGGACGATCTGTCGTCCGATTTTCAGATTGTGTGTACCGGGCATTAGGCCAGGTTCACACTGGTGCGACATACGCTCCAACTTTGGAAACACATGTCGCATGATGTGTATAACTGGTCCCACACAAGTCGGTCTGACTTTGAAAAAGGTTCCTGCACTACTTTGGTCCGACTTCAGCCCATTCAATATCACTGAAGTTGGATAAAAGTGCCCAACCCCAAAGCACCTTGTCCCCATTATGATGGGGACAAGGGTCTCTTCCTGACCACCCTGGGCTGTGGTTGTTGGGGTCTGTGTGTGGGGGGCTTATTGGAGTCTGGAAGCCCCCTTTAACAAGGAGGCCCCCAGATCCTGGCCCCCTGCCATATGTGAATGAGTATGGGGTACATTGTACCCCTACCCATTCACCCAAAAAAAAGTGTCAGATTCCGATAAGCCCTGCTCCCGCAGACCCCGACAACCACAGCCCAGGGTTGTCAGCAAGAGGCCCCTGTTACCATCAACATGGGGACAAGGTGCTTTTGGGTGGGGGGAGCAGAGCCCCCCTGCCCCAAAGCAGCCCCCCCCATGTTGAGGACATGTAGCCTAGTATGGGACGCTTGCTTGTCCCCTCCCCTTTCCTGACCGGCTGGGCTACATGCTTGGAGGGTGTGGTATGGATAGAGGGGGGGACCCCACACCATTTTCTTTTATTTTGGTGTGGGGTCCCCCCTCTAGATTCATACCAGGTATTGTCAGATCAAAGTCGGACCCCGTTCATTGAAGTCGGACATGAAGTAGTTGGGCAAAGTCGGAGCGGAAGTCATCCGAATTCCATGTCGTACCAGTGTGAACCCGGCCCTAAAATGTATGTAAGCCCTAACAATAAGCGTCTCTTATTTACTCCCTTTTCCTTCTGTTTTTTTTTTTTAATATGTACCATTTAAAGTGTTTTGTTATATTTGTTTGATAAGTGATAATACTTGCTGAACCTGCCAGAAATCCAGGGCTACAGAACACTTCCTGCTGTTACAGAGATGAAGATAATGAGAAGTGTCCTGTAGTCCTAGAGTGTTACTGGCCGGATCACCATGTGAAAATAACCTGAGGAAATAAAACTAATGCAGATTTAATTTAATCCACATTTAAGGACAGGTAAGCTATAATATATTACATTTTTGTTCTTGGGTTTGGATACCCGTTTAATGAATAATTAAATGCATTGGACGCCTTTGCTGCCATTGTGCTATTGCTGGGCGTCATGTGTGTCGCTGTGCCTTTAAGGAGGGGTGGGCTCCCTCCAGGCACACCTGCACTTATTCTATCCACTGCTATACTGTATGTGCTCCTTTAGGACTGCAGTTTACAGAGGAGTCTTGGAGTGGGCACTGCAGCTTACCCATATATTTGTAAATGTGTGCAAACAAAACCCTTTTTTTTAATGTGAATTGTTATGGGGCGTACACATGGTCGGACTTTTCGGCTACAAAAGTCCGACAGCCCGTCCGACAAACTTTCGACGGACTTTTGGCGGACTTGCGGCAGACTTTCTAACGAACGGATTTGCTTACATACGATCACACAAAAGTCCGACGGATTCGTACGTGATGACGTACACTGGACTAAAATAAGGAAGTTGATAGCCAGTAGCCAATAGCTGCCCTAGCGTGGGTTTTTGTCCGTCGGACTAGCATACAGACGAGCGGATTTCTGGGTCCGGCGGAGTTACGACGTAAATATTTGAAGCATGTTCCAAATCTAAAGTCCGTCAGATTTGCGACTTGAAAAGTCCGCTGAAAGTCCGGGGAAGCCCACACACGATCGGATTGTCCGCCGAAATTTGGTCCGTCGGCGTCCGTCGGACTTTTGTAGCTAAAAAGTCTGACCGTGTGTACGCCCCATTAGACAGGTTCAATTTGGTTATATTGCAGGATGGCCGGTAAGTGTGCTGGGAAATCTTTTATTTGTTTGTAATGCTCATTGCCCTTCCATGTTCATCTTACTGCAAAGACTAGTTATAGGTTGGGGTGATTGTCCCATTGAGGAGATTTTTCTTTACTTCCTATCTCATGGATACAACAGGAAGTGAGGGGAAACTTTTCCAAAGTGAGGAAAATGCTCTCTTAGAAAGATGCTGCTTTTACTGTCCCTATTAGAGGATTTTCCCAGTGTTACTGTTCTAGTGACAGGTCAAAGTTTTGGTTTTCCCGTGTGCATTTCAAGCTTACATTTTCCATTTTTACTGAAGGGAACCTTTAAATATGAAGTAGAAGTACTGCCCTTAGGAATCAGATATCTACTTTCTTTTTTAACCCATGGCAAAAGGTGACAGAAAATATGACCAGGGCTGGATTTACATCTCAGAGCCTAAAGGGAGAAAATTCTGAAAGACCTACACACACACACACACACACACACAAAGACAGTAATGCCCTGTACACATGATCGGACATTCCGACAACAAAATCCATGTTTTTTTTCCGACAGATGTTGGCTCAAACTTGTCTTGCATACACACGGTCACACAAATCTTGTCGGAAACTCTGAACGTCAAGAACGCGGTGACGTACAACACGTACGACGAGCCGAGAAAAATGAAGTTCAATAGCCAGTGCGGCTCTTCTGCTTGATTCCGAGCATGCGTGGAATTTTGTGCTTCGAAATTGTGTACACACGATCGGAATTTACGCAAATAGATTTTGTTGTAGGAAAATTTGAGAACCAGATCTCAAATTTTGTGTGACAGAAATTCCAATGGAAAATGTTCGATGGAGCCCACACACTGTCGATATTTCCGACAAAAGGCTCCCAACGAACATTTTCCGTCGGAAAATCCGACTGTGTATACGTGGCATAAGAGTGACTTTTTTTGATAAATTGATGCAAAATTTCTGTAAAAACCACACTAAAGTGAATTTTAGGGCAATAAACTACCCAATTTCTTGGTAAAATAAAAAGAATGAGGTTGCACCAAGTGAATAGATACCCAACACGTCAAACCTTAAATTTCTGTACACCCGCGACATACTTCAGTACCCTATATTCTCTATAGGTCATCAATTTCTTTTTTACGGAGGAGGTCTTGTGCTAGGATTATTGCTCTCACTTAGGTGTGTACGGCAATATGTATTATTAGTATTATTATTATAATACAGGGTTTATATAGCGCCAATAGTTTGTGCAGCGCTTTACAACATGAGAGCAGACAGTACACTTACAATAAAAATCAATACAGGAGGGATCAGAGGGCCCTGCTCGTTGGAGCTTACAATCTAGAAGAGAGGGTCAAGTGGAAACAAAAGGTAAAAAACTGTGGAGGGTGAGGTGATGTAGAAAATGAAAAAAAACTGTTTTTTGGTGTGGGTAAGGTAGGCTTCTCTGAAGAGGAGGGTTTTCAGGGATCGTCTAAAAGCTAATAAAGTAGGAGATAAGCGGACAGATTGGGGTAAGGCATTCCATAGGATTGTGATGATTTTTAGGTGACAGGTATTCTTTAATGAGACATGCAGGGTCTAAAAGACCCCCAATGTCTCCACTGGGCTCCACTGAATGTATTGCAATGCACATCACATTGCAATACATCCCTTCCAGGCTATGCTAGCCAGGGAAAGTGACAGTGACAGTCATACATGTTGCTTTCCAGGTCACCAACAAGAAGGGAAGGAGAGCGAACGTGTGTCCGCTCTTCTCCCTTACCTCCATTCGCCATGTTGGTCCTGGGACAGTGGAAAATCCGGCCCTGAATATGACTGACTGCTAAAACATCATCTTTACTCTTCTTTTCCTACAAATGTTTTATGTATTATCAGATCCAAAGCAGCCAGAAAGCTGCAGCACAGATAATGCTTCTACTAACCCAGATGGCTAGGCCTTGGCATCATTAGTGTAAAACCATTGTCTACTGATTTTAAAATTCTTTTCCGGATATTTGCTTAATTCAGGCGTCTTTTTGTATGAAAGGCCCAATTAACTTTATGTGTCACTTGTAATAACAGACCTTACTGTACGGGCTTTACGCTTCAGCTGAGATCACCCTCCACACCTTTACATTAATGATGGTACCATAGTCTGTAATTGAGCTAAATGATTGTACTCATTATTTTGGGGAACAGCTTGCTCTCTTTAGAGTGTTTTTCTTTTTCACCCTTCCTGTTGGCGCAAGGTAAACCAAACAAAGGAAGATCTTACGTCAGATGCACCAAAAGATCTGACAGCAGCCTTGGTACATCTGTATTCATTTCATTTAAGGCCTGCTTGGCATGGCAACAGCCTTTTGTGTGGAGCTGTATAACACGGTATCATCAAATGGGAACATGTGCCGAGTTATCCAAAACTTGAACTGCTTTTTTTCCCTAAAAAAAAATTTTGGGCTCTGGGCTTCTCTATCTCTTGGTTGAGGACACCAGGCTAGGTTTAGACACAGGGCCCAAATTACCCATAGATCCACTGAGAAGACAATATCATTGTACAATGTTTATAGTGAGTTCAGTACATATGTACAGTGCAGTTCATGGATCTGATAATATTTCTATACTGCACTTTTGGTGGAGGTTCTTAAAGAGACACTAAATTTTGGTTAAGAAAAACATTCTATTCAAGTATGTAATCTGAGCTTAAATGACTACCTTCTATTGTTCTTGTTTCTTTCACTTTCTCAGCCTCTTCCAAATCACTAAATTCCTTTTTTTGCTGCTGTAATCTGATTTCCTGTTAGAGGGTGGGGTGGATATGTTTATTCTCCATGGTCCCACAGTAAATAGGAATGCAGCCACCCTCTCTTGCTTGCTCCAGAGATAGGCTAGGGACTATGGGATGTGTAGTGTGCATTGACCACCACTAACATGCATTGCTAGTTCCAGAAAAATGGAAGTGAGGGTGAAAAGGAGAGGTTACAAGGAAGCAGAAACACACAAACAATTGATGAAAAATAGATTACATGACCATTAAAGTGGAGCTCCACCCAAAGGGCGAAGTTCCGCTTGTCTCCTCCCCCCCTTAGCTGCCACATTTGGTACCTTTGGGGGAGGGATGGGGGAGCGGGTACATAGTTTTGACAGGTGCCTGCTCCCATTTCCGGAAGTTCGGCCCCCTCCTTCCCACCACAGCTGGCCCATTCACAGAGCACAGAGCTACAGTATTTGTAACTGCTGACTTTCAAGGGGGGGTGGGGGGAGTGGAACTTTGCTTTAAGTATTTGATGTGTTTGGTTTACTTTTGGAGAATAAGGGTATAATTTGGTGCCACTTTAAATTGCCCCTCATAGATGGGAGTACTTTTACCCATACAGTATATCAACAAGCTGGTTTGAGGTTTGGATTAAAACTTCTCTAGTCTGAGTTTTCAGATATTTATTGGGGCATGAGTACTGTAACACAGTTGCATTAAAAGGATCATTTTAAGAAAGAAACATGGAAGCTGCAATTGGTGTGTTATTATAGAAGAACTAAAGGCAAAACTTTTTTTTTTTTGCCTGAAAGGAAAACTGGAAAAAACATAAACAGAGGGTGTTTTTCCAGTGTTTCTTTTCGAGATTCCCCACTCCTTTAGGGGGCTGCAAGGTCATACTTCAAGCTGTTGAACATCTAAGGTCCACCTCTGCTGGAGCATCCACCTTAAAACACGGGAGGCTGTTAGTTTTTTTGTTTTTTTTTGCCATCTGTGTCCCATTGGGAAGATTTACCTTCACTTCCTGTCCTATGGCCACAACAGGAAGTGAAAGAAAATCCCTCCAAAATGAGGGCTATCCCTGATAGTCACCAATGGAAGATTTCCCCTCCATTCTCTTTCTGGTGACCACTCAAAATGTGGGATTTTCTTTCACTTTTACTGATAAAGGTCACCAGGACAAATAGAGAGGATGAATCACCGAAGAAGGAACAGACAGGTGCTGTTATCCCACTCCACTCAAACTAAACAAAAAAGTTTTGCCTTCCGTGTATACTTCAACTGTGTAGGATGCAGGGCTCTCATTCTCATTCATACCGGATGCACTAGTTAGTGAGGGATTGACCTGAAACAAGCACACAGGATAGACATCTAGGATTATCAGGCTTCCTTAGCTGCATATTTGTTCCAGGTCAGAGACCCACCAGGTAGTAACACTAGAAGGACAGCATGTTCAAATCCAAGTCAGCAATTACAGCTCCCATGGGTCTTGTGTAGCCCCATCAGTGGCGATGGTGAGTCTGAAAAAGAAGGTAAATGCTGACAGTTGGTCTAGATTTGCTGTAAGGCTTCACAAGCGAGCACCCAAAGTGGTAAAAATCTTGGGGGAAGTAGACTGATTTTTGCATTATCATATGACTTTTTTTATGTAAGCTTTAAAGTAAATGAGGGTTGTAATTTCTGAAAACAATTGGCTGCTGAGAAATTATACTGACCTGTTAAAAGTATGCAGATCAGAAAAGCCAGAGGAAAGTCATAAGTGCTTATATGCATATATTATTATTCCAGGTCAGAGGCTCAAACTGTAAATTTGTAAATGGTTATACAATTATTTATATTGTATAAGCCTGTAAAGCACCCTCATGGTTCAGAGTTGGCTGCTAGAGAAATTTAGTTTAGTTCCTCTGTAATGAGTGGAGCATAGGTTGATTGCTCAAGGCTGCTCTGTGTTTCACAGGCTGGTGTTCTGCTACTCCTTCCTGTTTTCTAGAAATTTCTGGAAGCATAGTGGGAGGGAAGGTAGAACAGGCAGCCTGAATTTTTATGGGACTCTAACCAATCCTTGAGGAGGTGTGCCCAGAAGGTGGAGCGAGAGCCCAAAAGTAGTCTGAGACCGGGCAGAAAAGTACAGTGTTCCTGGGTCCATAAAAGCTAGAAGTGAAGACATTGAGGTCCCAGCTTGGCTTAGCGGGGGGCCTACCGAAGAATTTTTGTCCAGGGAGTGATTTGGGTCAAGAGGAGGCTTACTGGAGAGTGCCAGGAGGAAGTAGGTGGGAAAAAGTCCAACTGTCCTATGGATAAGTGAGTACAAATTCCTAGTGCAGCAGAGTGTGACAGTCCAGTGCTTTGGGGCTCTGGAAGGGGTACAGGTAACAGTTAGCTTTGTGATATAGTTGCACATTTACAAGTGCAATACAGCCAAAAGTAGTGCAACACAGACTGAAGTTTGTGCATAGCAGCCACAAGTAAAGCCATCCTCAAGTTGTACAGTTTTGGAGGAATTCCATGCTCCCCATCCCTATCCAAGTTCCTGTTCTAATAAAAAAACATTAAAAGTAACCCCTAGACTGATCTTTGAGCCAGAAATGCTGGCTGTGTGTGTTCTAAAAGTGGAAATAGGAACAAAATACCAGCGGCTCCTGCGGGGGTACTGCTGCAAAATGTAAAACTAGAAAACAAGGCATAGAAAATGTAATAGTCTTGTCACTCTTACCGTGCTGAACCTGGGAAAGAATCCTAAGGCTGGCTGCGGTTCCATAGGAAAAGAGAGAAAAGGCTTAAGATCTAGATGACGCTGAACCATGGCTGGTGGAGGGCGAAGGATGGCAGGCAGGCTTCCACCTCTGTTAATACTTCCTGCAAAGTAAATACGAGATTTGTTAAATAAAGAAATCTACCTTTTCCTTCATACATTCACACAATATTCTTCAGTAATTGCCATAATAGACATTATAAAGGCACTCCATGCTACATTTAAGGTCAAGTGAGCTATACTTGTCTTTTTTTGGGTGGCAGGGCTACTATGAACCTGAATGCAAAATGTGGCAGGGTTACTCTGACCCTGAAGACAGTGTGTGATAAGGATACTCTGGCACTGAAGGTAACTTGGCAGGATTGGGGTTCATGTTGATTGGGTGTTCTAGCTAAACACTGCGTTCTCCATTCAAATACATGCAGCTGTGTTTTAATGGAAAATATAACATTTTACATGAAAAAGGCTGCCTTTTATGTGCAGTTCAAATGCACCCTAACAGGGCATCAGGGCCGTTTTTAAGGCAGGGCAAAAGGGGCAGCTGCCCTGGGCCCTGTCATTGTTGTGGGGCCCAAAGCAGCTGCCTCAAACTTGCCAACTATCCTGGTTTAAATTCCCTCATCCCTTGAGGTTTTAGTCCTGTGCTGTGTCCCAATATCTCAGTGTGAAGTGCTGCTACTAATGCTGCCCAGCTCTGCCCTATTGTTGTGTACAGATGACTCACCTGCAGACCCTGCATTTACATGTAAATTACCGGCATTCATATGTAAATAGTGGCAGCATTCATATGTAAATAGGGGCGTCCGGCGGCATTCATATGTATATCATGCCCCCTGAGGTCATATCCACAGTAATCTCTAGCAACCAATCAACAAGCAGAAATCATGTGCTGTACCCTCTATCAACCAGTCAGTGATCGGTAATGATACACTGTAACCTCTGGCAACCAATCTCAATAGCTGCCTGATCTGATTCAGTAAACTGATTTTGAGTCTAGCTGCTATTTATTGTATTTCTCAGAGCAGGCGGAGAGCAAAACTGCATGGAGGGGGGCCCCAATAAAAGTTTTGCCCAGGGTCCAAGCAATATTAAAGACGGCCCTGCAGGGCATGCTGCATCTATAGAAAAATCTGAAATACTAGGTGAAAGATTGTGTGGTAAGGCTACATTGACCCTGATGGTGGCTTGTGGTGCTGCTACTTTGGCCCCAAAGGCAGTAAGTAAGAAGGATACTATCATTTCAAATGCAGGGGGTGGCAGTGCTACTCTTGTTCCTGTTAGGCTACATTGAATGCAATCAGGTTACATCATTCTACTAAAGTCCATACACATCTACCATACATGTGACTGCCTGGAAAAGGTTTGCATTAGAAGCAAGCAAACTACAATGTAACAGATTTTCAAGCTGTTACAGCAAAAACTTAGGTAATAAGTATGACCCTTTTAACATAAATAGATGGCAAAGGTTACAAACAATGTATCATTTCTGAATATTGATAACTGACAAAGTTCAAGGTGGCCAAGCAATATTTTCTATAAACATGAGATACCTGAGAGTGCAGGGTTTAACAGACGCTGTCACCAAATAATTACATGTTATAGTAATATAATTTCTTTTAAAACCGTGCAAAAAACTCTCTATTTATCACAGGAGTAAGCACTCTCTCCAATTGACAAGCTCTCCCTCCCATTGCAGTGGCTCTGAGCATGGGCAGATGGTGAAGGCAAGCATCGACAAGTAAGTGGACCAGTAACGATTAAAATAGTGTAAAGATGTTATCCTGCATGGTGACAGGTGTGCATTGTGGATAGAAAATACCTATTGTATATGGACTGTTTAAAAATTGAGGCTGTTAAAAAAAAAATTAGGTTTTCACCAAAGCAATTGGATCAAAGCAGGTAGCCTGAGTCAAAGGCATTGCATCTTCCAGCATGATGAATAATGTCTGCTGCTGAGAGTGCATTCATTCTGTTATCCCTTGGCCTTTGATAAAATAACATCAAGGCAAGATTTAATATGCAGTTTGTAAGTTGCTTGTCAATAATTTGCAAGTCCCAGACATTATGAGTAGATAGAACATCTGTCTGTCTGTGGTCAGATTTCGATTACATCCACAACCCCTGGAGGTAGAACCGTGTAACGCTAAATACTGCTGATAACAGGTAGCTGTACTGGGCACCATAAGAGAGCTCTGCTGTTCTGCCCTCATACCCAGATAGGAGGGGGACAAGGGCCATCCCATTCAATGCAATGTAGCATAATATGGGTTTCTCAACTCCCATGGAACTGTAGGGTTCCCTTAAGATTGCTAAGGGTTCCTTGAGCAGTAGCAGATTGATCTAGCACCTACAAAGACTAGGGAATTATTTTCCACTGACATACAATATAAGGGGTTACTTCTTTACTAACTGCCAGTGTAAAGGTGCTTTTTCCACTTGCCAACAATGTATGGGGACACTACACTGTCCACCAAAGTAATGGTGAATTTCTCCACTCACTACGACTGTTTGGGGACACTTCTCCACAGACCACTAACGTAAATAGGCAGTCTGTGTCTTTTATGTCCATTGTTATTATTTGTTTAATATTAAGGTTATTATTGTCATTTACAATAGGAGGGGTACATCACATTCATTATTCTTTTTTTAAAATTTTCTGCAACTTAATATTCATGCTATTGCACCACGAATCGGAGATATAATACATTTTAGCAGATGTATTCATTTTTAGCAGATGTTCCCTAAGACCTGGGAATTATTGCAAGGGTTTCTCTAGGGTAAAAAGTTTGAGAATGACTGATATGGGAACTAGGACAGAAAAAGATGGACAGTAAGACCCTTTTATTGTACAGAAGCAATAGCAAGCTGGTATTTTTAGGCCTTACATAGCTCTCTTGATCTATCTTTGAATCCCTGGACAGTTTAAGAATTTAAACTGAACGAGGCCCCACTTGTTCTCCAGATAATAAAAGCTACTTTTTCTTACATAGATTCTTCTTAGATTTTCAGCTTAGCAATACAGGAAATATTTTAAAGAGGAGCTCCAGGCTCCCCCCCACAAATTTAAAGTCAGCTGCTACAAATACTGTAACTGCTGACTTTTAATATAAGGACACTTACCTGTCCAGGGATCCAGCAATGTCCTCACTGGAGCTGATTCTTCAATTGGCTTCAGGTGTAGGTGCCGGCATCTTGACTAAGGGAAACCGGTGGTGAAGCCTTGCAGCTTCACAACTGGCTTCCAACTGTGCATGCATTTTGTGAATGGTCCTGCATCTTCTGGGACCTGTGATGTGTCCCAGAAGACTGGGGGGCAAGGAGGGGGGCTGAACTTGCGTCTCAGATCGCCACGACTATCTGAGTTAAAAGTGGGAGTGGGTACCTGTCAAAACCAGGCACCAGCTCCCCCCCAAAAAGTGCCAAATGTGGCAGTCGAGAAGGGGAGGGTGCAAACAAGTGGAATGTCCTCTATTGGTTGGAGCTCTGCTTAAGGCCTCGTTATTGTGGATAAAAAGCTATAAATAGACACTCGGTACTATAGCCGTAAAGTGATATTAAACCCGAAATCTAAACTATAGAAGTTAATTCAAAAATGTCTGTGTGTTCAACCGTGATTCTCTCTGTGTGACAAGGTGAAGGGAATCATGGGTGAACACACGGACATTTTTGAATGGACTTCTATAGTTTTCACATATGGTGTCATTTGCACATACTAGTTTGGTTTTTAATTTTGGCACGGGGTTACCTTTAAAATCCGTACCAGACCTTAAGGGTCTGGTATGAATTTTGAGGGGGACCCCTACGTCATTTTTTTTATTTTAGCATGGGGTTCCCCTTAATATCCATACCAGACCTGAAGGGCCTGGTATTGAATTTAGGGGGACCCCCCACGTCATTTTTTTTTAAATTTTGGTTCGGGGTTCCCCTGTGGGGAATTCCCATGCCGTTTTTAGCAATGAACTTTTATGTGTATTGTCGGGACCGGCAATTCATTAATAGCGGCGAGTAGTTTTAAATGACTTTTTTCCTTTGAAATGTCATTTTGCTGTCAGACTGTTTTAAACACGGGAAACATGCACCCCTTTACAGGCATACTATAGACACCCCCCAGGTACGAAATTTAAAGGAATATTACACTTTTATTTTTTCACTTTAAGCATTATTAAAATCACTGCTCCCGAAAAAACGGCCATTTTTAAAACTTTTTTTGCATTGATCCATGTCCCCTGGGGCAGGACCCAGGTCCCCAAACACTTTTTATGACAATACCATGCATATAAGCCTTTAAAATTAGCACTTTTGATTTCTCCCATAGACTTTTAAAGGGTGTTCCGCGGCTTTTGAATTTGCCGCGAACACCCCAAATTGTTCGCTGTTCGGCGAACTGGCGAACAGCCAATGTTTGACTCGAACTCGGAGCTCATTCCTACGGACAATACATGTGTACATCCTATTCAGCACTATTCTTGCATGGAAAGCACAACATCTAAAACTATTACTTTTTAAAGCAGGAACAATTTGGACAATTGTCACTGTTTTAGCACCAAAAGCAATAATGTTAATTACTGTAATTTACTAGTATGTTTGTTTTGTGCATTCTGACCACCTATATGTGTTGAATGGGTTCGAACGCACATCATAACCCTTGGCAAAATAACATTGCACTGAACAACTAAGGCAGGTAATTTTTTCAATTCCTCTATAGTTCTAACGTCAGACCTGATTTTCAGATTGTATAGAAAAGCTGTATTGAATATTGACATTTTATAAGTGACCCCTGTGTGTTCAGTTCACATTGTAAAGTTCTATATCACATTCGAATACAGGTTGTTATCTCACCACAAGAGTGAATCTGATAATTGTGTTGCCATTTATATGGCCTACAAAAGAGTCCTTTGATGCTGAGCCATGCGTGGAGCTTTTAAAACTTCACAGGTCTTTCGGGTATATGGAACAAAGGACCACTGCGGCTTTCCTAGCGTTAAACACATCACTGCATGTATAAAAATGCTTCTACTCATTAGGATGAATCAGAAGCTGCGACAACATCAGCCTGCTGGAGACGGAAAGCGAAATAACGGGAAATGCTTTGACACTGCTTTAATTTTTTTTTTTAAAGAAAATACATATAAATGAAAATTCTTCCTTATGATATGAAATAATAAAAAGGTATGTAGTGCATAAAAGATGTGTCTCAGAGTAGCCTTAATTCCTAGGAAGGGCTAATGAAAGTCAATTGTTGGGGCTGGACCTTTATGGGTTTTATCTGTGGTTTGGGACATATCTGCCATTTTTCAGAGCAATTTTTTTTGCAGATCTTGAAAACTGTACATTTTACATTGCATAACCTAAGAATGTATTTTTTTTTTTAATAAAATGCTTTCTTTTCTGTGAGACTGGGCTGAGTACAACACTTCTGCCTGAGGACTGGCAGCAGATTCAGGTTGCAAATGTTAAAAGTTCCTGGAATGTCCTAGCATTAGAAAACTCCCATAATGTAATTTACAGATGGCATTCCACACTGCCCACTTGGCTAAATACATTCTTACTTATCTTTCAACATGTTTCAGGGGTAGTCCTGAACCTGGCAAAATGGCACACATTTGGCAGACCTTCTTCAAAGTCAATATAATTTGTATAATGGAATACAACCTCATCTGCTCCCTTACTAATAATAACCTGTTTGATAATTTAGAAGGTCTTCTAAACGAAACTTGGTATCTTCAGAACGAAGAGATCTTTAATTACTCATATCTTTATGGCCACAAGGCTAACCATCACTGGACTCTCATGCCCCTTCCCTTTTTCCTCTACCACTTTCTTTTCCTTCCTCCTGTCTCCCCTCCATACCTATCTCATTCCATAATCTCCCCCTTCCCCCATACCTCCCCTCCTCTAATATCTGACCCTAGCTAACTACAATGCTCATCTACATGCCTACCACCCTATCCTGCCATTTTCTCTTTGTGACAACATCTAATGCTCTTTCTAGAGGCTCTCAGTGTTGCATAATTTCTTATAAAGTGGCCCTTCCACTCCCTCTTGATCACCTCACACCTTATCACCTTTTTACCTCTGTTATGAAATTTAATCTCTCTCAAATGTTGACCTCTTATATTTCGCTATAATTCATAGTATGTTAATGTATGTATGATGTTATCACCTTTTTCTTTTGGAATTTTCCGTCCTTGAGTTTGCCAGCACTAATGCACATTTCACCCTCTCCACATTCAAGTCCTTCATGGCCTTCTCTGTCCCTGGTCCCTGCTCAACTTTGGTGATGAATGAGATCAAGCATAACCCAACTCCTTTCTGTGAGCCCAGGCTGGCAATAGCACAACCCCATGATATTGCATCATCACAACACACACAAAGCAAATGCAGCATTGAAGACCACATGCTGCCTGACACTGAAGAAGAAGAAGAGCTCATCACATGACTGCATAGGAGGCGCCTAAAACTGAGACATGTAACAACTTTCAAAAGTTTTTGAAAATTAGGTGTTGAGAGGAAAGCAGGGATTGGAGCAGAAAGGACTAGAGGTGGGGTACGTTCAATATGCAATTATGTTTTTATTTTGAATATTACTAATTTTATTTAAAAACTGTGGCCTTCAAAGCATCAGGCTGACCGCACTCTGAGGTCACTAGGGCAGGAAGTGGAGAGGAAGTCTACCCAGTGGAGCCTTGGACACCAGTAAACACCAGGCTGACCTCACTCTGAGGCCACTAGGACAGGAAGTGGAGAGGAAGTCTACCCAGTGGAGCCTTGGCCACCAGTAAACACCAGGCTGACCTCACTCTGAGGCCACTAGGACAAGAAGTGAAGAGGAAGTCTACTCAGTGAAGCCTTGGACACCAGTAAATACCTAGCACAGATATGAATGGATTCTAACCCTTCTCCACTTAAAGTTTTGGATGGAGATACAGTTTAAAGTATCATCCCTGTTTGGCTCCGGGGCTGTTCACATCCCAGCAGTGGTGCTGCAGTTCATTTGGAGCTGTGCCTTGAACTCTGTGGTACGTCTGACGCTGTGTCTTGAACCCCTGTTTGCAGCTGTTTCATAAGTTGCAGCAATAACTATGCTCCAAAAATACTTTTTAGTATTTTAAATATTACTTTGACATGTTTTTAAAGCAAAGAACTGAAATCTGAATGATCCCTCGCACTTGTTATTTTAAATTCCATTAACATGATTCTATGAAACTTAAATTAGATAAATCAATTAGTCAGTCAATCAAGCAAAATACTAATAATAAATCACAGTACATAATATATAGGAATCAGAACAAAGTTTTCCTTTGGGGAATAAAGTAATCAGCTGGGAAATTATATCATTAACTTTTCCCCATGATACTTTAATTAACTTTGGATGAGTTAATCAATGTTAAAAAAAAGATTGGAACCTTATTTATAGGTAGGCACAAAACATAAAAAATAAGCATTACAAAGTAAAATATATGAGGTACCAGTAGTTAAAGCGGAACTTTAGTAATTTTTTCATCTTTCCATCTATTAAATCGAATGCCCTTGTTGTTTTAACTTTGGATAGTAAAAGATTTTTTTTCTGCCAGTAAATACCTTATACAGCCCACTTCCTGTTTCTTGTCTGGAAAAAAAGCCTAAGGGCTTATGACATCATGCACAGCCCTCTATCTCACTCTTGTGAGAGTTTGCCAGGAAGGGAGGGGGGTGAGTCATAAGAGGGCCAATGAGAGCTGCAGAGCTGGAGGTGTGCCTCTGTGTGTCTGTGTAAATCCAGGAAGTGAACAGGCAGCAGCTTCAGCTGCCCACAGTTAAAATGATTGCAGCCAGACTCAGTGGAGGGAGATTTCTGCAGCATATTTTGTACAGAATCACAGTATATATACAATAATATGCAAAGTGGTTGGAGGGAAGCTTCAGAATGGCAAAGATGTTTTTATTACAAATTATGTGAGAAGATTATGGCTGTGGGGTATGCTGGGGGGGGGGGGGGGTACGGCATTCAAATATGACAACTGGCACCAGCACAAGGGAGACGTCTCATTATAAATATGAGTACATACCGTAAACATGGGCTTTAAAGTATATCTAAATCTGGAACTGTTTTAAAAATTTGGATAGGCATCCCCCCCATACCCTTCCCCTTCCGACAGTTTGTTTACAGAGCAGATATTGGGTATTGTATTTTTTATTATGAAGCACTGCTTTCAGCAATCATATAAATATATGGTATAACATTTTGTATGTGAAAACCGCCTCCCCCTCACTTTTTCCTCCCCTACTCCTTCTTTATTATGTACCCCACCCCTTCCCCTATTTCTTTTTTCACTTCTGTTATAATTACCTTGAAAAAATCAATAAAAAATATATTCAACTTTAAAATTTTGGATAAAGTAGGTAATGGTTAAACCTCTGTCCATTATTTTTAAAACATCTTTGTCCAATTGGATAGAGGGAGAGTAGTTTTTAGCAGAGCAGATGTCCCAAATGGAAGATTTTCCCTCTATTCCTGTTCTACTGACAGCTCAAAATATCTCTCATTTTCAGTGCCATTGGATACAAGGATAAATAGAAAGACTAAGGGGTTTATTTACTAAAGGCAAACAGACTGTGCACTTTGCAAAGTGCAATTGCATTCTGCAAGTGCAGTTGCTCCAGAGCGTAGTAAATGAGGTGAAGCTTCACTTTGTAAAGAATACCCAATCACGTTCAAGGTTGAAAAAAAAAAGCATTTTGCTTGCACATGATTGGATGATGGAAGTCGGCAGTGCTTCTGCTCATTTACTAAGCTCTGGAGCAACTGCACTTTACAAAATGCACCATCTGTTTGTCTTTAGTAAATTCAAACCTAAAACTCTCTAATCGGGATACATACAGCAATAAAAAATGAACAGGCTTCTAAACTATTATTACTCTATCCAATGTTGAAAAAAAAGTTTTGTCTTTAGGTTTTATTGACACAAGTGCAAAATAGCAGTAGTCGGTGAATGGGCTGTGTCTTTAGACCACCAGGTGCTGTCTGCAGGCAGACACAGGGGGGTTGATTTAATAAAACTGGAGAGCGCAAAATCTGGTGAAGCTCTGCACAGAAACCAATCAGCTTCCAGGTTTTTTTTGTCAAAGCGTAAAGCTGAAATTAGAAGCTGATTGGCTACCATGCACAGCAGCACCAGATTTTGCACTCTCCAGTTTTAATAAATCAACCCCTGTGCATTCAGGACCATTCACCCACACTTTCATGCCTGTCAGATTGGGGGAGACTGTCTGTGTCCGTGCAGGCGCTGCGTTCCCATAGACACAAATAGGCTGCTTGCACGCAGCAAGACATGGCCCAATCACAGACAACATGTTTAAGCCCTCCTGAGAATTAGGCCTTAGATACACTTAAATCATTACTTAAGTGTTGTGTATTTAGTAAATGAATGAATTTGTGTAGTCTCAAATGTTGCTAGCCTCTACTTCTTTACTTAGGTAGAAGTTGAATGAATTCCCCATTACTTTGTGTTGGACAGCAGAGAGCACCAGAGAGCTGTCCACAAATAAACTATAATGAGCACTTCGGCTTGACATCTGCTAAATGAGCGGCTTGTTTCAGCAGAATACCGTGCAATTACAACTCCAGCTCATAAGCATTAACAGACTTTGCTTGCAGTTCTTATGTCTTAGTTGCTGGAATCAAACATGAGGAAAAAAAGGTTTTATTGTAACTGTTTGACACTGTAATACACAATTGTCCACAGCTGGATTCACTGGCCAGGGCTAGTAAGTAAAGCTGGCAATACACTATACAATCTGATTGTACAGTTCTCTTTTAGTTTTACCAAAATGGTGTCATGTGAAGACAAACCCAAACAATCATTTTAACTAGTATCAAATCAGGCAAGCGTTTATACTACACAGCTGATGGTAGATCTAATGGGGATTATAAAATCAGTGTATGCTCACAAGTGAAACAAAACTGTATGTGCAACCAATGTTGAAAATGAACAAAAAAAAAAAGAAAACTGTTATAGATAGCTTCCCAGCACTAAAAAAGTGATTCACACCCTATCATACAAAATAATAATTTTAAAAAATGCAGCGCTATACTTTTTCAATTGTTATTTTGTATAGTTTATGGTCAGCCTTAGTCAGATTTGTAGTCATGAATCTGCTTCACTCAAATCTTGGCTGGTATTTAAAAAGTGAACTATGGACACATATCCTAAAAGCCCAAACAAGTGGCAACTGTCACTTGTACAATCCAAGGTAAAAATAGATGGAGCATCCTAATTGGTTGTTCAAAAGAAGAAGAGAAATGGCTCCATCAGTATACATTTCATACTTTAGGCTCTTGGTTATGCACCTAAAGCGGAACTTAATCCTGATTTTATACACTTGCAGAAGGATTTGTATTGCAGAAGAGACATATTGTACTGGGGTTGATTTACTAAAGAAAAATAGGATGTTCACTTTGCAATGGATATTGTACTTTACAAGGAATTTCCTAAGAGCTTAGCAGTGGCGGCTGGTGCTATAATTTTTTTTTTGGGGGGGGCAAACAATCCACCCACCACGTGGGTCAGATCACCTACAGCTCCCCCATCATTCTGTCGGACACCAGCGCCGCACTTACTCCATCTAGGTCACGGGCAGCACTTCCTCCGGGTGGTGGGCGGAGGCTTCACCCGGCATCTCCTCCTCGGCTTCACGGCGGCTTCCCCTGCGTCTCCTCCTCCTCTACCTCTTCTCCTCCAATATGAGTGCTTCTCCTCCCGGCCAATCGTGTCTCAGGACCGAATTCCTGATTGGCCGGGAGGAGAATCAAGAAGACAATAGCGAATATTAATTTGCTATTGTCACACAACTGGGTGGGCTCAGGGCGCAGTGCTCTGTGCCTGAGCCCACCTTTTTTGAAGCCAATTAAAGCATCTGGCTCTAATCATGCGCTTCTAAAAAAAAAAAAAAAACCCCATTGGAATCCATGCGTCTGGCGTCCTGCATGTACATTAGGGGCCAGGCGCACTGGAGCTTAGAAAATGAGGTAAAGCTCTGCTGGCTTCAATCATCCGAAAGGGTACAATTTTTTTTTTTGTTTCTTTGCATGTGATTGTGGATATCTAAGTGATTCTAAGTGATTACGTGTTTTAGCCCAAACAGGGCCTTACTCATAGCTGAGTCAACTATAAGTAAGGCCATGTTTTTTTGCTGAAACGCGTAAGCGCTTAGACACTGTCTGTATTTCATACCCTGTGTCTCAATAAAATACTTTGGTCATTCAGAGAGTGTGTGCCGGCTTTGCAACATTGGATTCAATTGTTGGATTGCAGGAGCCTATACACTTTTGTATGGTTGGGTTGAGCGTGATGAGTATAATAACTAAATATATATATATATATATATATATATATATATATATATATATATATATATATATATTCAGGTAAATAATATGGGGCATTCATTTACCAAACTCTTAATACTAGGATACAAGACTGGGGAAGAAGAGGACACTACAATGTTTTCTAGAGTTTAGCTTGAACATTACACTTAGTATGGCAGAAAGTGTGAATCCCTTTTAGAATTAGTACTATGATGTTTGATATTTTCAATGGTTCCGCTACATCTGTTCAGCCTTACCGTTAACATCTGACTGCCTTCTTTAGGGTGAATTTAGTGTTTGTCTAGTGTAATTAGCAGCAGCTTCCTTTCCGCTGTACATCTCTTTGTTTCCAAACACAATCATCAGAAAACGATGTTCATTTGTCATGACCCACTTTACTGTGTTTAACAAAAAAAAATCATCTTTCAAATGCTCACAGTTCAATCCTGCGTTAAGTTCTAACAATTTATAAAGTAACCCTTTCCTTTACTAATGCTTGCAAAGAATGCTGCCAAATACACACTATTCAGGTTATTAAAAAACACTACTGGCATATAATCAGTAAACTCCAAAAGTATATGTGAACCCTCACTTTGTAAACAATCCATTTAGTGTAAAAAAGAAATGAAAGGCAAAACTTTTGTAAATATATACAAAAATATATAACATTTTTATTTCTTTTTTATGAGAGATCACATAATCTCTGTTCTCATCTGCATAAAGGGGCTTGGAGAGCCAAGGGTGGAGAAACGGTAGTGCACTGATCTTTCCAACAAATAGCTTTGCATCAGCACAAGTCTTGGCCATTGAAGGACATGCAGGCTGTGCTCCCAACTCAGCTAGAAAACTGATCATGTTGGGATGGATGTGCTTCTATGTCTAGCATGGTCAGTTTGAAATGGGAAAGCAGGGGGATTGGCAGGATCACAAGGTATTTTACACAAAGGAAGCAATACAAAGAGAACAGAATACTTTTTATCATGAGTACAACAGACCCGTGTCAGGAATATCAAATGTTGGGGTGACATACTCTTTGAGTTTGCCATTCTGCCATTGGACACCACTATCTTGCCCCTTATATACTACAGAGAAGGAGATGCTACACTGCCCATCCCAACCCATACATCAAAAACATCTGCGTCCTTCGTATGACTTAAATTTTTAACATAAGTACATGGTACAACAGACCCATGTCAGGGATATGAAATGTTGGGGTAACATATTCTTTGAGTCTGCCCTTCTGCCATAGACACCACTATCATGCCCATTATGTACTACAGAAAAGGAAATGCCACACTGCCCATCACAGCCCGTACATCAAAAACACCTGTGTCCTTCATATGACTGTCCTGAGTCATGGTTGTCTGTAATGCAGTAGACAATGACACTGGCCAGCAGGATGGAGATGAGGGCTTGGCTATTGACTTCTGACATGAAGTTAACATTTGAATATCTGTATTACCATGCTCAGTCTACTTAATCTGAAAATTTTGGGAAAAAAGGAGCGCATTTGAAACAGCTGATGGATTATGAAGGCAACACAATATGTATATACACGGGAAATAGAATTGTTCACTTTAGCATACAGTACATTTTTAAACACAGTTATCACCAAAACTGGTTGCATAGTATTACCAAGATGTAGGTTCAGACAAAGAAGAAGCCTTTGGTTGGCCAGGCACACGTCCATTTTCTAATAAGATAACCTACTTCCATCACTGCCATATAGATCTAAAAATATAAAATGACACATTTTTTTGACTTATTTAATCATTTTTGCAATTGGAGGCTAGTGAAAGGTGATTGCAATTGCTAGACAATTGTACTGTGAGCTGTGCCAGCATTATTCTACACTTTTAAGATGCCATAGCATTGATTACACAAATTAAGTGTAGCATTCAGATTTTGGCTGCAGAGGCTGCTAGGTGTTTAGAATCTATTCTTTATGAAAAGTGCACTAATCCTGTAACCTAAAGAATATATATGAATTGGTCTTATGTGTTCATTGCTCCTTCTCAGTATGCCAGAACTGAGCAGGTCTGAACCTGGAACTACACCAACGCACACTCTTTATGATTGTGCATATTCCTACTGAATACATACAAGTTTGCATGCTGCCACATACTAAGCAAGCCTTTTATTTTTTTTACTGTAGATCCACTTTCCAAAGCAAGTACATACTTTTAACATCTCAAGACTAAAAACCACCTGAGCAAACACAACTGGTCATGGGTTTCGTAACATGACCCATGGACCACAGATATCTGCAATAGTTACCTACATAATCATTTATAACCATTGCTGCTTTCCTTTTAGCTGCTCACATTTGATGGATTGTAGAACACAGCCATGGTTGTTTATGCTAACGTATATACAGACAAAGGGGGTCCTCCAGCAATTTTACTCTAGGTTATGGGTAGGCGAATCTGCAACCAAGTTTGCCACCTGGCCTTCATAAAAGTTCATAATTCATGCACATATTGTGTATTATAACAAAAAAAACAGTATTATGTCAACTGCATACAGGCACTGAAGTGGCATCATCTTTCACTCTCAAAAGTCTGAATAACCCATACACAGAACAGTTATCAAAAGAAAGAGTCCAAAACAACCTTAAAAGGCCATGGTCAATGCTTAGACCGCATATTGGCACCTAAAAGAAATTTGATGAGAAAGAAAAATGAGCACTGCTGAGTTGCTATTGCCAAGTTCCAGATCTGTCATACCTACCCTTACTTTCTTGGTGAGCCACTAACCTGGGACAAGCATGTTAGGACACCTAATATTCATTTGCTTGTTAAGGGTTAGTGATGGTGAGCCACTATCCTGGGACAAGCATGTTAGGACACCTAATATTCATTTGCTTGTAAAGGGTTAGCGATGGAAGGCCACTAACCTGGGACAAGCATGTTCGGACACCTAGTATTCATTTGCTTGTTAAGGGTTAGCGATGGTGAGCCACTAACCTGGGACAAGCATGTTAGGACACCTAATATTCATTTGCTTGTTAAGGGTTAGCGATGGTGAGCCACTAACCTGGGACAAGCATGTTAGGACACCTAATATTCATTTGCTTGTTAAGGGTTAGCAATGGTGAGCCACTAACCTGGGACAAGCATGTTAGGACACCTAATATTCATTTACTTGTTAAGGGTTAGTGATGGTGAGCCACTAACCTGGGACAAGCATGTTAGGACACCTAATATTTATTTGCTTGTTAAGGGTTAGCGATGGTGAGCCACTATCCTGGGACAAGCATGGTTAAGACACCTAATATTGATTTGCTTGTTAAGGGTTAGCGATGGTGAGCCACTAACCTGGGACAAGCATGTTAGGACACCTAATATTCATTTGCTTGTTAAGGGTTAGCGATGGTGAGCCACTATCCTGGGACAAGCATGGTTAAGACACCTAATATTCATTCGCTTGTTAAGGGATTAGCGACTCACTAAATGGTGCACCATTGATAAGGATGATAGCCATGCACCTTCAAAATCAAGTCAGAAAAGATTGCTTCCACTTCCCTATCCTAACAGGTTACCTTAGGTATTGTTAATTATGTGGCAGGGCCGTTAACCTTTCCTGATAGATATCTATTGTTCAAGTGATAAAATTGTTTTGTAAAACTAAAGACGTGATCTCCACCTGGGATTTATTTTAAACCCACAACGCTTACGAGCTGTCACTGCAATAAGCTGTAAGACTGACACCATCAGCAAAGTGGAAAGAATCAGCGGACCATAGATTCCTTTAGCGCAGTCACTTTGTCATCTTGCAGTGAAGTGGCCAGAGGTGATGGGCCATGTCTGTCTACACATCAGAGCGCTCCTTCAATGTAAAAGAAAGGCTTCACTCTACTTTCTGCTGATTTAGCTACTGACAATGTCTACTTAGCTTATATTTGTCACTGTTTATGTGGAAGATAATACAATTGGATCTCTTCTCATTCTTTTTAGGAAGCGTCTGTGCAGATTTAGGTCACGTATTGTTAGGATTATATTGAAGCATTGGCTGCTTCTGGAACTGATTTGGGTCACAAGAATTATCATTGCCACTTATGAGTTTATTCTAGGAGTGCTCGCAGTTCTTCTACTAACTGGACACTGCTATCCTTTAACCTTATCCTTGAACTCCATTTGAACACACAGGATAAACCACACACATTCTAGAGGAATACTTTTTTTAGTTCTAAAGAGGGAAATTGTCTTGCTTTTAAAGTAAACCAGGACCATGGAGAAAGTTTTCAGCTGCAATTTTATGGGTGGCACCTATGGGGGATCAGAGGGCAGAAATTGATGTCAAGTTAAGAGCAGACACCTTATGATGCATGCTATAAAACATGACTTTTTGCATAGCTTTAACTTACAGATTTATGTCTTTATGACCGTGGCCTGCTTCTCATTTTGTACTTCAGATAGTCAAACCAATTTTGGTACCAATGCACCCATTTTCTCAAAAAATAAAAATGCACAAAACTGTAAAATGGGCAAACAGTAAAAAAAATTACTATATCATTTATTTGTTGCTATAGTAAATAGATACCCTTGAAAGTGGTAATTACGTTTCATTTTTTTTTTTAAATAACAAACATGTTATACTCCTCTTCTATTCGGGTCTCCCGCTGGCGCTCCTGGCTCGTCCCCCTCGAGCCGCTGCTCTATGTGTCCATAAGACACATAGAGCCGCAGCTTGCCGCCCCCCCCCACACTCTCTACTCATTGGCTCCCTGGCTGTGATTGACAGCAGGGGGAGCTATTGGGCTCCCTCTGCTGTCTCAACAAATGAGGAGAGAGAGTCCCAGGACAGCCGGGGTTATCGTGAACATCGCTGGATCGGGGTGAGCTCAGGTAAGGGTTGGAGGAGTAAAAACCCTTCAACCTGTACAACAACTTTTCTAATTTCTTATTTCTAACAGCTACCCTTTAAATTATTTCTAATCTCTTAACACCTTCCCGACCAACTGCCGCAGTTATACCGTCATAGCTACGGCTCGTGGGGTCGGGATAGCAGGCGCGCGCGCACTGGTGGGGGGTGCCGGTGCTCGTGGCCGACGGTCGCGATGATTGCCGTGACCAGGAGAGACAGAACAGGGATGAGTGTATGTAAACACACACTTCCCTGTTCTGTTCTGACAGAAGTGACAGATCGTGTGTTCCTATTAGCTAGGAACCACGATCTGTCACTTCCTCCAGCCAGTCCCCTTCCCCTTCAGTTAGAGTCACCTCCCAGGGAACATAGTTAACCCCTTGAGCGCCCCCTAGTGTTCACCCCTTCACTGCCAGTGACATTTTTACAGTAATCAATGCAATTTTCAGCATTGATCGCTGTATTACTGCCAATGGTCCCAAAAATGTGTCAGAATTGTCTGATGTGTCCGCCATAATGTCGCAGTCACAATAAAAATCGCAGATCGCCGCCATTACTAGTAAAAAATTAAATAATAATAAAAATGCTATAAATCTATTTCCTATTTTGTAGACGCTATAACTTTTGCGCAAACCAATCAATATACGCTTATGCGATTTTTTTAACAAAAATATGTAGAAGTCTATATATCGCCCTAAACTGAGGAAAAAAATATTTTTTATATATATTTTTGGGGGATTTTTATAATAGCAAAAAGTAAAAAATAATGCGTTTTTTTCAAAATTGTCACTCCTTTTTTGTTTGAAGCGCAAAAAATAAAAACCACAGGGCGATCGAATACCACCAAAAGAAAGCACTATT
The DNA here is from genome assembly GCA_037952925.1 of Lithobates clamitans. NCBI lineage: Eukaryota > Metazoa > Chordata > Amphibia > Anura > Ranidae > Lithobates > Lithobates clamitans. The sequence goes on along the minus strand of JBBGZY010000780.1, from coordinate 911,776 downwards.
TGTGGGGAAAAAAGGACGTCAATTTTGTTTGTTTCGCACGATTGTCAGTTAAAGCGACGCAGTGCCGAATCGCAAAAAGTGCTCTGGTCAAGAAGGGGGTAAATTCTTCCGGGGCTGAAGTGGTTAAAGAAAATGTAAATTCAACATTTCATATTCCTGACATGTGCCGGCTGTACCATGCAGTTGTATGAAAAAGTATCCTGTTCTCTGTTTATCGCTTCCTTTGTGTGAAATCCCTGGTGATCCTGCCAGTCCCTCTGCTTTCCTATCAAAAACAGAACACACTAGGCACGAGAGCACACCATGGTCAGTTCTCAAGACCTGCTCTCCTCCAATGATCAGACTTGTCCTGACACAACCCCCCCTGCAGAGCCATTCACTGGGAAGACCAGTGTACTGCTGTTTCTCCTCCCCTAGCTCTTATACAGCTGAGAACAGAGGGTATGTGATGTATACACAAATGTTTTGCCTTTCATTTCTATTTTAAACTGAATGGGTTGATTCACAAGGTGAGGGTTTACGTATACTTTAAGATTTATGGTATACAGTATCTAATGTGTATATATTTTTTTAACATGCAAAGCACGGAGTAAACATCCATCAAGAAAGCAATCTGTTTAATTTAATATTAACAGACATTCACGATACTTAATCTATCAGGTTATTGTTCAGCTCGTACAGTATATCAGCATTGCATTACTGGTTGTGTTTACCATTGGATAATGAATCAGCATTTTACCCAGTGCCTTGCACAAACTGGTTTCTAGCACTCGAAAGAGCTGTTAGTTGGTTTGCACTTTGCTCTGGGGATGAGTTAGGTCCCTCATAGTCTTCAAGAGATGTGGAACCTATGTAGAAGTATTTTAACATTTACATCCCTTACCTCAATCATAGAAAAAGTAAACCTCATAACCTAATAGTCAAGGTTTACACCGGGTAAGAGTCTTGAAATGATGTCTTTGTGTTGAAGACATATTGGGGTTGATTTACTGGGGAGTTCAAAATCTGGTGCAGCTCTGCATAGAAACTGATCAGCTTCCAGGTTTTATGACAAAATTTAAAATAGAAGTAAAGGATTTTTTTTTCAGATTCATACTTACCTAGGTGCATCCAGCATTGGTCCAATGATGCGTCTGTCCCCCGGCGAATCTGCACTGAGAACCGAGTGATCAAACATCTCCGATCGCTCGGTTTTCAGAGCTCCGTGAGCAGAGAGCTGTAGACTGTCAATCATAGCTGTCTGTTCTGCCCCCTCCTTGCTCATTGGAGCGCTGAGCTGTGGAGGGGCGGGAAGCAGCCGTCTCAGGCTCTGAGAGGCTGAACGGAGTGTCAGTCCAGGCACCTGGCGTATCCAGACTTTATTGTCGGGATGAAGCCTGGACTGATATCCGTGACGTCAGCAGAGAGAGGACTTCAGCCTGCTCTCTGCTTATAACGGGTCACAGGAGTGCAAAACGAACTGCACTCCTGTTATCCACAGGAGAAGCCCAGCCAAACGAGCTTTGGCTGGACTTCTCCTTTAATTGAACTGGCTGATGTTAGAAGCTGTTTGGCTACCATGCACAGCTGCACCAGATTTTGCACAACAGTTTTAGTAAATCAACCTCATTGTGAGGATTATAAATTGGAATTCTTATGGCAGGCCGCTGTAGTGGACAAGTGATATATGGCCCAGTGGCAGCTGCTCATGCAGGGTGCAAGGGCGCCGCCCCCCTAATCCATGCCCCTGGCCCCTAATCTACATTCAGTGCGCTTGGAGCCCACCCAGTTGTATGACATTAGCAAATTAATATTCGCTATTGTCTTCCTGTTTCTCCTCCCAGCCAATCAGGAAGCAGATCCTGAGATCCGATTGGCCAGGAGTCCTAAGACCCTATTGGCCGTGAGTCCTAAGTTCTAAATGACCGGGAGGAGAAGTCACCACAGAGACTCGGGAGGAGATGCAGGGGGGGTGCCGCCGAAGCCGCGACCTGGATGGGGTAAGGGGGGGAGCTGGTGGGCGATGGGTGAGTGATGAGGCCGGCTGGAGGGGGTCATGGGCCACCCCCCTCCCAATAAAATTGAGCACCAGGCGCCACTGGTATGGCCCCCAACACAACCTTTCATTTAATGGACCTTACAGTTTAGTTTACAAAACAGCCAATATTTCTTGGACTTATATTTCTAAGTATATTACCATCATAAAAAAATTAAAAGTTCACTTCTGCAATAAGATGTAGCTGAGCTGGTCTGAAGCAGGAGAAAATACAGCTCTAATGAATGCAATGTATGCTTTGTTTTTTATAAGATGTGGTGTCACTTGGCCTGGTGTAGTAGAAACAGGTACAGCGAAAATTAAAGGGTTAATGAGCTGAATTCTGTGGTTTTTGTGGTTCTTCATTTTAAAATAATATCCTGCTTTGCAGATCAAAACTTAACCTTCTGGTCCAATTGATTACAACTGATATTACAAGTTTATGTATTGTATACTTCTTCTAAATAATATATTATATGTTTCAATTAACATTTATAACAGCACGTCATAATGGCAATCAGTTTGCAAAGCATGCTGGTACTTCAAACAAAAAAACCCAGCACTGTCTGGCTACTACATTACTTTCAAATAAAAGGTTTTATAATCACTGTGGCAAAGTCAGTAATATAATGAGAAGTTGATCCTGTAACCTGCACCTTCAGCCAGGTTTTATATTACATGTAAATTCGATATCAGCTGAATCAGATATGCGTCGTGTCCAAAGATTCCTTAAAAGAAGCCACTCTGATTGTTTATGTGTGTAACAAACCTTTACCTTAAAGTGCCATTAAACCCCAAAACCAAAAATGTAATATATTGCAGCTTATCAATCATTAGATGTGGTGGCTGCATTCGTTTTCTTTTTTAGACTTTATTCCCCCCTCTGTTTTCACCTGGTGATCTGGCCAGTAGCACACCTCTTCTATTAGAGTGCCTCCACTCTGGGTGAAGGAGCACAGCAGACAGCAGCACTGTCAGTCTGGGAGGGGGGGGGGGAGGTAGTGTTAAATGTACTAGCAGATTTAAATACACTAACAAACTAAAGCCAAACTCCAGCTCACACTTTATAATCAGTTACAGCAAACTGTTTTTTTTTCCTTTTGGGATAAAGGATTTACATATACAAAAGCTGATCATTGTAAAGCACCCCGGCCAGTGTTAAATGGTTTGTCTCATCAATGTAAACTGATACATATGGAAGAAAGCTTGTTTCTTTTGAAAAAAACAGGCTTACTGGCAAGGTCACCAGATGAAAATAGAAGAAAGACAGCCTAATAAATAAATCAGATGCAGCCATCACATCTAAAAACTGGTAAGCTGCACTATAACAAATGTTTGCTTTTGGGTTTAATGTTGCTTTAAGGGGATACAATATAATGTGCCTTCAGTGTGAACTTATTTGAAGGTATTATTGGAGATTTTACCTAAGTTTTTATGTGACATTTTATGTTTTTATTTGTTATACAATATTTCTTTTTTTTTAAGTAGAGAATTACAGAATAACCACTAGAGGCAGAATAAATTAGGTTTTAGTTCCGGCTGCTTAATGGGGTGTTAAATCCCCCCTAAAAAGCATTATATTACAGATGACCAAATGGCGTGGTACCACAGTACCATGCGATTTACTGTGGAACTTTTTCTGTGTTCCGGTGTGATTTGCAGCCCATTCAAATTTATGAGCTGCAAAATTGGACTGCATGGAAATTTGCAGGATTTGCATGTGGGGAGGTGCAGTGTAGCGTGGCAGCAGTAAACCAGATGCAGTAACATCTATAGTAGTCAATGTCCGAGAAACACAACTACCCGGTAGGGAGAGAACCCGACCGGGAGCACTCACAGGTTGCTTCAGAAAGCAGGGTAGCAGCAGGTCTTGGATGCTCTGACAGCATCTGTCTTGAAGGATGGAATCCGGCCTGGCTGGTCTTCGCCCAACCTGGGAGAGGCTTCCAGAAAGGATAGTTTGTCCCTGCCCTTTCCCTACTCATCAGGAACCTCTCCCCACCACTACCAGATGGCTGACTTGTCCCCACACTACCCACACGTGGAATGCACGTCAAGCCTGGAAACCAGGGCCTTAAATAGGCTCTGCTTGACCCAAGATGGCTGCCAGTCACATGGGGCAGCAGCATTCAATCAAATAGCTTCCCCAGTGACCCAGGAAACCATAGAGGAACCATGTTCCTCTTGACCTCCCCTCCAACTGCTATGCCGCTGTGGTCAAGTGCCACCCGCAGTGGAGAAAATAGATTGCACCTGTTTACATGCACAGAAACCCAGTTCCAGCGCAGTCCTGGTGTGACTAAGCCCTGAAGGTTAGAATTTCAGCCTCAGCTCCTTTTTTTTATAACAACAGCTGGGGGACATTTTTTAAATATTCAAATTTAGCCCAAGATGGGCTTTACCAAATAAAAGGATAAGATATCCACCACGCAAGGGGTGCATTGTTTCCAATCAGTTGCATTGTGAACAAGAGCAGTAAAGCACAACTGCGCAAAGCAGGAAGCACAGTCTGCATATGTAATGAGCAAATATGGCTTCCACCATGTGTGGATAAAATTACAAACCAGACAGAGAAACGAGGTTTATTTGTTTTTTTTAGATTATCACACACGAATGAGATTATTTACATTAACTTTTACATATACTGTACATACCTATAGCTATAATATAACTGAAAAGCATACCTTCCCTTTAATAAGTTGCTGAATTTCATATGCTTTCTCGTTAGTGTAAAAAAAACGTGAAATAGTAGCAAAGTTGATCTGAATTCCTTTGCTATATGACTTTAGCAAATGTTACTGTACTGCGCACACTTACAGGGTGACCTAAATTTGGAGGATTCCGCTGGGAAAGCAATCCTTTCTTTCTCGCTGGTTATTCCAAACAATTAAGCTGCTGACTAGCCCACCTTTGCTGATGCAGCATTATAAGCAGATCCTGTCCTGCAGAGAACCCCTGAGGGCTGCAAAGGGTACTCGGTCGTAAACGTTCTCTCTGAGATGCACCGAGTCTATCTTCCCTGCTTGGCAGGACTCACACATGGCCAGTGATGACATGCCTTGGATTTCATAAGATACTTGTAATTATTTCAGGGAAGCTGAAAAAATCCAACAATTTAAAGCAGTCTGTGAGATGAGCATGGGATTTTTTTTCCAGCCAAAGCTTCTTTTTTTAGAGGAGAACCACCTCGTAAAATTCCACATGGAATCTGTGGACTCCCTCAATGTCCGAGGTGATTGGGAATCACTCTCACCTTGTTATACATGTAGAACCATCTGTAATTAAATCAATGGTAAGAAAGGATCTTGTGTGTGATTTAGGGTAAGGTTGCCACTTCTCCTTGGAAAAAAATATAGAGGAGGTGGCTCATTTATTAGGCATGGTCTTACAAAGTCGGTATGTACATTGGGTGATCTACATACCAGTCAAGATGGGTTGCATGTTGAATCAACCAATGTCCACCTTCCATTACTGTGGGAAAATACTATGACGAACTTGCTGTGAAAAAAAATTAAAACCTTGTGCTAGGCAGTCCCCATTGCCTGAACTGTCCCCATTGCCTGAACTGTCCCCATTGCCTGAACTGTCCCCATTGCCTGAACTGTCCTCATTGCCTGAACTGTCCCCATTGCCTGAACTGTCCCCATTGCCTGAACTGTCCTCATTGCCTGAACTGTCCTCATTGCCTGAACTGTCCTTTAGTCCTGTTTCTCTGCCATCTAAGCACTTCCAGGTATGATGGACCAAGAAACATACCTTATGGTTCCCCACAATGCTCCACTCAAATCTTACGTGACCCCGTGTTTAGGCCATGGTGCTGTAACATTGGGGGGGGGGGGGGCACATAGTGAATTACTGGTAAAACCTTGAATTGAGTGTAACTGAGAGTCTGAGAGTGTTTTGCAAGCCAAGCACATTTTTTTATAGATTCTGACTTAATAAACAAGCGATGTCTTGATATAAGAGTAGCGCCATGTCACAACTGAGTATAAAAGAGAAGAGAGGTGCCTCTTAGTGAATTAATACGGTTACATTTAATGAAGGTACAACATTTGGAAACTCACATGGTTGATGATTAAAAGAGGCACATCTAAGTATCCAGGCATCCGGGGTAAAGCTGTCCACATAGACCATCCTCCTCAACGCCATCAACATCATCTCTTCCACGCTGTGCTCCACAAGCGGTTGAAGCCTCGCTTTCAGATCGCTCTACTGCAGGGTAGTCTTCCCGGTCACGATTGCAGACTGACAGCGGTGAGAACTGGCGGTGCAGAGGATGGTCTATGTGGACAGGTTACCCGCGGAAGCCTGCATGCTTAGATTTGCCTCTTTTAATCATCAACCATATGAGTTGCTAAATGTTGTACCATTAAATGTAACTATATTGCCATTGCTTAGAGGCACCTCTCTTCTCTTTTATACTCTGTAGCTCCTGCTGAATTTTGCTTCTAATCCCTTTGTGGAGGCTGCCATTTGTGGATGGACATTTTATGGTTATACAACCTATCACGTTGCTTTAATCTTTTTATATGGTTTACTTTAAAAAAATTACTAAGGGAATGTTATCACAAATGTGCCACTATTGACCTTTTCCTTTTGAGAATGCTTTTTGCCTGACTGATCCAGTTACTTCAATACATTCTAATGCTAATGAAAGTTCTGACTTTTTATTGCAGTCTGTGCCTTACTTTCCCAATGACAACTGCAGCCCTCATTTCATGTATAGAGCCGTATACAGGAATAAAACATGATAGATCTTTTCATTTTTCCCCAATCTATTAAAAAAAGGGGGAGCAAAGCCTTAAATAGATTTTGGTAAAGCCAGACACCCCAACTTTATAATGACTGACAGCACATTTTATACAGAGAAAAATAGGCTAAGTGCCTATTGTATCATAGAAGGTGTGGAGTTTTCCCGAGTTAGAACTGTTCAATTATGGCAAACTGCCGATGTTCATACATTTGTCTGAACTCTACAGACATCGAGGCCCCATAAATAAGCTTAATTTTTTTTTTTCCTTAAATTGCATAAGGGCTATGTTATGTTATCAACTATCTTATGTTATCAACTTGCAACATGTGCTTAGAAAAGATTCTTGTGTTTAAAATAGTCTGATCCTATCAAGTGCCAAAAATACCAGCACAATAATGGTTACCAAATTGTCCCATATATTAAATGAATTACCATGTCATAAATTCCTAATGTATTTGAATAGAATGAAAACAGCTGAATGGCCGAGGTCTGAGGAGGTTCCAATAGTGGGCGTCAAGGATATCAAATCATTGGTAATTCATATTTATTCATACCATCCATTTTATGCAGCATCTATTTCATAGTGATTTGAAGAGTACATAGAACCCATGATGAGCTCTGTTCTCAGCCTGGAGTAAGCTCACACACATTACAATCATACAATCTCGGACACATTTTAGGGTTGGCATGGCCAGACATCTCTTGTTCTACAAGTATGCTTTTGGATTGTATAATGACAACCACAAAAACAAAGGGAAAATATACAACCCCAGTGCAGATAGAAATTATGGGGCTCCCTTACAGCCTTCCTTTTGCCCCCACCTCCCCCGAGGAGCAGTGCTGCTGAACTTTATCTACCTACGCCCTGATAATGAAAAAAAAAAATACCTTCTCTGCTCCCACCTCCTGGGCCCCTCTGTTGATGTGATGGGGCCCAGTGAACGGTAATTTCATTCCTGGTAAGCAAGTAGGAGCAGGGATGTGGTCTAGTAAAATCAATGTATTCTTTTAGGCAGAAATGAACAATAAAGCTGCCCCAGGCCCCCCTGTTTAGCTGATGAGGCCTGGGCCCAGTACAACAGGATTAGTTGTACTGCCTTATCAGCGGCCCTGCAGATAGTGTCCCTTGAAGGACACTATGGAGCTGCAAGGCCATTAGCTATTTAGCTGTCTAATACCTGGGCTTCTTAGTGAGCAATATACTTGTTAAAGGAAAAATCTTTTAAAAAGGAAACAAGTCCCACCAGTCACCACGGAGCTGTTGGTTATCTGTAGATTTCCACTTGGGGCTCATGATGTGTAGTGTTTTTCGATTATATTTTTCCCCAGTTGCTAGCGGGTGAGTCCATCGTCCTTGTGAATAAGTGCTTTAATTTTTAAAGCCAGTGGTTTTGTGAAAACACGAATCACTTTAGATAAGCCTGCTTTTAGCAATTACAGCTTTGTAATATGATGTAACCCAAAACTAATTAAGGGCTGGACATTTGTCTCCCAGCTAAACATAACAAAATCTGACAAATGGTATTTTGCTATCACATAATAATAACCTTTTACAGACCCTGCCAGTTCTATAAAGAGCAGCCAGAACATAAAAACAATCACAATACATTCAAACAAATCTATACTGAAACTGTACTCTTCAAAAAAACAAAGATAAGTCTGTTTACTAGCTATATAAAATTAAACACAATTAAAAGCATATCATTCAAACACCCTGCAAGATATTGTATGTACTGTATATACTAAAGATGTTCTACAAATGTAGGCTGGATACTTTTTTTTTTGGTAGCAGTAGAGGAATGAGACACATGTAAGGGCCTATTCACACTGCCTGCATGGTAAATGCTTGGTTTTAGCATGCAGGCAGCCGTCCTTTTTTTTTTTGTCAACTTTATTTGAAGTGCACAAAGTGACGGTGTGCTGCACTGCTGTGTGGTGACATGCAGTGCCTTCCTGTGAGCTGCAATAAAATGCAGCATATCTGCATTTTACCACAGCTCACTGTATCACACCACCAGGCTGCATTGCGTTGCGAACAGGGCACATAGAAAATAATTGTTTTCAATGTGCCCTACTGGTGACTTGCGTTCATCCAACATTCTCAAAAGCCAGTCACCGCACTACCAGGCCCTAAGGGCTGGTTCACACCATGAATCGCACAGGAATGTGCTATTCACATGTGACCTGGGTGCAATGCGATTTCAGCCTATTCATTTCAATGGGCTGAAATCGTGTCAGACCGCACCAACACTAGTGCATGCACAGTTTTATAAAACACACAGTAATCGGATCGCGAGGTACTTTTGTACCATGAGATCTGATGCAGATAAACACACTGGGGTTGATTTACTAAAGACAAATAGACTGTACACTGTAAGTGTAAATGCGCCAAAGCTTAGTAAATGAGGTAAAATTTCACTTTAAAAAGAATACCTGATCACATGCAAGGAAAAGAAAAAAAATGCATTTTTGTTTGCACATGATTGGATGATGGAAGTCAGCAGAGCTTCTGCTCATTTACTAAGCTCTGGAGCAACAGTTCTTACAAAGTACGCAATCTATTTGCCTTTTAGTAAATCAACCCAACTGTGTTTGCAACCTGCATTTGGGGTGTTGTTAAGCTAACACTAACACCTGCTGCAGATCCCACTGTGCGTTTTAAACGCAGTACGGGAAACATGCAGAGAATGCGGGTTTCCAGGACCGTGTTCTGGTGTGAATGGGCCCCTTATAGTTTTCTCTACACACACATAGCTTTAAATAACATCACAACAGTTGTCCTATCATGGAACCTACTAATTGTGTTCTGATTCTCAATATACTAATTTATGTGAAAGCGACAATAAGACTTAAATATAAAAATACTTTTGAGGGGATGTAAAAAACTTTTCCTATCTTACATGATGGCTTACCTGTGGTGGTTTCCGAAGCTGATCATTATTTATGTGAAGTGTAAACTTTTTTTCCACAATGCAATAAAAAGCATGTGATAAAATTAATTATACATGTTACTATGGATATAATATCATTATGGGAACAGCTGACTGTACTATCTGACACAATCAAACTTTTGTATGACATGGTAATTCAGCAGTGAATCCTATTTTATTTTAGTGCTGTCCCGCAAGACTTTTTTTTTTTTTTTGCAGCGAACTGCAATACCAGATTTCACTGGCAGGTGGTACTAGAAGCAAAATATGTGATTGTAGCCATGGTAAAACCTTGGATCTAGGAACAAAGGGGCCCTTTTCATATTCCTAATCAACAAGGTCATTATTAAACACAATTTTTCTTTCTTTTTTTTAATTTATTATTTTTACATTTTGTTGATACCCTTACTCATTAACATCCTTTCACAGTCAGAACGGACGGTGTGCGTTTTGCATCTCCATACAAGTAAACTACAGACACAGACATCTCAATGACATACATAGCATACAACACTCAGACTGCCTTATTCCCACTGAGGATTTATCCACTTGTACTCATCCTAGGGTGAACACATGTAAAACTGAGCCCATGAATTATTGATACCTATACAAGTAAGCAATCATATGCTTTTGCATATAGGTTTAGGGAGTCTACATCACAAATGCTCATGTGAGTGTCATAAATAAGATGGACTCTGCCAAGTGTTTTATAAGGCATTTTCAATGCACCCAGTACAACTATATATATATGTATTAGGCTATCTGTCTTGTGTTTGGATGCGTGGCTTGCATTCACATACATTAGCAAATCTGCCCCATCTGGATATCTAGCTGACAGTCATTCAACATGAATTACCGGTACATGGGAAACAACAGAAATGATTGTACATGTTGTCATGTGTGGTCAAAGTACAATCAAGAACCGCTTCTATCATGTACAGACATAACATCAGAAATGTCCATAAAAAGATTATGATCACAGCATATATGCTCGTTTTATAACATCAGTATGGTTATAGCAATGCATACAATAGTTATTTTTGACAATGCAATATAATCTTACTTTAAAAAATCTTCTTTCATGTCGTGAGTGCTGCCTGTCTGCTCGCCATCTCTTTCCACAACTACCTGGATTCCCTGCATGCCTTGCAGCTTCTTCTCTGCTGTTCACTTTTTATTTCTAAGGACTACATATCCCATGGTACCCAGATAAGAACATAAGTACTCTGCTGGGAGGAGGGTGTTGGGGGGCAGAAAAAATGCTGCTCAAGCAACTGCAAGTGGTGAAGGTAAAAAACTTGAGCCTTTAAAACCACCCTAATGCCCTGTACACACAATAGGATTTTCCAACAACAAATGTTGGATGTGAGCTTGTTGTCAGAAAGTCCGACCGTGTGTAGCCTCCATAGAACATTTGTTGTTGGAATTTCTGCCAACAAATGTTAGAGAGCAGGTTCTCAAATTTTCCGACAACAAAACTTGTTGTCGGAAATTATGAGCGTGTGTACACAATTCCGACGCACAAAAGTCCACGCATGCTCGGAATCAAGCAGAAGAGCCACACTGGCTATTAAACTTCATTTTTCTCGGCTCATTGTACGTGTTGTACGTCACCGCGTTCTTGACGTTCAGAATTTCCGTCGAGATTTGTGTGATTGTGTGTATGCAAAACAAGTTTGAGCCAACATCCTTTGGAAAAAAATCCACGGTTTTGTTGTCGGAAAATCCGATCGTGTACAGGGCATAAGGCTTTAGAAATGCTTTAAGAAAACTGTATATAGTGATGCCAAACACACTGAAAAAATAGATTTTGGATTTACATGTGCTTTAAAATAATGAAAAAACCTTGTACTAACCCAGTGTAAAGCACAGTGATGTCTTCTTAAAAGAGAAGGCCTCTACACGTCTCACTTCTATCACAAATCCAAGAAATAAGAGGATTATCTCTCATTTTAAGATAGCAAAGGGCTTTTTGATTCCTTTAGCTTACCTCATCATAATCTGTATGTTTATACTTTCTAAAGGATCTGTAATAAAATTCCTATTGAACAGTTTTCCACTTAAAGGAAATCTAAAAGGAAATAAACCAACAACCTAAGCTTGTCATTGTATATCAAGCACCATAAAGTGTCTGCATTTACCTCTATTAGGCTCCGCCATTAGAGTTTTCACTTATACCGGTCATCTCTAGGTATAGGGCACATGTTACTAACTCCCACAGTGTAGTGCTTGGTCCCAATGACCAATTGATTGACTTGTATATATTAAGCCTGTCAGGTTTTTCCCGAATGATCAGTGCCACCGGCTATAGTCTGCAACACTGATCATAGTATTCTGACAGTGGGGAAGGCTGCCCACTATCAGAATACGATACCACAGCGGAAAGGATTCCTCCATCCACCTTGAATGTGTAGACGGGGGAATTGGCGCATTTTTTTTTTTCATGCAACCTGCTGGTAGAGTGAAAAAAAAAATGAATCATGTATGGCAAGTCTAAAGCCTCGTACACACAATGAGAATATCGGATGAATAAACAAAAACAAAAAAAAAATGCACAATTGTGCTATAAATTTGAAATTAAATAGATTTGAAGCTGTAAACACATATGTGACAGTAACCCTCCCAATAAACATGTATATAAAAAAGTCCTGCTCTAAAATTAGAGTGCTGCATTGAGGCCAAAATACATAAAAAAAAAAAAAAACAGTGAACAGACTGACGATAAGGGTAACCATGTAAAGAAAGAAAAAATACGCCTCTGCAAAGTGTAATAAAAGACAGATACCTTATTTATTTAATAGATAGAGATACACTTCCCAGTGGTTAAAATAAACATGTGCATGTACAAACCAGCAGTGATTCCTGGTTCCAAGAACACAGTGACCCTGCCATGAGGCTCCGCCCGACACATTTCGTCATCAAAGGATGTCTTTCATGGGCCAAGGCATCCTTGGAACCAGGAATCTCTGCCGGTTTGTGACATTTGTACATGTGTATGTTTATTTTAACCATTGAGTCTTGGTTGGCTTATCTTGAGTCTTGGTTGGCACGTTCAGTGGCAGACTCCGGGTGATCAGGGAGCGTTGGAGATATATAGTGACAACCTTGGAGTCACCATATATGCAGTACATGACTTCTCTTGAGAAAGGGGATCATGTCTATTTGGTAAGCAGGCACCTCCTCACACACCTGGTGATGGTGGCTGTTGGTGTTGAATATACAGGAGCACTTTAACACGGATTCACTTGCATTGGGACTTTTTTATAGACTATTTATTATTTCTATTGATTTTTAAATATATTTTTTTAACGATATGTATCACTATTTATTGTTGTTAATACAATACTTTTTATATATATTATATATTTGATTTTAGCGCAGCACTTTCTTATATACAAAATATTGGATGAACGGTTGTCCGTTTTTTTTTTTCTGCATGCTAGTCTTATATCGAAAATGAAGAGGTTATTAAAGTTATGAAAATTCTCGCACGACAGTCTTGGTCACTAAATTTATTTCAAATACTGAACTGATTAAATGAAAATCATTTTTCTTGTATCATATGAGAAAAATTTTCATGTTTGTCTCTAATTGTAGCACTGTGAGGGCTGCTGAGCAGGATATGACCACTCTTTTGTAGTTCCAAACAGTATAGCTTTTATACTGATAAGTATGCTCTCCTATGTCTATGTCTATGTTTATCACTAGCCTTTAATGTTCATTGTGTGACAACTTTTCATTCTTAATAAGCAGTATGTGTACATAAAGGAAAGAGCAGTAATTAGCACCTTATCTGGGGAAGTACAAAGGATCAGAATGATCAGCTGAACATTAAATTAATTTAATTAGACAGAAGAAAGCCAGAGGACAGTACAGAAAAAAAAGAGTATAAACATTGCCTGGTAATTTGGAAAGACATATGAATTTAACTTGTGAAAATGATGAGGAAGATTCAGAAAGCTGCTGGGCTGTCATTATGGCAAATGCAACTTTTTCAGTGACTTTAATAACATTATTAAATGTCTAAAATGTCTAAAATGTCTTCAGTCTATCATGAATGCTGCTGCCAGACTTAAACACCTTACCAACCGCTCAGTGTCTGCCAACCCTCTCCTCTAATCCCTACACTGGCTCCCAATCACCCAGCAAATTCAATTCAAAATACTAACCACAATATACAAAGCCATTCACAACTCTGCCCCGAGCTACATCACCAATCTTGTCTCCAAATATCACCCAAATAGACCTCTCCGCTCTTCTCAAAACCTTCTACTCTCAAGCTCTCTCGTCTCCTCCTCTCATGCTCCTCTCCAGGATTTCTCCAGAGCCTCTCTCATCCTCTGGAACTCGTTACCTCCACCTGTCTGGCTATCCCCTACTCTTGCTACCTTCAGGCGATCCCTGAAAACTCATCTCTTCAGGAAAGCCTATTACGTCTCTAACTAATCTTTTACCACTTCCATCAGCTCATTTCCCACAGTTACAACCTTTTGTACCACCTGCCCCACCCTATTAGATTGTAAGCTCTTCTGAGCAGGGCCCCCTTGATCCTCTTGTATTTTATTGTATTAAAAACTGTATTGACTCCCTTTTATATTGTAAAGCGCTGCGTAAACTGTTGGTGCTATAAAAATCCTGTATAATAATAATAATAATAATAAAGAGAGTAGAGCTTACTGTTTATATAGAGACCATCATTCTTCTATTAGGAAAGATAAGAACACTGAATCAGTGCACTATCCAAGCAGTAAAGAAAAATCAAATGACTTGGTGGTGTGAGTAGGGTTGCCACCTTTTCTTCAAGTCAAACCTGAAACACTTTAGAGGCGCACAACATTTTTTTTTATAGTATAAACTATACATATATTTTGCTATTAAATAACGTTTCTAATCATATGAAGTTAAAAAAAAAAGAGTCCCCTTTACATCAGAGTCCACAGAGTTCCCCTTTTACATCTGAACACGCAGAGTTCGCTTTAACTGTAAGGGAGGACTCAGCAGACTCTGATGTAAGGGAGAACTCTGGGGACTCTAACATAAGGGATGCTCTGGGAACCCTGATTTAAGGGGGAACACTGAGAACTCTGATGTACGGAGAGGACTCTGATTGAAGGGGGCCTCTGGTGTAAAGGGGAACTCTGATGTAAGTGGTGCTCTGAGAACTCTGATTTATCTTAGTGTACTCTCGCAGAGGCAGGAGATAGAAGGAGAGAGACCTCAGTCACAGACAGGAATGGATGGTGAGCTCACTCACCCCTTGGCAGTCAGCACGTCTCACCCAGATGTATCTGAGGCTGCTAGACTTCAAATTTACAGCCTGAACTTTCCTTTTCTAAGGATTGTGGGCAGACACATAGGGGTAGGGGCAGTAGGAAGAGGTGCAGATCGAGACCTCTCTCCTCTCCCATCTGTGTGTGTATTTGGGGGAGGGGGGATTGTTAGTACTGGCTTTAGGCAGCATGAAAGACAGTGTGACAGACACTCTCAGCTTAGACAACTGCAGCCAGAAAACCTGCTGGGAAGCCATAGTCCAGTCTGAATAATGTGTATGGGTTTCAGGCAGTATGAAACCCGGACACATGATTCCAAACCTGAACTGTCCAGGTGAATCCCGGACAGGTGGCAACCCTAAGTGTGGGCAGCTAATTCGTTTGGTTTGGGCTTAGTCATTTAGGGTTCTATTCGACTCCATACTAGTTCAACCAGGGCACTGCACATCCTGTGTGGATTCTTTATGTGAAGATTACAAATAAATAAAATGAAGAAATTAATAAAAGCAGGGTCAGATTGTCTGCTGAGATCAACACTAACTTCCTAAACAGGCCAGGATCTAGTGTCAGGCTATATGTTATTGTTTCACGCATTGAAGTTGTATTCCAGATATCACAATTTAACATAGTTACACTGGTCCAGCTCATACCTATACCATGTGGATAACAACCCATGCAATCTATACATACAAAGAAACCAAAACAAAAAATGTCAGAAATTAAGTTATGTGTAATAAAATGGAATGACACAGTGAAAAGGTATTGAACACATGAAGAAAGGGAGGTGCAAAAAGGCAAGGAAAGCCAAGACACCAGCTTAAATCTATCAGTAGTTAAAAAGCAATCCTGCCCCTTGTCAGTGCAAATTAATATCAGCTTGTTCAGTCTCAACTGATGGCCTATAAAAAGGTGCCTCTTTACCAAGGTGTCACACAAGAAACAGTACATGATGGGTAAAAGAAAAGAACTCTTTCAAGACCTTCGCAAACTTATTGTTGCAAAACATACTGATGGCATTGGTTACAGAAGGATTTCTAAACTTCTGAATGTTCCAATGAGCACTGTTGGGGCCATAATCTGGAAGTGGAAAGAACCTAATTTCACCATAAACCGACCACTCCTCGCAAAATTTCTGACAGAGGAGTGAAAATAATTATCAGAAGAGTTGTCCAAGAGCCAAAGACCACTTGAAATTAGCAGGTACAATTGTATCAAAGAAAATAATAAGTAATGCACTCAACCGCCACATCCTGTATGCACGCTTACTACACAAGACTCCATTGCTGAAGAAAAAGTATGTTAAAGCTCGTTTAAAGTTTTCTGCACAACATTTAGACAAGCCTGTGAAATACTGGGAGAATATAGTCTGGTCAGATGACCAAAATTGAACTCTTTGGATGCCATAATACACACCATGTTTGGAGGTCAAATGGCACTGCACATCACCCCAAAAACACCCCTATTCCAACAGTGAAGTTTAGAGGTGGGAATATCATGGTGTGGGGCTGTTTTTCAGGATACGGCACTGGCAAACTTCATGTGTTTAAAGGAAGGATGAATGGAAAAATATACTAAGACATTCTTGATAAAAATCTGCTGCCATCTACCAGGATGATGAAGATGAAATGAGGGTGGACATTTCAGCAAGACAATGATCCCAAAGACAAAGCCAAGGAAACTCTCAATTGGTTTCAAAGAAAATAAAGCTGCTAGAATGGCCGAGCCAATCACCTGACTTGAATCCAATAGAAAATCTATGGAAAGAACTAAAGATCAGAGTTCATAGAAGAGGCCCAGGGAACCTTCAAGATTTGAAAACTGTGTGGAAGAATGGGCCAAAATCACACCTGAGCAATGTGTGCGACTAGTTTCTCCACACAGGAGGCATCTTGAAGCTGTCATTACCAACAAAGGATTTTGTACCAAGTATTAAATACACTTCAGTTAGCATGTTCAATTCTTTTTCCTTGCATCATTCCATTTTATTACACATAACTTCAATTTTTAACTTATTTGTTTTGGTTTCTTTGTATGTATGGATTGCATGAGTTGTTACTGACATGTGGTGAAAATTTCATGTCATTAACACCTTTAGAAATAAATTTACCTAGAAAAATGGTGATGTGTTCAATACTTATTTTTACCGCTGTATATCAAATGTGTATTTAGCTGTACTCATGATATAAACATTAAAAATAGAGTTTTGAACAATAATACCCAGTACCTTTTGTGTACCTCTGTCTGGAAAGTAGCATTTCATAGACATCAATGGCAACCCATGACCCAGGATTGACTAATAATTCATAATACGAGCAGCTGCGAATGCTTTGCATACGCTGATAACTGTGCAAAAGGGGTTCCTATGTCATTTGTCCCTATTGCAATAAACAAATTATAATGTGCAGACAGCACAGGTGACAGTGATTGTATACCATCAGCAGTCCACAGGACAGCGCCTGCCAGATTTTGATTTAAAAACCAGCTTTCATTGACCTGACCCAGTGAATTTCAGAACTGAAAAGAAACCTGATGCTGCTGGCAAATAATGGGTTAACAGAAGCAATGGTTATATAACGTCACAGGAGACTAGAAAAGTGCTCAATACATCATTTAACACCGCTAAGCCTTTAGCTGCTGGCTCTGTGTTCTTCCCCATCTCAACATGCATAGCACTCAAGTACTGACTGTTTGCACTCCTCTGATGCATTCATTCTTTTATTAGGCCATATTTCTGAGCATCCTGCTCCTGTGCTATTTTTTATAGAATACTTCCCATCAGTTTTAGGCAATGAAAAATCAGCATGGCATAAAGAATTACTTTTTTTTAACAAGGTTGATTACTTTTTTGGCAAATAATGCACATGAGCCAGGAGAATAAACATCACATATACAAGCAGGCTTTTTTCAGTAAAGCCCTGAAAGGGAAAGGTGATATAAAAAAGATGCAACTAATCAGGTGTCGATTTAAAATCCATGTCAAATTTGAAATTATTTCTGATTGGTTTCTATGTGTTACAACATTATGTATTGTTCCATTTCTAACTAAATAAGACCTATATCACACTAGAAATTCAACAATCACTAATGCCGCGTACACACGAGCAGATTTTTCGACCGGACTGGTCCGATGGACCGAATCCGGCGGACAATCCGACCGTGTGTGGACTCCATCGGACCTGCAGCGGACTTTTTCGTGTGATCTGATGGACTTTAGATTTGGAACATGTTTCAAATTTGTCCAACGGACTCGAGTCCGGTTGAAAAATCCGCTCGTCTGTATGCTAGTCTGACGGACCAAAACTGACGCTAGGGCAGCTATTGGCTATCAATTTCCTTATTTTAGTCCAGACGTACCTCATCACGTACAAGTCCGTCGGACTTTTGTGTGATCGTGTGTAGCCAAGTCCGTTCGTTCAAAAGTCCATCTGAAGTCCGTCAAAAGTCCGTTAAAAGTTCGTCGGAAAGACTGTCTGACCTTTGTTGCCGGAAAGTCCGCCCGTGTGTACAAGGCATAAGTGTCCACTGACTTTCTCCTATGGTGTTGCTGACTCACTGAACCAGAAGGATGTTGCTCTATCTTTGTTCCATCATTAGCGGTTTAGATTGTGTAGAGTTTTGACCAGTGAGGGAATGATGTCCATTAGATAAAGCAGAGTTGGACATTTGTTATTTTTGGCGTGGTGTCACCAGCGGCAAAATCAGCATTGTGACACGGGCCTAGGCTTAGATATAAAATAATGATTTGTCATGAAATGGGGTATGTGCAGCCTTAGAGATATGCCTGATAGCTTTGTGTGGACTTCACTGGTTACAATAAACTCAGAATATCAGTTTGAGGTTTTTGATAATAATATATCTCATATAATATATACTGAAAAAGATCATATCATTTGAAAAAGCAAATTTATGGAGAGATTTACAAAGGTATAAAGTAAGGTGAAGTGGGCCATGTGAAATAGAAACTGTAATAAATTCTACTACATGTGATTGAATGTTTGAAGTGAACACGGGTTTACTTCACACATCAATAAATAAGGCTCTTAGGCAGACCACAGGCAAGCAATACTTCCAATTTTGAGTATCCTATTTAATTATCAGTCCATTTCTTTTGTCCATAGTGGGCAATGGGGGATTGAGGACAATGGGGGACAATGGGGAATTGCCCATGGAAGCTTCCCAGTCTGTTGTAAAATGTCTCTGCAAGTTGCTCCTGATCCTTCATTATTCTGTGCAGGAAAAAGGAAAAAGGAAGAGTTCAAGGTCTGTGCAGTTCTCAAGGTCAGGTAAGAATTAAAGTGGAACCCAGTGTTTGTTGGTAGTCATCCAAAGTCTATGATCAGCCCTATAGCAAATGCACAGGTTTCTGGGCATATTTTACATACCCTGTTCAGGTAGCTAGGACCATTTACAGTGCATCTAAAGCCATTTTTTTGGTTTGGATAGTATTAAGATGTTAAAATCCCTGTCAGGTTTTATGATTGTCCAAGTAGAGAGATTTAATCTCTCTTTTTGCCCAGATGATCACAGTCACTGTGACTGAAAGTGTTAGAAAATCCAAAACTTTGAATTGTCACAAGAACAGGAATAGATGGGAAATCTTACAAAGGAGACAAGTGTTCTGTTGCCAGAGTTCCAAAATCTCTTGGATGGGACACAGATAGCAAAAACACCTGACAAAAAAACATTTTGATTTGAGATATCCTTTAATTTCATTCATGCAAGCTGGCCCTCCAAGGCCAAGGTAGCTTTAGTTCTACTGCAGGTGTAATAGTCCAACAACTCAATAACTGGCACACCAACCAACAGCAGGCACTTTCAGACTGCCTGAAGCCATTACTGCGTATGTTGAAAATGCACATTTAAAACCCAATGCGTGTCAGAGGATTTATGAACAGATTTTTAGTTAGTGGTCCAAAATACATCAGGCTGTAACTATGACATTATTATAATCTGGCACAATAAAGATGTTTTAACCCCAAAGGTCCTGGTGTTTTCCAGTGTTTTATTACTTTATTCAACTGCACCATAGAATACCCAGCAAGCATGAACCCTACTACAATGCGTCTATTGCTGTATATTGGCTAAAAATAATATATATAATTCAAAGAGCCCGTCTGTTACTGTCCAGGCATGTCCCTTCCTGACCTTCACTCTTCTGCCTGGACACATTCCATGTGGACAGCTGTTTTGCTTTGGGACAAATAAATGAATCTCTTGAAAATTCAGATAATCCCCTGGAATGTGGTCTGGGCTTATCTCATATGGTTACATTAGTTGGGACTTGGATTAATGTGACTATAAACATGACATAATTGTTGAACATTTTGATTGAGGACAGGTCAGGAAATAAACATATGTCTAGGTGCACTCTGTACCTCCAGCAGATACCCCTGGCTGACCGATTTCAGGGAGGAATAGATTGCCCTGGATTTTCCTGGAGATAATTGCTGTTCCGGCATGAGGCCAGGACCAGCGGTATTTAGGCAATCAGCCTAAAAAAGGATGTCTATGGACACTCTAATGCCCCGTACACACGGTCGGACTTTGTTCGGACATTCTGACAACAAAATCCTAGGATTTTTTCCGACGGATGTTGGCTCAAACTTGTCTTGCATACACACGGTCACACAAAGTTGTCGGAAAATCCGATCGTTCTGAACGCGGGGACGTAAAACACGTACGTCGGGACTATAAACGGGGCAGTGGCCAATAGCTTTCATCTCTTTATTTATTCTGAGCATGCGTGGCACTTTGTCCGTCGGCTTTGTGTACACACGATCGGAATTTCCGACAACAAAATTTTATCTCCTGCTCTCCAACTTTGTGTGTCGGAAAATCCGATGGAAAATGTCCGATAGAGCCCACACACGGTCGGAATTTCCGACAACACGCTCCGATCGGACATTTTCCATCGGAAAATCCGACCGTGTGTACGGGGCATTAGTCCAAACTTTTGTCACATGCAGGTATTTTGTTCTGTGCAGTGAGGAATTGGGAATCAGCATGGAGGATGCTGTAGAGAATGGTGTTCATCCCATTACTTGAGTGCTGTTCTCTGTATCATTCAGGGCTGTCCACTGCCAGAGGGCAAAGTAAAGAACACTTGACCTTCCTTGACCAGCTAGATGATCCCAGAAAACAAGGTATGCATGAACAAACATTTTAAAAACTAAAAGCTGTAAGAGGCTTCAAGGGTGGGGGTGGGGTGTATTTTTGGAAACTGGAACTGGGCAAGATGAACAGTCTACCTGCTGAGTACTTTGGTTTTCAGTACTGCACCAGTCCACCAAAGTCCCTTTTGTGAGAAATCTTGTGGTCTGAGAGTCACTCCATTATCACAATGGAGATTATCACAGGAGAACTATTTCCAAAAAAACAGTTCCTTGAGATTTCTTGCCATTTCCCACATACAGCGCCAATAATACTCTCAAGTAACACTCAGTAAAACACACATTTTTACTGATCGTTACTTCAACACACAGATGTAAAGGCAGCCTTAAAGTGCATGTAAACCCCTAGAAGATGTTTTTAGTTAAGAATCATATCTGTTACAGCAGAGGATGTCATTTCATCTGTGCCCAGTCTTGCCACGAAGAGTTAATCCAGCTCTGAGCAATCTTCTTATCTTTCTTCAGTAAGATAAAAACAGACACACAGAGAAATAGGTTTCTGTTTCTTCCCCCTTGCTGTGAGTGACAGGTCATTTTCTTATCTCATGCACCAGTGTAAGAGAGGCATTCTGTGTACTTCACATCCCCCCTCCCTTATTCTCCAGATCTCCCAGGATTGGCTGCTCTACACCTCTGCATGATTGGGCATGCTGAAGTCATGTGGTGATTTTTCTGGGTTTTGACTGGATGTTAGTGATCATGGGGCATAATCCACAAGACCAGCAGAAGTTCAGTGTAAGAAATATTGATGCCTGGCCAAGGGGAGTGTAGAGGTGGGCGGGGAATCTACTGACATCACAACTCCACCCACTGAGCCCTGGACAACAGACCTGGCCACAGAATCCGGAGTATTGCAGGGCTCCAAACAGTTAAATGGGAGATATTTGACAGGTAAGGATATATGCAGGAGGCATGTATATGCTTATAGATCAGCACTATGGAAGTAATTTAGAAATTATGAGAGTGGGTTTAAATCCACTTTAAGGTATTGATTGCGGTCATAATTTTTTTGATTCTAAGTGTGGCCCAAAAAGTGTCAAACTGGCAGAGGGGTAACAATGGATATAAACTCCAGCAGACACCTTTTGTTATAGAATAAAAGACATAGAAAATGACTAAGAGAACTGTTCTGTCCTGAAAAGACATGTTACATGACTCCACTTTGTTCACCTACATTCCAAGACTTCACATATCATTCTACAAAAAAAGGTGTACGTCAACACTTCCATCTCATCACAGCCCCAAGGCACCTTCTAACAGGCAAGTCTAAATCAAAACTGAGTATATAATAACAAAAGAATTGCAGACAACAGGATGCCCAGGACACTCTGGACAACTCCAAAAATCTTGGTGTGCAGCCGCCATTATGTGATAGGACATCAGCAGTAGGTCACTGGTTGAGTATGTTTCAAGAGTAACTGAAATTTAGTAGTTATCACTTTATCACTTGACTCTATACATTCCCTTCTCTGAGAACTTTGGAGGGAGGTTCTTGGAATATGGGAACGCCTTGCTTTCTTTTTAATAAGCCGTACTTAGGAGCATTAGGATTACAAAGATATTAGCACCCACTTTTGAACGAGAAAGTTAATTTCAGAAGACATTATTTAGAATGATAATTAGAATCAATCGGGAATAGAAGGCTGTGTTCACTGAAGGAGTGTAAATGCAAAATTTTCATGTTCAACTGGGCTGTAACTTTATGTTATTTTCTATTTGTGAAGTCAAGTATAAGAACTAGCATTTGACTGATTTAATGCAACACTGACACATTCACTTGGAATCAGCTTGTAAACTGGGTCCAGGGTTACCTCCATTAAAGTACTAGAGGGTTTTTTACGAAAGGTAAATCCACTTTGCACTACAAGTGCACTTGGAAGTGCAGTCGCTGTAGATCTGAGGGGAAGATCTGAAATAAGGGGAATCTCTGCTGATTTTATCATCCATCCAATCCAAATTTTCAGTTTTTTTCTCACAGTTTTTGTTGTAATTAGCACGGTATACCACTTCTATTTTTATATACAAATGTATAAATATTCCCACAATACCTTACTAGAGCACAATATAGATTATACAGTAAAAAAGTGGAAAACGAAATGTGCAAATAAGCACATATATATTGATGTGGGCCTGTAATAGCATATCAAAAAGAACAGAGAAGGAAAAGTCAGAGGTAAAAGGTTTCAAAATGCAAAGCAAATGCACAGTTTCTTTGTATGCCTGGATTTTGTAACAAATCTTATGTTTCTTTGTAATCTTTTATTGGAAGAAGTGAGGACATTTTGAAAACACCAACTTGGAGCACAAAGAAGCCAAGGTAAAGGATAACAATTCTCGTAATTATGGTGGGGCGATCTTTAAAATGCAAAAGCTGCGTAACACATTCCACTTATAATTGAAATATGACTTTTTGGTAGACTGACCCTTTAGCTTAGTAAGTGGAAGGGAAAATAAAGAAGGCCAGAGTGGTGGCTTTACAGCGGGTGAAGCAGCCTCCTTAAGGGTCCATGCACACTGGGCATATAAAATGCTGCTTATACAGACATTTTATTATTCGGCCTGTAGAAGTAGCTCTATGTTAGCCTATAGGGTTCATTTACTAAAACTGGAGAGTGCAAAATCTGGTACAGCTGTGCATGGTATCCAATCAGCTTCTAACTTCAGCTTGTTCAATTATACTTGGACAAAAAAAAACCTGGAAGCTGATTGGTTTCTATTCTATGCAGAGCTGCATCAGATTTTGCATGCTCCAATTTTAGTAAATCAACCCCCATGGGTCCAATAACATTAAAGAGTTTACAGTCATATTTTTAGAGCAGCAGCAAATCTTTCAGAATTGCATTTTTGAGAGGGACTTTTGGGGCATAAAAATAGCTTAATTCTCACAAATGCACATAAACACTGCGTTTAGGAGCGTTCATGTTCTCAAGTAAACATTGAAAAACATTTTGGAAAAAAACGCTTTTAATAGCAAATGCCCATAGACGCTCATAAACTCTTGTGCAATACAAGCCACTATGAGAATTTTTTCTGCCAGAGGTTCTGGCATTTTTTCTGCCCCTAATCTGCATAGACCCTAAAGTAGATGAAGCAGGATTGTTTGTTGGATTGCTCTGCATTGTGTTTAATGTCTGCTGTGTCATATGGAGCCCACAGACAACTGAGCCTTGTCTAAAACTGTTTCACTTTCCTGCTACAGGCCAATCTCTTTGTAGAACATGTTTTTTTCTTAAAGACAGACTTTCCAAAAACAAAAGAGGGATTTGCATAAGTAGCTATTCACTTTGACAATTTTCTTATGTCATTGGAGTGACTGGAGTTCTCCTTTAAATCCGTTTTGACTTGTGTTGCTCAGCTCATTTACATTAATATGTAAAGTTGTCAATTTATGTGCAGTTTATAATGATACTGCATATTTCCAATTATCATTCTGATTCCCAATTTGGCTGTGTTTATCTATTCAGTCAGCTACATTCATTTCAATGTCCGCATGTCTTCATTATTATTTACAGAATACCAACACGATATAGTGAAAAGAACAAATAGATATTTACATCTGACACTTATCCTGCTGCTGATCTATCCTTACTTATCGTAACCCCTTTCTATCCCGGAGCGTGAACGGAAACTCTAGACTCCCAATCTACAGTTTCATATTTCTGAATGCTGCAAGATTAGGTTCTGTGCAATGCAGCAAGTCATTGTGAATTCCTTTACTGTACTGGATTAACTTTCAGCACCTCTGATTGGAGAGTGCTCCACAAATACCCTGCCTATTCACAGAAGACCTTGGTTCTTACTGTGTAACAAAGAGCGCAATTGTGGGCATATGCCCGGAAATTTCAACAGATAATTGGTTTGGCCAGTGTGTATGCCTTGCAGTCCCACAACAATGCTTGAAATTGTTCTAGCACATGGCCTTTGTATCGTAGGTGGCTGATTTAGAAGGGGCATGACCAGGTATATTTATAAAAGGTTAGATAGGTTTTATGCCACATATAAGTGGGGCTTATTCTACATTTATACATTTTACAATGTTTCAGTTAAATAACAAAATAAAATTAAATACTGTATGATATTTATTAATGTTTTAATTAGCAGTGATACCACGACTATAGGGGGATTTTTTTTTCATGTCATTGATAGTTAACAACCATCCTCTGCAGCCAATTTAATTTTAGAATAGCTGGATGATCTGTGCTTTGGGCTTCTAACAGCTCCTTGGTTTTCCATAGAGCTCACAATCATCAACTTCATAATTTGTCACTGCATGCTGGGCCATTTGATCATTTCTATCTTTGTCATTCCCTGGAGGAATATGTAGATGAGTGTGTGAAAGAGACACGTTTTCTTTGTAGTGAATGAGATTGTACTTTTTGGAGGCACAGTGGTTGATTTACTAAGGATGATTAGGCTGTTCACTTTGCAAGGGAAGTTGCTTATTGCAAGGCAATTTGCCCCACAGTTTTGTGAATGAGACTTCCATCATCCGATCATGTGCAAGTAAAATGCTGTTTTTTACATTTTACATGAACATGACTGGGTTTTTTTTTTTTTTTTGCAAAATGACATTTCACCACATTCATTAAAGAGGAAGTAAACTCTCCAGCTCTGGTGCTGCTTTTCATTTAGTCCATTATAATAAGTAATTACCAAACTATAGCCACTGTAATCCATCCCAAATCACATATTACTTACTGTTTAAAGAAACTTTAAAAAACTTGTTTCCAGGGGTTACGGAGCAGCACCATCTTAAGTATTGTTTTCTGAGTCCACAGTAGAGTGTATTTCCACCCTTACATTGAGCACTTCCTGTACTGTTAACCAAGCCTCCTTCTCAATCCAACGTTTCTATGGTAACCCTGTTTAACTGCTCATAGCTAAGCTGTTTTATTTCATAGTATTTACTTGTGCCGATTATCTAGTGTTTGCCTGTGTCAGTCTTATCAGCTTCAGCTGATAAGTCTGCAGTAATTCTGTCCGATGCCCAAGTTTACACTGCATGTGATGTCACATAATCACATGGGGTGTAGTATGAAGCTCTGAGTGATTATGCAGTCTCGTGAGATTTCAGAGTTGTGCCATAGGAAGATCTGATAGTAGACAGATAAGTACACAGAGTGTGCCGTAAATCAGGGGAGATCTGCGCATGCTCAGTGAAGTCATTCTAAAGAACAAAAAGGATTAAAACAATACTAAGCAAGTAAGGAGATATCTACAAGCAGTGTTCATTAGGGTTTTTTATGCTGATTTACATGGGACAAAACTGTCAGGGAGAGTTTACAACCACCTTAAGCTCTTGGGCAAATTCCTTTGCAAAGTGCAATGTCCCTTGAAAGGTGAATAGCCTGTTTGCCATTAGTAAACCAACCCCACAATGACCACTAAATAAGGTCTCAGGTAATCAAGGCAGTAGTGAGCAGGGCCCTCCTAATAGCATCATGGGCCCCTGGGCAAAGTAATGCACTGGGGCCTCTACCGGCCTGCCCCAATTGACCCTACTTTCAAGAATGAATGTATAACTAGTTAATAGAATTAAACATATATTTATTAATTAAACAAGTAGCAGGGTAAGATGTCATTCCAATTGTAGATTTAGCCCAATGACAAGCTGCTGCTGTCCCTGCAGCCCAGATTCTGGGATCCTACTCAGGACATGTCCATCCTGAGACAGCTTAGTAAAAAGCGTGACTGTCCTGGCAAATCAGGGACAGTTGGCCATTATGGTGTAATGCAAGAGTATCATTGGGCCTCCATGCACCTGGGGCCCCTGATCGATTAAGATGGCCCTGGTAGTGAGAGGAACTCATGAAATGAAAATGCAACATGGTCCCTCATGATTGCTTTGGTCAAGCTTTTTCTACTGAAAACATCTTTAAAAGAAGAAAAGAAAAAAGAACCCCCAATGTTAATAGTCCACTAAGTAGGACTGCAGCTTCTCGTCAAACATTCTGTAATGTGTGACCTCCCTCATTGAAATTAAGGCTTGTGTGTATAGGCTCCATTTACACCTATGTGATTTGAATCATGTGCGCAATCACTGCGATTATGCCCGCAAATCCAGAATCGCGGCAAAACACTTTTAATGGCACCCCAATTGCAGTGCAATTTTGCCAATTTTGCCACAGTTTTCGTGCGATAAATCACAGCAAAATCGCAACTCGCGACGCTGTTGCCCAGAAGAAGCTACTTTTTGAGCGACAAGCGTCACTCATTGCAATTTTGTGGCAGCCTGATTTATTGCGGAACAACTGCGGCAAAATCGCACTGCGATTGGGATGCCAATAACAAGTAATGGCATCGTAAACGCGCCCCGCGTTTTGTTGTGATTCTGGAATCACGGGCAGAATCGCAGCGATTCCACCCGCGATTCAAATCACCTAGGTGTGAATGGAACCTAAGAGATTTGCCCCCTCTATATTTTCAGATGGGTGAAGTTGGGAACAGATAGTTCAAGGAGACCAGTTACCAAGTTAACTATAGGTTTCATGCACACTGGTTTATTGTAAGCGCTTTTTCTCCTGACAGGAGAAAATAAGCGTTAAAAACTCAGCAAAGCTGCATTTTTTTTAAACCAATTTAGTTGAGTTTTGCAGAGTTTGGCAGCATTTGGTGTTTGGGAGTTTATTTATTTCATTGGCCAGAATTTTTATTTATTCTGGCCATTGAAATTAATAAACGCTGAAGAGCTTTTGGGCATAGAAAAAGGGCAAATACGCCTAAATGCACCTAAATGCTTGGAGCGTTTAGGCGCATTTGGCACTTTTTATGCCCAAAAGCTCCTCTCCTGAATGCAATTCTTCTACGTTCAGGAGAGGAGCTTTGACTGCCTCTAAACTCTGCTGCTCCTAAACTCTAGTAAAAGCCTATGGGTTTGATTTATTTAAGGCAAATAGGGGTTAATTTACTAAAGGCAAATAGAAAGTGAAGTTGTAATTTGCAAGTGCAGTTGCTCCAGAGCTTAGTAAATGAGGTAGAGCTTCACTTTACACAAAACCGCCAATCACATGCAAGGAAAATGAAAAAAAAAACAGCATTTTTGATTGCACATGATTGGACAATGGTAGTCAGCAGAGCTCTCCCTCATTTACCCCTAGACTGTGCACTTTGCAAGTGCAGTTGCTCCGGAACTTAAAAAATGAAAGAATACCCAATCACGTGCAATGAAGGATAAAACAAAAACACAATTTTTGCTTGCACATGATTGGATGATGAAAGCCAGCAGAGCTTTACCTTATTTACTAGTCTCTGGAGCAACTGCTCTTGCAGAGTACAACTGCACTTTGCAAAGTGCACAGTCTATTTGGCTTTAGTAAATCAACCCCAATGTGTGCATAGGCACATAGGGGTTGATTTACTAAAGGCAAACAGACTGTGCACTTTGCAAAGTGCAGTTGCTCCAAGGCTTAGTAAATGAGCAAAAGCAGACCATCCAATCATGTGCAAGCAACAATGTTCTTATTTCCTTATATTTTTGTGATTGGGTATTCTTTGCAAAGTGAAGCTTAACCTAATTTACTAAGCCCTGGAGCAACTGCACTTGCAGGGGGCAACTGCACTCTGCCAAAAGACAAAAAAATGCCAAAAGCTCAGAAACGTGAGTTTAGAAACAGCAGTGTGCATGACATGCACACTGTACACTTTGGCAGCTGCCCCTAGGGGTGTCAGGCATTTATTTTGCGACCTCTAAACTCCCCTGCATGTGAGCCTGGGGGGTTTATTTACTAAAGGCAAATCTACTTTGCACTACACGTGCACTTGGAAGTGAAGTCGCTGTAGATCTGAGGGAGACATGCAAGGAAAATAAAAAACAGCATTTTTGCTTGTACATGATTGGATGATAAAATCCAGCAGAGCGTCCCCTCATTTCAGATCTTCCCCTCATTTCAGATCTTCCCCTTAGCTTTACTTGTAGTGTAGAGTGGATCTGCCTTTAGTAAATCAACCCCATATGTCCATGCACACAAGAGCAGGTGTTACAGAGCTTAGTAAATTAACAGAAGCTCTGCTAACTTCCACCATCCAATCATGCCAGCAAAAATTGAGTTTTTTTTTTACTTTTTGTAAAGTGACGCTTTACCTCATTTACTAACCTCTGAAGCTTAGCTACACTATTTGCTAGCAGCTATATACCATTAAGTGCTGACACCATTTTTCTCTTACTAAGCACTGGAGCAACTGCACTTTCCAAAGTGCACAGTCTATTTACCTTTAGTAAATCAACCCCATAGGCTATTAGCATCGTTTAGTGGCAGTGGCTTTAGAGGCAGGAAAAAAAAACAGTTCCAGTGCGTTCGGAAGCAGCAGAGTTTTGGCAAAAAAACCCTCTTGATGCTTTTAATTGCGTGTTAACGCTAGGTGCATTTCAGTGGCCAGAATAAATTATTATTCTGGCCAATGAAATGAATTTATGCCCAAGCACTTGATGCCTGTAAACACGACTAAACGCTTGTAAAAGCATTAGACACTTTTACAAGCATCAGGCATTTTTTTCTGCCAAAACTCTGCTGTCAGGAGGAGATGCTTCTAGGAGAGTTTGCGAAATGTCCTGTGTGCATGAGGCCTTATGCCCCGTTACACGATCGGATTTTCCGACAATAAATGTTGGATGTAAGCTTGTTGGCTGAAAGTCCGACCATGTGTATGCTCCATCGAACATTTGTTGTCGGACTTTCCACCAACAAATGTTGGCTAGCAGGTTCTCAAATTTTCCGCCAACAAAACTTTGTTGTTGGAATTTCCGATCGTGTGTACACAAGTCCGACGCACAAAAGTTCAGTGCATACTCGGAATCAAGCAGAAGGAGCCACGCTGGCTATTGAACTTCCTTTTTATCAGCTCGTCGTACGTCTTGTACGTCACCACGTTCCCACGTTCATAATTGTTGGCCAACATTTGTGTGACCGTGTGTATGCAAGACAAGTTGGAGCCAACAACCTTCCAACAAAAATCCACGGCTTTGTTGTCAGAAGGTTCGATCGTGTGTATGGGGCATAGGATCTACAAAGGAGAGGCCAGACGGCAGAATTAATTCCAGTAAGGAATTGAAGAACCAATGTGGGTAGGCCATGTTTCCAGTGTCTGTCTATGAGGCAATTAGAAATGTTTGTCCCTCTACTATGTTATTTTTTTTTATGGTGCCAGGTCGCTAGCTTATGCTTAAAGAGGGAGTCCACCCAAACCGCAAAAAAAAAAAATATTAAAAGCCAGCAGCTACAAATACTGCAGCTGCTGACTTTTAATAAATGGACACATACCTGTCCCAGGGTCCAGCGATGTCGGCAGGCGACGCCGAGAACCCGCTTGGTTCTCGGCAGCTGCCGCCGCCATCCTAGGTGAGGTAATCAGGAAGTGAAGCGTTGCGGCTTCACTTCCCGGTTCCCTACTGCACATGCGCATCGTAACTGGTCCCCACTATCTCCTGGGAGCTGTGTGTTTCCCAGGAGACAGCGCGGAGGGACAGGAAGAGGCATAGACTCCCATGGGAGTCTATGCCGGAAGTAGGTGCAAATACCTGTCTTAGACAGGTATCTGCACCCCCCTCCCCCCTGAAAGGTGCCAAATGTGACACCGGAGGGGGGGAGGGTTCCGAAAAGCGGAAGTTCCATTTTTGTGTGGAACTCCGCTTTAATTTCTTCTTTTCTCAGCATAGACTTGAAACTTGTGAAGAAAGACATTCAGACGAGGAAGTTTAGATGCAAGTTACCTTACTAGTATTTTTTTTATTATTATTATTATTATTTTTACAATAGGAGGAAAATGAAATATTACACAGAAGAAACCAAAGAAAAGGAAAGAGGAATGGACATTATCCTCTTATTTGACTACAGCATACATATAATGTCACAATATAGAGACATTTTTGTTATCCCTGTGCAACAGGAACCTTTGCTAGTGATAAACCTTGAATATTTCTTTAAGACCAGACACAAATGCACATTTTAGTGGACTGCTTTGTATTTAATCTGCTGGATTAAAAAAAAAAAAAAGCTGTGCAGATGGAAAAAACAGAAGAAACAAGGAGACAAATACTAAATTCCATCTTGTGTGCAGCCACAGCAGTTTTATGGTAAATTGTAGCAAACAAAACATTCGGAGGCATGCACTTCTATACATAGATCCACATGCAGTGATCTGCGCTAATATAGACAGCGTATCTATCCCCCTCCCCTTCCAGCCTCCTCGTCCCCCTCACCCCCCTCTCTGGATCCTGCTGCTTGGCGTAATGAGGTGGAAGTTACTTTTATCATATCTGACAAACTAGGACACTTCTTCAGCAATGCAGAAAAGAATGTGAAAGGAGGACACAGTATACAAGGGAAGTAGAGGAGCCAGAATGGGGCGGGTGGGGGGGATATAAGGGGAAATAATCAGAATAGGCAAAGGGTGAAAGGCACAATTGGAAAATTAGGGAGGCTGCCCAAAGGAATCTGAAAAAAAAATGGGGCAATCACTTGAAAAACCAACAACAAGCCAAAACAATAGACAAACACAAGCTTATTAGATGAAAAAAAAGAATTCTAGTCTAATAGAAAAGGACAGATACTGTTCTAAAAAGAGATGTTGATGGTTAATATTTAATAAATAGTGAAAAATAATTTCCCTATTTTTTGGCTTTTGGAAGAATTTACACATTTATAAAAATGCATGCATCATTTTCATTTGATTGCACATCTGCCAGATAGGATTGCATATATTGCTGCCTGTCCTATTTTTTAAAGTAAATCCATGACTATTCATTGTGATAATAATACGGTAAAAGTTACAACCTCTATTTTCGGTCACTTCAAAACAATTGCTGTTTTTAAATAGTGATTCATTGATTTTCAGCAAAATATGTCTGTTTCCACCCCCTTTACTATATAATAGTAATCTAGAAGCCAGCCTAGCCTAATTTCTCCCTTTGAGCACTCCTTCAAGTGTCAGAAAGGCAGAGGGTTCTAGAGACTACATTTTTTAAATTTTTTTGTAGATTGAAGGTGAGCACATTGCAATGCAATGCCTAAGGTCCCTTTCACACTTGTACGACTTGTCCTACGATTTGTGACCGCAAAGTCGTATGACAAGTCGTTCCCCATGATTTCCAATGACAACCATTCATATTAGTATGACTTCAAGTCGTGCCGACTTCAAAGTAGTCCCTGCACTACTTTGGTCCAACTTTGATGCGAGTTACACAGGCAATCCCTGAAATCGCGGCAAAAATCGCATCACAATCGTGGGCGCAAAATGGCGCGACTTTGAAGTCGCGGTAGTGTGAAAGAAGCCTAAGCCCTGGGTTCAGACTAGTGCAAATTGGATGCAGGTTTTGTCGCATTCCAATTTGCATGACAGGAGATTGTGACCGGCTCTCAATGGAGCCAGTTCACACATCTCCGTGGCGGCTGCGGAGTGGATTCCACAGGAGCCCTGTGCGTCTTTTGCTCCGTTTCAGGTCTGAATTGAGGCAAAAATTCGGGCCTGATTCGTCCCTGAAAAAGAGAACAAGGACGCACCAGGCCCTGCCGTGAGCCACATGTGAAGACAGTGTGAACCCAGCCTAAATGTCCAACCACCCTACGGTGGGCTTGGAAAATTTGTTTTATCCAAGGACAGTCAGTTTTCTGTGTAGTAGCTAAAAAGCATTGGTTGCGTTCAGGGGTTAAATGGAAGTCGTCACTAAGATTTCTTTTTGCTATTTCGGTAATATTAATAAAATTAAGTCCAGCGAGATTGTCTAGTTGCTGAACTACACAAACCAAGAACTTATGACGGTCTATTCTTTAATTAAATTTCCACCATCCTCAGTATACAATCTTCTAATCAAGCTGACAGAGGGAGTATCTGCACTGGATTTCGGAATAGGAGTTCGAGAAGAGCAGTGATTTACTCCAGCTTGTATTTACAGGATAGTCCCATCTGCAGCTGTCACTGAAAAAGAACCAAAAGGTGGTGCTGTGATGGGGATATCTGATGGCGACACCCAACAATGCAATTTCTATCCAGAACACACACATTCAACTTTTGTTTTTGTGCATTACCAAATGTAAATTTATTAATAAAAGAAGACCAATGAGTGCATACTCTCAATAGCCAAAGGTTAAAATAGCGATATAAACATGATCCAAGGGTAGTCCTGGTGAAGATGAGCCTCACCACGACCCTGGCATCACTCAAACTCCCCGTCTAACACGTTTCAAGGGACAAATCCTCTTCTTCAGAGTATAGCTGGTTACTTACCCCAGTAGTGTGTTGAAGTAAACCTTTAAGTTACTGTCAGCAAAACTGCATGAAAACTAATGAAGTTTAAAGAAAATCTTGACAAAGCCTGCCTTTGATTTGACAGGCAGCCCCACTGACAAGTAGGAAGACTTGGGAAGTGAAAGAGGGTGGGGAGAAGCTCAACAAGTACAGGAAAAG
Source organism: Lithobates clamitans (assembly GCA_037952925.1). Classification (NCBI taxonomy): domain Eukaryota; kingdom Metazoa; phylum Chordata; class Amphibia; order Anura; family Ranidae; genus Lithobates; species Lithobates clamitans. The sequence goes on along the minus strand of JBBGZY010000780.1, from coordinate 878,240 downwards.
TCAAGATCTGCATATACATTTAGCAGTCCATATCTTTTTATCATCATTCAGAATTTTATCGAGAGGTGTCACATTGCTGTTTTAAACCAACAGTATTGCTACAGCACCACTTCCTCATTCAATCCAATGCTGTGAACGTATGCAGCTCTTCTCTCCCGTCACTTCCATGTCTCACTGGCTTTTCTGGGGCACCATGAGCCATTGGCTTCCAGTGCTGTTAATCAAAGCCAGTGATGATGGAATGGGGGCATGGCAGAGTCCCGTTGTCTGTGTCAATGGACACAGTAGCAGGGCTCGGAAGTGTGCATGCATGAGTACCCCATGGGAAGCTTCCCGTGGGGGCACTGGACAGAGCGGAGGAGCCAGGAGAGCCAGCAGGGGACCCGAGAAGAGAAAGTTCAGGGCCACCCTGTGCAATTCCATTGCAAAGAGCAGGTAAGTATAGAGACGTTTGTTATTTAAAAAAAAATACTTTACAATCACTTTAACCACTTGCCTCCGAGCGTACGCAGATGTGCATACTCGGCCTTCAGGGGTTATACCGGGATGATGCCCGCAGCTGCATGCATCATCCCGGTACTGTTTTTTAGAGCCAGCAATCGGCTTTCCAGCGATAACAACCGATGCGGCTAAAAGCCGCTCGGCTGTTATACCAGAGAAGCGGGGGGGGTGTAGCCCCCCTCCGCCACCTCCCACCGCCTCCCACTGCTCTTACTGGGCCTCCCATTCCACCGGGAGGCCCGATCAACAATCCGCCGCCTCTGGCGGCTAGTGACAGCCTCCTAATTGTAAACACGAAAGTGACGAAATGACGTCACTTCCCATTTACTCGGCTGCCAATGGCACCGGTTTTAAAAAAATATACAGTATTCAGAATAGCCGAAAACGGCGATCTGAATACTTTGAAGTGCATAGGAGGGATCGGGGATCTTTTAGACCTCCGATCCCTCCACAAAGAGTACCTGTCACCACCTATTACTGTTACAAGGGATGTTTACATTCCTTGTGACAGCAATAAAAGTGATCAAATTAAAAAAAAAAAACAAGTTTATTAATATTAAAATAAATAAAATAAATAAGAAAAATTTTTTTTTAAAGTGCCCCCGTCGCTGCAAGCTCGCACAGCAAAGAAAACGCATACGGAAATCGCACCCGCATATGAAAAAAGGAGTTCAAATAATACATGTGAGGTATCGCCGTGATCGTCAGAGCGAGACGTCACTAGACCTCCTCTGTGTTTCTAACCTGGTAACCGTAAAAAAAATTAAAGCGTTGCATCGTGGAGATTTTTAGTTACCGTAGTTTGTCGCCATTCCACGAGTGCGTGCAATTATAAAGCATGACATGTTTGGTATCTATTTACTTGGCGTAACATCATCTTTCACATTATACAAAAAAATTCTGCTAACTTTACTGTTTCGTTTTTTTTTAATTCATGAAAGTGTCCCTTTTCCCAAAAAGTTGCGTTTAAAACACCGCTGCACAAATATCGTGTGACATAAAATATTGCAACAAACGCCATTTTATTCTCTAGATTCTCTGCTAAAAATATATTTAGAATGTTTGGGGGCTCTAAGTAATTTTATAGCAAAAAATGCAGATTTTAACTTGTAAACACCAAATGTCAAAAATAGGCTTAGCCTCCCTGGCGGTATGATTATTTCGGATTTTAGGTGCTGAAAGCGGTACAATTATTTTGCATGGTAATTTGGCGTTTTATATTGTAGGTCTGTAAATCTTAACAATAACACACTTAAATCTGTCCAAACCAGAGTCTAGTAGATATCCCGGGTATGATAAAGTTTGAAACACAAAAACATAAATTATAATATAATAAATAAAAATAAATAATGAAAAAAAATAAAAATAAATAGTAATAAAATAAATTTCCCCACAATTCACTATCGCTCAATTCTGCAAGTGTTCTAATTTACTATCGCTGTTTTCTAGCTGGTCTAAATCCACTTTTGACGTAAAGGGACACTTTTTGGTTGCTATGGACAATCTCCAGTTTCCAGGCAGAAAGAACAGTGTATATCACATAAAACTGCATGCAGGGCATGGGCCAAAGCACTGGGGACAAAAGGGATGTGAAATCATTTCATACAGTACTGTAATCTGTAAGATTACAGTACTGTATGTGTTATGATTTTGACTTTTTTTTTTATTTGCCACCAGGCTCCGCCCCGTGCGTCGCGACGCTCGCAGGGAACGGAGCCCGGCACAGAGAGGCTTCGGAGGAGGACGGAGCCCTCGGACACTGCGGGGGACATCGCAGGATCCCGGGGACAAGGTAAGTAAGGAGGCACCAGGATCCTGCGATGCAATCCCGAGTGTGGCTCGGGGTTACCGCTAATGGTCCTGAATTTTAACCCCGAGCCACACTCGGGAAAACCGCCAAGGAGGTTAGTCATGAAAGGGTTAAACCAGGTCAAGCTCCCATGACGGGAAGGTTGCACAGCGCAGAGGCAATGTTAACATATATATGTAAGAAATCTGTTTAATTTTGCTGTGTTAGATTGTATTTAGCGGATTCTGTGACTTTGTACAGTTGCAGTGTTTACATCAGCAGCACACTGCTTAATTTTAATTATTGTTTAGCAATGCACTTAAAATCAGATCATGTTGTTTTGTTGTAAAAAAGGCTGCCCCATGCAGTTACAATGACAACAGCCTATGATGCCTGAATCCAGGACAGAACCTGACATAAATTTTATAAATCCTACACAGTCTAAAGTTTCAAATGTTTCATTGAACAGCAGTTTCACAGTTCTTCCAAGCTTCATTTTAGAACAATGCAGATTTCATTTGAACCTCTAATTCATATTTATAACCATGCAGCAGTCACTAATGAGACACGAAGCATGTCCCAAACTGGCATCACGTCTTCCTCCTAGTGGGAGTAAGTGAAAAGTAAAATGCCTTGATCTCAAGCACTGTGTCATGCCAAGGTAGGAGGCAGAGGTAGAACTGGTGACAGGTCCCAGGAGTTACTGAGTCAGCGAGTGGGACATTTGTTTGCATTAAGTCTGGGATTGTTTTCTGAACCAGACTCCTAATTCAGCATAGGTACGAATAGTCAGGGATGGTATGGGATTTATATCTCTTTTCATCTAAACTTTAAAAGTCCATTCTACTCTCTGCCAAACTGACACCTAGAAATGGGGATGAGAAAAGTAAAATGGACATGATTTTACCAAATATGGGCATGGTTGGGAGAAAAACCAAGGAAGTCAATGTTCAGGCTGCTGTCTTCCATCTCATTGTACTGTGAGGGTAATTTTTTCATCTTATAGGTTGCAACCTTTTGTTTCTGACGCCACTAATAAGTCAATTAATTCAAACAGGAGAAAAGAAAATAGCCCCAAAAAATTGAAACAAACTTTGATTGGTTGTGATTGGGGTAGTAGGACATACTTTTTATGCTCAGTTGGCCATGTGTCCCTCTCTCAGGGGCGTAACTACCACCATAGCAACCCATGCAGGCGCTATGGGGCCCACAGCCGAGTGGGGCCCAGTGAGGATAAGAGCACAGTCTCCCAGCCAGGGGAAGAGAGAGGAAAGGAAGAGGTGAGCTGTCCGTATCAGCAGAGAGCTGAATTGCCCGATGTAAGAGCTTTCATTAGAACTTCCAGTGTTCCCGGGGCTCACATCACATAGCTCCACCTTTTGGCCCGGTGCCTTTGATAGACAGAACGCCGATCCAATGCGGGACATGTGACGTCATCAAAGGCGTCGGGCAAAGAGGTGGGGTTATGTGACGATGATCCCCGGGAAGACGGGAAATTCAAATGAAAGCTATTACAGCAGGCAATCCCGCTCTCTGCTGATCTGGGTGGCTTGCCTCTTCCTCTGCATAAGTGGGGCTGTATGGGGCACAGGCAGACCAGGCTGTATTGGGCACAGGTCACGCTGCATTGGGCACAGGTCACGCTGCATTGGGCACAGGTCACGCTGTATGTGGCACAGGTAACGCTGCATTGACACTAGGGCAGCTGTGGGCGGGGGGGGGGGGCTGTTTGCAGGGGGGCCCCATACAACATTTTGCTATGGGGCCCCGCTATTTCTAGTTACGCCCCTGCCCTCTCTAGGTGCCTGCACGTACCTTAAGCAGCTTTAATTGTCCTCTGCTATGCCTTAATGCTGGGCTATTTTAAATGGAAAAGTCTCTGGTTCCTCTGGGTTGTTTCGCTGCATGTCTGCTCCCTAATACAACTGGCCAATAGGAATATATGAAGGACAGGAGTAGGTGGAAAAGCTGTCACAGCCTGGCAGTGCAAGAGCTTTTCTAGTTTAGTATGGCTTGGTTGTAGAAAAAGCCAATAAGGAACTACCACATGAGTGTGATGTCACTTTAACACAAAGCTGCTCTTTAAATAGTTGTTTAAACACTCCTTCCCAGTATAGCTTAGACAGTGAAAGCTAAGGCTTGTTCATTTCCAAAAGCAGTACTTCCATTCTTCCATTTTAAAAAATAAATCAGCCCAGTGTACTATATTTACCTTCTTCCTGTGAATTTCTCTGTTGGAACTGAGTAATTACATGCAAATTTCCAGAAGCTTTTAACCACAGCATGTTTTTTAGAATAACCCAAAATACACTATGTACAGTTTTGACATAATTTACTAGGTGAGGAGCACCTGATTTCTAAGCCATATGGCTAGACTTACCATTCAAGCATAAAGCTGCCATACTGGCCCTGAACACTGTTTGCTAATCAAGCATTAAGACATGAAAATAGCAGAGTACTGCATATTATCTCTTAAAATAAAAAGCCGTATTCCCCTGAAATACATTTGATGACTTAGACTGAAGCAGACTCTTGTGAAATAACGCAGATTGGCTCCTTGAACAGCTATCATCATTGCCTCATTTGTGTGCCACCCTAATGCCAACCTGGTGCTTCCTGGCCAATGCCCCTTGCTGTTACAATCTTAGAGGGAGTTTGCATTATATGAGCTATTTCTTAGGTGGCTCTTTGTTTCCAGTCCTTGCCATGTCAGTTAACTTACTGCCCTGAACATTGGTACCAGCAGCCTCACTTCTTTGACACTGTGGGCTCTTTCACACAGGCATTGAAAATAGGCGATTGGGTTGCGTTTTTAACGCTTCCTGAGCTCCTATCCTATCCAATCAAAATTGTTTAAATAAGGGGCAGATGGAGGTGTTCACACTGCAGCGTTAGTGTTGCTTCGCCTTGCGGTGAGGCAAATATAACACGGCTTGCAGTGTTTGGCAGGTGTTGATGCTTTGCAACTACCTCCAGCCACTTCTATTGAAACACGACACAAGCGCGCCGTAAATGCACTGTAAGCACTCCTATGGCATTTACATTGCTTTTAAGGTATGGTTGCAAAGGGGTTTATTTACTAAAACTGAAGAGTGCAAAATCTAATGCAGCTTTTCATAGAAACCAATCAGCTTCCAGGTTTTATTGCCGAAGCTTAACAGAACAAGCTGAAGTTAGAAGCTGATTGGCTACCGTGCACAGCTGCACCAGATTCTGAGTGCACCAGTTTTAGTAAATCTCTCCCAAAGTGTCAAAAGTGATTATTTCCCATTTTAACCTTGTACAAAATAATTAAAAAAAAACATCTCACAGAGCATGTGAGGAGTGCTGCCTGACACAACATAAATGTCTGTACAACACATCCAAAACACTCATTAAGGCTATAGGTGCGTTAATATGCTTTAAGGCTGCTCTAGACTTCAATGCCCGTCTGGAAGAGCCCTGCCAGTGTTAACTGTTCTTTTGTAATGTGTCTGAGCTTTCAGCTTCCTAAATTGGTGGCGGCATCCCTAGCGAGAGACTCAATGATCAACAGGAAACAAGGAGTCCAGTATTATCCTTCTTTGTCATCCAGGCTCCCGTTGAATAATATGAGTAAATATACTTAGAACAAAGTAGTGGAACAAAATCTGAAACAGGTTACTCATTAAAAAATTGATTGCTTTTATACAAAGTATGGATTTAGGTTAAGATGAACATACTGTATAAAATAACATTATAATACACAAACACATTACAAACTTGAAGGCTTTGTCAATAAACTTTGAAAAGTCCAGTAACCCTTTGCAACCTATCATAATCCACCTTACTGAAGACCAGTACAATATGAGTTCTGATTGGCTGTTAAGGATACTGTACTCATATTTATTGGAAAACTGCGCATAGACACAGTTTCTTTTGGAATTTTGGGACTGTTCGCCTTCTGTTTTACACTTAATGGTGTTTGTTTTTCTATATACACTTTGACTTATTTTATCTTTAGCACTGCACTTTCACATGTAAGGATACTGTACTTGCCATGTAGAGCTTCGTTCCTTGATCTATGGTACTAAACTCAAAAGCAATCTGGCCAGTAAGTCTGTGTTTTTTTTTTTTAACTTCCTTTAACAGACCAAGCTGTCCAGAAAATCTGTCAGTTAGAAACAAACCATTTAAAACTGAGAGGGGTGCCTACAATGGTCAGTAGGGTTACACTGATACCGTTATCAGTGCTGATACTAAGCATTTGAACGAGTACTTGTGTGCAAATGCTCCAATACCTAAAACTGATACCTTTTTGATGCGATTTGAGCCCATACAAAATAAATGGGTTCAAATCGCACTGCAAACAAAATCACATGTGATTTGAACAAGAATGCTGTGAGATTTCTGTCCAAATAATATGCGGTGTCCCGCACCTCTCCTGTGTGAACCCAGGTCTGTCAAAGTGACTTCAGCCTGGATTCACACAGGAGCAGTGCGGGAAACTGCATGTGATTCAGATAGGAATCGCACCGAATTCCTGTTGAAATCCAATGCGATTATTTGCAGTGCGATTTGAGCCCCAGTCATTTTGTACGGTCTCAAATCGCACAGCACTGGACAGTATCAGTAATTGGTATTGGCGGGTACTTGAGGACAAGTATCGGTACTTGTACTCACTCTTAAAAAACAGGTACTGGTGAATCGTTAATATTCAGTTTTTATTCGTTTATGTTAAATCTTTATCCCAAAAGGAAAAAAAAAAAACTGTTGCTGTAACTGTTTAAAAAGTGTTACCTACAGTTCAGCTTTAGACCCCTTTCACACCAAGGGCGTTTTGCAGGTGCTATAGTCTTAAAAATAGCGCCTGCAATCCGCTCTCAAACAGCTGCAGCATTGTCTCCAGTGTGAAAGTCCGAGGGCTTTCACACCGGAGGGCTGCGCTGGCAGGACGTCAGGAAAAGTCCTGTCAGCAGCTTCTTTGGAGCGGTGAAGGAGCGGTGTGTTTACTGCTCCTTCACCGCTGCTCCCCATTGAAATCAATGAGGCAGCCCTGGGATACCGCCGGCAAAACGCTGCTATTGCGTCACATTGCGCGCGGTTTTAACCCTTTCTCGGCCGCTAGCGGGGGTAAAAGCGCCCACTAGCGGCCGAAATGCGCCGCAAATCAGATGGTAAAATGCCGCTAAAAATAGCGGCGTTTTACCGCCGACGCTATAGGCGGCTCGTGTGAAAGGGGCCTTAGTTTGTTACTCACATCCATCTAAATCTGCTACTATATCTAACACTATCCTCTCCCCAGTTTGACAATGCTGCTATCCAAGAATGGCTCTGTTGTTTCTCCATAGAGTAGAGCCACTCTAATGCCCTGTACACACGATAGGATTTTCCGCTAACAAAATCCTGTATTTTTTCCGACGGATGTTGGCTCAAACTTGTCTTGCATACACACGGTCACACAAAGTTGGTCGGAAATTCCGAATGTCAAGAACGTACAACACGTACGACGAGCCGAGAAAAATTAAGTTCAACAGCCAGTGCTGCTCTTCTGCTTGATTCCGAGCATGCGTGGCACTTTGTGCGTCGGAATTGTGTACACACGATTAGAATTTCCAACAACGGATTTTGTCTGAAAATTTGAGAAGCAGATCTCATATTGTGTGCGACGGAAATTCCGATGGAAAATGTGTGATGGAGCCCACACACGGTCGGAATTTCCGATAACAAGGTCCTATCACACATTTTCCATCGAAAAATCCTATCGTTTGTACGGGGCATTAGGTAGGAATTCTGTTACTGGTCAGATCAGTAAACAAAAATAAGAGAAAATAAAGCCAAAATAAGAACACTAATGTGGCCACTGCATTGGTAAGTTGAAATGTTTTTAGATTATTGTGTTTGGGCTTAGTACCACTTTAAGTCTGTAGGGTTGATTGTCTATCTAAAAGAGCTTACAGTCTAAAGCAGAAGGGATAGATACAAGAAGAAAGGCTCGATAAGTAAAACAGTTTAGCAAGAAATGCTTTCTGCCCAGGTGGCTGGCGACAGTGGTGGGACGCCAATATTGAATAAAGTATAAATATCTTCTCTTGTGATACAATGTTTCTATGAGAGCCCCTCCTCAGTGTTAACTGAACCATTCCCCTGAGGCCAGACTGCTGCCAGGAAGGGAGACATAAAGGATTCTATTCAGCAGGGAATCACATCTCATTCTCCTAGTGCATTCCAAGCAAGGTTAAACGAAGTTCCTACAAGGTTCAGTTAACCCTCTCACAGTTGCCAAAATCTCACCTGCCACTCTTCCTATAGAGAAGTATTTAATAATACAATATGTAAAATTAATCTAAAGGTAAAGCAATTTTTCTGTTAGTTATATAAACTTTGGGGGTTATTTACTAAAGGCAAATCCACTTTGCACTACAAGTGCACTTGGAAGTAAAGTCGCTGTAGATCCGAGGGGGACATGCAAGGAAAATAAAAAAACAGCATTTTAGCTTGTACATGATTGGATGATAAAATCAGCAGAGCTTCCCCTCATTTCAGATCTTCCACTCAGATTTAAAGCAACTGCATTTCCAAGTGCACTTGTAGTGCAAAGTGGATTTGCCTTTCGTAAATAACCCCCACTGTATCTTAGAACTGTTTGCATCCCTTATTTATTACCCATATGACAACAATATCACTAAACTGACATAACATATGCGATAGCTATCACAGAAGATGCAACGGCCAAGATCCAAGCACAATGTCTTCTGATTTTACCTTTACTGCCGCTATTATTATTATTATTTTATTTTCTTTAAATCAGTTGTAAATCTCAGACATGAAATATTAACAAAGCATATCCCTCTATAGTGTTCAATCCAGAGCACTAAGTGCCATTACTCTCTGCTGTCTCTTTCCTCTGCTATTAGAGACATTTTTCTGACACCAAGAAGTAAAAAGGTGACACGGGAGGGAGCTCCAGCACACAGCCTGTGATTAACAGCCTCAGTTCCGTTCCTGTGTGCTATGTTAAGGGAGGTGTGTCCCTCCCTTTCAATCAGCTCTTATCGGGATCCGACGAGTGTAACTTCAGCTCCCCACTCCTTGATTTCTCTGACAAGCTGTATAATATCTGCACTCTGAACAGCTGTAGAGAAGAGAAAGCTGCGGCTAAATCAGTACAACTTATGTAGGAGGATTTGTTTCAGTCCAGTCACTTCACTGGGTATATGAAAGGGTTTACAACCACTTTAAATAAGGTAGTCAAGCTCCTCCTATTCTTCACTTATTTCTACAAAACATTTATAGAGGGGTACAGAAGGTACTTTTGTACATAAGAAAACTATATGATCAGTTTGTTTCCTTGTATTTACTAATGTTGTTTTGAAATTCTCTAGGTCAGGGATATGCAATTAGCGGACCTCCAGCTGTTGCAGAACTACAAGTCCCATGAGGCATAGCAAGACTGACAGCCACAAGCATGACACAGAGAGGCAGAGGCATGATGGGACTTGTAGTTTTGCAACAGCTGGAGGTCCGCTAATTGCATATCCCTGGTCTAGGTTAACTGCTATTTTAGGCCAAAGCTATTTTTAAAGGATTAGTGCTCAGAAATCACTGCCAAAATATTTAAATGGCGTATTTTCATTCATTATCCTGAAATAGGAAATACCCACCTTATTTTCTAGGATATGTGATGGAATGAGACATATAAATACCTTGTGTTCTAAGAAGGCTCTACTCTATGCACTGGTTTAGTTGAGTTCCTAATTCCTTCTTCACCTTTCTTTTCTAGATTGTGCCTTTTGATCTTTTCTTGGAACATTATATAAATCTCCCTATAATTTAGTGTTACCTAATGGGTGTATTTGCCTCAACACATATAGATTTGAATTTCAGTACGTTCTTATTGAGCCCTTTCATCCAGTGAGTGAGCTGTGACATCTGCATTCATGTTACCGCAAACCTATGGGTGGCGTAACACGGTTAGGGCTTGTGTCGATGGGTCATGGGCTGCGTGATTATGATGTCCATTTAAGCGGATTCTGAGATCCTTTAAAATTCATTGCAGGTGCATTTTATCTGCAGATGCCATCTTTCTAACCTGTACTTGAACTGTTTTAAGCTGCTTTCGCAGTCCCATAGACTTCCAATGAGGATAAAAGTCTTAAACTGGACCTTTTTATCTAGATTCTGCTTTGAACTACAGGCAACTTCAGGTTGCTGAATGCAATTTTGGGTTCTTTGTCGCACAGTCCAGTAGCATTTAAACCTGAGGTGCCTTATACAACAAACTACAACCATAGATTGCTTGGTCACCATAGATCAATACATGCTCCTTGCTGCTGCTTGCACCTGCCCATTGACTAGTGAGGACACCTATCATATTTCTGGTCAAAAGGAAGGTGTTATTGTTGGGAAGGGGAGTTAATATATGATGGAGTACATTTCCCCTATTGAAGACACAAGGCTTTGTAAAACAAACACTCACTTTTATTACCCTCATGAAATCCTTTGTTTCCTGTTCCCAGCATGTTGTAAAATATGATTTGCAGTAAAAAAATTGCTACAGCTTGTCAATGATTAAAACATTATTAAATGTATGTTTATGAATGGATAGTTCCCCTCCCTAGAAGTAAATGACCTGTGAATAATTATATAGTGTTTGAGCCACGCCTCACTATTGATTGTAGCACTTGATAAAGTATTGGAGTAAGCTGTTATATTCATAGTCTGTAAAGAAAGTAGATTTCTTGTGCCATTCACTGCTCCTGGTCATCACCAGCGCAAGAAATAGGAAAAGGCATTGTTTAGGGCATCCATAATAAATTCAAATCTACTATAAAGTTACAAATGTATAATCTTTTCATAGTTACATTGAAATCAATATTTCAAAATCAGCACTTTTTGTAATTGGAGGAAAAAATGGCAATTTATAAAAACCATATATGTAGAAGCCCTTGCCTTTTGCGTTATATCACATCCATATACAGTAATACAGTATATCATCTGCTAGAAATGAGTTGATACTCATATTTTATCCCAGATGTTACATATTTTTTTTTATCTTCATTAGGTAGGTGTTGGCTGTCAAAAATATCCTTTTCTCTGCATTTAGCGAAACAAGGTTAGCTCTTCAAAGCATCATGAATAATCTGTATATTATAAATACAATGTAATGCCCCATCCACTCCACAGGTAGAAACTGATAGCGGCATAGCTGGCAAGCAAGGCCAGCTGGTGTCCATGGCCATGTGGTAAGAGGGAGTGGCGCTTCCCCTCAGTAATCTCTACTATTTTTGAAAAGGAAGAGATTGCACATTTTTAACGTTTAACTCTAATTTTAACTGATACATTCTGAATTTATTAGGTATATCCTAGAAAAACATTTTAGTTACGTTTTTTAGGGAGAAAATTCCAACTACAGTATTCTAACTGAATTGTTTAACTGTTAATACATCCGTGTTCCTTCTATTAAATTTGGAGATAATCTAATAACTGAAGTTATTTTTTTCTAGACTGGTAAGATGTCTACCATGCCCATTCAGACTCTGCCTCTGACTTGGCAAATATGGATACTGTGCAATCTTTTGTATAGAAAAGTGAAGGATCAGCATCCGCTAGCACAGCGATTTTACTGTGAGTTAGAACACTTCTGTAATAAGCACTTCCAATAGTCAGAAGCCTTTCCTAATGCCCTCTAGGGCAAACCTACACAGTCCAACATTTGCCTAATTTTTTGCAAAAGATGCTTACCTTGGGAACACTGATTAAATTCATCAGGTCATGCATGACCACATGAAAGTGCCACTATTCCTCCTCCCCACCCCCACCTCTAACATTTTAGACACTTTTTGACAGGTATGTGTTCCCATTTCCTCAATTGAAAAATGATATGCGCTTAAGCCTGTCCCCTGCCCATGCTCCCCTGCCAACAGCCTCTTGGAACATATTACACATCCCAGAAGGCTGCAGGACCAGTTCCACAGTGCTGTGCAATCTTGTACATGTGCAGTGGGGAGCCAGCTGTTATTCCTCAGGGAGTCAAAGTTGGCTCTCATATCCAAGATGGTTGCACTGGAGACCCGCCGTGGCAAGAAGAACAAACTGCAGGAAGTAAGTGTTGGATTCCAGATGCTAGTGAGTATCTGATTTTTAAAAGTCAGCAGCTACAGTGTTTGAAAAAGACTACAGTTCTTCTTTAATCAAGCAGCCAAATAGCGTGGAACTGTACAAAGCCATAGTCCTATTCAACTAAAGCTCAAACCTAGTGCATGAAATTGTCATCACTGTACATCAATATTTTACTAATTTAGCTAAATCCGATGGGAGATTTTCATCATATATTCCGACCGTGTGTATGCCCCATCGGACTTTTTCTGCCGAAAATTCAGACGGACTTAGATAGAGAACATGTTCTATATTTTTCCGGCGGAACGAATTACTATCAGAAAAAACAATGGTCTGTATGCTGTTCCGACGCACCAAAAACGATACATGCTCTGAAGCAAGTACGAGACGGAAGCTATTGACTACTGGCTATTTAACTTCCGTTTTCTAGTCCCGTCGTACGCGTTGTACATCACCGCATTCTGGACGGTTGGAATTTGGTGTGACCGTGTGTATGCAAGACAGCTTGAGTGGAATTCCGTCGGAAGTCTGTCTGAAAAACCTTCAGAGTTTATTCCGACGGCAAAACCGGTCGTGTGTACAGGGCACAACAGTTAGGGAATTCATCAACTTGGTTTTGTGGTCCACTGTTCAAAGTTTCATTGTGCAAGTTGGGATAATATATCGGGTGTTTTCTTCAGCCATGAATTCTGTACGTGACAAGCTCTTCATTAACATGCCAGGTTAGAAAACAAAGAGGAGTTGGACAAAAGATGTACAATCCCGTCACATTGTTTTTCTTTTAACAATAGTTTCCTGGATTTACTCACTGTGATCATTTTGTCAGCACACATTTATCATGTTCAAATGCTTTAGCAGGCATTTGGTATCTTGTATACATATACAGTATATGTAGGAACTAATTATGACTTGAAACTTACAGAAGGCTTTCCTTCAACAGAGTGTTGGGGATAAAGTGAATTTGAGTATAAACAGTTGAGGGAGATGGCGCTAACTTTGACCTGCATTGGCATGAAACATGTTCACTTTAAAGAGACACTGCTAAAGTGACAAAGCCCACCACTGACCCATTGATACTCTTAAGCAACCTGCCAAGAACCCCCCCCTCCGCCATTCCCTGCTGCTCCTTCTTCGGTGGTGCCACTGCAAGATTGGTTGCACTTACTGGAATTGTATCTTTTTGTTCAACCAGACTATGTAAGACACTTGGTGCTTCTAGATGTTGAGGAGCATGTAACCTTCTCCCATGATGTTCTACGGCAGTGGTTCTCAACTCCAGTCCTCGGGACCCACCAACAGGCCAGCTTTTAAGTATTACCTTGGGGAGTTGCAGACTAGAATACTGCAATCACTGAGCAGCAAGTGATATCACCTGTGATTTATTTCAGCTATCTTGCAAACCTGGCCTGTTGGTTGGTCCTGAGGACTGGAGTTGAGAACCACTGTTCTACGGCCTAGTGGTCAAACACTAAGCCTGGTATTTTGGTGGAGGCTGTAGCAAAGGAAGGAGCATTGTGGGAGTACTGGAAAGGTAAGGGGTCACAGTGGGGTGCTTTACACAGAAACTTTCCTTTTGTCCTAAATGAGCACGGCTGCAATGGGGTTGATTTAATAAAGCTGGAGTGTGCAAAATCTGGTGCAGCTCTGCATAGTATATCAACCCCAGTGTCTTTTAAAGTTTTAAGATTAAGGTGCGTTAAAACTGCTCCACAATGGAAAGTGACATTACAGGAAATAAACAAATTTTAACTCCCCGCAACTGCACCACAAACACCTGCCAGATCGTTTCCGAAGCATTACCATTGACTTAAATGGGAGGCACTGAAAGACTTCAACCGCCTCCTGACTCGACATGAGGCTTCAATATTGAAGCGAAGTAACGCAATGCCATACTAACGCTTAATGTTTTGATAATGTGAACAGCACTATGTGCTGTCCATTGTATCATTTGCACAGGCATTTAAGGGGCATTCTTAATACCCCTCAAACGCCTGCTTCTAATGCCAGTGTGAACTTACCCTAAGACTGTTGGGAGGCGTGTTTTTTTTTCAAACGCATGTTTTAGGGATCTAAGCTATATGTGTGTGTTTGTTGTAAAAATAGAACAACAATTTATTAACGACATAAAAAATGTTACCTTTTATTCATTTTGACCTGTGCCAGTCTAGGTGGCAGTGGAACAGAGGCAATAGTGTTTACAGCTGGCAGACCAAAGCTCTGATTAAGTTAACAACAGGCATTTCTTAACCCACGTTTTCATTAAAATAAATCTGTTGGCTACAAAGTACCTTTAAATCTCTGGGACCACAATGAAAAACTGCATGCCTTGGCTTAGATGAATTTCACTAGCTTTTTGTTTTAGCGTATGCATTGTATCTCATAAATTCTGCTTTTATAACCACTGGCATATAGGCTCTCACGCTTCCTTGCTGTATTATAAAGCATACAAATGCTGTTTGATTTAGCATTATGGGAGGACATCAATAGGGTTTCATTGATTTAGCAGCTGCATGCTGGGAGAAGTACTTAATAAGAAGGTGCCAGGGTTAAATTTATTTATTTAGGTACTATAGTGCTACCTTTCTTTCTATGAATCACATACAACCTTCCTTAAAAGGCAACATTTTTAAACTCAAGATGTTTGAATTCCCAGATTTATTCATCACGTCTATATTCCACAGTGCTTTACGTGGAATGCAGAACCAATAACTTAAATCCTTGCCTTAGAAGGCACTAAAAAACAATCTTCTACCATTATCATGCAGGCACACACACTTTATGGCCAATTTAGGTAGAAGTCGATTAAACTGCAGAAAGGTTTGTAACTATAGGAAAAACCATGCAGTACTACCCATTTAGCCACCAGTCCATACCAAGGTACCAGAGGTTTCCTACCCAATGGCCCCTTGTGAAAGATCCCAGAATATGCCAAAATTCACAAATCTTCTCCCTCCCCTATACACACATCATTCTCTTCTCACTTAGGTCAATATGTCCACTATAAACTCTGAAAATATCTTTAAACATTTTATGTGCATGTGCATGTCTATAAAGCTGATATTCAACACAAGAGTTGAATACCAATCATTGACTACAGATGTTGATCAGATCAATGGCAAAATTGTCATAGGAAAAAAAAATGTTGCCTTTTCATCAAGCATAGATAGGGATTGTGCACACAGCAATTTGTTTTTACCCTTCATATAAATCAACAGGTGGGATAAGGCAGCTTGAAGCAGCTCAGAAGGAGCTCAGAAGCAACTCAAAAGCACCTCATATGTATCTCCAATTTTAGCTGAAAGAATCTAAACTTATGCTTCATTTGTCCATAGGCTATTGGCATGCATACTGTTCCATATCCAGTGGTTTTTGGATACAGAAGCGATCATCATCACTCTAAAGTGAACCTATAAGGAGAGGAATAACAGATCTGCTAGTGCTCATTTATCTTTTAAAGACAGAGCCTCCAAGACAGTCATCTTAATTGTGGTTTCAATACCTAGTAAGTGTCTGACTTGGAACAAGCATGCAGCCAATGAAGTCTGAATAGTTTGAACCCCCATTCTATATGTTTGTTCCAGGTATCTTGGAAGTGTAGACCTGAATGACAGCCCCAGAACCTGCATGTTTAAAGTCATCAATGGCAGCCACTATAAGTGAAAACAGACTGTTCATGAATTATTACATACAGTGAGATACAAGCTATTTAAAAAGAAAAATCCTGGCTTGATTTGCGAGCGTTGTCTCGCAAGACGAGCAGGATGCAAGCCGCTGGGTTGTGCAGTACCGCATTTTGCCAGAGGTGCGGGGGCGCTGGTGATGCTCGGAGACACTCAGGGACACTCGGAGACACTCCATTACCAAATGTCTCCGGCGACCCTGCACCTCTGGCCACATGCAGTACTGCATGCCCCCACACTTCTGGCCACATGCAGTACTGCATACACCAGCGCCCCCGCATCTCTGGCCACAAGCAGTACTGCATACACCAGCGCCCCCGCACCTCTGGCCACATGCAGTACTGCATACACCAGCGCCCCCGCACCTCTGTCCACATGCATACACCAACAGTCACTGTGGAACAAATTATCTGAGTTTCCATTGATTTCTATGGGGAAACTCGCTTTGATATACAACTGCTTTGGATTACAAGCATGCTTCTGGAACAGATTATGCTCTTAATCTAAGGTACTACTGTATGTATATGTACAAACAAACAAGTTTGCAAAGGAATTCGATATTTAGGCGGCATGTACAAGGTGTATTAAAATACTCCCATTTACGCTGGATATTTCTGCTAGGAGCAGGCAGAAAAATCAGCTTGTTTTCCTTTGTTTATGCACATGTGGCGTTTAGAGACATATGTATGTATGCAAACTCATTCTATTGCCTAGAATGAATTTACGTGCATTCAGGTGTGTTTATACACAAATACGCGCGTATGTACATAGAATATGCCAGTGAGCTCTTCTCCAAATGTAGATTTGGGGCAATTTTTATGCCCCTGATCACTTCTCTAATCTTAACCCCACAATGTACATGGACGCATTTTTTTCAAACAGAGCCATTAAAAATCACTTTCAAAGCAGCCATTTTTCTGTCCATGTGCATGAGGCCTTAGTGAGTCAGAATCTGACAAACAAATTGTTAACCTTCAAACCTGATTTCCTATGTGTGATTTTGCAGGATGATGATGAAATATATTGCATCCGATTGAAGATGTGGGTGGGTGTTTAAACAGTTTTAAAGCATGAAAACACAAAGGGAGAACTATTGTCCCTCCAATGAAGTTCAATGGGAAAACTGCCCATTGTACTACAACAGGTGTTTTATTCTATGCAAACTGCAGGAGAGGCTCTGACAACAAACACTGCACAGCTTTCTCACTGAAACAATAAGCTGACATGCCTCTTCTGCTTGAACAAGGTAGAAACAAAGATTGCCTTATTCAGAAAGATTATTGTTCAGTAATATTTCAAATTGGAATGAAAACACTTTTCACATTCCCAACTTCTGAAAATGATTTGTAGGACTACTTTGCTGAAGATGAGATAGACTAGCAACTTCATTATCATTGTGAGGACTGCACAGCTCTAAAATCCCATCATGTCATTGTTAATAAAATTAAATTGGAAAACCATTTGCTGTTTAAATCTATCCCTTAAAGTGTTACTAAACCCAGGACCCTGAATTCACTATATCTGGCCTCCCACACTACACAGAACATGGAAATGCAATTATTTTAGTAAATATAAACTGGTAAATACCTTTTCTCATCACCATTATATAGCCGTCTTGTGACTTCTATCATTGTCCAGCCGAGCACTGGTTAAAGCTTGTAGAAGGAGTTTTCATTCTCCCATGATTGTCCTATAAGGCTGCAGGACCCCTGACCCTCTGTCTGGACAGTGCTGATTGGCCCTGTGCTAGTCGCATACACCCTCCCAAGAAAAAAAAACTCTCTAGCAATGCACACCAAACTTTGTTCTTAAGTTGGATTTGTTCGTAAGTCAGAAGCGCATGTGCAGAACGGCGGAGACGTCGTTTTCCGATGTCATTTTCCAATGTTTTCTGCTGTTTTCCGCTGTTTTCCAACGTCGTTTTCCAATGTTTTCCGCTGTTTTCCGATCGTTTTTCAATTTTTCCCGATGTTTTACGATGTGCCCGCCGATGTCGCCGACGCCGCCTCCCGTTCGTAAGTAGGAGTTGTTCGCAAGTCGGAGGTTCGGGACCTCCTATATGTGACTAATACAAAATTAATAAGGTGCATACAATAGATCTAATATCTGTGCAAACAATTACAGTGAACAAATTAATTAATGATACAACAAAGTGACAAATTGTTAAAGTGCTTATATTGACAATGGTGCAAATCAAAGTCTATTTCAAGTGCACAAAGTGCTGTAGTGCTCCGTGTCCCATCAGTGTCCGTACTTCTGCCTCCTGGGGATATTGTAATAGGTCTGCACCCATCAGATGGGTTGAACTGCCTTGCCTTATAGCTGAAGGAGTCAGCCATGCTTGTAGGTAACTTTGGGGGACCTGTCCCAATACGATCTCCTCCAAGTGTGGCTTCTGTGATTAATGGGTAACCTCCAAAGTTGTCCCCCGAACTCCAAGTGTGGACAGTGTACAGCAGGCAATAATAAAAAGAACCCGACCCTCTCATACGTCACTTCCGGCCTGGAGATTGGAATGTATGCTGTGTGCTAAACAGCAACTTATCTCCTACACAAGCAAGACCGATGCTAACGAAGACGCCAGCTCTGTCATTTTGACAGTTTTTTTTTATCAATTTCTGTAAGTTACACCTTTCAATGAACCTAAGGATTTTATTCTATTAGAAACTTTTTCTTTTTATTATCGTCTGCTATACACTGTCCACACTTGGAGTTCGGGGGACATCTTTGGAGGTTACCCATCACAAAAGCCACACTTGGAGGAGATCGTATTGGGACAGGTCCCCCAAAGTGACCTACACGCACGGCTGACTCCTTTAGCTATAAGGCAAGAGAGTCCAACCTATCTGGTGAGTGCGGACCTATTACAATATCGACCAGGAGGTGGAAGTACGGACACTGATGGGACACGGAGCACTACAGCACTTCGTGCACTTGAAATAAACAAAAAAAGACCTAACATTTTGAAAAAAAAAACCCAATATTTTTTACTTTCTGCTATAAAACATATCCAATAAAAAAATGTAAAAAATCGAATTTCTTCTTCAGTTTAGGCCAATATGTATTCTGCTACATACTTTTTGGTAAAATCCCAATACGTATATATTGATTGGTTTGCGTCTACAAACTATGGGATATTTTTATGGAATTTTTATTTATTTTTTTACTAGTAATGGTGGTGATCAGCGACTTATAGGGGGACTGCGACATTGCGGCGGACAAATTGGACACTAACTGACACTTTTTTGAGGACCAGTGAAACCAATACAGTGGTCAGTGCTAAATAATATGCACTGTAACTGTAATAATGACACTGGCAGGGAAGGGGTTAACATCAGGGGCAATTAAAGGGTTAAATGTGTCCCTAGGGAGTGCTTTCTAACTGTGGGGGGGAGGGGGTGTTTGTACTGTAAAAAGACAGAGATCCATGTTCCTGCTTAGCAGAAACACAAGATCTCTGTTGTTTCCTGTCACAGAACAGCAATCTACCTTGTTTACATAGGCAGACCGCCGTTCTTTCAGCCTTGGGAACGATCGGCAAGTCCTGGTGGACATTGGGTCCGCCGAACCCGCTGATTGGCTCCTGCTCTGTCCAACTACAGTGGGAACTGGTCCAGACCAGGAAGAGCGAAATCAGATACAAGTACGTGATTTCGTGTGGAGAGGCCGTCCCACTGCAGTAAATGCACATGTGTCGGTCCAGAAGCAGTTAAGGGCTATGTTAACTTTTTGAATAAAATGGACTATGCAGCCAAGTAGCCCCAGTAGGCTAAAGTAGCACTAAAGGCAAAACTTTTTTTTTAAATTTTGGTAGAGTAGGGGAGGGTTAACCCTTTTCAGCTATTTTGCCATCTGTGTCCCATTGGGGAGATGTCTCTTACATCCTCTCCCATTGTCAAAACAGGAAGTGAGAGGAAATCTTTTTAAAGACCAGGGGTGACCAGTACTAGTAATAGTCCATATTCCCATTGCACATGTTCCTGGGGAAAGCTCTAAGATACTGGGTGCTGTAGCAAGCACCAGCTGGAGACTGGATCATAAAAGCCACAATGAATATATTTGTCAGCACAGCACACCATCCGTGGTGTTCTGGCAAATATATTCATTGTAACCAGTGCTAGTGTTCCCTCTAATCTTGTTCTCATGACAACCCAAAATTTGGGATTTTCTTTCACCTTCCCTTTTGGTAATAATGGTGAGCATGTCAAACAGAGAAGGTGTATCTCTCTAATAATCGCATTGACAGCAATAAAAACCTGACAGGTTTTCGAATCCCTCTCCAATTAATCCAAAACTAAAAAAAAAGATTTGTTATTAGTACTTTACTTGACCATCCAATTTTACAACTATTACTTAAAATGGACCTTCAGTAATTTTTTCAACTTTCCATCTATTAAATCCTCTGCCTTTGTTGTTTTAACTTTGGATAGTAAAACATTTTTTTTCCTGCCAGTAAATAGCTTATACAGCCCACTTCCTGTTTCTTGTCTGGTCATTAGCCTAGGCATGATATCACGCACAGCTCTCTCTCTCTCACTCTTGTGAGAGTTTGCCAGGAAGGGAGGGGGAGTGAGTCATAAGAGGGCCAATGAGAGCTGCAGGGCTGCAGAGCTAGAGTTGTGTCTCTGTGTGTCGGTGTAAATCCAGGAAGTGAACGGGCAGCAGCTTTAGCTGCCCACAGTTAAAATGGCTGCAGCCAGACTTAGTGGAGGGAGATTTCTGCAGCAAATTTGGCAAGTACAGAATCACAGTCTATATAAAATAATATGCAAAGTGGTTGGAGGGAAGCTTCAGAATGGCAAATATGTTTTTATTACAAATTATGTGAGCAGGCTGCAGTTCCTCTTTAATGTAAAAGTTGCACATGTGCAATGAGCTTCACGTTTCACCCCAATCCGCGTTGCTGCGAGGTACAGCTTACTGCTCTACAGCTTTTAAAATAGGGAGAATGCTCGTGATGCTGGGGGTGAGTGCTCAATGTTTGCTGCATACTAGCATCTAGCCAAGTCAATGCAAATATTGTGGGCTCTGCCAGGCTTTGAGGGCACCAGGAATGGTCTAAAAGTGTGAATGCAGGAATTGCAGCAGTTTAAAAAAAAAATCTTCTGGCTCATAGGAGTTAAGTCGAACAAGGTGTATGCCACCTTGTGGACTTATCTCTTTTATTTACGACTGACATTTTTACTGAGTGTAGAGAGTATAGCCATTTCTATACTTCCCATGCTCCAATGCTAGATCTTCAGGTCTCAGATACAGAGGCTAAAGACTTGTGTGCAGCCATTCTGATTACTCCTCCTTTCCTCTTGCTCAATTACAGAAGACTTTTTACTATTTTAATCCATTTATAAATTAAAAAGTATTTTGTGAATGGACAGCAGAGAGGTGGGGTGGTCAATCACACAGCAGCCGTAACCCTCCTGTCAGAGTGCCGGGAGTATAGCTATGGCTATATTCCCAGCGCTCAGTAAAAATGTAAATAAAATAGAAAATTTCACAAGGTGGCATACACTTCATTGGACTTAACCATATATAAGCCAGCAGATTTTTTAAACTGATGAAATTCCTAGATTTAAGCAAAATGTCTACACGGTGTATTTTAACCTACTGGGGGCCCCGTGACTGCATAGCCAGTTTTATTCAAAATTGGAACTTAGTCTTTAAATAAAAATAACTGACAGGAAAGTACCTATAGATGATTGCATGACTTGGAGTGCCTCATGCTATATATATATATAGATATATATAGATATATATCTATATATATCTGTATATATATATATATAGATAGATATATATATATATATCTAAATATATATAGATAGATATATATACATAAAAGATTTTCCCTACCTGTTCTAAAACATTTTTTGCAGCTTCTATCCATGATAGAAACTGCAAACATTTACTTTTAGCTTTTATTCTATTTTTATTTATTTTTTATTTATTCTTTAGCTTTTAACAGGTGTAATAGGGCTTATTCACACGAGCATCTAAAATGCTGCGCACAGCTTATACTGTAGTTTTTACTTTTAGATTGTAAGCGCTAATGATCAGGGCCCTCTGATTCCTTCTGTATTGAATTGTATTGTAACTGTAGTGTCTTCCCTCATGTTGTAAAGCGCTGCACAAACTGTTGGCGCTATATAACTCCTAACAAAAATAGTAATAATATAGTTTTGTATGCATCTAAACAAGGCACTTTAGGAATCAGTGGGGCCATACACACAGTTTTGTCTACAAACAAAACTGTACACTGCGCTTAGCACTGTACAAAAAAGTAGGCCACAGTGGTGTCCAAGGCAGTTCATATCTGTAGATTTTACACATGTATGCACATTGGAAGAATTGTACATGACTAAACAAAAGTACTTTGGGCATGTATTTTATGCAATGATTTCTGCTAGCTCTGCCATCAAGAACCTACATTCCTGCAGAAAATACGCAAATGCCCATGTAAAATGAATCCATAAAGGGGTACATGTTTCTAATGCCTCAAGTGCCCTAGCAGAATAAATTAAGAAGCTCAGTACAAATCGGGGCCAAACAAAACATTCACTTGAAGGTGCCTGAATATTATCAGCAATGTCTAGGCATGCAAAATGCTACAGGTCCTCTGACCCTAATTTCTGCACCTGCCAGGTGAGGATTTGAAAGCCTGGAACATAGGAACTGAACGTGTTTTTTCAATCAAAACAACATGTTGGTCTACATGACAAGAAAAGCCCTATCACGACCACAACATTTTAGCCAGCTAAGACACATGAAGCACAGTCAAAAAAATAAGCCAAAGATAGGCAGAGATGGAAGACTTTTCTTGCTGCCTTGCACACCAGTAGCCATAATAATGAGTAATAATGAGTAATGACAATAACAAAAATGGATGTAAATTAGTGGAAAAATATGGAAATCTACTCATTATTCCAGATTTTTGAAGGGTTTTACATATGTTTATATGTATTACTAATTTCTCCTACGATGGTAACGTTTTTCTTCAAACCTTACCAAAGATGTAGCAAGCAGGATTTCTTTTAGAGCACTGCAACAAAACTCACAAGTGTCTATGTCAGCTAAAGCAAAGCACTTTGATGTTAAACGCTAAAAAATAATCCAATAAACGGGATCACATGGCTTTTTATACACAGGACAGCACATTTCTCCTGAAATCCCTTCTATAGTTTCTTCTCTTAGCCTCTCCTTCTGATTCCACAAGCTATACTCAATCTCTATTTTGCCGCCTTCCTCAACCAGGGTTCCATGGAACTCAGGGTTCATTCAGAAGTTGCTGCTCGGGGTTCCTAGAGAAGACAGCTGTGACAGATTGTACTTCTGCTTACACTGACCATCAACATAAGGGGGCACTGCATTTTTCGTTGTGTTTCTTTTCTGGGCATTATTATAAGTCATTTGATTTTATGATTATTAAGAAAATACTATTTTTTTTTTTTCTATTTAAACCTATGTACAACCTACTGATCACACTGATGTACTAAGAGCTGTAGACCTATTTAGGTTTGGATTCCTTGACACATGAAAACTATTTTAAGAGCTCCTCAATGGTGAAAGGGTAGAGAAAGGCTGGTATAATGGGTACGTCCATACCAAGGTAAATAGAAGAACTTCTTGGTACTGCATCTAAACTCTGATAAAATTTGATTTTATGATTATTAGGAAAATCCTATTTATTTTTCTATTTAAACCTATATACAACCTACTGATCACACTAATATAATAAGAGCTGTAGATCTATTTAGGTTTGGATTCCTTGACACATGAAAACTATTTTAAGAGCTCCTCATTGGTGAAAGGGTAGAGAAAGGCTGATATAATGGGTACGTCCATACCAAGGTGAACAGAAGAACTTTGTGGTACTGGATCTAAACTCTGCAAGTTGGCAAGTGCTGTTTAGAAAGAGCACAGATTTTAATGATGCTAATATTTTATGTCTTGCTCCTCTACCAACTGTTTAATAACTCATGCTTTAAGAAACATGTTTGTCTATAGTGAATGTATACGTTACTTGTCTATAGCTGGAGAGTACCGGTAGATTAGGTGTTATTATAATGTTTTTATTATCCTTTTTGGGAATGAGGGACTTTTCAAACTGTCATTTTTTTCAGAAAAGGAAAGAGAAAAGGCCAAACTGTCATGTTTACATAGGTTGCAAGTATTAATTCTGGTTTCAGGTCTTGGGTGAGCTTATGCATTCTAACATTTAAAAAAAACATGAAAAGACTGTGTAATTACTACAATATGCTAAATAACAAAAAACAAAGAAGATAGTTGCAGTCGTTTTGTACACCCACCTTGTCTGCCTGTCCCCCCACCACCTGGCTCAGGTGCTGCACTCTGCATGCCTTTGCTAGAGTCCCTAATCCTCCGGATAGGAGAAGGGAAGGGGGGGGTCGAGGTTATGGAAGGAGAGGAACAAAACCAGCCTTTGGCTGTAGACAATAAAGAGTAAAAAAGCAACATGTATGAGCAGACACATACACAAAGGAGATAGTTATAGAAGAAGCATGGGCAGGCTCTGACAGGCACACAAGCGAACGTACATGCCTGCAGGTGAACTGTGAATTCACAGACAGACTGATGGCAAGATAGCTGGGCTGTCATCCATGACAGTTCATCCCCTGCTCCTAGTGATTTGTGCTTGAACTGGCCAATCCCATTAATGGCTGATAACAAAGCACCCTAAAAACATGGAAACACAGCTGGGAATATGGATAATCCCTTTACTGACGAAGAAGTGGAAGTTAAAGAGTAGCTACACCCAGGTTTGTAACTTGGGCTATGCTTCCTAAGAAAATATCCTTTTTCATCCCTTGGCTTTTTAATACATCCATCACTGCAATCGTATATATATCAAATAAATATATATATATATAAAATAATGACAACATTTGTTATTGTGGGTCTGGAGCTAGTGAGGTAGCTTGTAACTTGCTACTAAGCTCTTTCAGAGAGCTGTAAAAATGTGATTATATATTATATGGGAAACATGAAATCAATTGCACTGGAGCAGTTTTTAGTCTGGAGGTAAAACATACATATGTACACACAGAATGTTTAATAAGTGCATTTTTTAGTAGAACAGTACAGTTTTTAGTACTATAAGCTCTGATTTATAAAAACAAGAGGAACAAAATATGTATGTGCTGCTTAGAGCAACCAATCAGATTCCAGATGTTATTTTTTTGTCTTGCGCTAGAAACTCAAGATACACCCAATAAGTTATAGACCACAGAGACACTATTCATCTTTTTTATAAATTTACCCCAAATTTTCTGGGCTATAATTGAAATATTATTGACCATCTTCCCAATAATTTTGCTGTAGTTAGTATCTTGACAATGTTTTGCTTGTGTACTCTACGTCAGCTTCATTTACATTTACTGCCACTAGCACACTAACTGGTTAGATTCATTAGAGTTTAGCACTATGGCAATGCAGTAATAAGGTGCTGGACTACCCACCAAGAACAACATCTACATCTACATGGAGTTTATAAGTTCTCCAGGACCAGGGCTTTTTTTCTCAGGGAATAGGTGCAGGAACTCCCCGCTTTCGAGTCATACTTCATCTACGCCCCCTACCCATCTGAGCACATCCCTTAGTTCCACCTCCAACCCATCTCCCAGTACAGCACCTTTCACAGAACACAAAACCAAGTCTTTTGTGCTACTCAGTAATTTATATGAAATTTGTTAACGAAAACAAGAAAGATAGTAAAAAAACAAATCCCTTGCAATAAGCAACAATAGACCCCAGCAACGATAGACTCCACCCCAGAAACAATAGACTCCGCCCCAGAAACAATAGACTCCGCCCCAGAAACAATAGACCTCCTGCAGCAACAATAGATCTCCCAGAAACAATAGATCCCCCACACAAAATACTTTCCCCCCAGCAACAATGGACCCCCCACACAACAGTAGACTTACCCAGCAACAATAGACCCCCACCCCAAAACAGATCCCCACCAGCAACAATAGATACCCCAGCAGCCAGCATCAATACACGCTCCAGCACCCCTTTCCAGTACATACATTCAGTGCTGGAGGTGCCGGAACTGAGTTCCCCCGCGTTCCTGCTGAAAAAAAGCCCGGTCCAGGACTAACTTGCTTCCACAATTGGCTTTAGTGTGATTGTATGACTAAGGTAGGTGCATTATTTGGTAAGCTGCTTCAGGTACGGGTCTGCTCTGAATGGTCCTGTCTACTGTACATTATAAGGTGCTGCCCACTTTGAAAACCCTAAAAGATAATAGGTAACGGAATGCCCTCCGAAAGGCACTAATAGTTGCCATCAAATTCTCTTTGGATCACTATCCACAGATGAGCCTTTTTATAATCCTGTACAGTACAAATCAGGATGAGAACCTTGCACTGTATGTCCATTCTGCCTATATAGCATAAACAGTCCTTTTTTTTAGAGGGCAGACCAGATATTTCAGGTATATATGGCCACTGATGGGATTTTTGCCCACTAGAATCTCTATTTGGTTTTTCAGCAATGACATCTCAGATCTCCTGACACTGCCTTGTGCCATCTAGGAATTACACTCCTCCTGCTGCTTTCTTTGCAATATCAAACAAATATAAAATGAAAAAAAGTTATCCTAGTGACCACTGTCAACGGGACTGGAAGTGAGGGAAAATCAAACGTTTTGAGCTGTAACCAGAACAGGAATAAAGGTGAACTCTTCCCATAGGAACACTTGCTCTGTTGACAACTATGTAAGAGGAAGTGAAGTGAAAAGAAAATGGAACCGGAAGTAAAATGGAACAGGAAGTGAAATCCCCCAAAATGTCTCAAAATGACAAACAAATTTGACATGAGTTTTAAACTAGAACTAAAGACAAAATGTTATAATTTATTTTGGATAGAGTAATAACAGGGTAATAACCCCTGTCTGTTTTTTATTTATTTATTTTTTTGCCATCTGTGTCCCAGTTGGAAGATTTCCCATCATGTTCTGTCCCAAAGCCAAAACAGGTATTTGGAGGGGTTCCCTCCAAAGTAAGGGAATCCTTGGTTGTTACCAGGATCACCAGAACGAGTGTCCCCATTAGAAGATTTCCCCTCTTTCCTGTTATGGTAATAACCCTAAAATTGGGAATTTCTTTCACTTTTACTTTTGGTGATAATGGTAAACAGAACTAATAGAGAGATGGCATTAAAAACCTGACAGGTGTTCTAATCCCTCTCTACTCTTTCCAAAAAAAAATGCCATTAGTTATATCTTAACAATTGCCTACTCTATTCAAAATGAAAAACAGTTTTGGATTTATATATATTTTAAATCACAATTACCTGCCAAAAATGATGGACCAACTCCAAAATCAGTGCATAAGTGGAGAGTGTAACCCGTGCAGGCGACAAAATTCTAAAGACAAAAGACGACAATATAAAGTAGCCACCTAATTTGTGTCACTGAGGATGACATATGTACGCCGAGCACACAATAAGAGATTTTAGCACAATAAAACTGCAAAGGTCTGATGATTCTCTATTCATGCCAAAAATAATAAAGAATGTTTAATGCAATACTACAGCAACGTAAGAGCACACAATGTCAGGGGCTGCTGTTTCTTAAAAGAAAAAAAGAAATTGTACATGTTTTAAAAAATCATTTCCTGGGTCCAATCCAAACGCTGTATCCCAAGCTAGAAGCGTGTGAAAATCCACATTTTAATGAAATGCCTTGTCAACCCCAAATGATGTTTGTTCAGCCATGCAGATATAATAATAGTCTGATTATCCTTTCAGTAAAAAGGGATTTCTTGTTCACAGACAGAGCCTTCCTTTAACCCTTTGCCTGCCGGCCCACAATACTGGCTGACACACATGCTGCTGACTTCCAGTCTTACCGCATGATCTGCATTATATATATATGTATTTTTAGTAGTGCCTTCTAATAATTACTACAGCCTTTAACTGAATAGAGAGTATAACAAGCTAAGGCAGCCATGTCAATACAGCAGAAGAGAAATTACATTTTCTCCTTTGGAAGAAGGACCAAACCCTGCTACCACTCGGTATCACTGAAATGAAGGTGGGCTAGCTCTTGGATTTTCATATATAGTAATCTTCAGATCCAAAAGAAACAGATTAATAAGTGGACACTAGCAACGTGAAGTTACTTTAGGATCACTGACATACAAATTGCATTAAAGCTGACCATGCACTGAGTGAATTTCAGCCACTCTTAATGAACTGGACGAAATTCAATTAGTGGGTGGACCTTAGGGTTGCCACCACATCTCTTTAAACCTGAACACATATAAATTACACAGGTTCTGAGGCCAATTTAATGCAGATAAAGCACTAAGTGAGTTTAATAACCACCTTAATCAGCCATAGAACCTGTGTAATAATACGTGTTTGGGTTTAAAGGGATGAGATGGCAACCCTAATGGACCAGTTGGCACCATTCTGGTCATCATCAATTGCCCACTGTTGGGGTATTTTGACCACTGACAGTCAAAATACAGTAGCCAAAGTGGAAAATGTGTCCATCTGGTCTGTTTAGCGTACATGGAGGAATATGCTAGATTTCTTTTGTTCAGCCCACATGCTGAATGAAATACATTTATTGGTGTATGGCCAGCATAGGAGACAAGTTTTATTAAAACTTAGCACATTAAACTGTTGCCACTCGCATAATATATATGTGTGGCGGCAAAAAAGTGGGCTTTAACGCCCACACGCTCCACATATGCGTTGCTGGGTAGCCAATACAGTAAGTGCACTCTTAGCACAAAGACAGCTCTCAGTCCAGACTAATTATCGGTAGACGGTGGGACCAGTTCCCGATCATGGGACCACTGTGATAGCCAATCACAACGATGGCAGATCCTTACTGCCCCCAGGCGTTCAGAACTTTTTACAGGGACATTGGGGCACGGGGGAAGGGGCTAAATTCGCAATAAACCACATTAAAACCCTGACATTTGTCTCAACCAGGGTTATTTTCTTTTGGAAATTATGGGGATATGCATATACTATATAGATTACCAAATATTCATGATTAATTACCATCTCTAGACATACATAAAAAGTGTGTGAGCCAACTGACAGAGCAAGGAACATTTTTTCTGCCCCTCTAAAATCCTGCTGCTTAGGTTTTGGACAGATACTGCTGCTCTACAAATCCGGGTCCTTAAAATGTATCACTGGCCAGAACTTTTAATTGGTTTTGGATAGGGAGTATGGAAGGGTTAGAACCTTTGGCACATTTTTAATGTTGTTTTTGTTTCCTCTCTGATTATCCTGGTTACCACTGTCACTGGGGCAGAAAGTTAGAAGAACTCCAAGATTTTACAGTTACCACCAAGACAAGGGGCAAGGGGGAAATTTCCAATGGGGACGTTTCTTCCAATGACAACTGTCTAAGAGGAGATTTCCCTCACTTTGGAAGGATTCTCTCTCACTACCTGTTATTTTATTAGGGTAGGAAGTAAAAAGATATCACCCTAAGTGCCAGTTCACACAGGGCGGCTTCAAAGTTGTCCGACTCTAAAGCCGCCCTGCACAGCGCGACCTCAGCGCGACTTGCAAACGACTTCTTTAATAGAGGTCAATGCAAGCCCCTCCGAAGTCGCCCCAAAGTAGTACAGGAATCTTTTCTAAGTCGGATCGACTTGAGTCGCTCCTATTAGAATGGTTCCATTGCACTGAATGGAGCGCAACTTGTCAGCCTGACAAGTCGCCTGACAGGTCACCCCTGTGTGAACCGGTACTTATGGACAAAAAAAAATGTGTTGCACTCTGCATATTTGTTAAGGAGGACCTGTACTGATCTTAACTCACAGGCTGCCAGCACAGTGGCTTAGTGGTTGGTACTGCTGTCTTGTAGAATTATGGTATTTAGTTCACACCCCAACCATTGTGCTACCTGTATAGAGTTTGTGTGGGTTTCTTCCAGGTATCCTGGTGTCTTCCCACACTCTAAAGATATGCTGGTATGCATGTGAGATAGGGACCTTTACTTGTAAGCTCCTCGACGGGTGTGAACGCAAATATATATATATATATATATATATATATATATATATATATATATATATATATATGTAAATACTTAACTTAATACTTAATTGCTAATTGTCATGCTGACCTTTTTGTTCAGTTATATCAGAAGCACTGACTGGGCAGCACAGAGGATTAGTGGTTAGCACTTATGCCTTACAGCACTATGGTCGTCTGTTTAATTCCCAACCATGACCTTACCTCCATTTACTTTGCAATTCAGTGGCGGCCCATCCAAACAGGGCACAGGGGCACCGCCCCCCAAATCAATACATCCAGCCCCCTAATCAACATGCCGGACACCAGATGCATGGATTCCAATGTTTTTTGGGTTTTTTTAAAGCACGTGATTAGAGCCAGAGGCGCTAATAGGCTTCAAAAAGGGTGGGCTCGGGGCGATCCTATTGGCTGCCGAGAAGGAGGAGGGAGGCGACACAGGGCAAGCCGCCTTGAAGCACCAGGAGGAGGAGACGCTGCCTGCCGCCCAGAGGTAGCTCTCTTGTGACTTAGATGGGGTAAGTGCGGGGCTAGTGACTGTCCAACCGGGGGGGTTGCCTGTGACCCGACAGAGGGTTGGGTGGCGGCGGGTGGATTGTTTGCCGCCCCCCCAAAAATATACCACTAACTAGTCGTCACTGTTGCAATGTCTTCTTGTGCTTGTGTGGGTTTTCTCTGGGCTTCCCCACGCTCAAGAACAAATTGGTAAGTTAATAGGCTCCTGTCTGTGTAAATTGGCAAAAGAATGTGTATCCTTAGATTGTAAGCTCCTTGAGGGAGTGATGTGAACAAGCAATATATGTAAAGCAGTGTTATATGCATTAAATAGCTATAATAATCCATTACAGGGCTCACCCTAGACAATTGCCTAGGGGACACTCATTCACCTTTGCTCCAATGGCATATTTCCCAAGATTATCAAGATCATATTCGGTTCAACTGTAATCCAAACTTAAAAACTACAGGTATAGAATGATGGCCATCTGATATTTATGAGGACTCTCTTTTTTAAATGCAGTTAAGAAATATTTATTTAAAAGATAATTTAACCCAGAAGTAACATGAAACTTTCTGTGTCCCTTTCGGAATATTGTTTAGGTATGGTTTAGAGCAGGGGTCTCCAAACTTTTCAAAAAAAGGGCCAGTCTACTGTCCCACCATTGGTGTCAGTGGGAGGAATAGTGCCCCATTGCTGGTGTCAGTGGAAGAAATAGTGCCCCATTCTGGTGTCAGTGAGAGGAATAGTGCCCCATTGCTGATGTCAGTGGAAGAAATAGTGCCCCATTGCTGGTGTCAGTGGAAGGAATAGTGCCCCATTGCTGATGTCAGTGGGAGGAATAGTACCCCATTGCTGGTGTCAGTGGGAGGAATAGTGCCCCATTGCTGGTGTCAGTGAGATGAATAGTGCCTCATATTATTAGAAGGAATAGTGCCCCAAGGGCCAGATAAAGGGCTAGCAAGGGGCTACATCTGGCCCTCGAGCCCTCCTGTTTGGAAACCCCTGGTTTAGAGAATATAGAACAATTTTAAGCACATAAATGTGTACTCTATAAAGCCAAGTCTTTTATGTTCCTCTAGGTTCTTCTATGCTCTGAGAAGATTTCTTTCATTCTTGAGTTATATAGAATGTCTTGTCTTTGTGCCAACTGAATATAAGCATAATTTCACAGAATAATTAGCAGCAATTGTCTCTGTAAACACTGCCGAGGCACACCTAGGCGTCTTGTTTCAAGATTGCAGAGGGCCCTCGCCCTTTTTTTCTGCTACATAGCAATTATTATTCATCAATTTCAGCAAATAAATACATCCACAACCCATAAACATGTCATAGTGAAAACTCTAATATAACAGAATAGTATATAGAATTTAAAAAAAATCAGATCCTTCACTATACTGCATTCCATTATTATAATCTAGGGTCACAATAAAGTTTCTAAACCCAAGAAAAAATGTGTATTGTACAGTATTGCAGATGACTAGTCCTTAGAAGTGATGGTTGCATTTGTTTACATTCACCTAGTGATCCTGCCAGTTACACACTTCCTGTCCTAGGGTGACAACGCTCACTTACTGTACTGCATCTATTGAGGAGCAACATTGTTACCCTAAGACAGGAAGTTTGTTCAGACTACAGAACACTTCCCCCTCTTTTCATCTGCATAACATAAAGTTGATGCTTTTGCAGTCTACTGAGACACCCGGTAACAAAGATAACTCAGGAATTTATCTCATCATTAGATTTCGGGAGATTACAAGCATTTTTTTTTCACTTATTGAACAGATACAACAGATTACTTTCAATGGTATATTTAACAGACCAAAAAAAAGGAAAAATAAGAGCATTCTTAGAATTTACATATACTTTAACTCCTTGCCCTATTCCACAGTCTCATATTGTGAGGATCTCCCCTTGCTATCTCAGTCTGGTGAGAAGAGATATTATGGGTGGAGGAATTTGGACTAAAGCTGGCCATACACCAGTATAACTTAACTCCAAATTTTCATTTTCAGAGCTTTGGCTCGATTTTCTAATGGTTTACCGAGGTCAAATGGTGACTCGTTTTCAATCATAAGGAGCAGTATGGACATTTTTTTCATTTTTAGAAAAACGAATAACAAAATTCTAACTGTGAATGTGATTTTCTTTTAGAAAAATCATACATTTTGTTAATGAAACGTGTTAAATACATCTGGGATTCCATTCAAGTGATGGCAAGCAAGGATGAGTTTAGATAGATTCTAGTCCAAATCCACCTGAAGTATCCCACCAGGAAGCTGTCACTGCACAAAGTCAATCATAAGCAACAGAGGCGTTGCCCACACCGCAGGGGCATGAATACGCAACCCTTTTCTTTGTGTGGCTAGGGGGTGGAGAATGCCTCGACCACTTATATAGCTTATATAGGGATAGCTCAGGTGAGTTCAGACTAGGATCTAAACATGCCTAATGTCAAGAAACAATGTCAGATGAACAACTTTTCAATATTTCTGTGTGACTGTTCAAGCGAAAATCTAGCTGTGTATGGCCAGATGAAGACTGTACCTATATAAAGTTTGGTATGGGAGGTTAGAACAGCAGATCAGTTGAATAGAATTAAATGACATTTACTAACCACTCTCACTCTTGGTGGTTAAAGGTTATGTCTAAATGGGAGTGAGACAGATGCAGGTAGTAGAAGTTCAGAGTAAGATAATACTATGCAGAGCGATTCAGGAGATAATAATGATGGACCTGTGAAAAGTGGTAGTCTGCCTGCTTAGACTTGTCTGAGTTAGAAAACACGACGAAGAGCGATATTATCTTTCAGGTTGGGAACTGAGTCAACCTTACAATGATAATAAACGGTAGGTCAGAAAACACCAATGATGGGAATGTGAGGATCCTGCTAATATTGCACTCACATGTTTAGGTATTACAGAATCAACATCAACTGCCTACACAGATTTCTTATTAAAGGGATTGTACTTTGTGATTTGTGTCGAATTGTTAAAGTCTATCTTTACTCAAATTGAAAAATCATATATTCATCTCCACATTCTCTTTCAATTATTTCTAGCCTACTCCTATTAAAGTGGTAGTAAACTTTGAAACCAGGAAGAAAACCAAAACTTTCTCCCTGAAAGGTAAAGGCATAATGTGCAAGTATGCACTGCATACTAGCCCATTATGAAAGGCTTAACCTTGAAACGAAGCCCTCCAGAGGTGTACTGTCACCTCTGCAGAGGCTTTCATTTTCACCTGCTCTTCCTTCCAGGCTTGCGGGCTGCAGCCGCTTGAAAGGCCGAACAACGATGACATCACTCCCATGCATGCACGTGGGAGTCATAGATATGGCACAGAGCTCTGAAGGAACGGCATGGGTATGTCGTACCTTCAGAGTGCATGCAACAGTGAAGTCACCGGCTGCTGCTCACTGGAATATCTCCTAAACGGTGCAGGTTTAAGAGATATTCATTTTACTTACAGGTAAGCTTTATTATAAGTTTACATGTAAGGAAAAATCAAAATGCAGAGTTTACTATGAACAATTTTTGTAAACTTACTTTGTGAAGATCCCCACACATTTACCTCCCTGAATTCTGTGACATATTCACTTTGCCCTGTGAGCAGGTTCTGCTTTGCAGGGCTGGGACAAGGGGTGGGTGGGAAGGGTGTGTTGTCCTGGGCGCCATAGGTTTACTGTAGGGATGGGGGTGCCTTCCTTGTGTTACAAGACTGACAGGAGTTGTGACAGAGGCAGTGAGTTTGACAAGCGAAAGACTGCTGGCCTTTGGATCCCCTACGCGTGCACATCATGAACAGGGGGGGGGGGGCGTTTGGCACCTTGATCTGGACACTGAATGATCTTGTCCCGGGACTGCTGCTATGTCACACATTTCACAGAGCCTGCCTTCTGAACTACAGAGGTGCTCACAGGAGGAGTTCCAGGAGTCAGTA
The DNA here is from genome assembly GCA_037952925.1 of Lithobates clamitans. Taxonomy (NCBI): domain Eukaryota; kingdom Metazoa; phylum Chordata; class Amphibia; order Anura; family Ranidae; genus Lithobates; species Lithobates clamitans. Next base: position 843,727 of record JBBGZY010000780.1, on the reverse strand, counting down.
TAGGAATCTGAATTATAGAATTATAGAACCTTTATCCCAAAAGGAAAGAAAACTGTTGCTGTAACTGTTTATAGGGTGTTAGCTTGAGTTTGGCTTCAATTAGTCAGTGAATCTAGATCTGCTAGTACATCTCCCCTCCCGCTAGACTGACAATGCTGCTGTCCAAAGGGGCTTCTGTGCGCCTTCATCCTGAGTGAGGACTCTTTAATACAGGAAGTATGTTACTGGCCAGATCAGTAGGTGAAAACAGAGTGAAAAAGCCTAAAAAAAAAACTATTACAGCCACAACATCTAAGGCTTAGTAAGCTGCAATATATTACATTTTTGGTTTGGGGTTTAATACAACCTTAATTTTCCTGGATGACATTAGCGGGTCACAGTTGTCTTAAGGTTGCTGTGTATTGAACCTGTGGCATACACCACCTTGGCCCTGATCCAAAGAGGCACTTCCAGTTGGGCCCCCAGTTTTACTTCAAAGATGACTTACAGTGAAATGTTAGCTTAAAGCCATGTTAGCAGTATTTCAGGGATGGTTAATAGCTATTATTAGGACAGTGGAAATACTTTTCAGAAAGTTTTTCATTCCAATGCCAGCCATGTAACCAAATACCTAGACATTCAATCATGTGGTCTCCACTGAAGAGGAGCTTCAAAGTTAAGTTTTGTCCTTACCTGCCTAGAGTTTTGGTCACAGGACTGTAACAGGAAGAAGAAGGAACGGTGTTTTCTTAAAGTGGAGCTTTAATTATTAAAAAAAAAAATGCACATGCAGCTAAGTGTAAAATTTCGCCATCTGCTAATCTAAACAGCCAAAGATCAGAAACCCCCAGAAGAAGACCAGCCAAAGATGTCAGTCTAGTGAGGGAGATCCAGGACACCACAGCACTAGAGTGGAGGTAAGTAGAGTTCTGTCTTAGGTTCGGTTCACACTGCCGCATCTTGGGATCCGACTTGTGAGCCCCCAAGTCGTGTGACATGTGAAATCCCATGTTAGTCAATGAGAGCTGTCTTAATTAGCACTACTGAAGTTGTTCCGTGTTCAGAAAAGGTTCCTGTACTACTTTCAGGTGACTTCTATTCTCTTCTATTCTATACTTCTATTAAAGTAGTACTCAAGTTGCCAGGAAGTTGCCTGGCAAAGTCGCACCGCAGGTCGTGGCAGTGTGACCAAGCCTTAAGGAAGGGTTAGTATTTCAGCAATTCTATTATTTTATATTATTACAGTTGATGTTCTTTTATTTATAAACAGTTGTTTGAGCTGTGGTCATACTGGCCACCTAAAAGATAAAGTGCATCTACTCAGAACCTTATACATGCCATGGCCGTGAGGCTTTGGTTGGTTGCTGCCACAAATTTTATACACTGTCACGTCAATGTCACGTTCAGTGGGTAGAACTTTTAGCAAAATTGACCCATTCAAATGAATAGAACTGTGCTGCAATCACAAGCCAAATGCTTGGCATGTGGTTGTGGCACAGTATCTACATAGAAAATCCCTGCATTCGTTTTCAGAGGATATTTGGCATATTTGTTCATTCGGGAGCATCCGAATGAACGAAAGACTCTTGACGAATGCGTATGAAAACAAATTGTCAGAAAGAATGAAAATCTGAAAGATTGAAAAACTAAAGGAATGAAAACCCGAAAGAACTAAAAAAATCTGAAAGAACTAAAATTCGAAAGAAGGAAAAACTATTCAACCTACGAGTTTAACAAATTGATTACATTCGGATAATTTCGTTTTTTGTATTTTCGTTCTTTCCGACTATTCATTATCGCTGATTATAAAGAAATAGTTGATGAATGCATTCGTATTTCTTTTAAAAATACTCAGATTCATTTGATTTTCGAATGGGCAGTATTATGCCCTGTACACACGATCGGACATTCCGACAACAAAATCCATGGATTTTTTTCCGACGGATGTTGGCTCAAACTTGTCTTGCATACACACGGTCACACAAATCTTGTTGGAAATTAACAACGTCAAGAACGCGGTGACGTACAACGTGTACGACGAGCCGAGAAAAATGAAGTTCAATAGTCAGTGCGGCTCTTCTGCTTGATTCCGAGCATGTGTGGAACTTTGTGCGTCGGAATTGTGTACACACGATCGGAATTTACGACAACGGATTTTGTTGTCGGTAAATTTTAGATACAGATCTCAAATATTGTGTGATGGAAATTCCGATAGAAAATGTCCGATGGAGCCTACACACGGTTGGAATTTCCGACAACAAGCTCCCATCGAACATTTTTCGTCGGAAAATCCGACCGTGTGTACGGGGCATTAGTAAGTTATCTCTGGATAATGAGCTTGTCCCTTATTCCCTTGTGTGTTTTTCTGTGTCAGACTGCATTCTATCTAGAGTCCAGACAGGGTGTGGTGGGCCGATTATGACTACAACCACCAATGTCCGAATTAAAGAAGGGTCTGAGCCTGAAGTAACGAATGCCGTATCTAAATGAATGGAACGTAATGAATACGAATGCATCCGAAGTTACGAATTATTCGAAGTAACGAATGCCGCATCTAAAAAAATGGAACGTAATAAATACGCATGCATCCAAAGTTACGAATGATCCGAAGTAACGAATGCCTATCATGACGAACGAACTGATAAGCGTAAAAAAAATTAATGAAACTAAAACAAAACACATTTTTCCGTAGTGCACGTCTTGTGGGCAGCCTCCTGAATGCCTGGCAGCTGCTGCATTATCACTTTCTGAAAACTGATCCACTGTCTAAGTTGATGTTTGAGTATAACTTTTCTTCAACTGGTATAAATAAAGTTAATTTGATGACAAATGCTACTCTGACTGTTTCACGCTTATAGACAGCAGCTTCTGGGAGAATATCCTCCGTCAGAAGGTGTCAATGACCTCCATTAGCTGATGCAGCTCGGTGTGGAGTTTGCACATAATAGTTTTTAATCGTTGCAACAACTCTCATTAGACCTCACCCTTATTTTGCTTTCCCAGCTACCTGGGGTGATTCATTTAATTGATGAAAGCCGTGTGTTTTTAACAGGTATTAATAATTCATACTGCAGGAAAAAGCAACTTGTTTTTAAAGCTGGGTTTGTCTGGCATATAAACTGACAGCACTTGACTCTGGAAAACTGTGGTGTAATAGCTAAAAAAAAAAGTGGTGCAATTATTAATGATCTGTTAGGAGACACCAGACTATTAAAGTAGTGACTACCTACAATATTTAGGCTGATATTGTTTAAGTAAGTGCTAATTCCAACGGCTTTAAAACTTTCTGAGACTTTTGCTGGCCATTCACTATACGAAAAATCGGCCGAAATTTGGTCATTTAGACAGTTTGTTTTTTGACCACCTAATGGGCACAAATTGGTAATTGGTTGGGACGTTTCAGAGCCGAAAAAAACGAAGGACAAGTTTGGAAATTTCTGCCGAACGAATGATAAATTGAAAGGTTAATGTGTTTCCCGTCCAAACTTTTTGCACTAGGTATATGTGAAAAAACAAACAAAAAAACGGATTCATATATGTCCATTGAACGATTTATCAGTCATTACATGATGGCACTATCATTTGCTCTCATGGGCGAATGTTCGTTTTTTCAAAAATGGGTTTGACCGATTTTTCGTATAATGTATGGCCAACATTAGATAATCTTAAAGCTAAACTCCAGGCACAAAAAGTAACTATCTTCCTCAATAGCTACAAAGGATATAAGTACACTTTGTGAGCATCAAATGGCTTTTTAGACCCAGTTTTACTTTTTAAAAGTATCAGTGACATCACTACTGGGCTGTACCTGTCATGTGCAGAGGGAAGAGCTGTGGGAGGGGCCAGCAGACCCACCCACTACAGGTTCCCTGCAGAAAATTACAGAAGTGGGTGGATACAAGACTAGTGACCCAGTACAAAAAGAGAAAGTAGCAGTGACTGGTCTTTATTACAGGACACTCCTGCACAGAGGCAAATTGCCGCACTGGATTACTGCACAGATCTCGAATACACAAAGTACACCAAGATTTAAGTACAAATACACATGCCTCCTGTATTTAGATAATATTTGCTTATTCTAGAGTTCAGCTTTAAAGTCCATACTTTCTCAGTCAATACTAAGAATATGCTGAGACTAATAAGTGCCAGCAGGTAAAAAGAGTTTGATCCAGAATAGGAAGTATAGATTTCTCATCTATGGCTTCATATGGGGTGACATGGCTTATTCATGGTCAAGATGCCTCAGCGCTCATGTGAATGAGACCTAATGTATACTGGTTTTGTTGTATGTTTTTATTCCTCTTTTTTTTTAAGATAAGATACCCTATTGATTGATGTGTTAAAACACAGCAACATTTTAGTTTAAAGTCACCGTCTTCCACATAGCAGCATACAGTGATAATAAATAATCAAAATAAAAAGAATGTATTCTGAGACCAACAACTAGTACACAGATATCATATGTGAAACGTGTCTTAAACGCAGGTTAATGCTACAGCTGAGTTTTTGTTACTTTGCCGCATCCCTAAGCCCATGTAAAATAGGCCTTAATGAGTCAAAAACGGACTCCTCCCTCTCTGTGTACAGTCAACTCCAGTTGAAGTTACAATAAGAAAGAGAAGGCCTGAAAGCAAACAGCTTCTGTCACAATCTTTTTTTTTTTTTATTTAGTAAATTTACAGTGCTCTGTAAATCCAGAATCCTAGGTGCAACCTTTGTTAAATGTTCATTTGTACAAGACAGATTTGCTTTAAATAGTCAAAAAAGGATTAAAACATTTGTATCAATATATATATGTTTAAAAAATATTATTAAAGAATATTATAATTTCACTTGGAAGCAACCAAAATTCTGAAACCCAACTGACACAAGACTGCTTAGGGTTACCCTAGTTTCCTCATTTGATTTTGAAATTAGTACATAAGCCTAAATTGAACAAACCAAGATGAAGCTTGCATATGCTTTCATAAAAGCTAGGAGCTACATAAAACACACATGTACCGTTGTCACAAACAGACCACACTTTCATCTAATTACTTAAGCCTACTACATAGAATGTAAAAAAAAACTTAATGGATTCACTGCCTGTTAATTAGAGGAACTTTGTAGCTGTGACCAGTCAGCAATTCTGAAGGGCACAGCTGTGCATCCCGGACTGCAATGATGAAGTCAGATTGCTTTGGCAGTAATTCAGGACAGCCCCGAAGATTTCCTTACTCTCAGGATACTGTGATTCCAAGGAACGGATACACAGCTGCACTATTCTGGTGAAAACATTGACTTGCAAAGCTACATTTAGTATAGGTTCCTTGCTGGCGATACATTCCTTTACATTGTTAGCACTCTTGGTTTGCAGTGCTGTGGCCCTTCCAAAGACATGAAGGCAGATATACTAAGGGTGAATTTTTATACAATAAATGATGGATATATTTACTTCAAGCATCAAATGGTGTCAAAAGCAAATATCTGTTTAGGTATTTTGTCTAGGCATGATTGGATAATTGAAGGAAATAATCACAATGTTTTTATGTGAAGAGTCTCAATTCTTTAGTAAACCAGGCCAATTGACTGCATGGAGTTTGTATGTTCTCCCTAAAATTGCCGCCTGAGGCAGCCATGCTTACTTCCTGTCAGGTTACCACCACCACTACTCCCCCATCTAAGCCTCCTTTCTGAATGACACCCTATTTCGCCACCCTCCTGCTAGAATGCTGGCACAGCAACCAATGAGGTTGTGGCCTGGCTGCCAGCATCCTAGCAACTAATGACTCTGTCCTGTGTGGTTGCTAGGATGCAGGTGGCTGGACCGTACAGCATCACCGATTGTTATTATACAGGTGGACAACCAATGTGCAGCCCAGCCACCAGCATCCTAGCAACTAGTTAAAGCGGAACTAAACCCTAACCTTTTTGGTCAAGGAAGCGACCAACCTAGCCTATGTTTGATTTACAACTGCAGTGGTGCTGTACATGTGATCAGTTAAAATAAAAATATTGGTTGTTGTGGGTATAATGTGCTATGATATGTTATGGGACTCATTTAAAAAGCAGCAGTATAAACACACTGCACAATTATAAAGCAAATTGGTGTGCGTTCTAAATGTGTAGACTCTGAAGCTAGTATATTGCAACAGAACTGAATGAAATTTCTGCATAAAAAACGAAATATCCAACAGTACAGTCCAGTCATGTGGCCTATCAAAGTTACATCATGGAGGTCTTTGTACTTAAATATGTCACCATTTATTTAGGAAGGTAAACATATTGTAAGTAATGTGAATATGGGTGTAAAGCTAGCCATACACATTCAGATTTTTCTCTTTCAGGCCTGCAGGCTGAAGGAGAGAAACCAATCCATTCCTCCATTCACACTAAACAGCATGGATGGAGGAATCTTCCCCACCAGCTATTGTATTCAGACAGCTGAAGCACCCATGGTTCTAATAAACTCCTGAAACCTTTAGGCCCCATTCACACCTAGTGATTTTAACCACTTGCCGACCGCCGCATGTACATATATGTTGACAGAATGGTACGGACAAGCAAATGGGCGTACAGGTATGTCCCTTTAAAATTGCCGCTGTGTGGTCGTGTGCATGACCCTGCCGTGAGCTCCAGGAGTGTGATTGCGGGTCCCACGGACTCGTTGTCCACGGGGATACCCGCGATCGTCTCACAGAGTGGAAGAACGGGGAAATGCTGATGTAAACAAGCATTTCCCTGTTCTGCCTAGTGACAAGGACACTGATCACAGCTCCCTGTAATCGGGAGCGGCGATCAGTGTCGTGTCACACATAGCCCATCCCCCCCACAGTTAGAACACATCCCTAGGACACACTTAACCCCTGCAGCGCCCCCTCCTGGTTAACCCCTTCACTGCCAGTCACATTTACACAGTAATCAATGCATTTTTTAATCGCACTGATCGCTGTATAAATGTGAATGGTCCTAAAATTGGCACCTAAAGCAGACCACAAATTCCAGCATTGCATGTGGAAATCATTCCTGGGATGTGCAGATGTAAACGGAGCCTTACGGCCAGTACACACCGGAACATGTGCCTTTGAGCGTGTGTATTTGTGCACATTTCTGCACATTCTGTTTATGACAGGAATGCGCAAAAGGTAAAGCAGGCGCGACTTTTAAAAATCACACCAAAACACATGCTACTGCGGTACCACGTGGTTTGGTGGCCACAAATTTGTGTTTGCTAGATGCATTTGGGGTGCTTATAACAATTAATGACACCTGTGCATGTCTAGCAAGGGCAGCTCATTCCTATGCTGTGTGGAAAACGAAATTGCACCTTTCCCGCACCGTGTTCTGGTCCTTACATATTACTTTGTGAATATTATTAAGTGCACTTTACAATTTATTAGTGTGTAAGGTGTGTTTCCTGGCCTTTAAGGCCACACAATGGCTATTATGCATTCTTTTATCATTTGTACTGTTGTCATAATGCACTGACTGGTACACCCATATTGTACTGAAGACCGAGAGCAAAGTCAGAAGAGATCTGAGCTTTCTGAGGAAGGTACAAGATCCAGAGCTTCATCTTCCCATCCTCCCATAATCTCTCGCCCATCCTGTCTCTTTCTGTTTAGGTCTGAAGGGATTTAGGTCAATGCTCAGCAAATTTGTAGCAGCGAAGAACAACATTGAGGGCTCAGAGTCGAATATAGGAGAGCTTAGTTAAATTACCTTAACCGTTCAAGTATTGTTTACAGAACTGTTAATTAAATCTCTGAAGAGGCCATGGCGATGTTTTAAAATAGGTCACCTGTGAAAAGTACTTATGGCCTAAAATTCAATTCTCCACATTGACTATTTGCCATATAAACATACCTAAAAAGAACAGATTATTCCCATTTTATCGGTCTGTGAGTTACAGCAATACACAGATTGCCTTACATAAACAAAGGATTAGACCAATCAACATTTTGGATTGAAAGTTATTCACAAGTAAATGAAATTACACGTGTGCTGTGTGGCTGAGGGCATCCAATTGTCAGCACCCATAACAATTTTGGCTGCTGACAAAATGTGTTTCTAAATTAAACTACTAAATAAGAAGAGACTACAGAAATCCCCCCCCCCCCCCCCCAATGTTTGCACCAGTTAAAAATTTGAAAAATCTAGAGGCACCCCAGCTAAAATATAGCTTGTTTTTCTTTCCGGACAAATTGAGCCTTTATTTGGTGGTAAATGTTAAATACTAATTTGATACTGAAATTTTATACTAAAGTCTCCTTTTTTTTTCTATAAAAATACCAAACATGTTATACTTACCTGCCCTTGTTTTGCACAGAGCAGCCCGGATCCTCCTCTTCTCGTGTCCCTCTTCGGCACTCCTGGCCCCTCCCTCCTGTTGAGTGCCCCCACAGTAAGAAGCTTGCTATGGGGGCACCCAAGCCGAGCCGCAGCTCTGTGTGTCCTTTCAGACACGGAGCCGCGGTTTGGCCCCGCCCCCTCTCTCTCTTCATTAGCTAGCTGACTGTGTCTCAGCCAATCAAGAGGGAGAGTCCCAGACGCCCAAGACACTCATGGACATCGCTAGATTGAGATGGGGCTCAGGTAAGTATTAGGTGGGCTGCTGCACACAGAAGGCTTTTTATCTTAATGCAAAGAATGCATTAGGATAAAAAAAAAACTTCTGCCTTTACAACCACTTTAAAGAATGTCTCCCTATCTTTTTCATTATCAAAGAGCATTTGTCTCAAAACATTAAAAAATATTTTTAAATTAATTAGATGTATATTTTTAAGCCATAACCACGATCCACCACCAAAATAAATAAATAAATATATTCTTCTACTCCTGACATGAATGAGGATACCTTAGGCTGGCCATAAATGGATCGAAAATTGGTCTGGGTCAGCGGGCATCAATCAAATTTCGATCCATGTGTGAGCAGCCTGGTTGAACGCTATCTATCGAATGACTTGTGTACAACCAGCCGGTCAGGTTTTTTCTGAATTATTATGCCCCGTACACATGAGCGGAATTGACGGTCGAAAGTTTTTCATCCAAGATTTTTCCGACGGAATTCCGCTGAAGCTTGGCTTGCATATACACATTCACACAAAAGTTCTCTGAACTTTCGACCGTCAAGAACGCGGTGATGTACAACACTATGACGAGCCGTGAAAATTAAGTTAAATGTCGAAGTGTTTCCGAGCATACGTGGTTTTTTGCACGTTGGAATTGCATACAGACAAACAGAATTTCCGTCAAGAACTTTTTCCGTCGGAAAAATAGAGAACCAGCTATCAATCTTTTGCTGGTGGAAATTCAGACAGAAAAAGTTGGATGGAGCATACACACGGTCGGAATATCCGACCAAAAGCTCCCATCACACTTTTTCCTATGGAAATTCCGCTCATGTGTATGGGGCTTTAGAGCCACTAGCTATAGCCGGCAACACTAATTGTTATGTTCTGCCGGCAGGGAAGGCTCCCCATGCTCCCTGATGGCAGAACACAATAGCTCTACGAGAGTTATTCCTCCATCAACACTGACTTTGTTGATGGAGGAATTGAGCACTCTTCCTTTGTTATGTGAGCCTATAATATTTCCCTTTTTTTTTTTTTTTTTTGCGTTTTTTTAAATTTCTACCTAAACACCCGGACACTATCACTTGCACTTAAAGCACACAAATGAGTGCCAAACCACAAAGTGAAAGAGTCCAAAGTGCCGTTTATTGTTCAAAGCTTCCCCCTTATAAGGGCTTAGATACATGGAATAAGGATTTGAAAGGAATCAAAGGAAACTATACCTGAATGATTGGTGCAAAACCACCTTTTGAATTGGCGGCACTACGGAAGAAAGCCCACTTTGGTGATGCCACATGTATGTATTAAGCCATCATCAGGGGTGATGTTCTTGGGTTTATATATCTTATATATTTTGTGATTTCACTGTCAAACCCTCATTTTTTTTTTCTTTTATTGCATTCCATACACTAAAATTATGGAAATATTGTCAGAAAAGCGCTCGTGCCATGCAACTATCCCTGTGTATGAGAACACTTACTCAAATAAACAAATGTTTGTAACATTTGGTAAAGCACCACAAGATTAATACAGTTAAGCTGAAGCATACAGAAAACACCAGTGCAATATCTATGGCCAAATGTTATTCTGTAAAGTAAGAAAGCTAAACTCCAAATTACATTTAGAAGAGTACTATTCTGTTTATTGCCCAAATATAGGCCATGTGTGACGTACAAGATGTTCTAGACAGAATGCATGCCATGGATTTAATCTGCATTCATACCAGAGCAATATGTCAAAGCAGATGTCTTTCTGCCTTAATTGTAGTGCAATATTAGAGTGGCTAACTTCTCTGTGATGCTATAAAACGACTGTATTCTAGCGACACAGACATAATTCTGCTACACAGGCTATGCTGAAAATATGATCTCTGTAAATATGTTTCAGAGACATCATCAATCCATTTAATAAACGTGGACTATGTGACTCTACTGAGATCAGTGGAAGCTGGCTGCTACTTCGTACACATTCTCAGATTTTGAACAGCGAATTGGATGCTTGAAGAAAATTACTTTTTACAGAAGAATCTATGATATTACAATGACACCAATCCCATATGGTCAACAGGTGCCACCAGAAATAGACAAAGGTAGTCATGTTTTCACTGAGTCTTCATGGGGGTGACAAAGAAACAAGCAGCATTCACAAAAAAAAGGAAGGTTAAAATGAATGTACTTAAAGCGGACCTTAAGTCATTTTTTCATCTTTTCCATGTATTAAATCTTGGATAGTAAAACATTTTTTTTTTCTGTCAATAAATACCTTATACAGCTCACTTCCTATTTCTTATCTGGTCATTAGCCTAGGCTTATGACATCATGCACAGCTCTCTCTCTCACTCTAGTGAGAGTTTGCCAGGAAGGGAGGGGGGATGAGTCATACAAGGGCCAATGAGAGCTGCAGAGCTGGAGGTGTGCTTCTGTGTGTCTGTGTAAATCCAGGAAGTGAACAGGCAACACCTTCAGCTGCCCACAGTTAAAATGGATGCAGCCAGGCTTAGCGGAGGGAGATTTCTGCAGCATATTTGGCAAGTACAGAATCACAGTATATATAAAATAATAAGCAAAGTGATTGGAGGGAAGCTTCAGAATGGCAAAGCTGTTTTTATTACAAATTATGTGAGCAGACTGCAGTTCCTCTTTAAGTAAAAAATCTAACATAACCTAACCATTAGTTTATGGGTTTCTTATTATTTTGTTTTCTGTTTTTAAGAGAAAATCCAGAAAATCAATAAATGCAGCATCCATCTCTAAGAACTTCACAAAGAAGCCCTTGGAGAGACAAACAGGCCATTCTAAAAATAAACATTCTTGAACCACAGGGTCAAAATTAGAGCTTAGAACCGGGAGGGACCCCATTCTAAAGAATATTATTAAGGTGTATTTTCATCATATTTCTGGTGAGTGTATATGCTGGTGGAGGCTCACGAGTGTTGATCTGGTTACATCACACCTGGTGGACCACTTGTTGATAATACTGGTATTGCACAGACTTCTGGTGAGTGCATAGGTGAATATCAACGGTTCACTGATTGTTTACTTGTACACCTGGCGGAGACTCATCCCTCATTTAGGACTGTCATTTTAACCATTGAATTGGGACTTTTCAATGTTTATCTTTATTCTATTTTTTTTTTTTACGTAATACCTGTAGTGGTCTATTATCACTTTTTATGTAACGCTGCAGTTCATTTGTTTTGGTAGTTAAAAGGTGTATAATCACTATATTGGTGCTAGCAGCTTTGTATTTGTATTTAGCGCTCACTTATTCACTTTTTTTTTAAATTAGAGCTGCTTAACATAGATAGGCTTAAACCAATGAGTTGGGCAGCACAGTGCCTAAGTGGTTAGCACTTCTGCCTAGCAGCACTAGGGTTTTTGGGTTAAATCCCAACCAATTTTTATGTTCTCCTTGTGCCTGCTTGGGTAGTTCGGTTTTCTCCCACACTCCAAAGACTAATAGCCTGTACACACGAACGGATTTTCTGACGGAAAAAGTACGATCGGATAGTGTTGTCGGAAATTCCGATTGTGTGTAGGCTCCATCTGACTTTTTCCGTCTCAATTTCCGACACACAAAGTTTGAGAGCAGGATATAAAATTTTCCAACAACAAAATCCGATCGTTTAAATTCCGATCGTGTTTACACAAATCCGACGCACAAAGTGCTACGCATGCTTAGAATAAATTAAGAGATGAAAGCTATTGGCTACTGCCCCATTTATAGTCCCGACGTACATATTTTACGTCACCGCGTTCAGAACGATCGGATTTTCCGACAACTTTGTGCGACCGTGTGTATGCAAGACAAGTTTGAACCAACATCCGTCGGAAAAAGTCCATGGATTTTGTTGTCGGAATGTCCGATCAATGTCCGATCATGTGTACAAGGCATAAGAGTATGCTTGAATATGAGGTTAGGGACCTTATATTGTAAGCTCCGTGAGGGCAGGGATTGATGTGAAAGATATATATATACAGTGCGTTGAAAATGTATTCATACCCCTTGAAATTTTCCAAATTTTTTCATGTTACAACCAAAAGCGTGAATGTATTTTATTGGGATTTTATGTGATAGACCAACACAAAGTGGCACATAATTGTGAAGTGGAAGAGAAATTATAAATGGTTTTCAAAATTGTTTACAAATAAATATGTGTAAAGTGTGGTGTGCATTAGCATTCAGCCCCCCTGAGTCAATACTTTGTAGAACCACCTTTCGCTGCAATTACAGCTGCAAGTGTTTTTGGGGATGTCTCTACCAGCTTTGCACATCTAGAGAATGAAATTTTTGCCCATTCTTCTTTGCAAAAGGAGAGCGTCTGGGAACAGCAATTTTCAAGTCTTGCCACAGATTCTCAATTTGATTTAGGTCTGAATTTTGGCTGGGCCATTCTAACACATGAATATGCCTTGATCTAAACCATTCCATTGTAGCTCTGGCTGTATGTTTAGGGTTTTTGTCCTGCTGGAAGGTGAACCTTCCTAAGATTTCCCTGTATTTGGCTCCATTCATCTTCCCATCAACTCTGACCAGCTTCCCTGTCGCTCCTGAAGAAAAGCATCCCCACAACATGATGCTGCCACCACCATGTTTCACGGTGGGGATGGTGTGTTCAGGGTAATGTGCAGTGTTAGTTTTCTACCACACATAGGGTTTTGCTTTTAGGCCAAAAGTTACATTTTAGTCTCATCTGACCAGATCACCTTTTTCCACATTTGTTGTGTCCCCCACATGGCTTCTCGTAAATGGCAAATGGGACTTATGGCTTTCTTTCAACAATGCCTTTCTTCTTGCCACTCTTCCATAAAGGCCAGATTTGTGGAGTGCACAACTAATAGTTGTCCTGTGGACAGATTCTCTCACCTGAGCTGTGGATCTCTGCAGCTCCTCCAGAGTTACCATGGGCCTCTTGGCTTCTTCTCTGATGAATGCTCTCCTTGCTCGGCCTGTCAGTTTAGGTGGACGGCCATGTTTTAGTATTTATGCAGTTGCTCTTTCTATTTTCGGATGATGGATTGAACAGTGCTCTGTGAGATGTTCAAAGCTTGGGATATTTTTTCATAATCTAAACCTGCTTTAAATTTCTCCACAACTTTATCCCTGACCTGTCTGGTGTGTTCCTTGGCCTTCATAATGCTGTTTGTTCACTAAGGTCCTCTAACAAACCTCCGAGGGGTTCACAGAGCAGCTGTATTCTTACTAAGATTAAATGCAATAACACACAGGTGGACTCTATTTACTAATTAGGCGATCTCTGAAGGCAATTGGTTCCACTAGATTTTAGTTAGGGGTATCAGAGTAAAGGGGACTGAATAAAAAATGCACGCCACATTTTATACATATTTATTTTAAAAAATGTTAAAAACCATTTATCATTTTTCTTCCACTTCACAATTATGTGCCACTTTGTGTTGGTCTATCACATAAAATCCCAATAAAATACATTTACGTTTTTGGTTATAACATGACAAAATGTGGAAAGTTTCAAGGGGTATAAATACTTTTTCAAGGCACTGTATAATATATATATATATGTAAATTAAAGGTGCTATATAAATACCTGTAATAAATAAATGAGTTGGTTTCCCTGTATAACTGGACTGTTCCCTCCACACATATGTACACTGCCCTTGTACACTATGATTTTGGGATACAAATTGGTTGAATTCTGTTCAAAAGAAAACAGAAATTCGCTTAAATGCAATAAAAGCAATTGGAGTTTTTCTGGAATATTAGTGAAGTCCATTAAGGACATATAAAGTCCCATAAATTTTATTTTCAAGACTGATTGTGCTCATATAAAGGCTAACTTTTCATCTAATAAGAAAGATCTGAAAATGTCCCTGTTCTCCAAATAACTCAGCAGTGCTAACTGTAACATTATCTTCAGATGGGGTATTCAGGGACTAATACCTGGACAATTAGACTACACAAATGTGCGATAACAATTTCCCATGGTGTTGAGACATTTTTGTTACCCAAAAAAAAAAACAACTGACACATAGAAAAATTCTAACTGTTAGAAATCAATCAACATCCAATTTTAATTTTTGCTTTATTTTACATTTTTTATGTTACAAATTTTCAAGAGCCTCCTTTCCCTCATACTATAACTCTTCATATTAGCATATCTTGCATGCATAAACTGTATTCATGAAAAGTCCATTGTTAAAATAACATGAGGCCACCTTGCTATGTTGTGGAAGGTTTCCCTCCCTGTCACTGGCAAGAACAAAGCTAAAGTCTCCTCGCTGTGTCAGACAGCCTGTCAAAGTAACATGAATAGGGGCCTTATGCGGAATGCTATGTGCCTCATGCCTGTCCATCAACTCTTTGCATTGAGTATAGAAGTGAGCCAGTTTTCAACATCCGTGTCATCTTTCCTTTCATGAACTTTTACATATTCCATTCTTCTACCTCCTCCCTATTTACCAGACTGGCACTCATCCCATTCCATTAAATGAATGTCTTATTTTACTACCATAATAAATAAAACCTGAGCTGAAGAAATATAGAAGATGCTACTACCGAACAATTTCTGAAAATACTAGTTCCCTGGCTTCCTATTTATCTATTGGCATCAGTACTTTACCTATGTCTTTCCTGATCTGCATGCTCTTTCCATGTCAGTGTCTCAGAACCCGAGAAACAGCCAAGCAATTAGCAATTTGAGGAAGACATTAAAGCGTGCGCCAAAAATGTTTTTTTAGTTTTGAATACAAGTAACTTTACACCAATACCTAGTTAAAATAGAGGGGCGAGCAACTATATGGCAAATGAGGTTTAATATTGAAAACTGTAATGCTCTTGGGAGCTACAAATATACATGCAAGGTACATGCTAGGGTGAGAACCTCCGGGGGATGAAAATGGATCTAGAGGCCCTAGTAAATGACAGACTCAAGAATAGCATGCAATGCCAAGCTGCAGCAAGCAAGGCCAGCAGACTAAAAACACGTAACAAAAATGGTATTTACTCAAGAGAATCAAACTATACTTTTACCACTTTACAAAACCCTGGTCCGGCCACATCTTGAGTATGTCTTCCAGTTCTGGTCACCAATCCTCAGGAAGAATGTGCTGGAACTGGAGCGAGAGCCTTCCAGAGAAGGGCAACAACGCTAATAAGGGTCTGAAGGACCTTAGTTATGAGGTACAAAAATTAAATTTCCCTGTAGAAGAGATGCTTAAGAGGAGATATGATCACAATATACACATCTTTAAATGGGGACTCTAGCATTGGAAGGAATTATTTAACATAAGGTCTCGATAGAAGACACATAGCCACACAATGAAGTTGGATGAGAAGCGGTTCAATCTTAAGCTGCAAATGGCATTCTTTACTGTTAGAGTGGTAAGGATGTGGCTGTCCCTTCCACAGTTGGTGGTGTCAGTGAGCAATGTATATAAATTCAAAAAGGTTTTGGATGTGTTTTTTAGTGAACACAATCTACAGGGGTATTGAAAATGGTAGTAACACAAACACACACACTCAGGCTAAACTATATGGACTGGTGTCTTTATTCAACCTTACTAACCATGTAACTATGAATAGAGTGGGAAAGGATTAACACTTCTGATGGGTTTGTCCTGCTATCCGGGGGCTCTTTTAGAGATGTTTCCTGCTCTGCTGACAACAGTTTCACCAGACTGAAAGTGAAGAAAATATGCAACAGGGATAAAGAAAAAATATAAAAAGCTGACAGGTGTTCTAGCCTCCCCTACTATACTTATAGGGTTAGTTCACCTTTTCAGAAAGAATACAAAACTGAACTAACACTTCTACACCCTCCTCACTCCCACAACCCCCTGTTCCCACCTGTATGTATCTCTGCGGGTGATGAGTTGTCAGTCCCCAGTCAGCCACTGCAACAGTCCAGGTAAATTAAATCCACTCTCTTTTTCCCCTTTTTTTCTGTAGGGCTTCTGAGATGAATCACAGTAATTCTGGTTGGTCAGCGCTGGCATGTGACCTCTTTGACCAACCAGAATCGCTCTAGATATGTCAGCATACCACGCAGTGACTTCATTTGATTGAGTGCAGCCACTGTTTGACTGACGATTTTCTGCCTGACACTTTCAATTTTTAGATCGAAAAATGATAAGTGGAAGGGGGCCAATGGGGCCACCCATGGATCGAATTTTGTCCAGTACATCAGAAACCAGGCTAAATTTGCTCTGTGTATGGTCAGTTTTAGCAGAAAAGTTACTTTGGATGGCAATTATATATCTGTACAAGCTTGAATTCTACTAATTTACATACTCCCTTACCAGTGATAGCACAGTACTTTTGACAAGAAGAACAATAGAGCATCTGATAAAAAAAAATGTCAACCTGGAGAGTGTAATTTTTGCCATAAGATGGTTTCCAGGGACTCTTCTTGTATTTCATACATATTACCTAAAGTGTTACTAACCCCACAACAGTAAAATCAGTCTGTATATGCAGCAAAGCATGCTTGTTATACTCACTGTGGAACCTAAGGGGTTAATCTCTGCATTGCGTAAAAAAGGCTGTTTGATCCTGTCTTCTCTGATCTATCCCTTCTTTTACTATCCCCAATCCATCTGCTGATAGTAGAGAGCCATGGCGACATTCTGCACATGCTCAGTTTGGTGTGTATTGCTAGAGTTTTTTTTTGTTTGTTTTGTTTTTTGGGAGGGTGCATGTGATCAGCACTGGGCCAATCAGCAGCCAGCCTCATAGGACAGTCAGAGGAGAATGAAAACTCCTTCTACAAGCTTTAACCAGTGCTGGCCGGACACTGATAGAAGTCACAAGACTGCTATATACTGCTGATGAGAAAAGGTATTTACCAGTTTATATATTTACTAAAATAATTGCATTTCCATGTTCTGTGTACTGTGGGAGACCAGATATAGTGAATGCAGGTCCTGGGTTTAGTAACATTTTTAGGTGTTCAGACTGTAGAAATCAGACAAAATGCATCTCATTTACAGCAGAGCCTTAAGGCTAGGTTCACACTAGAAGGCGGTACAGAAAACCTGCATACCTTGCGCGTATCCTGCACCACCTTTAAAGCATACTGCAGTTGCAATCTGCAGCAGGTGTCAATGTTAAGTTAACAACACCCCAGTGTGTTTGCCTCCACGGGATCGCATGGCACAATAGTAGCATGCGATCCAGTCGCAGTGCAGTGCATACTTTTGTTTGCGATGCAGTGCGATTTGAGCCTATTCAAAATAAACGGGTGCAAACTGCACTGAATCACATGTGAATCGAACAGGCATGTGAAGCTCATCCCTGTCCGATTCATAGTGTGAACCAGGCCTAAAGGTTACATTTCACAGATCTCACATTATTGCTTTGCAGTTTTTATTTGCAAAGCAGATAAATGATGTTAGATGATGCGTGTGTGTGTGTGTGTGTGTGTGTGTGTGTGTGTGTGTGTGTGTGTGTGTGTGTGTGTGTGTGTGTGTGTGTGTGTGTGTGTGTGTGTGTGTGTGTGTGGTGTGTGTGTGTGTGTGTGTGTGTGTGTGTGTGTGTGTGTGTGTGTGTGTGTGTGTGTGTGTGTGTGTGTGTGTGAATTTAATATTAAGAAACATGTTGCATTTCAAATTAATATTCTGATATGTCACTTATTATCATGACTAAGAGGAAAATTATAGTTATGGCTTAGAAATTAATGAGTTACTAATTCATTCAGCCCTCTTACATTAAAGAGCACATTGCTTGTGATGTCTGAAAAAAAAAAAACACCTTTGCCATGTCCCATATTGGATAAAATATTCAAAGAAAAATGAAATATACAGTGAACAAAGTTCAGCCGGAATACACCCTTTAAATAAATAAAAGCTGAAAAAAAGTTCTTGAAATGTATCAGTTCCAGTACAATGTAACCTCTAAACCTCATTTGTCTGCTACACAACATAGGTGGAGTTCCACCACCCAGATAAAGGTAAGGCGGTGACTCTGCACAGTCCGTTCCCATGGGTGGCTTGTATGTATAATGTATGGAAGACAAAGCAATGAATAAAGAATTAATATGGGAATGTGAACTGCCTCAGTCCCTTTTCTATACTTGATATCTTTGTAATAGGTGTAGCTTTATTAGAACTGTATGTCCTAAAAATAATTCTCTTGTCCCATCTCTTGCACACTTCTAGAAGGGTTCCCTAATTCTGACCAAGGGCATCACCCGACCATTAAATCTTCCCGTTATCCTCTCCTTTTTATAAGCCATTTGACCCCTTAAGCTTGTCTCTGCATGCTGGAGAACTGTGATGGTATATTTAAGGCAAAGTGCAGTTTCAAGCACAACGCTGTTTTATCACCCGCCGTGCTAAAATTCTGTGTGGGGCACAACGCAGCATAACCTAAAATTTAATTAGCTGAATTCATTACCTTCTTTCATATAATAATGTTCTACAATCTATTAGTATTCTAAAATACTCCACTATCTAGCAGAATCGAAATAATTAAATGAGCAGTAAAATAAATAAAAATGACACTCTCATTGTTTGGCCAAGCGTCCTTAAACATCACTGCTGGCTGATAACTGTAAAACATAGCAGATGATGTAACACCAGAGGGCCACACATCCACCACACTCCCTCTCCCTGATATACTTAAAGCAGATGTAAACCTTAACTTAATGAGGTTTAGTTTGCTAATGCATAGTTCATCATAAACCATTTCTTTTTTTTTTTTTAATTTAAATATTTACTTTCCCTATTTTTTTAACATTTGTTGCATCTCAGTGCTGCTGATCTTCTAAAAACTCTTTGCAGCCACTTCCTGTTTATAGGCATGCATTCCAGCGATGGCTGCAGGGCGGATTGCCTGATGGTGACAACTGTGGATCATGCCTGTGTATTGGCACTTCTTTACATAGCCTGCATTGATCATTTACCAGCTGGGACTTACTGTAACTGCCACTTTTGCTGGACTTCTTGGCCAGAATAAGGAAAAAATAACAGATCCATGGACAGGATCAATAGGATAGCTCCCAACTCACCTTAATTTTGAGGGACTGGTCCTGATTTGGAACAAAGCCCATCTGTCCCTCTTTCTTCCTCATCTGTTCCTTATTTTGGTCTGATCTATATAGTTGTATATAAAATGCCCTTTTTATCTTTGAAAAAGGGTTTTCCAACGCTAAACCTTTCATCCAGTTTCTAAATGTCTGCATTTGTAAATGTTAAAAGCCAGTAAAAGGAAAAAGTAAAGGAATAGTAGTGGTAAAAAGAAAAGCCCTTGGGAGTTTAACTACATTTTTTTGTATGATTCTCCTTTAAGGGGGTGTGGCAGGGTGTGTGTCCTATTCCTACAGGTGTCCCTCGTTCCCATCTCAAAAAGTTGGGGGGTATGCAACAGGTTTAAAAAATTGGTAGTAGAGTGGTGTTCCATGTTAGTCATTGATTATTACAGAAAATTTGAAGTCTAAGGAATACCCTAATGCCTCGTACACACGTTCCGATTATCGTACGACGTATCGTTCGCATTTTGTTGCATAAAACTAATATCGAATACAACAGTGCAAAATTAGTGGCTTACTTTAGGCTTCAGGTTTAAAAACATTTTTTTTTTTCAATATAAACGGAAAAAGACAAAACATTTTTGAACAAAAAAAACCAAAACAAATATTTCTAACTTTCCGCTATATCACATATCCAATAAAAAAATGTAAAAAATCAAATATCTTCATGAATTTAGGCCAAAATGTATTCTGCTACATGTCTTTGGTAAAAACAAAATCCCAATAAGTGTATATTATTTGGGTTGCGTGAAAGTTATAGCGTCTGATATAGATACTGGGATTTTTATTTATTTATTTTTTATACTAGTAATGGCAGTGATCAGCGACTTATAGTGGGACTGTAATAGTGTGGTGGGAAAATCTGACACTAGCTGTTTTTACTAAGCGATCTTGCTGTTTATTTCCTTGCTTTGGAGGAAGGGAGGGAGATCGCCTGTCTGTGTTCGAAGCTCTGTGTTGGCCGGGACCCACTTATCGGCCTGTGCTGTAACAAATCACAGCACAGCCGCGGCAGCACGCTCCGTACCGAGCAGCGCTGAGCAGATACGTGATCCAGCGCAGAGCAGCCGCCCTAGAACAGTATATCTGCATGGGGCAGTCAGCATTGAGTTAAAGCATATATGCATTGGTCCAGCTTGGAACAATGTAAGTATAAATATGCCGTACCTGTGGGATCTCTGTGGAAGCTGGAAATTACTGTAGTCACCGCTACTACATTGATCACTGCTGTCTTGTGGGTCCTGTGTTGAGCAGTTCCTATGAGACATAGTGAGCCCAGGAAGTCGGCAAGGCTACCATCAAGAGAATGCTTTGCATTTTTTTCAAGGAATGCAAAGGGTTCTCAGCTTGGACAAGGTGGAGAGGCAGGGAGACGATGTCATGAACTCCATCTACTGCAATCAAAGAATACTGTGCGTTCATTGAGAAAACTGCAAGGTGTTCGGTGAATATTGTCCATGTTGATCAAGTGACCCCCTTGAGTTCACTATGCAGCAAGGAAGCCGCACGGTGAGACCCAGAAGACAGCAGCAATCATTGTAGTAGCAAAGTCCACTACAGGGATATCCAACTACCACAAGGATCACACAGGTATGGCGTATGTATATGTTGGACTAAGCCAGACCAATGTAACAATGTTATAAAATCTATGCCTGGATTTCAGATTTGAATTTTTCAGCTACTCCAGATGAGCAGCAAAATGTCCCTGGAAATGTTGAAAGTTTTGTCAGCTGTGCAATTCAAAAAATGTTGAACGTTTTGTCAACTGTGCATCTCAAAAAAGTCCTCATATGGGTTCCTTCTAACTCCATATGACCTACACATTTACCTTTCATGTCTGGTTAGAACGCAGGGTCGTATGAAGTTTCCAACAGCACTTTGTATCTGCCCTGACCTGCCTTTTACCTAGCACATGTAAATGCTAACATCTAGAGCAGCTTGCATCAAAATACTACACATACATCCATTACATGGTCCTCAGGGAGTCGACCACCGTAAATATTTTATAAATACATTTTTGTGAGAAAAATGATTGAAGACAGTTGTGCCAAGCGAATGTTAACCTTTTAAGGACTTTAAGTGGACCTGCTGTAAACACCTGACAATATATTAAAAAGCAGCCCCAGGCAGCAAAATCATACTGTAATCTGTCAATGCTGTTCAGGAAACACTATAACTGTAAACCCAAAATGTCCACTCCTTCTGCCTTTAATTTGAGTTTAATATAATCCCTTTTAGGCAAAAGAAGAACTGAACTCTCAAAGCTGTGCCAACAAAGGCAGGCAAAGGACCAATCGCTAGTATTGCCTGTGGTCTCCCTGTGGCTAATTTTTTCCCCATCACTGACTTACCACTTAGTCTTGCTCTGCATTGTCTCTGTGTGAAGGCAGCCATCTTGGTAGAGGCAGGGCTTTACTTCCTCATGTCAGAGCACCGTCATGAAGGAGAATAATGAACAGCACAACATTGCTATTACCAAATTTCACTGCAATATCCTGCGAGACTAGCAGTCAGAAGCAGAAATGCCTTAGATGTCACACTGCAGAAATAAATCACCTCTGCCTAGGTACCCTCACCTACCAGGAAGTGCACTGATATTTTCCTGGAGTAATGAAAGACAAATTGTACCCTTTATAGGGTAATGTTTAGGCATAATTAACGTTTCTGTATGTTCCATATAACATATCAAACCTTCAGGTGTCAGTGTTGTCACACTGGTCAGTATAGCTTAGTGGTTGGCCCAGCTGCCTTGCTGCACTGGGGTCCTTGGTTCAATTCCTGGTCATAACACTCTTTATTGAGTTTGCGTGTTCCCTCTGTGCTTGTGTGGGGTACTCTGGTTATTTATCTACTATGCTCCAAAGACCCTCTGGTAGATTAATTGGCTTCTGTCTAAAATCGGCCCTAATGTTCTACTGAGCATCCCCAAAATGGCTGCCTCATCATCTGCCCTAACAGAAGAAATGATGAATTGAGTCCTCCAGGAGAAAAGCACTATATAAATTAATTCATGGAAAAATGGAAAGTAAGTCACATGCTCACCCATACCTGTAAGTGAAGGATATTTCACTTTGCTCTTGGGGGCTTAGCAGGGTGGCCTGTGTAAGCAAAGGATGTATTATTAAAATAGCACCCGTCCACTCTAATGTGTTTTAAAAAAAAAGTTTCTGGGTCTGCATTTTGCAACTTAAGTCACCTCAATTAGTTCCCATTCACACCTGAGCAATTTATCGTGCATTTCCCATAGCTCAACAACACTCAACATAAAGATTCACGTTATATTCAATGGTGCCATTCACACCTGAGCATCGTGCTGATGTTTGTCTCATGAAAAAAGTACATAAGCTTTTTTTTCCTTTTAGGCAGAACACACTTTTTTGGCCCCATAGACATCAATTAAAGCATTTAAATATTTGTGGCACAAGAGATTTAGCACGTTTTTGCACCTAAAAACTGGTCTCCTCCTCATAGCAACCTTAGACTTGTACACACAATGGAGGATTCAAAAATATCTAGATGTAGAGACATTCATTCACCTGGTGAGGGCCTTAAAGAACTTCTATCATCCAAGTGATTCTCATTACAAAAACTGTGGAAAGCAGCAAAGGGTCTGGGAAGAAATTGGCATAGCAGACATGTCTTAAAAGCTCCAATAGTACGAGACACAACGCCACACAGAAAAACCAGTAGGCCGATCCAACGACAACAATGACATATAACGTCAAAAATAATACTGTTTTCCATTGGCCAAAAACAAAATTGCCTAAAGCTTAAAAATGCTGCAAAAACATGTGCTCAAGTGCAAAAAAAAAAAGAGACCAAGAACATTTCCAAAATCACTTGAAAACATTGCATGTTTAAGTGGGAATGGGGGCTTAAACCCTGAATAAGTGATGTCCAACAAAGCATGCATTTTTGTGAAGCCTAGTCTAAAGTCTCCTACACACTACTAATTAGTCGGCAGACCTTTTTCGGTCATGAGCCTTCGACAGAAGCCAGCCGAATGGCTGCCGTACACATGGGCTAAATGTTGGCCAGTCTCTATTTGATGACGGCCGACATTCGGCCCGTGTTTACTAGGTTTTTAGCTGGTCATAGATGGATCAAAATTTGTCTGGTTCAGCAGGGGCAGGCCGAATTTCAAACCAACCATGAGAGGAGTCGATCTATTGATCAACTCTTCCCGGTAAATTTTCAATTGATCAGTGCAAGCAGCCAATGGGCAGCAGCATGGATCAGTGATTCTGCTGTCAGAATACAATAGCGCAGGAGGGAAGATTTCCGCATCCACCTCGCTCGTGTGCTGGCTGAGCGAAAAAAAATACGTCTTCTATGTCCAGCTTAAGAAGATGTAAACTTTGAAAGACATTTTAGGTAGGGTTATATAGTGACTTTGGGATTTTAGGCTGTCTGCGGTTGGGAAAATAGCTTGCTTTGAAGTCTGTTATAAATAGGCTCCTACATGTCATGCAACAATTTCCATTAAAAACCTTGGATATCTATGTAGCAGACATAGATGACAACACAAATGTTCTACTTCTTCATCTTCCTATAAGTAGAGTTCAGTATAGACACATAATACACTCTGCTGAGTTTACAAGGTCTATGGCGGCTGCCTGTCGTGTGCTGGAGATGAGTGTGTGGGAAGGGTGGGCTGGAATTCTTCTATACTTGATCAAGTGTCCCTGAAAGAAAATGAGTTTAACTTGGCATCTCATTCATTCTTTCCTGAGCTGCTTTATTTTTCATTTTTGCGGTGCAGGGACTAGCCAGCTTTTTGTATTCTTTAATTAAATGGTAAATGAGAGTTGGGGGAAATTTAATCAGGCAAGACTGGTTCCAGGGAGATATCCATATGTCTATGGCTCTAGAAGATAAGTCTATGACAACATCCATTTTGCACTGTCCTGACTGCGCTAGAGGAAGGGAATGATGATGTGGCCTGCAAGGTGACAAGTTTTATGAAATATTGTTAATCAAAAATTGCTTAATAAACAAACCTATACATAACATGCAATCTGGACTATAAAAATTTAATGTTATATCCATTTCATTTAGACGGTATTTTATTTTCATAACTGTGCTTGACTGTGGAGGTAAAAAAACTACATTGTCTATACAGTATTTAAGCATGCAGTGATGTAATACTCATAAAGTGTTACTAAACCCTTAACAGTAAAAGCAATCTGTATATGAAGTAAAGCATGCTTGTTATACTCAATGTGGAACCTAGGGGGTTAATCTTCTGTATTGTGTAAAAATACTGTTTGGTCCTGTCTTTTTTGATCCCTCCCTTCTTCCACTGTCCCCAATCCATCTCCTGATGATACAGAGCCTTGGAGACACTCTGCACATGCTCAGTTTGGTGTGTATTGCTAGAGAGGTTTTTTTTTTTTTCTTGGGAAGGTGCATGTGATCAGCACAGGGCCAATCATCACTGTTCAGACAGAGGGGCAGGATTCATGCAGTCAGAGGAGAATGAAAACTCATCCTACAAGATTTAACCAGCGCTCGGCCAGACACTGATAGAAGTCATAAGACTGCTATTTACTGCAGGTGAGAAAAAGTATTTAGCAGGTTAAATTTAGTAAAATTATTGCATTTCCATGTTCTGTGTACTGTGGGAGACCAGATATAGTCAATGCAGGGTCCTTGGTTCAGTAACACTTTAATTTTGAGTGATGATGTAACTGAAATATTTGATACTTAATTCCTTTTATCATGCATCGTCCTATTCAATAATGAGTGCTTGCACATGTGTGTACAGTGAGATATACAGCAACCAATCAGAATCCATTGTGGTAAAGGGAGTACAAGGTGAATTCTAATTGTCCGTATTCAAGGACTTGCACTAAATGCCCCATACACACGAGCGGATTTTCTGTCGGAAAAAACTTGGATGGTTTTTCCGATGGAATTCCGCTCAAGCTTGCCTTGCATTCACACGGTCACACAAAGGTTCTCTGAACTTTCGACCGTCAAGAAGGCGGTGACGTACAACACTACGACGAGCCGAGAAAATGAAGTTCAATGCTTCCGAGCATGTGTCGAATTGTTTCCGAGCATGTGTCGAATTGTTTCCGAGCATGCGTAGGATGTTTGCGCGTCAGAATTTGTACAGACGATCGCATTTTCGGATAGGAACTTTTCCCGACCGAAAAATAGAGAACATGCTCACAATCTTTTGCTGGCTGGAATTCCGCCAGCAAAAGACCGATGGAGCATACACACGGTTGCATTTTCAGTAGCAAATTAATATTCGCTAATGTCTTCCTGTTTCTCCTCCCAATTAGGAAGTGGGTCCTGAGACCCGACTGGCCGGGAGTCCTAAGACCTGATTGGCCATGAGTCCTAAGTCCTGATTGGCAACGAGGAGAAGGTACCACTGGGACTCAGGAGGAGATGCAGGGGGAAGCCGCCGAAGCCATCACCTGGATGGGGTAAGTGCCGGGCTGGCGGGGGGGCTGGCAGGCGACAGGTGAGCGATGCGGCGATTGAGCGACAGGGAGGAAGCGGTTGGCTGGGGGGGTGGCTGGCTGGCTGGGGGGGGTTGTGGGCCCCCCCCCAAGAAAATTGCGCTTTAGCCGCCACTGCACTGCACATATATGGTGTGAACTGGGGGGCAAAAAAAATTCTACATGCCCTGTTAACACCATACATGTGCGAGGGTGTGCAGAAAAAACACATCTCCATGGACATGGTATTGACTAGTCTTTAGTAAAATGAATATTCTTTTGGTTAGCCACGTTCATAATTGGTTATTTAATGTGAACTTTAAAAAGTAAATATTCTCCTTCACTGAGGTCAAAGCGGTGAATACAAGTGAAGCTGTTACCCAAAGTGACCAATCATTATTCTTGTTTAATATTCATAAAATGAAAGTGAAGCCTGATTGGTTGCTACAACAGTTCCAATTTGTATTAATTTTCTTTCATTTGCTTTTCTAATAACTCAATTTTCCTTTAAACGTATTTGACTCTGGTCCGCCTATAGCGCGGTCACATCCATTAACATTAATGCACACAGTCTCTATCTAAATGTACTTTGATTTTGTGTCTTAACAGAGGCTCCTATGATCAAGTGTGGTCATTGATATGCACTTTCCAGTCCAGCAATATGGAGAAATTAATTTGCAGGGTAATGAAAGGAGCTAAGAATGTCTGTGTTAATATTTTTATAAGCTGATTGTAGATTCAAAGGTGACCTTTTAAGAACCAGGGCCCCTTTAACAAAGTGAGTCTGTACACTATTACAGTGCTTCAAATAGAGAGCTAAGCATGATAAGCAGAAAGAAGAGACATTAGTGCGGTCATCACACTTCCCAGAGGGACACATCTGTCACTCTACAGACCTCCACAAACCAAAACGCGCCATGACCTCTGCCTGCTGAATGGCTCTGGGCCCCTGGGTCCCTGCAGTTGGTTTACCAGCACGCTCGCTCATAAGGATGTTATGTAAACAGTAATTATTTACTCATTCCAAAATGTCAACCTATATCACATTGCTGTATGTAAATGCTGGTGCACTGTCCATGGTTTTTAGTTAGCTGCACAGGCAACCCAGGGCGGGTGAGTGAGGTGAAGTATGTAAGACAGGGAGGGTCTCCTGCTATACGGTGACATGAAGCGTATTATTAGACTCTTTTGCAACGTTATACTTTATTATAAACATATACACTGCGCATAACTAATTTGACCTTCTCTAGCAGCGCGGCAAATGAAAAATGATTTAGGCTTCCTTATTAAAGCGGAACTTCAGTCATTTGTTCATCTTTCCATCTATTAAATCTTCTGCCCTTGTTGCTTTAACTTTGGATAGTAAAACATTTTTTTTCTGCCAGTAAATACCTTATACAGCCCACTTCATGTTTCTTGTCTGGTAATAAGCCTAGGCTAATGACATCATAAACAGTTCTCTCACTAACTCTATTCAGAGTTTGCCAGGCTGAGAGGGGTGGATGAGTCATAAGAGGGCCAATGAGAGCTGCAGAGCTAGAGGTCTGCTTCTGTGTATGTGTGTAAATCCAGGAAGTGAACAGGCAGCAGCTTCAGCTGCCCACAGTTAAAATGGTTGCAGCCAGACTCCGTGGATGGAGATTTCTGCAGCATTTTTGGCATTTTATATAGAAAATAAAATGCAAATGGTTGGAGGTAAGCTTCAGACTGGCAAAGATGTTTTTATTACAAATAATGTGAGCAGACTGCAGTTCCTCTTTAAAGCGGTTGTATACCCTTTTTTTGTATTTTTACCTACAGGTAAGCCTATAATAAGCCTTACCTGTAGGTAAAATGAATATCCCCTAAACCTGTACAGTTTAGGAGATGTTCACTTTACATGCAGCCACTAAAACAGGAGGGTGTGTGTCTTTTTATTATATTACTGCTAATGTATAGAAAATGTAGCCACAATATGACCACACCTGTCCATGCATACATTTTTCATAAACTTATTTTATTAGCCATCATGTTATGTTTGTGCTTTAAAGGTGTATGTTCACAGAATCATATACAGTTCTGCCAGTGTATATACCAGTGTATATTTTGGGTTTTTCTAAATGCATGCATTGCAGTCCTGAATCGTGATCTCCTCCCTTTCAATATCCAAGGTTTTAATCAGGGAGACTATTAAATCTTTTGTTTCCAGCAACATACAAAATCATGACTTTTTCTTTTAGAATCATTGCACATCTTGTCTTCAAAATATAAATAAAAGTGAAAATGGTCATTTATTTGATGTATGTGTGAGTCTATAACGACATGCTCGTGGGCTGGACCCTATTAAAAGAATTATGTCAGAACAAGAAGCATTACGTGGCCTGCAATCCCTGGAAAAGTCCTTGAGGGACTAGGCTGATAAAATGATGTTATATCAAAGCTGAGCATACCAACATAGTGCCAATGGCACTGAATACAATCCTTGCTGTTTTACAGCAATTACACTTTATGAAGGACCACTAAAAAAAATTAATAAAGAACATTACTGTCCCTTAAAAGTTTCATCATAAAGCACCACAAAGGGCCTAACTATAGAAAAAAATAATTTTGCCACATAATTTGTTCCATCAGTGTATTTATTCTATAACCCATTGGATGAATGTATTTTATATTTAATATTGATTCCTTTTTAAAGTTTTCAGTTTGAATTTTTATGTTAACATTCTAAAGTTCTATCAGACTTCGTTTTTTTTTTTTTTTTTCTAAATCAAATTGTAAACGGATCCAGAAAATTTGGATTGCAAGCATTGGGATTCAATTAAGTAAGTGACTACTGAATGCTAAATGTTATCCAAATTACCAAGTGTAAACAGACATAGTCATTAGGTGCTGACATCCAAGTTATTATGAGCCATGACGCTATGGCTGATGGGTCTACATGTTCCGAAACAAAACCTAGCTACGTCAGATTCAATCCATGTGGAAACACACCTAGCACTTAAATACCATCACTCATGAAGTGTCAGTGGGCTGTTAAGCCATGTTTGAAATTTTACAAATCTTTGTTGAATGCGTCTGTTTATGCATCTAAGTATTAAGGTAAAGCTTTGAGTAGATATCAAATCATCAGTTAATCCAGTTATATATATTAATTCAAAAATAAATAAAAGTATTTATAGGACTACTAGAAATTCCTGAACATTTCCCGATCTCGGCCACCTGCATAGCAGCACTCACACTGGGTGAAGGACATCAGCACCCCAAGACAATCAAGTCTCTGTTGCTTTGATCAGTGCTGTCATTCAACAATCTGAAGATGCAGGTTGGCAACAAAGCTGTACTGCTTAGGCCAGCCATAGAAAGATTGAATTTCTCTCCTGCAACCATGGGTGCAGAGCAATTGAGTTCACGAGAACACAATGATTATTGACAGTCTTTGAGAGTTGCTAGCAATAATCACATTTAAATCCAGAAGGCTGGCTGTACCCAAGTTGGTCAATTGATCAACTTGGGTACATTCAGCCTGCCCATACATGGTTCGAATCCCAGCCGGTTCCTGCTTAACCGTCTATGGAGAGCTTTAAAGTGGTTCTAAAGTCAAAATACCTTTTGACCTTATTGTATTCTCTGCATTATTGTGAAAAAACTCTTCACTACCTATCCTAACCCCCATCCCTAAAGACTTATCTGACTCCTCCTCTTTATATAGCGTTGGCACTATATAAATGATTGTAACAATAGGCTTTGGTAGGTTAAACAATAACATACTTTCTGCTTGGATTGCAAAATATGAGCTATGTATACAGTACTGTGTTATATTTATTTTGACTTTAGAACCACTTTAAAGCTCTCCATTTTCATTTTTAATAAAAATGTTGATGATAAACAATAACATACTTTCAAAAGTTTATTTAGCTGTTTGCCAGAGTACAGATTTTAGGTTGGTGATGTAAGTTACAGTACTGCTCTTTGAACTGGGTTATTGAACTCTGACAGGTAATAGGAGATCACTGATCTATTCCACTAGCTCCTTTGTTTTGTCTTCCAGTTGCTGCAATATGGTAGTTGATAGGGGGGAATAAACACAGATATCAGAGAACTGCATGTAGGCAGGTGCAGTCCACTCTCTCCCTTGCAGATGGTGCTGTCTGCAGAGGAACTGCAGTTGGGAAGGAAATCAGGAAGAGCATGGTTCCTCTATGGTTTTCTGGGTCACTGGGGAAGCGACCTGATTGGATTTTGCTGCCCCTTGTGAACCTGGTAACCCTAGATCCCAGATTTGGCACATTTTTTGCTAGTTGGTAGAGCAGGAACCCCACCTGTGAGGGACGATGCTAACGCTAGGCAAAGGTTCCTGATGAGGAGGGAAAGCGAAGAGCCGCATCTCTTCTGGACAACTCCCCGATTGGGTTCTGGACAACCAGGCCACATTCTGCTCTCTCTCTACAGACACTGTCAGTCCGGCTGGAAACTGCTTCTTCATGTTGTTCGAAACTGTGAGTACACCCGGGAGGGTACCTTTCCCACCGGGCTTGTTGTAAACTGTTGGTGCATTATTTCTATATAAGTTTTACTTTACCGACTGTGTGAATTATTGCCGCCGCACATGCTGCACCCCAACTACATGTACTTTTACCAAAAAGCAAAAGCGTTGCTGCAGAGATAGCAATCAGTCCACTGTGTGTTCTTATTTTGCAATGTGAACGAAAATGAAAGGACGCTTGGAATCTTACCTTCCTCTTTCCTCTTTTCTTTCCCAGTCAGTAAGCAAGGGGCCCAGCGTTCATTTAATTAAAGCACAATGCCCTTTTGCATTTTTCCAGGAGTACATATATTATTTCAAAGAGATAAAGAAGACACCTTATTCTCCAACCATTTATAACTGTTCCAGGATTAGTCAAGGTTATGGCCTTAGGTAGTTCACCGTATAGACTGTTTAAGCACTTTCTCAAATTACAAATTGCAGAGAAAAGCTTTTATTAACTTACTTTAAGGTGTGGCTCAAGCTGAATGCTTCCTCTACACTTGACTGCGGCTCATTACTCCGTTCTCCTTTCTGGCCAGAGGTGAAACTTGGGTTCCAACTCTGCTCTGCAAGTTACTCCTAACCCATTAAACCCTGAGCGTGTCGTTCATTCCCATGCTCTGCACTGTTGACAAGGGTACCGAGACACAGTGATGGACAGCAGGTGGTCCACCATAGGTTTTTATGAATTCTTATGGTTATAGTTTCAAACACCAGCCTCATGTAATGTTTGCTCTATCTATTGCAAGGAAAAGGAATCTCAACACTTCCTAAAATATAACACTAGTAGCACCGGCTTTTTCCAATTATTGCAGGAAACAACACTAAGGTGAGAACATAACAGAATCCAGCCTGAGAAAACCCCAGTGAGAACCTAACAAAAAAACTCAAGAGTTGTAAAGAAACAGCGCTTTTCACTAAGCCATCATTCTACCCATTATTAGAAGATATGTGGGAGGTTTATTACTGGAAAGTACCATATAGAAATGTTCTTTTGTCTATAGGCTTGTATTGACAGCATGTACCTCCAACGTGCCCACATACTGCACCTGTGTAAAAGAATCCGTTCCAGGACAAATAGAGATTGTCATTAAAAATATATATATCATATATGACCCAGATCGAGGGCTAGCAACTGCCTTTTCATTTAAAGGATGTCTGAAATAAGAGAGGAATATGCGGTATTTAGCTGTTTGTCAAGTTTGTTAGAATACTTGATCCCGGGCTGTCATGTTCAATCTTTTGTCTCTGTACTTTCTCAAACACTGACCAAGAACAAGCATACAGATCCAGCACTCTGACTCCATGATCTCCATGTTTGTTCTGGGTCAGAGCCTCAGATGTACTGAAATCAGAGAAAGCCAGGCAACTTACATTTTCAGGAGATCAGCAAATAATCCTTCATATTTCTCTTGTTACATGTTTCCTTTCTTTAAATTAATAATTCATCAAAACAGGACATTAAGAGTCAGGTGAATAGAAGTGAAAGCAACCGACACATGCACACATAGACAGCAGCTTCAAGACACTTCACTAGCACTTCTATTGGTTTCTTTTGCTCGTTATGACAGGGTAGTGATTTTTTTATTACAGGTGTTTATACAGTATATCACTGACAATTTTCAGCACTTTACATTCACATCAGTCCCTGCCTGCCCTCAAGGAGTGTACAATCTAAGGTCCTTATCTCACACGCATTTAAACACGCACACTAATGCCTGGTACATATTATCAGGTTTTTTTTTGTTCAACCCAGTGAGCTGAACAAAAGAAAAAATGAGGAGCTTGAGAGGCACTTGCTGCACTAACTATCCAGTGTTAGTACAGGGATCTCCCTACTGAGCCATTGTGTTCTGACAGGGGAACTAACCCCCCATCCCCGCTAGAACACACAGGTCAGTGCTTGCAATCATTGGCTGAGTGCACTGAGGATGCCGATCGGCAAATTTTGTTTGGATATCCCCCTTTGACAGAACCCGGAGGTTTGGTTGGCTTCTGTCAAACAGGCTGCCGTACACACGGGCCGAATTTCGTCCAGTTTCTGTTGAACCGGCTGATACCAGATGATATTTAGCCTGTGTTAACGGGGATGTAGGCCAAGTTTGAACAGGAGCCAGTAATCCTATCAGCTAATCTTTGGAGTGTGGTAGGAAACCCACACAAACACAGGGAGAGTATGCAAACTCCATTCAGATAGTGTTCTGGATGGGATTCAATTGCTGCAAGAGAGAAGTACTAACCACTATGTCACTGTGCTTGTGTTGCGCTGCTGTGATTTGGACAAAATTGATTTATGAAATGTTGTCAATGTGCAAACGAAACTTTGATCACTGAGCTGCTTACCTGAATTATTATTATTATTTTTATTTAAGAAGGGTATATTTAGGGTAGTTGAATTCCATGTAGTTGTACATTTTCCTTTCTTGTGTGTATCTAATCATTATTTGTATACTGTTACTGCATGAATGGCCCTCATGCCAAGTGGTTGACCTTCTGTGTTTGGAATGCATCAGGGCAGCCACTAGGAACGGGACCAGGGTTGTCAATTTACAAACAGTTTGTAAAATCTGTAATTTTTGCATCTGTGCATGAATGTCCATTAATTCCATGCAGTCTGCATGTCCATAATGGACATTTCACAGACAGATGCAAAAATGATGGATTTTACGAACTGTTTGTATATTTACTGACAGTTAGCAACCCTGCAAGGAACTCCGAAGCATGTGGAGATCACTGGAATAGTGGTGTCTACATCAGTAATTTCCAGCTTCCAGAGGCACTAGCCAGGTATGGTATATGCATAGTTACATTGGTCCAAGCTGGAGCCAATCCAGACTAGACTCCAGTGGCGGCTGGTGTTTTCTTTTGGCGGGGGTGGCAAACAACCAGCCCCCCCCCGAGCCCCTGAGCGGCCAGCGGCACCTCCCCCACAGGTGGCGGGCAGCAGGCTGCGGCTCTGTGTCCCCACCTCCATTACGATGGCCTCCTCCTAGGCATCCAATAGGATCGCCTGTCCTTTCGCCTGATCGGGTAACAGGTCTCAAAACATGCTTCATGATTGGCTGGGAGGAGGATCAGTGTTACAACAGTGAATATTAATTCCCTGTTGTAACACACCTGGGTGGGCTCGGTTCGCATTTTCTGCTCCCCGAGCCCACCCTATTTTGAAGCCTATTAGAGCCTTTGTTTCAAACCCCCCCCCACATTGTAAATCATATATCCAGTGTTCTGCAAGGGGCCAGACACATGGATAAGAGGGGGGGGGGGGGCACGATAGATGATAGACTCCCTCAAGAGCTTGTACTGTCCAGCTCAGTTTTAAAAAAAGGCCTGCATTCTTTGCAAAATGTACATAATATAACTGGATAGTTACTAACATTTATAGGTAAAGTTGATATCCAAATGCCTCTCAGGGGAATATCCAAATGCCTCTCAGGGGATCAGGAATAATTTTTTTCCCTGCTGGAGCAAAGTTGGATAATGCTTTGCTGGGGTTTTTTCTTTGCCTTCCTTTGGATCAGCTGTGGGTATAGGATTGTGTATATAGGATTGTAATTTTTTCCCCTTTTATTGGCTGAACTAGATATTCATTCCTGGAATTCTTCATTCCCTATTGACTGCAATACATTTTACCAAAACGATATTACTTTGCTAAATGAAAAACTCTAAATTTCACTTATACCTATTACAGAAAAAAAACAATCAGACTGCCACTCGACAGTCTCTTCTTCCTGATCATTGTTGCAACTCCACTTCAATGCATAGGCATGTGCACAGGGTGTGCCAGGTGTGCCTAGGCACACCCTAATCACCCTGTGTGGTGCATTTCCAATGTTTACACCCCTGATATTTCATCAAATAAAATAAAAAAATCTCTTTTTTTATCTCCTAAAAAAATTGCAAAAAATTATTAAAATAATATTGTAACTGCCCTACTGACACCATGCACTGCTCTACTGACACCTTCCGTATATATACACATGCATACTCATGCATATGTGTTTGAGCTTTGGGGTGCACACCCTAATGCAATAGGCTGCGCACACCTATGCTTCAATGGCAAATTTTGTTCAACTCAGATGGATGGCCATGCTGCTGGATAACTGAATTATCAAGATAAAACACTGGAAAGGCTGATTGCCCAGGTGGGACATTTTTTGCCACTATAGATAGACAGATTAATGTTCTTTATGTTACACATTATCTCTGTGTCCTCCTTTAATGTGTTTAATGGCCCATCCCCATTATTAAAAAAAAAAGTTTCCATTGCTCATTTGCCTGTCCTATTAAAGGGAACAAAGACTGTGAGTCATTCATGTGTCTGTCATTTTCGAGCATTTAATTACATATCTGTCCTATAATTACATCTATGCACTTGAACCCTTTGTTTTGTCCTATAGTTGAACATCCAATTTTAAATGTGCAGCCTGCAGGTGCAACGTACATGTGTTTTTTTTTGTTTTTTGTTTTTTTTTTATCTTTGCTTTTAAGACCGCAGCAGTCTGTTTTTTAGACAGTTCCTATGTGATCTGCCATTCACCTAGGACTGACTTTACTGTTCTGAACATACTTAACTCCACGGAATTCAGGCTCGCATAGGTTCCATCTTTAAGAGCCCATAGCAATCATTGTCAATTTTAGGTTCACATGAATTATAGGCTCTAGCCAGTGTGGTTTTTCTTACACTTTCTGTGAATTTTTAAATTAATCTGCCACAAAGGACTTGCAGCAATTCATGGATTTGATCAAGGGAAATATTTCTGCAGAGTTTGACAAATAAAATACAGTACTAAATTCAGCGTGTATTCCACCATTGTGAATTAATGTGTCTAAAATCCAATCGCAGGACAGTATCAACAACTTTATGCAGATGTTTGCTATGGAGTTGGGGATTTAGAAAAAAAATTATGGATTTTCACAATATAAAAAACTCTTCTTCATTCTGCACTTGATATAGTTACATAGTTACATAGTAGGTGAGGGCGAAAAAAGTCCATCAAGTCCAACCTATGTGTGTGTGATTATATGTCAGTATACCTTGTATATAATGTTCTAAAATTGTAAAAAATATCAGTGTTCAATCTGCTGGCTTTCTATACAATGTCAATGTACAGAAGGCCCCCAGATCTCATTCCTGATCGGGTGATTGACTCACTGCTTTTCCCAGAAATCTACACTGAGATAAAAGTTATCAGATGCTATATGCAATAGTTTAATTCCTGATTAGATACTTTCTATGGGCTCATCTACACAATCTTTGCCCTCTGAAGAGCAATCCTTGGTAGACATGTGCACACTGAAATATATCGTTTCGGAATTTCGTTTTTTTCCAAAAAATAAATTTATTTAGTTACTTCCGAAATTCGTTTTTATTTGTTTCCTTTAGTTAGAAAATGCATTCATCCGAAAATCCAAAATAATTAAGGTCGAATCTGTCATTGAAGGCTTATGGTGTCTGTCGAATGTTCTAAGAAGATTCGATGGAGCAGCTAAACTGTATGACGCTGCAATCCTACATTTCCGGTCCAATGCTCCGCCTACAAGCTATAGTAGAATTCTAATGTTGTATGACACTAGTAATAATTATATTTATTAATTATTATTACTAGTCAACCAACATTAGAATTCTTCTATAGCCTATGGATGGAGCATTTGACCATAAATGTCCACTCGCGGCGACTGCTTCCTTGAATCTTCATGTCGAATCTTCTCTCTCTATGTCGAATAATCTTGGACTAATAGAGTTAGGTTAGGCACATTCAACCTTTTTTGCTATTGTCTCTATAATGTCGAATCTTTTCTCTCTATGTCGAATCTTTTCTCTCTATGTAGAATAATCTTGGACTAATAGAGTTAAGGTTAGGCACATTCAACCACAGGTTCAATTGACACAGATCGCTATTTTCAGCGTCATGTCGAATCTCCTCTCTATATCGAACTGTTGTCGCAATGAAAACGAAAATAAAGCATTTGTTTATGTCGGATCTTTCTTTTTTCAGATTCTGCACGTTAGTTATCGTTTGTTAAAACAATAACGAAAATACCCGAAATTCAGACGAAAATGCATTCGGACGAAAACAAATGCACATGTCTAATCCCTGGTGGATCAATTTTCAAAGGTCTTAGACAGGTGGTTCAGAGACATTCTATCACCAGTTTCATCCCCTAAGGCTGGGTTCACACTGGTGCGACACGACAGCCGTCCTACTTTGGATCCGACTTTGCCCTGCGACATGAAGCCGGCATGTGTCCGACTTTCAATGAACGGGGATCCGACTTGGATCCCCGCCAATGCCCGGCATTGTTTGGTATGAATCTTTAGGGGGAACTCCGCGCCAAATTTTAAATAAAAATCCGGCATGGGTTCCCCCTCCAAGAGCATACCAGGCCCTTGGGTCTGGTATGGACCTTGAAGGGAACCCCCTACGCCGAAAAAACGGCGTGCGGGGGGTCGCCCCCAATCCATACCAGACCCTTATCCGAGCACGCAGCCCGGCCGGACAGGAATGGGGGTGGGGACGAGCGAGCGCCCCCCCCCCCTCCTGAACCGTACCAGGCCGCATGCCCTCAACATGGGGGGTGGTGCCTTGGGGGAGGAGGCGCGCTGCGGCCCCCCCACCCCAAAGCACCTTGTCCCCATGTTGATGAGGACAAGGGCCTCTTCCCGACAACCCTGGCCGTTGGTTGTCGGGGTCTGCGGGCGGGGACTTATCGGAATCCGGGAGCCCCCTTTAATAAGGGGGCCCCCAGATCCCGGCCCCCCACCCTATGTGAATGAGTATGGGGTACAGCGTACCCCTACCCATTCACCTAGGAAAAAAGTGTCAATTTAAAAAAAAAACACTACACAGATTTTTAAAGCATTTTATTAGACAGCTCCGGGGGTCTTCTTCCGACTTCGGGGGTCTCTCCGGTTCTTCTCCGCGCTCTCCGGGTCTTCTGCCGGGCTCCTCCGCTCTCTTCTGCTCTTTTGCCGCTCTTTTGCTAAAGCGGAGGAGCCTGGTCTTCAATCTTCTGCCTTCTGCCCTCTTCTCCTGATGTTGACACGACGCTCTCTGGGGCTAGAATGCTCTCTGTGCGCTCTGCTCTGATTTATATAGGCGGTGACCCCGCCCCTTTAAGCCGTCACAGTCCCTGGGCATGCTGGGACTGTGACGTTTTAGGGGGCGTGATCATCACCCGATGACCACGCCCCCTTATGCCGTCATAGTCCCAGCATGCCCAGGGACTGTGACGGCTTAAGGGGGCGGGGTCACCGCCTATATAAGTCAGAGCAGAGCGCACAGAGAGCATTCTAGCCCCAGAGAGCGTCGTGTCAACATCAGGAGAAGAGGGCAGAAGGCAGAAGGCAGAAGATTGAAGACCAGGCTCCTCCGCTTTAGCAAAAGAGCGGCAAAAGAGCAGAAGAGAGCGGAGGAGCCCGGCAGAAGACCCGGAGAGCGCGGAGAAGAACCGGAGAGACCCCCGAAGTCGGAAGAAGACCCCCGGAGCTGTCTAATAAAATGCTTTAAAAATCTGTGTAGTGTTTTTTTTTAAATTGACACTTTTTTCCTAGGTGAATGGGTAGGGGTACGCTGTACCCCATACTCATTCACATAGGGTGGGGGGCCGGGATCTGGGGGCCCCCCTTATTAAAGGGGGCTCCCGGATTCCGATAAGTCCCCGCCCGCAGACCCCGACAACCAACGGCCAGGGTTGTCGGGAAGAGGCCCTTGACCTCATCAACATGGGGACAAGGTGCTTTGGGGTGGGGGGGCCGCAGCGCGCCCCCTCCCCCAAGGCACCACCCCCCATGTTGAGGGCATGCGGCCTGGTATGGTTCAGGAGGGGGGGGGCGCTCGCTCGTCCCCACCCCCATTCCTGTCCGGCCGGGCTGCGTGCTCGGATAAGGGTCTGGTATGGATTGGGGGCGACCCCCCACACCGTTTTTTCGGCGTAGGGGGTTCCCTTCAAGGTCCATACCAGACCCAAGGGCCTGGTATGCTCTTGGAGGGGGAACCCATGCCGGATTTTTATTTAAAATTTGGCGCGGAGTTCCCCCTAAAGATTCATACCAAACAATGCCGGGCATTGGCGGGGATCCAAGTCGGATCCCCGTTCATTGAAAGTCGGACACATGCCGGCTTCATGTCGCAGGGCAAAGTCGGATCCAAAGTAGGACGGCTGTCGTGTCGCACCAGTGTGAACCCAGCCTAAAAGCCCCCACCACCGCGCAGAAGCCAAGTGCATTGCACTTGGTTGTGGGTCAGTTGCGGAGCAACCCTATTCATATGAATGGGTCATGTTCAGCAGGGAGTACTGACCTCCAAATGCGAGTGCGGGGATAATTTTCTTTGAAAAGCATCGTCAAAGTCGTCATTTGAACTTTACAGTGAGCACAAAACAGGTGTACCAATTAACATTTGTATTTATTTTTCATAAATGAAAGATTAATCCTGATAAGTTGCCACTGGAAACAACAACTTTGTTCTTGTTTCATTTTTTGGGTACATACAGTAAATGTGTGCTGAAATATCACATCCTGTATAAGAATCCAGTTACCCTATGTAGAAAAACTCATTTTTTCTGGTGCTGAAAAAATGATGAGATTCAAGTTTTGATGTTGATGCTCCTGCATTAAAACAACCAAGCCAATTTTTAGGAGCAGAAAACCAATATGCTGCGTCAAAGTTGCAATTTCTCTAAGAGAAGCAGGATGGTAATTACGGCCTGTAGAGAGATACAGCATGACACCAGTGTAGCAGATCGGCTACCCTCTGAGAACCCCTATGACTGGTATTGTAAGATCCTCTGTTGTCACTGTGCACCATACCAGCTAGATCTGTTTCACCAGCAGAATTTGTATTGTTTGTTAATCTATCTTAAAACACCATATGTATCTGGCCTGACTGAAAAAACAAATCCTTCTCCTGCTGTGCAAAGTACTGCATAATACCAGCTTGAATTGCATCACACTTTATTATCTGTATCACCTAGATTAATATGAGAGGCACTGCACACAAAAACATGTCATTTTTATTTACTAGTTTGTATACAGATCCATCTCATAGCACATAAGAACTCATTATCACCTGTCAGCTCATTATAATGCTATGTACCCTCCTCCCCTGAAATAAAAGCCCACATGAACAGACTTCCAGACAGAGGTCAGCAGATGTTCTGATATAGGCAATGACTAGCTAGAATGCTAAGTGTGTCAATGACCATTTGCTGTATTTTTCTTATAGCTTAATTAAACCATCATGCAGTTATCATTATACGTATTTTTGTTTCTTTATCACATGCACCAGAGCACTTTCATTTTTTACATAGTATACCCCTGAAGAAGCCGCTAATGTGGCTAAACGTGTTGGGATTGTGTAGTATATTAGAATGGAGATGCCATTTGATCCATATGATTTAGGAAGAGGGTTTAAAGTAAAAATATGGCATGTAATGGGTAGCGGGAAGAATCATGTTGGAAAGTTTGATGGGGAATGTAAATATATCCAGAATAAATATAGTAATTACCCGGGAAAAATACTACTAGTAGTGTTTCAAGAGAAATTGACATACTACTACTAAAGTATTTCTAAGAAGGGTGCTTATATATATATAGTGGTTGAGTGGTAACATCTAAACATTATAGGATTAAAGAATGACTATATATATATATATATATATATATATATACACACACACATACACACACACACACTATATTTTCAAAAGTATCTGAACGCCTGCCTTTACACACACATGAACTTCTTAGTCTGTAGGGTTTGATATTGAGTTGGCCCACCCTTTGTAGCTATAACAGCTTCAACTCTTCTGGGAAGGTTGTCCACAAGGTTTAGGAGTGTGTCTATGGGAATGTTTGACCATTCTTCGAGAAGCACATTTGTGAAGTCAGGCACTGATGTTGGGACAAGAAGGCCTGGCTCTCATTCTCCACTCTAATTTATCCTAAAGGCGTTTTATCGGGTTGAGGTCAGGAGTCTGTGCAGGCCAGTCAAGTTCCTCCACCCCAAACTTGCTCATCCATGTCTTTATGAACCTTGCTTTGTGCACTGGTGCGCAGTCATGTTGGAACAGGAAGGGGCCATCCCCAAACTGTTCCCACAAAGTTGGGAGCATGAAGTTCTCTTCACTGGAACTAAAGGGCCAAGTCCAACCCTTAAGAGACAACCCCACCTCATAATCCATCCCTCCACCAAATGATTTGGACCAGTGCACAAAGCAAGGTCTATAAAGACATGGATGAGCGAGTTTGGGGTGGAGGAACTGAATGGTCCACACAGAGTCCTGACCTCAACCCAATAGGACACCTTTGGGAAGAATTAGAGCAGAGAATGAAAGTGCCTGACTTCACAAATGCGCTTCTGGAAGAATGGTCAAACATTCCCATAGACACACTCCTAAACCTTGTGGACAGCCTTCCCAGAAGAGTTGAAGCTGTTATAGCTGCAAAGGGTGGGCCAACTCAATATTGAACCCTACGGACTAAGACTAGGATGCCATTAAAGTTCATGTGCGTGTAAAGGCAGGCGTTCCAGTACTTTTGACAATATAGTGTATAGTCATTAGACTGGCCCACCTATAAGCCATAGTTCTGCAAATGAGATGATAACAGTAAACCGAAAGATGGTACATATGCCAGAGTGGAAATAGAAGAGTTATCATCTCTTTCCAAATCTTTCCAAACGTGGAAAGGTGCAATATGTAGTAGTCAAATAATATATGATTTTATTGATGGTTTATTAAAGCTATCTGATTCCTCCTGTATTGAATTATATTGTAACTGTACAGTTTGCTCTAACATTGTAAACTGCTGCACAAACTGTTGGTGCTATGTAAATCCTGTATAATAATAATAAGAAGAAGAAAATATATAATATATACAATCTCTGAAAAGATCAACATGCTAATTAGTAATGCATGTCAAATTCATTACTAATTATTATTATACCCTAGGTGCAGAGGAAACCGCATTACTGCCCTTAATGTTGGTATAGGTATAGGTATAAAATGACACCATTATGATATATACATTTCAGAAAGAGATTGGAACTTAAGAGGCTTTGGGGTTAATTTACTAAAGCTGAAGAGTGCAAAAGTCTCACTTCTGTATAGAAACCAATCAGCTTCCAGGTTTTATTGCCAAGGCTTAATTGAACAAGCTGAGCTTAGAAGCTGATTGGTTTCTCTGCAGAAGTGAGACTGATTTTGCACTCTCCAGCTTTAGTAAATAAACTCCTTTGGTACATCAAAAGAAGCTCACACCCAATGGGTTCTGATCATTACATTAAGGCCTCATGCATGGATGTTTTTAACGCTGCATTTAGGG
The DNA here is from genome assembly GCA_037952925.1 of Lithobates clamitans. Classification (NCBI taxonomy): domain Eukaryota; kingdom Metazoa; phylum Chordata; class Amphibia; order Anura; family Ranidae; genus Lithobates; species Lithobates clamitans. Next base: position 801,909 of record JBBGZY010000780.1, on the reverse strand, counting down.
GTGTCTGGCTTTTTTTTTTTGCCTCTAAATGCTCCTGCATGTTAGCCTATGTGTCCATGCACACATAGGCGTTTAGAGGTGTTTAGAGGCAGAAAAAAAAACCCCACTGCCAGCGTGTCCAGAAGCAAAAGCATTTTTGGCAGAACAAACGTTTGACGCATGTAAATGCATGTAAGCACGTCTAAACACACTAGTGTTTACCATCCTTGACCTGCACCAGCTCCGGTGTCTATTCATCTTGGACTGTAATCTTCTCCAATGCTAGCTACGTCTATGCAGTAAGTCCCCATAGACTCAAAGAGAGCTATATTGCTGCACTAGAGAAGCTAGGGGTACAGGTCTATTCAGGTCTATGGGGAGTCACTATGCAGGCTCGGCCAGCACTGGAGAAGATTGAAGGCCTTAATTCAGGCATATACAGTATATTAAACACCAATAGAAAAAATCTATATGCAATTTCAAATGTATTTGAATTTCCTTTAAGTTAAACTCTGAAAAAAATAAGGATGGGCCCCAGACGTCCTCACTTGCAATGCAGGACTGCAGTACCTGCATTGTGCGTAATGCCATCAGAATGGGACTGATGGATGGAGCTCTGAAGAGAAACGACTTCAGGGGACTGGTCACATGGAGAGGAGGAAGCCTGCAGGAACAAGGGTAAGGTAGATAAAACTGCTTTTTATGGCACCCTGGACAAAAAGGAACACTTGCAGTGCAGGGGAGGACTGTCTGTAAGGGTAGCTTTGACATTTCTCCCAAGTCCACCTTTACTAGCACCCTTCAGTAGTGCTTATACTGATAAGATTCTCTAACCTAGTCACAAAATACCAACCTAATCATTCTCTTCGCTCCTCCCAAGACCTCCTGCTCTCAAACTCCCTTGTCACCTCATCCCATGCTCACCTTCAGGACTTCTCCAGAGCCTCCCCCATCCTCTGGAATGCTCTACCCCAATCCGTCCGATTTTCTCCTACTTTATCCACTTTCAGACGATCCCTGAAAACTCATCTCTTCAGAGAAGCCTATCTGGCCCCCACCTAACAACTGTACATTTATCTTCTCAATCAGCACATCACCCACAGTTATTACCTCTTGTATCTCTTGACCTTCCCTCTTAGATTGTAAGCTCTAAGGAGCAGGGCCCTATGATTCCTACTGTATTAAAGTGTATTGTATTTGTACTGTCTACCCTCAAGTTGTAAAGCGCTACGTAAACTGTTGGCGCTATATAAATCCTGTATAATAATAATAATAAGAGGAAGAAATATTGGACTGAGCAACATGATGGCTCATCAGTGGACTGCTGCTCCTTCATTGTCCATTTGGCAGACTGGGGTGTGCTGTCCAACAAGAATTCTGGGACCACAAAACTAGCTGAACATCTTTTATAATCCTTTAAATGGTAAAACAAATGCAATTTATGTCATTCAGATATCTATTTAGCGGCATGCTTGGGATTCAGGTTTAGGTGAAATAACTACAGATAACATTTGCAAATATGAAAGTAAATTTAGTTACATAGTGGGAGAAACAGAGCTATTTAAAACTCTTATAACTTTACTATAGAGCCTATTGTTCTATGTTGGCTGCCATTCTATGCAATATGTGCCAAAACTACACTTCTATGTGAGTGATTGACGAGAAGTCGCCTGTGTTTGAAAATACTCTTCCCCACTATACCACCGGCATCTTAGGCCCCTTTCATTATATTAACCTGCGAGAACCTTTAAATATTCAGAAAAGAATATTAATAACCCTTTACCTAAAACAGCTGCAAAAATACTATATATAATTAATGCTTAGTGGCCCTTTAAGGCGGTACTCTTATTTAAATGCAAAATTAATTTTATTTGATTCAATTTTTAATCTATTTGTATGCATGTCTAATGAAATTGATAAAAGCTCTTAGATTAAATTTTAAAGCAAAAATTTGTTGACTTGAGTGCTTTATTGGATTTCAGGTCCCATCCGATCAATATTTGTTGACTGGCCCATGGATTGATTTGTAATTGCAGCAAGCCAATGGAGTGGTAAGACAGCTCTTCTGTCCACAGATCATTGAAGACTGTAACTCCATATGGAATTGTAAGCTCTGGCAAGCATGGCTCTCTCACTGTGTGTTTCAAGTTACAGGTGAGGCTCTGCATATCTCACAATCTAATTAATAAATAAGTTTTTACTTGACTAAACAGAAAACAAAATCCAGCCGGTTGTTATGCCTGGTCAAGCACCCATTGTATGAGCATGCAGGGATAAATATCTGGTTGACCATAAGTAAGCCCTAGATGAGTTAGGCTTTTAGAATTTAGTTTAGGGGCAACTTAAAGAGGGAGGGACAAAAATTGGGACTTTAAATGAAGCTTGTGAATGCAAAAGAGTATAATGATTGTAAAGAAAAATATAAAAATATGTAAAAATATATTTATTAATTGATAAACTTAGTAACATGGGTAAAAAGTACTGCATCATGATAACTAGCACAGTGCAATTTGATAAGTACAGTTGATACTAAGAGGTACAATATTGTGCAAATACAAGAATAGTAAAAAATAATACACGACTATTAAATTGTTAGAGTTCATATATATACATTTATGCACATATAGGGATGGTACAATTGAATAGAAAATAGTTAATGACATATAGTCTCCAAGTTAGCTCCACCACAGAACCTGCAGAGGGGCAGGACCCCATAATACTTTGTATGTGGATCTTAAAGTCATAGGATGTCTGATAAATATGGCTGATTGGATACACATATATTAGTAAAGTTGGAGCACGGTTACTAGTTGCTCAATGCGTTTCGTGGCTGGATGGTTGACACTCATCAGGAGCGAGCACGCGATCTGAAATATATTGATATAAAATTGCCATAAGGACCATAGACCAACAGGGGGATATTAAAGAAATCAGATAAATCAAGCTCTTTTAAGTTACTTACAATAGGTAGAGCTGTGTGTGGGAGGTGCACTGCCGGGGGGGGGGTACCTGGGAACATCTACGATGCCGTGGATTGCGGTCATGGATCACATTCCCACAGTTCCCTTGGAAGATATTCCCGGGTACCCCCCCCCCCCGGCAGTGCACCTCCCACACACTGCTCTACCGATTGTAAGTAACTTAACAAAGCTTGATTTATCCGATTTCTTTAATATCTCCCCATCTCTATGGTGCAACGGATGTCAGCTGTGACATGTCCGCTGACATCCAATGCGCCCAGGTCTGATCCGCTCCGCAAAATCCAGACGGATGGATGTCCTATTTTCCATCCATCTGGTGGATCAGATCTGATGAAAACGGACAGGCGGTCAGTAATCATCCGATCCCCCCATAGAGGAGAGCACAGTGTGCAGAGACGGACCTGTCATCTGCCGGCTCAGCGGGGATCAATGGAGCGATCCCTGCTGAGCAAGCGGATGGCTGGATATGGATCCGCATTTCTGAAAGGGCCCTTAGTATCAACTGCACTTATCAAATTGCACTGTGCTAGTTATTATCATGATGCATTACCTATTTACCCATGTTACTAAGTTTATCAATTAATATCAATTAATAAATATAAATATATTTTTATATATTTCTTTACAATTGTACTCTTTTGCTTCATTTAAAGTCCCAATTTTTGTTCCTCCCCCTTCTCTTTGCCATTAAATAGGGATGGAGGCATCTGGCCTTTTAAGGCCATTGCCTCATGTAAAGTCCCAACACAATAAAAATATATATATATTTTTTTTTTTTCTTAAGGACAACTTAAAAAAAATTGCAAGTACATGACATATCATATTAGGTATTTTAAATGTATGGTTGCAGGGTTGTTCCTTACCATAGATAGTTTTCTATTAACTTGCAATGTGTCTTTCAACTTTGTAGAAAATTTGACTACTCCAGGAGAGTCAATTACCTAGCACAGCTCCCATCTTCTTGCATTTCATAGCCCTCTCCTCTACTGAGAGTGTCTAATTATTCTCTGCTGGCCCAGCTCCTCTTCCCCTCCCCTCACTTCTCTATAGAACCTTTTATGTGGCTGCTGAGGGGAGGAGCAAAACGGAATACTATAGAATGTTACTTAAGTGGCAGCTCTGAGTCTGCTGACATCACATCCAGGATGGTGGAGCCCAGAAGCCTCTCTGGGCTTTTGGATGTCTATACTAGGGATGCTTTTACAGGCAAATAATTTGCATAAAATACATTAAATGTACATTTACACTTCTGGAGGATTTCTGGAGGATTTCTGTTGACATGAATGGTCTGGCGACAGGTTCTCTTTACAGCAAGCAGGCAGGCTATTATTGCAGAAGAAAAATGCAATGGGGGTTGATTTACTAAAACATGCTCTGCATAGAAACCAGTCAGCTTACAGGATTGTTTAAAGCTTAAAGTGGAAGTCCATGCTAAAACAAATACCCTGCATCTACAGACACCCACATTCTAACACTAACCTATTTAGCCCTGTAAAGAAGAAATCCGTATACATACCTTTTCTGAAGCTGACCCGACCCGATCCCACGCTGAGTCCCATAGGTTAGTCCTAGATAGGTTAGTGTTAGAATGTGGGTGTCTTAGATGCAGGGATTTTAGTTTTAGCATGGACTTCCACTTTAATTGAGCAAGCTGAAGCTAGAAGCTGATTGGCTTCCATGCACAGGTGCACCAGATTTTGCACTCTCCGATTTAGTACATCAACCCCAATGTCACATATCTCAATAAACTAAACTTACCTGCCTGCTCTTAATCTTCCTTAGAATACACTGACTGTGTTAGGATGACTATGGGTAGAAGAAAATGTAAGTGTTGTAGACTTTAGTTATACTTTAACTCCTTCCCGCCGACCGCCTACCGGCCGTTTAAGAGTTCTAAAAGCCAGGAAGCGGGCATTCGGGTCATGTGACCGCTGTGATTGGCTGTCACAGTGCAAGTATGCACCAGGAGCTTACCTGTTCCCAGCTGGCAACCATGCTGGGAACGCTCAGGGAGCGTGCTCTCAACGTGGTAAGTTGAAAACACAGGGCCCCATATATGCGGCGACTCAGCATCAAAGCTCGCCTGCCAAGAGGCCCTATATATGTGTATGGCCGTCGCCAAGGGGTTAATAAAGCAAGTGGAACTCATACCAGCCAGAGGAGGTGGCTAAAGCCAGCAATCTTCTAAGCTAGTCATTGGTTCCAACATAGAACAGCCTCAGTTTCAGGGATTCAAAGCCACTCTGCAAGAAGTCAAAGGCTGAGTGCAAACTCTGTGGAGTAAGTGGCAGTTCATAATCAAACTACCACTTCCAATATTAAATAAAAGTTTGAACATTAATTTCCTTAACGGTCAATAACTTTGAACTGAACCACAACATCAACTTGATACTGTGTAATAAAATTTTCAAAATATATTCTATAAACTGCCGTAAGCCTGTACCGACTGTTACTGCTGTATTTATGAATTCTTCACCGCTGCAGGCAATTTCAGGAGGGTCAGGGAAGGTTGACAGCTTGGCATCACTTTAAAAAAAAAATGCACAGGCAATTAAGTGCCAGTATTTATACATAATTATATGTAAAGAGACCTGATTCATGGCAGAGGGCAGTGTCGGCAATATAAGAACCATATTACTAAATCGATAATGCTATCCAGGAAACGCTGCAATAGTGCTAAAGTCAGAAAGTAGGCGCAATTTACCTTAACATGTGTGTTTTAAAACCCTGTTTCACAGTATGTGGAAAAAAATGCATGAAGAGTAGTGGGCGTGTTTGAGAATAACCCCACTGCATTTCAAGTAAGTAAGCAGGAGGAGTTCCACTTCCCAGTTCACCAGATCACAGACGAAAACGAGGAGTACGAAATGGTGATCTATTATAATGATCGGCGTGATAAACGGAAACCCTCAGCAGACAGGCAACTTTTATGCATTTCAATAGTTATTCTTCAGTTCTGGCTGGAGTGTTGCTTGAGTTACAGAGTTGATAGAACGACAATAACTAATACAATAAAGCAAGAAAATAACCTTAAATACACATTCAGGTTTATTTAATTGGGTAATAAGACTTGTGTGAAGTGTGTGGTGACCCTAAATAGCTGTTTATGGTTCATAAAATCTGAAAAACAATCAAATCTTAGCTGACTCTTGAATTTCTTCATTTTGTGGTGTCCGATTCCATGTTATGGATCATTACATAGAGCAGTGATGGCAAACCTTGGCACCCCAGATGTTTTGGAACTACATTTCCCATGATGCTCAACTACACTGCAGAGTGCATGAGCATCATGGGAAATGTAGTTCCAAAACATCTGGGGTTCCAAGGTTTACAATCACTGACATAGGGTATCATTGCAGCCTTTTAAGCAACATTAGTGTCAAGGTTGCCCACAAATACGGGTGAATATGTGGCGGTGGGAGCGCCCCATTGCTACCCTGCCTTGAGCTGCACTGCCTTCTTTGGTACAGTCCAGCCTGGTCTCAACTTACCATTTGTGGGCAACCTTGACACTAATGTCGCTTAAAAGGCTGCAATGATACCCTATGTCAGTGATGGTAAACCTTGGCACCCCAGATGTTTTGGAACTACATTTCCCATGATGCTCATGCACTCTGCAGTGTTGTTGAGCATCATGAGAAATGTAGTTCCAAAACATCTGGGATGCCAAGGTTTGCCATTACTGCCCTATGTAATGATTTGTTTATCTTGGTCCATGCATATAAGAATGTTTTTACCTCCAACAGTTTTGGATTTAAATATTTTTTTTCAATTATGGAGAACGTACAGAACAGATAAACCCCTTGCTGTTCATATCCCATGGTAGAGATGTTCCTTCAGCAAGGGTCTCTAGGAAGTGAGGTGAGGTCTATATAAAGTGAGGGAAATCCATACTTACAAAGTTGTCCCTAGAACAAGTGTCCTCATTGGAAGATTTCTGCTCTATTCCAGTTCTAGTGACATATCTGATTTTTTTTTTCTTTACCCCATAGTCCCAGAGACAGTCATCGGGACAAATAAAGAGTAATAATCACAGACAGCAGCAAACAACTGTCAGGGGTTGTAGCCCTGTTCTACTTTAGAATGCAAAGAAATACTTTAGATACACTTAAAAGTATGTATTTTTCTGGGGTACACCAAGCTTTTGTATTCTTCCTTTTACATCCTTTTCTATTCTGTTGAATGTGTACATAATGATAGTCAATGATAGAACGCGGCATGCAGAAAATAATCAATACAAGATAATTAAAGCTATATATAAAAGACTACAGATAGAAGGCAGACTTATATGGTACAGATTCAGAAGGAACAAGTATTAACAAGAATGGCATCTCAGTAAGCATCCGCTATTATTTTACCTTGCTCCCTGGAATTTCAAGGAAGAAGGCACAGATAGAAAAGGCAAAGGATATTGTGAAAGTAAATCCAAACAAAAAATATTAAAAGCTTTTGGGATGCTTGGCTCTTTATTTTATAATATTAACAGATGAAATACACCTGAAGAAGGACACTAGCGTCCCAAAAGCTTGATTTTTTTTCAATTTGCTACTAAAGGTATCACTTTCACTTTTCAGTAATTTGCCTTTAATACCTGTGTATTTATTCCTGGCTAGGAATTTATTTTTTTGCTTTCTTCTTGTCTGTCAGTGCCTAGGTTACACTGTAATAATAAATGCATCATTAGTGCAGCCATTCAAAAAAAATATGTGCCTGCAATGGTAAGTTGAGACCAGGCTGGACTGTACCAAAGAAGGCAGTGCAGCTCAAGGCAGGGTAGCAATGGGGCGCTCCCACCGCCACATAGGGTTGCCACCTCTTCAGGATTCAACCGGACAGTCTGGGTTTTAGATCCTGTGTCCGGGTTTTAGTCCACCTGAAACCCCGACACAGCAGTGGCAGCCCTGTAGCACCAGTCCTCCTATCCCCTTCCCCCTCCCATCGGCTTCCAGTGCTTTTAATTATATTGGTGGTGGGGGCACTTTAACTGGGGTACAGACTGGCCTGAGGGATTATACTGGGGGGCAGACGGACCTGGGGGATGTACTGGGGGACAGATTGACCTGGGGGGATTATACTGAGGGACAGACGGGCCTAGGGGGATTATACTGAGGGACAGACGGGTCTAGGGGGACTGTACTGGGGGACAGACTGACCTGGGGGGATTAAACTGAGGGACAGATGGACCTGGGGGGGACTGTACTGGGGGACAGACTGACCTGGGGGATTATACTGAGGGACAGATGGACCTGAGAGTGACTGTACTGGGGGACAGACTGACCTGAGAGTGACTGTACTGGGGGACAGACTGACCTGGGGGGATTATACTGAGGGACAGAAGGACCTGGGGGGATTATACTGAGGGACAGATGGACCTGGGGGGATTATACTGAGGGACAGATGGACCTGGGGGGATTATACTGAGGGACAGATGGACCTGGGGGGGATTATACTGAGGGACAGATGGACCTGGGGGGGACTGTACTGGGGGACAGACTGACCTGGGGGGAATATACTGAGGGACAGACGGAGCTGGGGGGATTATACTGAGAGACAGACGGACCTAGGGGGGACTGTACTGGGGGACAGACTGACCTTGTTTGATTTACCTACACTCCTTAAGCTTCTTCCATTATTAACACAATTTGGCCACACCCACTGTTCATCATGGGACACTACATGCGCTGCAATACTACTCTTCTTATGGCACCCAAAGGTGTTCCAGGTCTTTTACAATCCTATAGTGTAAACTGCAAAAAATAAAAAATTGCTGTGCGCTGCTAAAGTGTTCGGGTTTGGCTTGATGAAAAGGTCTGATGAAGGAGCGCATTGCTCATGCTCCGAAATGCGTTACCGCCCCTTGACGTCAGCCCTGGCCTATACGTTCCAGCGTGGTTCCGGAAGTCCATCATCAATCTTGCTTCCTTGCTTCTCCCTCTCCTGCCACAGCTGTGGGCCAGCTCTCCCTGCCCCTAGAGGCAAACGTCTCTACAGGATGTCTATTATGCTGACTAAGATGCTCAATTGATCTACTACATCGTAAGTGTTTTTAACCGTTTTTTATGAATAAATACTCCTTAATATTGCACTTAGAAGCGCCTTCTGTTTTTTACTTTTTGCCTGATGAAAAGGTGGCAACCCTACCGCCAGACCTTTTCCACTTTCCATTTTAACATACATTTAACAGTAATGCCGAAAATTCCAACAACAAATGTCCGATGGAGCCTACACATGGTCGGAGTTTCCGACAACAAGCTCACATCGAACATTTGTTGTCAGAAATTCCGACCGCGTGTTTGCGGCATAAAGTGTGCAAACTGCATTAACCAGAATGACACATCAGATTTAATTTTACTGTTGCTAGAACAACTACAGAAGAATGGGGGCAGCATGGTGACTACGGCCGACTTTGAGATTCGAAATATTAATGGGCAGGCTGAATGTACCAAGTTGATCAATTGGTCAACTTGACCGATCGATCAACTTGGGTTCAACCAACCTGCCGGATTCTCTTACGATTATCGCTAGCGGCTGCTATAATAATAATCACTGTCTTCTCCTGGCGGGGACAGCTTCCCCCCACCCCCTGCCAGGAGCAGAAAATAGCTTGGCAGGAGAGATTCCCCTGTCCTCTGTGTTGATGGGGGAATTGTGCAAATTACTTTTACTGGAGTCCTTGGTTCAAATCCCAACCAGGACACAACCTTTATGGAGTTTGCATGTTCTCCCTGTGCTCATATAGGATAGGTTTCCTCCTGTGCTCCAAAGACATACTGGTAACTTAATTGTAAGCTCTCTAGGCCAGTATGTGTGTGTATGCATGTGAGATAGGAACCTTAGACTGTAAGCACCTTGAGGGCAGGGACTGATGTGAGTGTAAAGTGCTGCGTAAACTGTTGGTGCTCTATAAATACTTTAAATAAATGAATTTATATTCATTACTTAGAAGTACTGTACATTATACTCTGCTGTTTTCCATGGTAAATAAAAACAACAGACATTCAGACGGTAATAATAAATCTAAAACCAAAAATGTATCATTTTGCAGCTTGCCAAGCATTAGATGTGGTGGCTGCATTCGTTTTCTTTCTTTTAGAATTGTTTCCTTTTGTTTTCACCTGCCTCCACTCTGGATGAAGGAGCACAGGGGGCACCTTTGGACAGCAGCATTGTCAGTCTGAGTGGGAAAGGGGGGGACCGAGGGGAGTGTTAGATGGACTAGCAGATTTAGGTACACTAAACAAATTTAAGTCAAACTCCAGGCTCATATTTTGGAATCTTTTTTTTTTCTTTTTGGATAAAGGTTTTACATAAACAAATAGAAGCTGACCATTGTAAGCACCACTGTCAGTTTTATATGGTCTTTCTCAACCCTCTAATTGCTACATCTGCAAGAGAGCTTATTCTTTTGAAAAACAACAGACTTGCTGGCCAGATCACTAGGCAAAATAAAAGAAAGAAAGAAAGCCTAAAAAAAGGAAGCTAATGCAACCATCCCATCTAAGAATTTGTAAGTTGCAATATATTAAATGTTTGCTTTTCGGTTTAATACCGCTTTAATAATAAGGCAGTATAAACAGCAAAGTGCACAGGCCCATATCCACCAATCAGATTGCACCTTCCATCATTTCAGAACTATTGAATGAAAAACGACTCCCGCATGCTTGCTGTGGGCTATTGCACCCTGCATACTGCTATTTGCCTAATCATGTAAACTCAGGAGAATCAGGCCCCTAATGGGTTGCAACACTGCCAAGAAATTCAGTAAAGAGCACAAGAAATAAAAAGCTAATTCTAAAGTATACAACCCATGGCAAGCCATTAAATAGATCAAGTACAGGTCTGACTTCAGAAAAGTGAATTGTGATTGGTTGTTATGACTTATTGCTCTTAGGAATGAACAACTTGCTCCTTGTACTGCTTGGATATGGCTCTGGTATTGGCCAAGTCCTAATGAAGACACGTACACTGCACAAAGTGCTCAAAAACCATATCCACCAATCAGATTGCACCTTCCATCAATTCAGAACTATTGAATGAAAAATGACTACCGCGTGCTTGCTGTGGGCTACTGCACCCTGCATACTGCTATTTGCTTAATCAAATAAAGTCAGAAGAACCAGGCTCTGGATAGGTTGCAACGCTGCCAAGAAATTCAGTAAAGAGCACAAGGAATAAAGAGCTAATTCTAAAGTATACAACCCATGGCAAGCCATCAAAATCCATCAAGTACAGAAAAGTGAATTGTGATTGGTTGTTATGGCTTACTGCTCTGAGGAATGAACACCTTGTTCCTTTTACTGCTTGGATATGGCTCTGGTATTGGCCAGGTCCTAATGAAGACAGGTACACTGACTCCTTGTGTCTTTATAATTACAATGGAGATACGGAGACGCAGCTGCTGTAAATCTTGGTGGCGAGCCAAGGTAAGGAGGGACGCGTGCAGCTGTGTCCATTACAATAAATGCTTCTACTCCCCGGCGGCCAGTATTTATCAGAGCCTTTAGATGGCCAAATAACTGCCAACCCCGTTTGGCCACTATCAACACGGCTGATTGATTTTCTTTCTGGTGCGTGGAAGTATAAAAAAAAATACATATTTGAAATTCCTCATTCAGAAGTATAAATAATACATATTTTAAATGTTTCATTTAAAATACAGAATCTGATTCTGAAGCGATTGTTATAGAGCTGCTGGAACCGTTTTGTCTCCCGGTCAATACCATTATACATTTATCTTCCAGCTAATCAACTATATAACCCAGTTACGCTACATAAAGCAACTTCCTACACACAGCGCACATTGCCCAGTTCTACTATTCAGACTGCATATACTTCCAGCCAACACACAACATATGGCAGCTAATAAAACACAACATACTGTATAGTGCATTGCCAGTCCATAGTACAGGAGCCAAATATCAGCATGGGTAGCTCTCTAAAAAGTATATTGAAATCCATGTGCGTTTGTACGGCAGGGCAGTGAGATCAAGCTGTTCATTACCTGCTCTATCGCCTAACGCTCATAAAGGCTTTTGAAGTATTCATTATGTTCTTTAAAATGTCCAGTGGGAAACGGTCACATTTTTCAATTTGCCATTGTGGTCTGTCTACGGTTGTCCATTCTTGGCGTAGGCACATCGTTCCATGGTTCGTACAGTTCCCACATGTGAACATTTTGCCTCGGGCACAATGGATACTTCAAGAGGCTATAAAGGCGTATTTACAAAGTTGATATTTTTGCTAGCTTGGTCTACAAAGGCACAGTAGTCCCTTATTACTTCCATAACAAATCCCAAAAAGAAGGAGTTTATTCCTCAAGCCAAGTTAAACTTTACTTGGACTTGTAATGTTCAGATTTGTATTTGCTTCTCTGCCTCGGTTAGTCTTAGTCACTGTTACTATGCAGACAAGTGTTTACAAGACCAATGAGTTTTGAAAGAGCACAGCAAGACATCCAAGCCGAATCAAAGCATAAACTACTGGAGGAACCTAATGAGGAGTCAAAAGGGGTCAGCAAGGCCACTGTCCTCAGCATGAGTTGTGGAACAGCGAGCTCCCAGTCTTGCTTCCAGTAGGACCAGAACTTATTCTGTTCAAGTGCTGGGGATGCGATGGGTTAGCACCAGTCCATCTCCCCAATCCTACAATCCATAGACACAGTTGGAGAAGGGAAAAAGAAGAGATAAAAGGAAAAGCTGGCCAAGTGAGATCAGGGGTGGGTAAAAATAAATGAAAAGAACCAAACAGCAATGAAAGAAACAGCAAGCTTCAAAGACAGAGAATTTCTGTGAATGGGAAGATAAAAATAACATAGCAAGACATGACAAAAGAGCTTAGTAAAGTGATGCAGAGGCATACAATCAATAGATTCCATTACTGCTTCGCACAATTGCAAAAAGCTTGCAGGGAAAGAAAAAAAAAAATGAAATAAAATGAAAAGGGTGGAAAAATATGTTCACTCACCCAAAATCATGACTTCAGCCTGCAGGGTCTGGCACACACAGGACGCTATTCCTCAGATCTTGTAAGGAGGGGGCTGTTCGCTCCTCAGCCCCCCTTTTTCTTTCAGTCAGTTTTCAAGCACTCTGTCCCCTCTCTTCTTCCAGCAGCGATTGGAAAAGCCCTTTACCAGCACAGAGAGAGGAGAGGAAATGTTAAGGCTTTGACAGATTGTGCAGCAGGCGAGCCTAGGGGGGGGTGTGTGGAGCATAAGAAAGAGACTTGCGGATTTCTAGGGAGGCTGACGGGATGGAGAGGATGATGATGCCCTAAAAACAATGCTGAAAGGCCAGGCTAGTGTCCAATGGTGTGAACAGAAAAAAAAAAATCTTGGAGATGCTTAGAAATCCCAGAAAGTGCTGTGTTTTTTTTCCTATTTGTACACTGGGCTGGAGATTTAAGGAGGCAGCTGAAGGACTAAGAGATTAAAGAGTTTTGGACACATGTAGAAGGCAACTCCTCATCCCTTTCTGCTCAAGGAGAATGATCCTGGCAGGATCCCAGGAAGGGTTCACCCTAGTAAGCTGCCTTTATTCAGGACACACAAGGAAAACTCCCAGGCGAGGGAAAGTGTCTGATGAGATGCACTCCCTGCAGAACGCCCCTGTGATCTTTCTGTTCTGCACTGTGCCAGGTGAGGGGCGGACCTCAGTCTCACCTGGACTGGCCTCCCATTGGCTGCCCTATTTTGCCAAAGGGAGGTAAGGGTGGGGAGAGTGCAAGCTATAGAATTAACTATTTTGTCTACTCCTTTCCTTTGCTTCTGGGTTCTTGAACTCCTACGCATCAGTAGTGGGAAGAAATAAAAAAGAAGTTCTTATTATATTATCACATAAGGCTCAATCCACTCCAGAATATGGATTTTTTTAAACTACAGTTATTTTCAGTCTTATGAGATGTGAAACGTAAAGTCAAATAAAGATATCAGATCCTTGTATTTACTTTTGTGATATGAGCTTATATTAAAAAATGACAAAACCAAAATTAAGAAGACACACATGGGGTTGATTTATTAAAGGCAAAAAGACTGTGCACTTTGCAAGTGCGTTTGCTCCAGAACGTAGTAAATGAGGTAAAGCTTCACTTTACAAAGAATAGTCAATCACATGCAAGGACAAAAAAAACCAAAAAAAAACCAATATTTTTGCTTGCACATGATTGGATGATGGAATTCAGCAGAGCCTCATTTACTAAGCTCTGGAACAAATTCCCTTGCAGAGTGCAACTGCACTTGCAAAGTGCACAGTCTGTTTGCCTTTAGTAAATAAACCACATGTTGTCCCACACACTGGGATTGATTTACTAAACCTGGAGAGTGCAAAATCTGGCGCAGCTGTGGACGATAGCCAATCAGCTTCTAACATCTGCGTGTTCAATTAAGCTTTTCTGGTCAGTTTCTGCACCAGAAACTGACCGGAAATTGACTGCATGGTGTGAACTAGAGCCATTGGAATTCATGGAAAACACAGTGCATGCATTTTTAGTGCAGAAAAAAAGTGCACCGAACTGAACGGAACTGCAACTGGTGTGAACTGGCCCTAAAACGTGGAAGCTGATTGGTTTCTATGCAGAGCTGCACCAGATTTTGCACTCTCCAGTTTTAGTAAATCAACCCTAATATTTGGTAAAGTTATCATTCCATCTACACTTATCCTCACCTGTCAAACTGTTTGTTTCTTTCCTACAGAATAATTAGGCTATTTATTAATTTATAATTTTTTTTTTAATTATTTCAACATTACATAATAGGACTTCTCTAGTAGTAAGAAATCTGTTTATTACAGATAATTTCACTGAAAAAAATGTGGGCAGTTTCTAGTCTGGTATTGTCATTTAACTGGACATTTTGCTTATAATGAGGACAGGAACATACAGATCCCTGCTGCCTTTTTATTTCTCTGGGTCTATAAAGAATTTTGGGAATATTAAATGGCAAAATGTAAAACTTGCACTGGCCTGGTGAAATCACAATTACTATACTGCAGTCATTTTAATAAGATCTTGCCTATTATCATCAAGCACATACAAGGCAGATTGGCAGTGGAAGAGTTAATCAGGACGCTGTCCTGTCACTTCCTATCTAAAGCCATTTTCTGACATGCTTTTATGATGGGATACATAAATATGACAGGGCAAAATATTTGACATTCTGCAGCTGATAGTACGCCATGAGAAATGAGCTTTATTTGCTGCAACTGCATTATCCAGCCTTTAACTAACCTGTGATTGGCTGTAATAGGCTCCTGGATATCCCCAGTCTCATTAAAAAAAAGCTTCTTTTATTCTGAGAATCTTTTCCCTTGTTCTTGCTCTAGCCCTGTCTGCAGCCTATTCTTGCTTCTGTAAGCCTGTCTGCTTGTTCTAGCAGTGTTTCATCATTCTGGATCTGTATAGAAGTCCTGCCACTTTGTTCCATCGGTCCATCTGTACGCCCACATTCTGCACTGTTTAGGATTCCACCTTCAACACCTCTCTGCATGCAACTCTTCCTGTCCTTTTATCCCTCCCGCACAGCTCCATCACACACCTGTGTTATGGTCTGACCCTCTGGGGTGCTGGCATGGAGCTCCCATGACCGCTGTCATGCCTGTCCCCCCTCCCTGCCTAGTGTGCTGTGTGTGTATATCCCTTCCCAGGCTCTATGGCTCTTCCAGCCTCCCATTCAGTCAGTGCAGTATTTCCCCCTCCCCCAAGCGAGTCAGTGACAAGTGCCCAGAATATTAAACGTACAAGAAGGATGCTCAGTAGCATCGGGACCTCTTTGGG
The DNA here is from genome assembly GCA_037952925.1 of Lithobates clamitans. Lineage (NCBI taxonomy): Eukaryota > Metazoa > Chordata > Amphibia > Anura > Ranidae > Lithobates > Lithobates clamitans. The sequence continues at coordinate 786,184 of JBBGZY010000780.1, read as the reverse complement.
AGCGGGACATCAGAGGGAGAAGTGCCTATCACTGATTCTAGTTATGCCATGCCAGCTCTGACCTCACCTTCTCTGTGTGTTCTTCCTCATTGCCGAGCTTAGCTTCTCCTTTAGGTTTTTGTCTTGACTCTTTTGTTCTTCCATTTCATATATTCCACCTACCTCCGTGTTCCAGGGACAGTCTCAGATTGTAAAGAGCTATCCCTGAAAAGTTTTGTCATTGTACGTCTGGAGACCTGGATATCAAAGACCCCCAACTCAACCCAATTTTGTAGGGTGCACTCACACTGGGCATGGTTGAATTGAACCATGCCCTGGTTGGTCAATTGTCCTTTTATGTGACGTTGTGACTGTTGAACACCTTTACAACTTCCAATAAAAAATATTGAAACAGATTGAACCATGTCCGAGTTCAATTGGCCCCCACTCCCCCATTGGTCTGCAATCACACTGGGCTATAAGCAAGTATTCTCGGGCACACTTACATCATCACCTCATTAGAATACTGTGTCCAGTTCTAGAGAGCTGGCTTACAAAAATATATTGATAAGGTAGAACAAGTCCAGAGACGAGCAGCAAAAATGGTGAAAGGTCTGAGGAATAAAACATATCAGGAGAGACTTCAGGAATCTAAAGAGGAGCTCCAGTCTCCCCCAAAAAATTTAAGTCAGCAGCTACAAATACTGTAGCTGCTGACATTTAATATAAGGACACTCAGCTGCCCCTGGATACAGCGATGTCCTCACCCGAGACGATTCTTCATCACACAGGGAAACCTTGCGGCTTTACAGCCGGCTTCCAACTGCCCATGTGCGAGCCGTGCTGCACATTGTGATTGGTCCCACAGTCTTCTGGGTCCAGTGATGTGTCCCATAAGGCTGCAGGGGAAGGAGGGGGGCGAACTTCTGCTCAGATTTTCGCAGTGATCTGACCAGGAGTGAGGGAGAGGGTATCTGTCAACATCAGGTACCCGCTCCCCAAGAGGAAGAGTGGAACTTCCCCTTGTTCCACTTTAATGTGTACAGTCTGGAGGAAAGAAAGGAAAGGGGAGACATGATTGAACTCTTTAAATACATCAAGATGGTGAATAAGGTTCAGGGGGGCAGTATATTCAATATGAAGCCAAGATCAACAACATGGAGACATGACCTCAAAGTAGCAAGAGTAAAAGTTAAAATGTAATCTTAGAAAGTATTATTTTAGCGAAAGAGTAGTTGATGCTTGAAATAGACTTCCAGCAGAGGTTTTGAGTCAGTCAACAGTAAGTGGATTCAAACATGCTTGGGACAAACATAGATCTATATTCAGACAAAAAAAAAATATATATATATATATATATATATGTATATATTATATATATATATATAAAATAAAATGGGGCAGACTCGATGGACCACTTGGTCTTTTTTTCTGTCGTCACTCTTCTGTTTCTAACCATATCACAGTAATTCTTGCTTCTTTGCTCAGTGATCAATGAAGAGGTCTGTGCTTTGACATGGTGGCACACACACTGAAGGGAACCATTGCGGACAGTAATTGAACTGTGCCCAGGACCACATCTTCAACGTAATCCCAGGCATAATACACTCAACTGTTCCCGGCCACGGTTTGGAGCGCTCACACTACACAAATGAAGTGGACCATGTGAACTGTGCCCGGTTAAAACTTGCAGTGTGAATGCACAATTTGTCTTTTTTATAGCTGCATAGGGGCAGAGGATGAGAGGTTGTGGCATTATGGTAGCTGTACAGAAATGAGGGGGTCTGTGGCACTGTTTCCCTTGCAGCCAAGAAACCGCTGCAGTCTTTAACCGTAACCCCCCAGCCTTTTTCATGCAACACTAGGACCAGATTAAGACCTTGGAGGGGGGCCCAGAGCACTTTACGTTTGTGGGCTCCTCATATACAGAAACATCACCAAAATTACATATGAACGTCCATTTTTTTTTGTGTGCCATTGGCATTGACAAGTTATACATAGTAAACACATGTAAATAAATGCCAGCAAAACTCCAAGTAGATTTTTAGGTAAGACCAATTACAAAGAACATAGCTACACTGAAATGCTATCCTTAAGCTGGCCATAGATAGATGAATCTAAGTTCGCCCGGCTCAGCAGAGCCGTATTTCAATCTATCTATGGCCATTCCCGTTTAAGAGAAGTCGATCTCTTGAATGGGAATGTTGGAGAATCTTTCTCAATCAGCTGTCTACAGCTGTTGATCAGTGTTTTCTAACAGCGAAGAAACAGTCTATTGAGTTCTGTTGTCAGAACTCAATAGCACAGCAGACAGTTTTCCTCCATCCACTTTGCTTCTGTATATATATATATATATATATATATATATATATATATATATATATCTATGACCAGCCTTTGTTTCCATAGATAACAATGGTTGACTCAACATTTTACACAACAAAACTGAACTCTGAACCAGTCAGTGACGCAACATGATTATGGGTTCATATGCGCAAGCCAAGCACATACTCATTCATTCGCTACCTTTCCTAAGGGTGTAAGTGCTGTATGCATAGTGCATACAGTTACAGATTTTTGCAGGAATGAAAGAAGCTCATTTATTAATTAATATAATTAATATATTAATATATATTAATATATTTTTATATATTAATATATTTTTGTATAGAGGGGGACCATTCTGGCAGGGTGGCGGGACGATTTCCCCCTTTTCCGTCTTATAATTCTGGCATTGATTGCGCCGCAGTTTACCCCCTTTATAAAGCCCAGCTCTAACACATTGGGGGTTATTTACTAAAGGCAAATTGACTTTGCACTGAAAGTGCACTTGGAACTGCAGCTACTGTAGATCTGAAGGGGACATGCAAGGAAAATAAAAAACTGTATTTTAGCTTGCACATGATTGGATGATAAAATCAACAGAGCTTCCCCTGATTTCAGATCTTCCCCTCAGATCTAGAGCGACTGCACTTCCAAGTGCACTTTCAAGTGCATTTGCAGTGCACTTGTAATGCAAAGTGGGTTTGCCTTTAGTAAATCAACCCCCTTGGGGTTGATTTACTAAAGGGAGAAAGACTGCACTTTGCTCCAGGGCTTAGTAAATGAGCAAAAGCTCTGCTGACTTCCATCATCCAATCATGTGCAAGTAAAAATGCTGTTTTTTTTTGTTTTGTTTTTTCTTGCATGTGATTGGGTATTCTTTGCAAAGTGAAGCTTTACCTAATTTACTAAGCTCTGGAGCAACTGTCTATTTGCCTTTAGTAAATCAACCTCATTATATTCACTACTAGCTCTGGATTTGGGAAGCAAACAAGGGGACTCCAGGATAGCATCCATCCTACAGGTGCAGCAGGAAAGGACACCTATTACATAGAATGTGCTCTGCAGTAGTAGAAGCCTGGCAGGGCACACATAACATCAACGCATCATCTGTGTGGTGGGAATAGGATGTTATCTGACTCCTGAAGCACCTAGCAGCAAACTGTCTGGATCTTGAAACCTGTGGGAAAGTCTGCAGGACATAGATACTACAGGGCAGTGTTCTAAATCAAGGGACTGTTCCATAGCATCCAGAATAATGGGCAACTAAAAAATTGGTAATGTTTAGAACCTCTGTCAGGTTTTTATTGTCTTGAATATCATCATTGGGTAGAGTCACCACAAGGACAGAAAGTCATTGGATAGCTCTCTGATGAGTATAAAAACAGCAATAAAAGCTCACCTGTCAGATATTTATTGTGTCTTCCTGTCCCAGTGACCCCCAACTGTTTGGTTTCTGGTTTACAGAAATACAAATTTGACTGTTATCCAGTCTATCGAAAAATGAATTTAAAAAAATGTTTTGTCCGGAGTTGAGCTTTAATGTCATAAAGAAAGGACTTCCACTTTTATTTGTGAAACTCCTACCCCAATGTGCTGATGGTGACCAGTGAGAATTGGATTATAGCCCATTCTTGTCACTACCGATTGCTCCTGTGTCCTGTAATAACTGAGCAGAGTAAACTGTGTGTTTACTCTGCTTCAGTTTATGAATGGATGGGAGCCGCTGTGTCCTGTCCATTCATCTTCAGTGCTGAAGCTGCTGAGAAAGGGACTGGGGAATCTCTGTCCTCAGTCCCTTTCTCTGTCTCAAAGGGGAGATGTCAGGGGTCTGTTTAGACGACCCCTGATATCTCACCAAAGCCCACCAACAGCCATGCAAACCAATTTGATGCAGTGTGCAGCGTATGGTCTAAACATTGGCAGGCTGAGCCCCACCCTTTCACCCTCTGCAGCAATGCTGGCAGCACTCATACATCTATTTCCCAAAGACAACCTCTGGATATGAAGCTGAGCATGTGCACTTAACTTCTTTGGTTGACCATGATGAGGCCTGTTCTGAGTGGAACCTGTCCTGTTAAACTGCTGTATGGTCTTGGCCACTGTGCTGCAGCTCAGTTTCAAGGTCTTGGCAATTTTCTTATAGCCTAGGCCATCTTTATGTAGAGCAACAATTCTTTTTTTCAGATCCTCAGAGAGTTCTTTGCCATGAGGTTCCATGTTGAACTTCCAGTGACCAGTATGAGAGGGTGAGCGTGATAACACCAAATTCAACACATCTGCACCCCATTCCAACCTAAGACCTTGTAACACTAACAAGTCACATGATACCGGGGAGGGAAAATGGCTAATTGGACCCCAATTTGGACATTTTCACTTAGGGGTGTACTGGGTGTTGCCAGCGATTTAGACATTAATGGCTGTGTGTTGAGTTATTTTGAAGGGACAACAAATTTACACTGTTATACAAGAGGTACACTCAGTAATTTACATTGTCGCAAAGTGTCATTTCTTCAGTGTTGTTACATGAAAAGATATAATAAAATATTTACAAAAATGTGAGGGGTGCATTCACTTTTGTGAGGTACTGTATAGACAGATAGATTATAACCAAAGTTACTTTGTTGGTCCATAATGTGTATGGTGATAGAGGGAGTCAAGTACATTTGATGTAAAATGTTGAGTATATTCGATGTTAAATGGCCAATATTAAGTACATTTGGTGCTGAATGTCAAGTACGTTTGATGCTGAATAGAGAGTGGGATTGTCAAGTACATTCAATGTTAAAAGGAAAATGTTTGGTACATTCAATGTTGAATGGGAAAAGTTGAGTACATTCAATGCTGGATGGAAAATGTTAAGCACATTCGATGTTAAATGTCAAATTCCTTTGATGCTGAGTGAAGAATGGAATTGTTCACAGTATTGTGAGTTGTACCTTATCTGTCCAGGTGTGTGTGGCAAATGCAAGGTACGCAGTGGGTGTTAATGTATGTATGAGGATATCGTATCTCAGTTCTAGAATATAGTGTTTATTTGTTTAAACATTTTCCTTCAGCAGGTCTACACTCCGCCCCTCTTTCCCACAGCCTATCTGCAGACACCAACTCCTCCCCCTTACCTCCCATAAGCCCGGCGGGCAAACATGGGCATAGGTCTGACGAAGGAGCCACGCATGCTCCGAAACACGTTACCGCCCACCGCCTTCACCTGATGTCACATCGGCCGCGTGCGTTCCAGCTTGGTTCTGGGACCCGGGCCGCCTCATCACATCTTCCCCTCCTCCACTAATCCACCTCCCTAATCCACGTCACCAGGTAATCTAACAGCTGTAGGACGGCTCTCTCTCCCCCAGACAGACAAGGATTACAGCGATCTGCATGAGCACTAATCGTTATATTCCTATGACCTCTTGTGAGTGATCCTCTATGACTCTCTTGTAAGTGTTTTTAATCCCATTGTGCCTGTAATAAATCTTTTAACTACTGCACTTAGAGGCGCTTTTTTCTCTTTCCTTTAAAAATAGTAAATGCTGATTGAGAGAGTGAGGTTCACCGCTTTATCTTCAAGGTGTTCTTGGAAATTGTTGGCTACTAAATTCTTTAAAGATCTCCAAAAAATCCCAACAGTAGTAGACTGTGTATACTTACCTCTTTGGTGGGCGGCAAGTCTGAATTTTGCAGCATTTAAAGGGTAAGTGGAATCCAGTAACTACCCTCCCCCCTTCCCCTCTACTCTAGGGTTGCCACCTTTTCTTCAAGCCAAACCCGAACACTTTAGCGGCACATGGCATTTTTTAAATTTTTTTTTAAGGGGGAACGCTGTGGAACTCTGATGTAAGGGAGTTTCACAAAAGCCCCCCACGTACATCAGAATTGTTAGCATCCCCCCTTAAATAATGGTTCCCAAAGCCCCCCTTACATCAGAGTCCACAGAGCCCCCCTTACACCTGAGTCCCCCTTACCATAGTGCACTCACTTGCTCAGAGGCAGGAGAGAGAAGGGAGGAAGGTGGCCTACGCACTTGGCGGTTGTGGTACTTGGTTAGTTGGGGAGCATATTGTAGGTGTGTGCAACCCAGGCAGCAGAAGGAATCTACACTACAGTGGGTGATTAGGGTGTGCCCAGTTGGGGGGGGGCACAGTCCAGTCTGAATAATGTGTCCGGTTTTCAGGGAGTTTGAATCCTGGACGCATGAATCAAAACCCGGACTGTCCGGGTGAATCCTGGATGGGTGGCAACCCTACTCCACCCCCCTTTACATTTGCAGGTACTGCTTAATGCTTTGCGGTACTACACAATGGTCTGCTGCTCCTTCTCATAATGTAAAGCTAGCCATGTTTCATTTTTTTGGATGAGCATGGGAAAATCAATGGATTCCCACTCCACTGTCAGCTACTGTTTTAGGAATTGAATACCTGCATCTGATAGAATGCCATCACTATTCGGCCAGTAATAAATCAACTTTTGTCAAACTGGGTGATGCCGGTATGGCCACCCATGTTTCAAATTTCAGCCAGCTAAGCCACACTAAGCCGAAATTCGAGCCTTGTATGGCCAGCTTAACACAAGTCAGCTGACTTCTTAAAAACAATGCACTCCCTATAAACACACTCCTAAAAACAGACCTATAAACGCACTCCTATGTGTCTAAAAACCTCAACATCAAATCTCTATATTTCATACAACAACAATATTATAGAAAAGCAAGCATTTCAAAATGAAATTAGCATAATATATTATTGTTGTGTGAATTCTGCAACCATAACCTAAAGAGGAACTGCAGTCTGCTCACATAATTTCTAATAAAAAACATCTTTGCCATTCTGAGGCTTCCCTCCAACCACTTTGCATATTATTTTATATATACTGTGATTCTGTACTTGCCAAATATGCTGCAGAAATCTCCCTCCACTGAGTCTGGCTGCAGCCATTTTAACTGTGGGCAGCTGCAGCTGCTGCCTGTTCACTTCCTGGATCTACACAGACACACAGAGGCACACCTCCATCTCTGCAGCCCTGCAGCTCTCATTGGCCCTCTTATGACTCATCCCCCCTCCCATCCTGGCAAACTCTCACGAGAGTGAGAGAGAGAGCTGTGGATGATGTCATAAGCCTAGGCTAATGAACAGACAAGAAAGAGGAAGTGGGCTTTATAAGGTATTTACTGGCAGAAAAAAATATTTTATTATCCAAAGTTAAAACAACAAGGGCAGAAGATTTAATAGATGGAAAGTTGAAAAAAATGAATGAAGGTCCGCTTTAAATATGTGCTTCATTAAAAAACATAATTTCCCTTTAAAGCGGGAGTAAACTCCCGTGCATGAAATTTAAAGTACAAGAAATGTGTTTTTGATAGAAAGATGTAGTGTAGACCCCTTTCTCTTGGGTTTCTAATGCTGTCCAAGCCCCCATTGGTGGGATTTCCAATCTGTTCCAATCCTATTCACAATGATCACTGGAATGGAATTCTCTCCAGTGTGGGAAATTCCCCTTATTTGGATATATTAGTCTTTAGGAAGTCAGGGAGCTATCCAAACCAAAGGTCTGAAGGCACCCGTTAAATCGTAAACCAGTTTATTACATCTCTTCACTTCCTGTCCTGTAGACACAACAGGAAGTGAGAGGATATATTTCCAAAGTGAGGGATAACTCCTCTTGGACAGTTGTCATTGGAACAAGTGTCCCCATTGGAAGATGTATGCTCTATTCCTGTTCTAATGGCATGTCAAACTTTTGGATTTACCCTCACTTTCATTCCTGTGACACTGGTGATCAGGGCAGTTAGAGATAGCGAATCTTCCGAACAGAGACACTGACAGCAATAAAAACCAGACAGGGATTCTATCCCCTCAGCACTCAAAAATGTTGCCTTTAGTATACTTAGTTATATACATATGAGGTGTAGCGCAACCTATATACCTCAACACAACTTCTCAAATAACGCCCCAACATAAGAGTCCAAAAGCATAAAAGATTTAGACCCCTTTCACACTGGGGCGATTTTCAGGCGTTTTTGCGCTAAAAATAGCGCCTGTAAAGCGACTGAAAAGCGCCTCTCAAGCCACCCCAGTGTAAAAGCCTGAGTGCTTTCACACTGGGGCGGTGCACTTGCAGGACAGGGAAAAAAATTCTGCAAGCCTCATCTTTGGGGCAGTGCGGCAGCGATGTATACACCGCTCCTCCACCGCCCCTTGCCAATTGGAATCAATGGGCAGCACTGCCGAAGCACCTGCAATACGCTTCGGCAGCAGCGCTTTTAACACTAGTGGCTGAAAAGCAGCGCTAAAACAGCAGTAAGGCGCCCCTAAAACTAGTGGTGATTTACCGCTAACGTGGACCGCGCCCCAGTGTGAAAGGGCTCTAAATATTCAGTAAAATATCCATCCACCGGTGCAATCCGTGTGCTTGAAAATTCTTCAACTAAAATTCACCCGTGATGTATGCAGACACCATCTGTGCTTTATATATGCTCACCTCCAAGTAGGACCCTGATTATCAGTCAAGGGTCACATGTGCTTTTGCCCCCCCCCCCACGGGCCACAGATCGGATGGCTTCCCAAATCCTATTCTAATCTCCACCACTCTTCTCTGATATGGACAATCAAACAATGAGCACTCACTGCGCTAAGTACATAGTCTGGTACAATAAGTAGTATACACTTAGGCCCCTTTCACATGGGCTGTCCAATCAGGCCCACCTGTCAGTTTTTCAGGCAGACCTGATTGGACCCTGCATTGTCCTCTATGAACACGTCTACTGACACCTGCCACCATCTGATCGGATCCTGTACGCCCAAAACAGATGCATGGTGGTCCTATATTCCATTCATCCGGTGATGGCATCAGATGGAAATGGACAGATCCATTTTCATCTGATTGCCCCATAGAGAAGAGCAGGGCTATGCACAGCGGACACGGACCTGTCATCCGCCTGCTCAGCAGGGATCAGCGGAGAGATGCCATGCTGAGCAATAAGCTGGCTCAGGAGCGAGCACGCATGAGTGCCCCCACTTGCTATGGGGGCACTCGGAAAGGGGGAGGGGCCCAGATTACCGGCAGGGGACCCGAGAAGAGGAGGATTGGGGCTGCTCTGTGCAAAACCACTGCACAGAGCAGGTATGAATTTCATGTTTTTTGTTTTTTTTTTAAAGTGGAGTTCCACCCACTTTTACAACTCTTCAGCATCCGTCACTAAACTGTGCACTGTAAATGAATTGGATATTTTTAATTTTTTTTTTCTCAGCACCTACTGTATATCTGCTGTATTCATTTTTCACTTCCTCCTCCCTGGCCGTGGCCCATCGCATCATTTCCTGTTTGCAATGCCTTCTGGGAAGGGGCAGCAACTTCCTCTGACACTGCCGTTGCTATGGAAACCTGACCTGAAACCTTTTACACTGCATGTGCTGCACTGAGCATGTGCGAGATCTGCAAGGATGAGATCCAGGAAGAAATACAGTCTGGCTTCAAATGCCCACACTTAAGATGGCCACGGCCTGCTGTAAGTTTATAAAATAACAAACTACTGCTATAAACTAACAAAACAGATCTTAGTTTACAGACTAACTCTACTAGAATACATTAAGCTTGTGTATTATAGGGGTATTTTTATTTAAAAAGTATAATTTTGGCCGGAACACCACTTTAAACAAAATTTTTTCTTTACAATCTTTTTAACCCAAGGCTCTGCCCACCTCAAGAGGACCATCACATTACTGTAGTTCCGCTCCTACACGCATTACAGCTTTTTTTGAGTATACTTAGGCCTCATTGAAATGGCCATTAAAAAAAAAAAACGCCTATAAATTACGGATCTGAATTCACACGGAGGCCTGGTTCACACTGGTGTGGTGTAGGAACTGCATGAGATTTGAACAGGAATCGCACCGCATTCCTGTTCAAATCACATGCGATTCTGCAGCTGTGCGATTTGAGCCATTGCTTCTAGATGGCTCAAATCGCACCGCATCCGCACCAAAATAATGCAGGACCCTTTTTTTTGCCGCACCAGAATCGGATCACGTGGGAGTGAACACCAATGCGATCCAATTCAGCAAATCGCACTGCGTGATTTAACCCGATTTTGGAGTGTTGTTAACTTAACATACACACCCTCAGCGGTTCGCATGAACAGGGTGCGATTTGGATGCTGTAAAAAATGAAAAACAGAGGGCGCACTGGCCTAGTGCATTATCCAACAAAAAAACATTATCCAACATTATACTCTCTGATGAAGAAGGGTTACCTTTGAAATGCATCTGCCAACAGGGACCTTGGTGAGGTCCCCCTCAAGCTGAAGGTTCCAACAAAGTTGGGAGTTTGTTGCCACTTGTAGTGCCTCTATGTGCGAGCATACTACCTACATTTGTGAGTAGTTTTTAATTTATCTTATCATTTTTCATACATTTTTGTTGGATAATGCACTAGTCCAGTGCGCCCTCTGTTTTTCATTTTCTAGTGTTCTGAAGACAACCCCAGTCCTAGAAGGCAGCAAGGCTGTGCAGCTATATCCACTTGAGACTGCTGTGTTAACCTTTGGCTTACACCGTCACACCAGTGTGCAGGAGAATATCGTTAAACCTATAAGTGCTGAACTTAAACACCAAAAAATAAATAAAATGAATAGTGCTGCTACTTAAAAAACAATATGAATCAATAGGCGAAAAAGTGACTAAGTGAAGTGCACATATATAACTAATTCACAGGAGCGCTCATAAAGAATAAGTTAACACCTAAACGTTAACAAAAAATGTGTTTAAAACAGGGATATGCAATTAGTAGACCTCCATCTGTTGCAGAACTACAAGTCCCATAAGGCATAGCAAGACTCTGACAGCCACAAGCATGACACAGAGAGGCAGAGGCATGATGGGACTAGTTTTGCAACAGCTGGAGGTCCGCTAATTGCATATCCCTGGTTTAAAACATCTGTTGATCAATAAATGTCCATGAAAAAAACGTGAAATTTTCTTGCAATTCCTTATAAAACATAAACGACAGTCCTCTTGAAAAGTGCAAAAGATGTGCAAAAATTAGATTTACTCCAATTCCTCCACCACAGTGAAAAATGGGAGTTTGACTCCCTTAAGAAACAGGCTCACCGGATGCTGTTGCCATTCAGTCTCGTATTTGGCAAATAAGCTCAGAGATAATAATGAAGAGCTGCTGTAAACGCCACACTCCTGTTCAAATGCCTGATTGAAATCTCCACTTGTAGGAAAACAAAAACGTAGAGACGATGCCTCCAATAGTGTAAAATCACTTAAAATGATGGATTTATTAAAAAAATATATATTGCGCGTCAAATACTAATAAAACAAGCCTTTATGTTACATGGTACAGGAACATGCCGGGAGGCACTGTGCTATGATCTCACCACTCCTTCACTCGTTGAGCATCAGATCGCCTTCCCAGCCTCAACATACAGTTGCCGAGTAGCCACGACTGACGCGTTTCGTCACTTCCGACTTCGTCACAGGGGGTGGCGACACGGCGCGGCAACCAAGCTTAAATATCCACCCCTTTCCTAAATAACTTATAGACATTAGATACTGCTCATCACAACATCAAGTGCATATAATCACATACAATGTTGTCCGTGTGTGTCAATAACCTCACGGGCAGCACAGTGGTGTAGTGGATAGCACTTTCTCCTAGCAGTAAGAAGGGTTGCTGGTTCGAATCCCAACCACGACACTACCTGCCTGGAGTCTGCATGTTCTCTCTGTGCCTGAGTGGGTTTCCTCGGGGTACTCCGGTTTCCTCCCACACTCCAAAGACATGCTGGTAGGTTAATTGGCTCCTGTCTAAATTGTCCCTAGTATGTATGAATGTGAGTTAGGGACCTTAGATTGTAAGCTCCTTGAGGGTAGGGACTGATGTGAATGTGCAATGTATATGTAAAGCGCTGCGTAAATTGACGGCGCTATATAAGTACCTGAAATAAATAAATAACTGTGTAATCAAGACTACCAATTTCACAAATATTAAGATATCACATGAAGCACAGTTCCTGTACCATATAACATAAAGGCAGAGGCGGCTCTCTAATTAGGCAAATTAGGCGGTCGCCTAAGGCCTCGCACTCACAGGGGCCTTGCGGCCTCCTAATTTGCCTGTTCTCAATCACTGAAGTTAACGCGGGTGGCTCTGCCTACCCCCACTGGGACTCTATGGCTTAGGAGCTGACGGACAAATCAGACACTGCCCGCAGCCTGAGGAATAGCGGCCTCATCACGGAGCGTCCCAGTCTCTGGGGCCTCATGTGTACGTTTTGCCTAAGGCCTCACAAAGCCTAAAGCCGCCTCTGCATAAAGGCTTTTTTAATTAGTATTTGATATCAGGAGAATATCGTTGTTGCGATCTGTATGCGGTGCAGAAACCGCACAGAATTAGGCATCAGTATGCACAGGGTCAGATGTGTAAACATGCACTGCCTAAACACAGAATCCAACAATCTGCATCTAAGAATATACATTTTTGCATATCGATACATGTATATGTGATTATAGGTGTGTAAAATAAGTCTAAACAAAGGGGGGAATAACGTATCATAAAAACAAATTACGTACGCATATGTGTCTGTATGCTTTTAAACGCATCTATTTTACTGATCATTACGCAGGAACTTTTCTCCTAGAAAACACATGTGTAATATAATAACATCGGCGTTGTAAATGAAACCTACGTTTATTTTGCTGTGGCACATATGTCTGTCACCTGAATAACATATTTATCCTGTTTGTAAGAGCAAGGCATGTAAGTGCCGGTTCACACAGGGGCGATCTGTCAGGCGACAGGGTGGACGAGAGTCGGGCGACTTTGAAGCCACCCCAGTGTGAACCGGCACTAACGGTTTATTGAAGAACGGTATAAAAATATAAATAATATGGTAGCAAACCTGTCCATAAATATAACAAGGAGGATACGGTTATACTGCAAGTTCTGCCTAGTCAGCATCACACTCCAGGATACCGGCAAGGGAGCTCCACGAATGCTATTACAGTTCTGACACCACTTCAGTTTCTTGGTCATATCATTTCAGACCCGACACCACTGGTGATCCACAGAGATCTTATTTATAGAAAGTGCTAATTGCTGATGAAACTGTGGGTGGGGATTTAAATAAAATAGAGCGAGAATTTAATAGCAAGGTGATAATAGTGTAATTCCTAATAATAACGTACAACAAAGTACAAGATTCTATAATACTACTACCAGCAGTGTCAGATTTAAAAGGGGGCAAAAGGGGCAACTGTTCCAGGTCCCCTACCAGAAGGTCCCCCCTCCCCATACAAGAATATGATCATTAAAAATGACTTTCTTTTATTAACCACTTGACCTCCGAAAGATTTACCCCCTTCCTGACCAGGTCATTTTTTTGCGATACAGCACTGCGTTACTTTAACTGACAATTGCGCGGTCATGTGACGCTGTACCCCAATATAATTTATGTCCTTTTTTTCCCCCACAAATAGAGCTTTCTTTTAGTGGTATTTAATCACCTCTGTGTTTCATTTTTTTGCCCTATACAGTCAACAAAAAAAGACCGACAATTTTGAAAAAAAAAACAATATTTTTTACCTTCTGCTATACAACACATCCAATAAAATAAAAATGTAAAAAAATCAAATTTCATTTCATAAATTTAGGCCAATATGTATTCTGCTACATACTTTTGGTTAAAAAAAAAACCCAAGGTTATACTGATTGTAGATGCTATAACTTTTGCACAAACCAAATTATGGGATATATTTATGGAATTTTCATTTTTTCAATTGTTTTTACTAGTAATAGAGGCGATCAGCGATTTATAGCAGGACTACGGTATTGCAGCCGACAAATCTGACACCAAGGCCGCGTACACACGGGCGGACTCTTCGACCGGACTGGTCCGACAGACTTTCCAGCGGACTTTCGACGGACTTTTGATGGACTTCCGATGGACTTTTTAACGAACGGACTTGCCTACATACGATCACACCAAGTCCGACGGATTCGTACGTGATGACGTACACCGGACTAAAATAAGGACGTTAATAGCCAGTAGCCAATAGCTGCCCTAACGTTGGTTTTTGTCCGTCGGACTAGCACACAGACGAGCGGATTTCTGGATCCGGCGGAGTTACGACGTAAAGATTTGAAGCATGTTCCAAATCTAAAATCCGTCAGATTTGCGACTGGAAAAGTCCGCTGAAGGTCCAGTGAAGCCCACACACGATCGGATTGTTCGCCAGATTTGGTCCATTGGCGTCCGTCGGACATATCCGGTCGAAAAGTCCGACCGTGTGTACGCTGCATAAGGGGTTGATTTACTAAAGGGAAAAAGACTGTGCACTCTGCAAGTGCAGTTGCTCCAGAGCTTAGTAAATGAGCAGAAACACTGCTGACTTCTGTCATCCAATCATGTGCAAGCAAAAATGCTGTTTTTTTTTTATTTTCCTTGCACGTGATTGGGTACTCTTTGCAAAGCGAAGCCTTGCCTCATTTACTAAGCTCTGGAGCAAAGTGCACAGTCTAGTTGCCTTTAGTAAATCAACCCCTAAGTGACACTTTTTGGGGACCAGCGAAACCAATACAGCAATCAGTGCTAAAAAAATGCACTGTCCCTGTACTAATGACACTGGCAGGGACGGGGTTAACATCAGGGGCGATCAAGGGGTTAAATGTGCTCCTAGGGAGTGCTATCTAACAGTGGGGGAAGTGCTTTGACTGGGGGAAGACAGGGGTCCATATTCCTGCTTAGCAGGAACACAACATCTCCATCTTCACCTCTCACAGAACAGCGGTCACCTTGCCAGCGAACATCAGGTCTGCTGGACCCACTGATTGGATCCCGCTGTGTCCAATCACAGTGGGAACGGATTGCCGATGGCGCACACCCCAGACCCAGTGCACCAAATCACGTACAAGTACATGGTTTTGCACAGAAGGGCCGCTCTGCCGCAGTATATTTGAGTGGGGTAGTTCAGAAGTGGTTAACTGACAATTGCACGGTCGTGCGACACTGTACTCAAATATAAATTATGTCCTTTTTTTCCCACAAATAGAGCTTTCTTGCGGTGGTATTTGATCACCACTGCAGTTTTTATTTTTTGCCCTATAAACAAAAAAAGACCGAAATTTTTGAAAAAAAAAAAAACAATATTTTTTTACTTTCTGCTATTAAACATATCCAATAAAAAAATTGAAAATATCAAATTTCTTCATAAATTTAGGCCAATGTGTATTCTTCTACATACTTTTGGTAAAAAAAAATCCCAACAAGCGTATATTGATTGGTTGGGCAAAAATGAATAGGTGTTGATTTAATAAAGGCAAATAGACTGTGCATTTTGCAGAGTGCAGTTGCCCTCTGCAGGTGCAATGGCTCCAGAGCTTAGTAAATGAGGTAAGGCTTGACTTTGCAAAGCATACCCAATAAAAAAAACAGCACTTTTGCTTGC
Source organism: Lithobates clamitans (assembly GCA_037952925.1). NCBI lineage: Eukaryota > Metazoa > Chordata > Amphibia > Anura > Ranidae > Lithobates > Lithobates clamitans. The sequence continues at coordinate 770,435 of JBBGZY010000780.1, read as the reverse complement.
ACTTGATTGGATGATGGAGGTCAGCAGAGCTTCTGCTCATTTACTAAGCTCTGGAGCACCTGCTCTTGCAGAGAGCAACTGCACTTTAAAAGTGCACAGTCTTTTTCCCTTTAGTAAATCAACCCCATAGTGTCTACAAACTATGGGATATTTTTATTTATTTATTTATTTTCATACTAGTAATGGCGGTGATCAGCGACTTATAGCGGGACCGCGACTTTGCAGTGGACATTCTTACACTAACTGACACTTTTATGGGGGCCAGTGACACTAATACAGTGATCAGTGCTAAAAAAATATGCACTGTCACTGTAATAATGACACTGGCTGGGAATGGGTTAACACCATGGGCAATCAAAGGGTTAACTGTGTGCCTTACCAGCGTTTTACTACACTGTGTGAGGTGCCTTTACTAGGGGAAGACATGGACTTTATCCCATGCTTTGCAGGGACACAAATTTCATCCTTTCCTTACTGTCAGAAGGGCGATCTGCCTTGTTTACAGATCGCTGTTCTGCTTCTGCCTAATGATTTCTGGGTGCTGGCAGACATTGGGTACCGCGCACTCGCCGATCGGCTGTAGGTAATCACAGCGGAAGCGAGCCAACGGTGGTGCGCATGCACGCCCTATACCCTGAAGAGTCAGATCACGTATATATACATAGTTCGGCGCACAGTTGCCGTCCTGTAGCAGTAAAAGTGCTATAGGGCAGACCTAAAATGGTTAAAATATACCGTATTTATCGGCGTATAACACGCACTTTTTTCCCCTTAAAATCCGGGGAAAATCGCGGGTGCGTGTTATACGCCGATCCCCTGGGATCCTCCGCTGACTGTGAGCGGAGAGATCACCGGCCGCCGATATACATAGATAGCCGAGTGTACTCGGCTAGGTTCGGCTAGCTCTGCTCACAGTCACGTCCAGTCCTGCCCTATGATGGACACAGGGACTGGGCGTGACTGTGAGCAGAGCTAGCCAAACCTAGCCGAGTACACTCGGCTATCTGTATATGGGTGGCGCTCGGCTCCGCTCAGTCACGCCCATCCCGGGCGGGACTACGAAAGGAGCCGAAAGTGGCCGAGAGCCGCCGAGAAGAGCCCATGACCGGCTCTGTGTGTCTCGGCGGCGCCATTTTCAAACTGCAGTGACACTGGCAAGTCACTGCAGTTTAACTGCAGCCTGGGCAAGGCTGCAAATGGACAATGACAAAACAGGAGATGGGCACTGACAAGGCTGCAAATGGACAATGACAAAACAGGAGATGGGCACTGACAAGGCTGCAAATGGACACTAACAAAGCTGCAGATGGGCACTGACAAGGCTGCAAATGGACACTTACAAAACAGGAGATGGGCACTGACAAGGCTGCAAATGGACACTTACAAAACAGGAGATGGGCACTGACAAGGCTGCAAATGGACACTTACAAAACAGGAGATGGGCACTGACAAGGCTGCAAGGCTGCAAATCACACCAAGGCTGCAAATGACACTGGACAAGCATGCAGATGGACGCTGTGCAAGATTGCAGATCTACACTCATAAGGCTGCATTGATGGGCATTTAAATGTAAGTTTTTTTCCTTAAAACTTTTTTTTCCTTAAAATTCCCTCCTAAACTTGGGGTGCGTGTTACACGCCAGCGCGTGTTATACGCCGATAAATACGGTACTTGGGAAGCAATATTTTTTGTATGAAATCTTCTGTAAAAGTTTTTACTCTGGACTCGTTTATTGTACAATTTTAACTCATTTTGGCAGTACAAGCAAACCACATGCAGATCACTTACACCCTGAAGGAAGGTAAGATATGACTACATTTGTGGCTACTGCAAACGACTTCTAAAAGGCATCATGTCACACATTTTTATAGAGTGACTACACTTTGGTTGAGAAAAAAAAAAACCTTTGGGTGATCAATGCACATTGCAAGGATTTTCATAAACTGTGTTGGATTTCTACCCTTTGTTATTCTAAAGAAAAAGCTGTTTGTTTGTCTGCGTCTATGTGGAAAGTGAATCTAATGAGGGTGGTTTTATAATTATCAATCAGCTGCTGCACTTGCAGGGTTCTAATGAGGAAAGTGGCAGGGTCTGCATCCCTTTGGACATGTTTTCCATTTGGGAGTATCTCACCAAAAATGGCGTTTTTGTTTTAGGGGATGGCCAAAATCTGACTTATGTCGCAGACTTCTGGGAAAATCAGTGAACCCATCACACAAGCAAGAAATTATGTTTCTGACAGGCGTTTTGTACACATTCTGTGTACAGAATGCCACCAGGTTGCCATACAGCATTCCATTTTACAGAAAATTGAAGCTCTGCAGATTGAAAAGGAAAGGTAATTTTTAATAACATTCAATTATAATATGACTTGTGTCACAATTGTCCATGCTATACTAGTAGAAAGTGGAGTTACCTATTAAAATGTGTCTGTCACTAAGTAAGCCAACTTCATGTTATTTATGGAGACTAAAGAGTACAAAGCAGCATCATTTGTCTTACTTAACCACTTGCTGCCCGCCCACCGTCATATGACGGCGGGACGATGCAGATGTTATCCTGGGCCGCCGTCATATGACGGCGCTGCCTTCCAGGATCCCTAGGGGGCGCGCCCGCCGTGTCACTCTGGTCCCGGTGCGCGTGCCTGGCAGGCGCGATGTCCGCCGGGCACCCGCGATTGCCCGGTAACCGAGCAGGACCGTGGATCTGTGCATGTAAACACACAGATCCATGTCCTGTCAGATGGGAGGAGACCGATGGTGTGTTCCTTGTACAGAGCCGGGCTTGCAATACGAGAATAGGTGAATGATCACCTCTGCTGACACTCCAGACTAGGTGGGAGTGTCACTCCGCCTTGTTATGATAGGATTGGATGGGTTAGAAACATGGGGCGGATCTAGACTGACGGCTCCTTAAATGGACGTAGCGCGTGGCGTGCTGGCATCGTTGCTGAAGACGTCCATGACGAAACGCGTACAACGACGCCACGCACGCTACGTCACTTCCGGGTACGGACCCTAGCTGGAACGCAGGTGGAGCGCAAACAGCTCTAACCAGCGGTACGCATCTTTATACCGCTACGGGTCTGTTCTCAGGCTCATTTCTGAGCTAGCCAATTGCTTTCATCCACTGTTTATGCTACTTAGTTAATTTTATTTTTGTTTATTACTATTTTTTACTCCGCTGTAAGCTGATGGAGTTTTATGGATAAAAGTTTTTCATACATACTACACCATGGGAGCTTCCTATTTTTTCTTTCCATGAGGGAGCCACTGTGAACATTGAACCCAATAGTAGGAAGTTACCTGGATGCTCGGTAGGACGGTGGGGGAGAGAAAATTGTGAATGCAATACCCCATCTAACCTGTTCCATCTGAGACTGGAGGATCCGGGAATCCATTGGGAAAACCAACGGCACGGAAATCATCCTGAATAGCCCGCTTAATTGCCGTGGAGAGGAGACCGTGATTGAGACATCTTATGCTGGTCGCCCCTCTTTGGGGCTGTTGGATCTGGTGAGTGGGGACCCGCAAGGGGGTGCACAAAAGTCACAGGAATTATCCGAGAGCACTCAAGTCACGAAATTGGTTGGAACACTGGATCTGAACAAGTTTTTTAATTTAAGGACTATAATCACTGAAAAACTGTTAACATTGGTTTTCTTTGCACTTATCTTGATTACAATACGTTTATTTGCACTAACTTTGATTATAATATGTAATGTTTTGGTAACATATTTCTATGGATGCTTATTTTGCACGGGTAGTAGAGTTTTATTTTGATGGTTTGGATTATTTTGGATCAGTAGAGTACACATAAGGTTTACACATATATGGTATAGGTATTTCACCTAGTGGTGGCATATGGTGCAGACTTATCACAGTTGTAGGGGCCTCAGCCCACACCCCTTAATATAAGGTTCTGAATGAACCACCACTGAAGATACTATGTATCTCTGCTGATATATGCGGGTGTATGTGGATGTATGTGTGTGTATGTGCAGGCACAGACATATATACCCATACGGTAATTAAGTTTTCCCTGGTAGGCACCAGGTACCTCTATTAGGATTTACTGAGGGAAACCACCTGTGTACACCACAAACCGCCCTTCCCATTTATTACCCCATAGGAAGCGCCACAACCCTTGGTATATATATTCTTAGGAACACCGATCGGTCTCCTCCCCTTGTGAATCCCCTCCCCCCACAGTTAGAATTACTCCTTAGGAACACATTTAACCCTACAGTGCCACCTCCTGGTTAACCCCTTCATTGCCAGTCACATTTATACAGTAATCAATGCATTTTTTTAGCACGGATAAATGTGAATGGTCCCAAAAATGTGTCAAAAATGTCCAATGTGTACGCCGCAACATCGCAGTCACGATAAAAATCGCAGATCGGCGCCATTACTAGTAAAAAAAAAATAATAATAAAAATGCTATAAATCTATCCCCTTATTTTGTAGACGCTATAACTTTTGCGCAAACCAATAAATATACGTTTATTGCGATATTTTTTACCAAAAATATGTAGAAGAATATGTATCGGCCTAAAGTAAGGAAAAAATTTGTTTAAAAAAAAAAATTTGGATATTTATTTATTATAAAAATTATTGTGTTTTTTTCAAACTTGTCACTCTTGTTTTGTTTATAGCGCAAGAAATAAAAACCGCAGGGGTGATCAAATACCACCAAAAGAAAGCTCCATTAGTGGGGAAAAAATGATAAAAATTTAATTTGGGTACAGTGTTGTATGACCGCGCAATTGTTATTCAAAATGTGACAGCGCTGAAAGCTGAAAATTGGCTTGGGCAGGAAGGGGGTGAAATGCCCAGTATGGAAGTGGTTAAAGAAATCTACTTGAAATGTTGCTGGCATTTATTTGCGTGTACACATGCTTCTTCTTTTTCTCATTTAAAGTGGTTGTAAACCTCCGACATGAAATATGGACAAATCATATCCCTCTATAGATTTAGAGAAAACAGTGCAGCGCTGGACAAATATCACAAGTGAAAAAGAATTGTAGAAAAATTTGGTTCAAAAAATTAAATATAAACTAAACAACAATAATAAATGACAATAAATAATAGTGACTGATAAATAAGCATCCAATCCAAGGTCCATTGGTGATAAAAAACAAATGCAATAAAGGCAAATAAGAGTTCTAAAATATGGTGTAAGTGAAATCCAGAGGTTTTCCATGTGGAAATCTCGATCAATAATCCACCGCCAGTGCTGCCCACCACCTGGTGATAAAGTAGTAAAGGCTTACCAGAGAGCCTGCGACCCCCCCTATTCAGGGGGGTCAAAACAGGCTTAGTAGAGAGAGATATGAGATGAACTTCAAGGGATGTCCCATGAGAGACTCTGTAGGGAATCTCGCCAGCCTCCTTCCTGGGCAACTCCACAGCAACAGCAGGGCGCCAATCCAGAAGATGTAGTCCCAAGGACGCTTCCTGTGTGGCGATCAGTGTTTATTCCCATAGAGACCAGGCAGAGATGAATCACGTATCTGTATCTGTCTTGTTGCTGGGGTGTCCCTTCTAATCTGCCACTTCCGGGCCACAGCGATGTATGTCATCTTCTGGGACGCAGCAACATACATCGCTGCGGCCCGGAAGTGGCAGATTAGAAGGGACACTGCTTTGTTCCTCTTCTATCAGCATGAACCACGTGTGACACGTTTTTCTGACACCAGGAGAAAAAAGGTGACATTGGAGGGATTTCCAGTACACACCCTGAGATTGACAGCCTAATCTCTGTTCCTGTGTGCTGTGCGAAAGGGGTGTGTCCCTTCCCTCCAATCAGCAATCAGAGTTCTCATTGAGCTCTGCAATGTGTAATTTCAGCTCTTCACCCCCCCCCCCTTTTCTGAATGCTCAGACAAGCTTTAGAAAGCTTTTTTCTGGACGTTGAATGGATGTATAGAAGAGAAGTCTGCAGTTAAACAGGTACAACTTATGTAGGAGAATTTGCTTCATCTCTGTATATGACTTGAGAACAGTCACATCACTGGGTATATGTAAGGGTCTACCACCAATTTAGCATTTCTATGTATGTACTGTATAACATGTCAAGCAATTAACAGACAGTGATGGGTACATTTGGTGATTTGCTGTGCACTATAATTCCTGTGTATGAAGCGCCCAATGAATGCAAAGTGCCCTGGGCCCCCAAAGTCTAAATCTGGCCCTGTCTACAGGGCCACAATGGCATTAAAAAATACTATTTTATTATTATGACATCATCATAATTGTCACCAAGACAGGAAGTGAAAAATCCCACAATGGGTCACAGACAGCCAGGCAGCTTAAAAAAGTTTTGGCTAAAGACGGGCTCCAAAGTCATTTTATATACAGTAAAACCTTGGTTTGAGAGTAACTTGGTTTAAGAGCATTTTGCAAGACAAGCAAAATTTTTAAATAAATTTTGACTTGATATACAAACAATGTCTTGATATACAAGTAGCGTCATGTCACAACTGAATATAAAAGAGAAGAGAGGCGCCTCTAAGTGTAGCAATATGGTTACATTTAATGAAGGTCCAACATTTAGCAACATATTGCTACACTTAGAGGCGCCTCTCTTCTCTTTTATACTCTGTAGCTCCTGCTGGATTTTGCTTCAAATCGCCTTGTGGAGGCTTCCATTTGTGGATGGACATTTTATGGTTACCCGACCTATCACATTGCTATAATCTTTTTATATGGACCATGAACTGAAGGACTTATGAATAAATGGCTGTGGAACTAATCATTTGAGTTTCCATTATTTCTTATAGGGAATTTGCTTTGATATACAAGTACTTTAAATTACAAGCATGTTTCTGGAACTTAAAATATGCTCGCAATCCAAGGTTTTACTGTATTCTATTTTAAAAAATATTAATACAGTCGTTCTAAACTTCCCAATTACAGATAGAGACTGGAACCTCAACAAAATTTGTAAGAAACATATTCATTACCTTTCATTGTACTAAGATTTTGCCAATTTTTTATTGATTTGTAGAGAACCAACAAGTTGTGATGTCAAAATGTAGCTTAAAGTAAATGTCAATTTAAAACGTTTTTCTTAGTTTTGGATAAAATGTGGATAGTTTAGGACTTTATTAATATCTAAGGCGCCATTTGAGAGGTTTATCTTCAACTTCCTGTCCTGCTGACAACATTTTACCAGACAGGAAGTGGGGGAATCTATCCAACAGCAACACAGACAGACAGTAAAATGATTTACTTTAGTAGAGCAGGGAAAGACGAGAACCCAGGGGCGGGCTGATAACTCATGGGGCCCCCCGGGGAATAGGAGATTATGGGGCCCCCAGGCAATCAGAGATTATGGTGCCACACAGTATACACACGCACAGTATACAATCACACAGTATAAACATACATGTACACACAGTATACACAGACAGATGTAAAAAAAAACACAGATTTATACATACTGTCCCTGGTTTTACTGAGGCTGGCAACCCTGATGGGGCCCCCTAGTGGCCCAGGGCCCTCGGGGCAGTGCCCAAGTGGCTCAATGGTCAGTCTGCCCCTGCTAGAACCCCTGTCAGATTTGTATTTCTGTCTGTGTTACTGTTACAGTCCTACCCCCACTTCCTGTCTGGTAAAACCATTGTCAGTAGGACAGGAAGTGAAGGTAAATTTCCCTTACAGAGCCCTGGGTAGCAGGAAAAAAACAGAAATGTGTTCTAATTCCTCCTTGCTCTTTCCAAAATTAGAACAAAGATGTTAAGTTTGCATACACCTTAAAACATATCTGCAAAGCCCTTGGAAAAAAGTACTAAATATAGAAAAAAAATGAAAAATGATACTTGTCATGGGATATCAGTTACCGCTTACCAGAGAAGTGTTTTTTTCTTTAATCTATTTCCCAGAGATCTGTGACCATAAATTTTAGTTATAAGGTATTTCAGTCAGTAGTTGATTAGGACATAGACTTTCGCCAATTGTTGTTTATTGCTCTGGACTGACTTCCAAATATGATCAGAATGGCTTCTGTTGTGTTTGCATGCCTGAGAGTAATATATAACTACTGGAATGAGTCTACATCACAACGAATTACTTTAGTAATTCACGTGTAGCTGTCTTCATAGGGGCTGCAAAGAGAAATTCTATTGAAGAAACATAAAGGGTGCCATTGCTGACCTCTTCTAAAAATGCTAGCTGCCTGCCTAGGGAAGGCCATGCCACCATTTTTTTTTTTTTTTTTAAATCAACAAAGTTTTTATTGCTCAAGAAACATACAGTATCACCATATATGTAGGTTATCGCATTTTGTACAGTCAATTATATGTCATGTATACAGCCATTTAGTCACTTTTCCTTGTTCACAAGTGCATGTTTAAGTATACAGTTTAAAATTAAAGAATACAGCTTTAACAAATTTCCTTTTGACCAGTATGATTTTTGTCCCCCCCCCCCCCCAGTTAACTACCCCATACCCTTAACATCTATGTCATTGCTCCAGGGTTTACATTTTTACTCTTCCACTCGTGTTTTCCAGGCATCTCTATGTACCTCTAAGCAGCCCCATTTGTACCAGTTCTACTGGACTTATACCGGGTGTGTCAAGCCATGTGTCCCATAACTTATCAAATTTCCCAGGGTTCCCCCTGTGCTGATATATATACTTTTCCATAACAAGGGTATTACCCATCTGTTGAATCCATGTTTTGACCAACGGTGGTGTGGCGGATTTCCAGTGCTGAAGTATTGTTTTTCTCGCCTGAAATAGAGCTCTGGCAAAGGCCATTCTAGTTATGTCTTCTGGAATGACCCCCTCCAGTATCCCCAAAAGGCATCCCAATGGATCAAGAGGAACATTAGTTTGGAAAACCCTGTTAAGTAAGGTCATAACCCCTGTCCAGTACCTGTGGAGTTTGGGGCATCGCCAAAGGAGATGAATCAGATCACCTGGCGCAGTCTTGCACCTGTTACACAATGGATCTTGTAACCTCCCCATTTTATGTAGTTTTTCTGGTGTATAATGCACCCTTAACAGGATATATAATTGGGAAACTTTTTGTGATACATTTAGCGAACAGGTGTTAACAGCTTGAAGGGCCTCCTCCCACTGTTCCCCTGTGATAGGACCCAGGTCTTCCTCCCATTGTGCCGCTGCTTTCATGGGGTGCCCTTCCAGAAAGGAGGAGAGAAGCATGAGGTAGCATTGGGATATTATACACCTAAGTATTTAATTATACACCTAAGTATTTAAAGGAGGTCACTATGGGGACCGGACATGGAAGGCCTGCCCGCAGATCCGGAGTCTCGTCCAGAAACATCAATGCAGACTTGGACCAATTAATAGTAAGACCTGAATAGTGGCCAAAGTCTGCAATTAGGGACATTGCATGGGACCATGAGGCGTCCACGTTCTCCAAAAAGAGGAGCATGTCATCAGCGTAGAGCATTATCTTCTCATGCAATTCGCCATATCGAAATCCCCTAATCTGCTGGCAATCCCTGACCTGTGCGGCAAGTGGTTCAATAGCCAACGCAAATAGCAGGGGGGACAAGGGGCACCCCTGTCTGGTCCCCCTGCCCAGTGCAAAGACCTGCGACATCCTGTCTGACACGCGCATGGCTGCCTGTGGCGAAGCATACAGCAGCCGCACCCATGTAATAAACCTAGGACCGAACCCGAACTTGGACAATACAGCCCACAGGTATCACCAGCTAACACTGTCGAATGCTTTATTAGCGTCAAGAGACAACAGTGCTCTACTGCCGGACACATCCGTCTGGGTCTGCATGTTCAGAAAGAGTCGGCTAAGGTTAGTGGTGGTGGATTACTTGGGCATGAAGCCTGCTTGGTCGGGGTGAATGATGGATGAGATGGCCCTGTTAACCCTCAAGGCCAAAATTTTGGCCAATATTTTCACGTCACTCTGCAGTAACGAGATGGACCTGTTTGAGCTTGGGTCCACAGGGTCCTTACCAGGTCTAAGTAGTAATATAATATTAGCCCTTGTCATAGATGTTGGTAGCTTTCCTGACTTAAAGGAGGAATTAAATAACTCTAGCAGTTTGGGTAAAATCGCCTCCCCATATTGGGTGAACACCTCCTTTGGGAGCCCGTCGTCTCCCAGGCGCTTTGCACGTAGGAAAGGAGGCAGCCGCCTCCTTCAATTCGTCCAATGTAAATGGGGCCTCTAGCTCCATGCGCGCCTGGCTTGACAGGGCAGGCAAGGAGATTGTGTCTAAGTACTCCTGTAATCCCTCATCTGTGTAGTTCTCACATGGCTTATATAAGTCCTCATAGAAGGACGCTAGTTCTGTAATTATTGATTCAGGGTCATTTACTAGTCTCCCAGTTGAGCACCTAATGGCTCCTATAGCCGGTGAAGACTGTTGAGACTTCCCAATTCTAGCCAGTAGCTGACCAGTCTTTTCCCCTTCCTCGTAGAAAGCTTGCTTAGTAAAAAATAGTTTCCTCTCCGCAGTGGAGGATCTCAACCGGTCCAGGGAATCCTGTCCCGATATCCATGCCTCCCTTGCAGAGTCGGAGGGGTCCGTAACATATGTTAGCTCAAGCCGCCGCACCTGGTCTTCAATCTGTTTCATGAGGGCTGATGAGTTATGTTTGATGGCTTCTATTTCTGTTATAAACGTGCCCCTATGGCATGCCTTAAAAGCATCCCATTTAGTTGTAACTTCAGGGTGGAATCGGTTTTCATAAAAGTATTGTTCAATTTGTTTCGTTACTCTTTCTTGTGATGTAAAAAGTTTTAGCCAGAAGGCATTAAGTTTCCAAGGGGCTTTGGGTAAAGAGACTACGGGACATGTTGTCAGGTGTGCTACTATTGGGGAGTGGTCTGACACCCCTCTAGGAAAATACTCCACTTTGGTGATCAGGTTTACAACATGAGAGGACCCCACGCATAGGTCAATGCGTGAGAGTGAGCCATGTGATTTATAAAAACATGAGAATTGTTTGGATGCTGGGTTTTTCGTTCTCCAGACATCTATCCGGCCTACCTCCAGCAGCAGGCGACTCAAAATAGTGCCTCTTCCCCCTAGTGGAGCCTGGACCGGAGGATGCCTGTCAAGTTTTGGGTCAAGATATCCGTTAAAATCACCCATAATTATGGTAGGTATGTCAGGCTTGTCAACCAGGTACGACAGCAGGAGCTGCAATATTTCTCTAGAAAATGGGGGGGATGTACACAAAAGCAATAATCAAGGTCAGTGTAAACAGCTTGCACTAAATGAACACATATCTACCCAATGGATCAATAACAGAGTCTAATTCCTGGTAGGCCAGGGACTTATGAACCAACACACTTACTCCAGTACGCAGAGTGTGTGGAGTGATAAGCCCTACCCACCCAGGAGTATTGCAGGAGTCCCACCGCATCCTTTGTGAGGTGAGTCTCCTGCAACCCCACAATAGCAGGATGAAACTTCTTTAAACATGAACTTATCATTGTACGTTTTAGCGGATCGTGTACAACTCGGACATTCCAGGACACCATCAAAGTGGTAGCCATGTCAGATATATTGAATTCTTTTCCAAGCGGTGCAAAGGCCATCCGGCCCTGCACCTGGAAGGAGAGGTGTCCCAGGTCGGTAGAGATGCAGTCAGTTCCTTTTGACAGCCCATGGACATAAACTGACCGAGTCCTAAGTTCAGTGATACAATGCAATAGATTATGTAACTTAGAGCATGGCGCAACTGCGCAACAAAGAGGAATCGGTGGAAACATTCTCGGGTGTTGCTGTGGCCATCCGTGGCCCAGTGACGTGGGATAGGAGTAAACTGTCCCCTTGCTTCTTCAGATTCATAACAGTCAATCAAACTTGTGCCAACCGGGCAACAATTAACCTGTGCCTGGAATTGGGACCTATTGGTGATCTGTGAAATCTTGTGGGTGCAACTCACCCACTGTGGTGTGGAACTCAGTTCAATGTTGTGTTTGAGCCCATTAAAAATGCTGATATAGGCTTAATGTAAAATGTCCACGTATATTGTAAACATCTGCCGACAGCTTACCGACCTTGTCGAGTTTGTTCTCCAGTCGTCAGTCACCCCGTTTGTTTTCTCGGCATCTCCAGAGGTCTTGTTCATTATGATCCAACCATGAGGCCGCTTCTGCAGCCGATTCGAAAAAGGTAGCCTGGCCCCTGGCGGTGATGCGTAGCTTGGCTGGAAACAGCATGGCATATGTTACTTGAAGTTTTTGTAAGCGCTTCTTCACCTCCGCAAATTTGGCCCTTTTTCGCTGCGCCTCAGCAGAGAAGTCTGGGTAAAATGAAATTTTAGTCCCATTGAAATGAACAGAGCCTCTTTCCCTCGCTAGCTTGAGTATGATCTCACGGTCTTTGTAATTCAATAGGCGCGCCAGCATGGATCTTGGCGGGTTGCCTGGGGGGAGGGGTTGTGGCGGCATGCGGTGTGCCAGTTCTACTGCAAACAATGATGTAAAGGCCTCCTTGCCAAAGATGTCCTGCAACCATTGTTCTATAAATGCCGTTGGGTCCCTGCCCTCCACCTTTTCAGGAAGTCCCACAATGCGAACATTGTTCCGTCGGAGACGGTTCTCGATGTCGTCTGTTTTGGCGGTGGCTTGCGCAGCTTGCTGTAGTGCTGTTCTGGTGTCCCTTGTGAGTGGAGGCATCTGGTCCTCCACATCCCTAATTCTGCCTTCCACCGCTGTGGTTCTCTCCCTAATTTTCTGGAGGTCTTGTCTTAAGAGGGAGACTGTTTCTGTGAGACCCCCAAACTGCTCTTTTAATCTGTCCACTGAGGCAGTGCATCGGTGTACAGCATGCAGTATATCATTCAGCGGGGGTTGTTGTGTGTCCTCCTGCAGCATGTCAAACATATCAGGGGTAGAGATCAGGGATGATTCCAGCGGCACTGTGTCATCTAGTGCTGGAGGGCTGTGTTCTCTGCTAGGATCATAAGGGAGGGCCTGCATGGTTGGGGGGTTCGAACAGCCTGCCCCTTGCAGTTTCTGCGCATAGTACAGCATGTCCCTAGGCTGGTCTTTCCCCTGGTGTTTTTGGGCAGTGTGGGACTTACCACTGCCATCGTGTTGTTTGGTGGAGCCTTGCGCTGTCCTCTGTGCCTGAGGGGTGTCGGCGCCATCTTGGATCTCCATGCTTGTCCCGATCTCGACTTCTTTATCCCCCTTGTGGGGCTTCATGGGGTCCGTGCAACTCAGGGCGAACACTGCGGGGATCACGGGGGTGTCCTGCGGCAGATGGGAGAGGTAAGGGTCCGGATTGGTAGCGGGAGAAGGATCAGAGAAGGATTAACAGCGGGAGCTCCGTGTAGTGCGACCGCTCACATGCCCTGCTCAGGCCACGCCCCCATGCCACTATTTGTACTGACCATTGTCACCGAGAAAGAAAATGAGGGGGAATCCAACATTTAAAGTTGTTCCTAGAACAAGGGGAGGTGGTGACATTGTCATACTGGTGACAATTGTTTGAAGTTGGCTTTACACTACCAGTTCACACTGCTGCAATTTGTCAAGTCGCATGACAAGTCGCATCCCATTAATGGCAATGGAACCGTTCTAATCAGTGTGACTCAAGTCGCAGTGATTTGGAAAAAGGTGCCTGCAGTACTTTGGGGCAACTTCATCATGACTTGCATTGACTTCTGTTAATAAAGTCGCAAGCAAGCCGCAGAGAAGTTACGAAGGTTGTCAGCTGTCAAAGTCGCGTGACTTTGAAGGCGCATAGATGTGAACTGGGACTAAAAAAAAATTTGCATGAAATCTATGGACATTTGTTCCATTTTCAAAGTGTTAATGGGGGTCAAACATTCATTTTCCACCACAGTGATGAAAAAAAGGAAAGGAGAAGGATGGACATTTTTTTCTCAAACAAACAAATTCCTAACAATGTAAGTGGTTTTCATTCAGAAAAGTCCATTCACTTAAAAATCGAATTTTAAAAGCAAATGGAATTTTGAGGTACTTTTGAATGACATTCGTGAAGTCATCCAATGCACTCCGAAATTTTGTACCCGTGTATTATTGAATGGCTAGCTTTAGAAGGAATTTCTCCTCATTTTGGGAGATTACCTTTATCTTTCTTTTGCATCATTTGGACAGGACAAGAAGGATTTTTTTTTTTACATAGAGAGCAAAAATCTATCCAAATCTGAAAATATGCTTTGTCTCTACATACAATTTAAAGCCAGTAGATCAGCCTAACAGCCAGTCAGTTACCGTATTTATTAAAGTCAGCCTCCATATTTCTCATTACTTCATCCTACTGCTACAGAATTATGTCAGCTAAACTTGGATTTACAACCACTGAAGAAGTCCCTATGAAATGTACAATTTCGAATTGTTTGGTGTAGAAAACCTTCACTGTTCTTGGACCTCGGTTGCTCCAGTTGCGTTTCTGGAAATCGTCAGCTCTTGGCCTCTGTGTCCTGTGCCTTTTTTTCTAGTCATTGCCCCATGTGTGTCTCTATTTCTAATATATATGCTCTGTTCCCTGGTGGGTCTGAACACTGTATGCCCAATGCAGGTCACCTTCTCCATGCAGTTGCTGCTACAGTCTTCCATCACTGTCACTTCTATCTTTCATCTGTCACTACTGACTTGCTCTCATTGCTTTGGCCAGATTACAGCAATCATCATTGCAAGTTTCGGGGCCTAGCTTGTACACACGTTTTAAGTTATGTTAGTTTAAGAGGAACTGCAGTCTGCTCACATAATTTGTAATAAAAACATCTTTGCCATTCTGAAGCTTCCCTCCAACCAATTTGCATATTATTTTATATATACTGTGATTCTGTACTTGTCAAATATGCTGCAGAAATCTACCTCCACTGAGTCCGGCTGCATCCATTTTAACCACTTAAGGGCCGAGCCTCTTTCTGAGATTTGTTGTTTACAACTTAAAAACAGGTTTATTTGCTAGAAAATTACTTAGAACCCCCAAACATTATATATATTTTTTCTAACGACCTAGAGAATGAAATGGCAGTCGCTGCAATACTTTCTGTCACACCGTATTTGCACAGCGGTCTTACAAGCACACTTTTTTTTGGAAAAAATACACTTTTTTTTAATTAAAAATAAGACAACAGTAAAGGTAGCCCAATTTTTTTTGATATTGTGAAAGATAATGTTACGCTGATTAAAATTTTGCATGTTTTAAGTTACAGAGGAGGTCTAGGGCTATAATTATTGCTCTCGCTCTACCAATCGCGGCGATACCTCACATGTGTGGTTTGAACACCGTTTTCATATGCGGACGCTACTCAAGTATGCGTTCGCTTCTGCACACAAGCTCGGCGGGACGGGGCATATTTAAAAAAAAAAATGTTTTTCTTATTTATTTTACCTTTTATTTTTTATTTTTACACTGTTCTTTAAAAAAAACAAAATCGTGTCACTTTTATTCCTATTACAAGGAATGTAAACATCCCTTGTAATAGAAAAAAAAGCATTACAGGATCTCTTAAATATGAGATCTAGGTTCAAAAAGACCTCAGATCTCATATTTACATTAAAATGCAATACAAAAAAATGTAATTTAAAAAAATTCCCCAAAAAATGGTCCTTTAAAAGCTATGGGGGAAAGCGACGTTTTGACGTCGCTTACGCCCTGCAATGATATGGAGACGGGTGGGGGCCATCTTTCCCTCACTCATCTCCATACCAAGCCAGAAGACCGCCGCTACCGACGCATCCGGTAAGCGGTGGAGGGCACCGGAGCGCCCCTCTCCCGTCGCCGATAAAAGTGATCTTGCGGCGTATCCGCCGCAGAGACCACTTTTATCTTGATGCGGACCGCTTGCTGAAGAAGAGGATACCGGGGTTATGACAGCTAGCTGTTGCCATAACAACGATATTCCTCTTCAAAGTAGCGATGTAAAACTGCGGCAGGCAGTCCATAAGTGGTTAGCTGTGGGCAGCTGATGCTCCCTCTACTCCCTTCCTTACACAGACACACAGAAGCACACCCCCAGCTCTGCAGCTCTCATTGGCCCTCTTATAACTCATCCCCCCTCCCTTCCTGGCAAACTCTCACAAGAGTGAGAGAGAGATGCGCATGATATCATAAGCCTAGGCTAATGACCAGACAAGAAACAGGAAGTGAGCTGTATAAGGTATTTACTGGCAGAAAAAAATGTTTTACTATCCAAAGTTAAAACAACAAGGGCAGAAGATTTAATAGAGGGAAAGATGAAAAAATTACTGAAGTTTGGCTTTAAGAATGAGTCTGAATAAGGATCAATGGATCATTGACTACAAGTTTCCCTATACAAAATGGTACTCGCCAGGGATGCCCCTTATCTCCTTTGCTTTATGTTCTAGTAATGAAGCATTTAGCAATAGCAATTAGACAGAATCCCTTTATCATTGGCATAAGGATCGGTCAACAGGAAACAAAACTTGCCTTGTTTGCTGATGATCTGTTACTCTATGTTACCAATCCACATATCTCTATGCCTTCTATGCTATACGAATTTCAGCGTTTTGGAGCCTTGAGTAATTTCAAGGTAAATGTTTAAAAATCGGAAATTCTTAATGCATCACTTTCACCTCACCAAGCGACGATACTGAAGAATAATTTTTCGTTTAGATTCTGCTCTTCTACACTAAAATATTTAGGAATTAATATTCCTTCAGATCCGACCCATCTATGTTCGACAAATGATATCCCTCTTATGCAACATACTCTCCAAGATCTTAAAAAATATGATTCTAATCTATATTCGTGGTTTGGGAGGATTAACATGTTGAAAATGGACATAATACCCCGCTTTCTGTATCTTTTTCAAACAATTCCTGTTCCTATTCCTAGATCTTTTCTCTCTATCCTACAAACTGCTTTTACAAAGTTTATATGGGGGCACAAGAAATCTAGATTAAATAGGAAAACATCAACATTACCTAAAATGAAAGAAGTGGGTGTACCAAATCTATATCATTACTATGTTGCGGCAGTCCTGACTAGATTAGTGAACTGGTTCCACAATTGGATACCAAACAATGGGTATCAAAAGAACAGGGGTTGAATCAGTTTGATCTCTAGGCACTTCCTTGGTTAAACTTATCTTTCCATGGTACTCATCAAGACATTTCCCCTTCTCTACCTTTTCTTAAGTCTCATTTATTGAGCATCTGGTATAAAATGATTTAGCGGCTAGGGCTTTCTTCACAAGTAGGACCTATGACACCCCTATTTGGTAATCCTCAGTTTCCACTTGCGGTAGATCAGATACATTTTCTTATGTGGAATAAGAAGTCTCACCGAAGAGTGAGCCAGATTCTTTGTCAGGGTAACCTTCCACCCATATTGAACTTAATTCCTACACAACAGCCCTCATTTATGCAAAGGTTGGAATATCAGCAAGTATTGTCATTCTTGTCCTCTACTCCCTTGAACCAACTTTTTAATAGAGATCTAGATATGTTTAAGCCCATTTTGTTACAAAGTACTAAACCATCAGCAATATATAAGATTCTTATTGCAAAAAAACACCCTGAGGCCCCAGAATTTGCAAAAAAAATGGGCATGCGATCTTAATGTTTAAATTGGAGCAGAAGAGTGGGAGAAAAATTTACCCTCAAACATTGTTTGTCATTGGCAACTAAAGCCCAAGAGACAAGCTATAAGCTTGTTTCTCGTTGGTACCGATGCCCAACATCCCTGCAGCATATATACCCAGACACATCTGACATATGTTGGCGGTGTCATTCTGCCAAGGGCTCACTGATACACATATGGTGGGAATGCCCCCAAATTCATAATTTTTGGGACAGGATCATGCAGTTATACACTACAGTTCAGGGGAGCTAGTCCCCAATACACCTCAAATTACATTGTTATCCATTCTACCAGGCCCCTATAAAAATAATAAAAAGGGTCTGCTCAGACACTGGTTCACAGGGGCGAGATTGGTTATTCTGCGACATTGGCAATCAATACAATCCCCATCGGTGATGGAATTGATAAAGAAAATGGATTATATTGAGAGGATAAAGACCCTTTTAGCACATGAATTGGATACATATTAAAAATGCCGTCAGGTATGAGCTCCCTGGAGGACCTTTAGGGAATCACCAGGAAGTTAAGATGATTTATGGGAACTCGAGAAGAATCTTAATGCAACCTAAAAAGTTTTCAAAATATGATGTCTATGTGTTGCCATCATTTCCCCCCTTTTTTGGTCTTTCTTTTTTTTGGGGGGGGGGGGGCAGGTTTGTTATGTTAGTCTGTATAATGTATCTGTAAGATGTTTGATGGTCTGACTATGCCATTAATGTATGTATATTTGTTTATTTGTACAATAATTTTCCAATAAAACTAAGATTTAGAGAAGAATGAGTCTGATTGTATTCCTACAGCTCCAAGTATAAAATATAAAAAACATATAAAAAAATATTAAAAAATGTTTTATTTTTTTTTGGTATAGAACATAACAACACAAAGCAGCAATCCTAAAAATAAAAATCTACACAAGTTTAAAGGTGGTAGAGAACTGGAGAATGAGATGTCTATGTTGTTTTTTACGCTAGCTGTTTCACCCAGTGAACTTCACTATTTGCTGTCACTGTCTATTTCTTGCCGAGGAGAGGGTGACTTTAATTACTTCAGTTTTATTACTGTCTCTTGTGCAGAGAAAACACCAGTCCTTCTGACTATGCTATCTCATATACAGTTTATTTGTGATTACTATTTATATTTATGTAATGCAAAATGTACCAAGGACAGCCAAACATATTCCACCAACCACTATAATACACACAAAATTGCTACCATTTCTAATGGAACATTATAGGTAGCTATCGTATACATTGTAACATATAGAATATGTAATTTTTATTTAATACATCACAAAACATAAATACATTAACCACTTCAGCCCTGGAAAGATTTACCCCCTTAATGACCAGGCCATTTTTTGCGATATGGCACTGCGTCGCTTTAACTGACAATTGTGTGGTTGTGCAACGGTGTACCCAAACAAAATGAATGTCCTTTTTTTTTCCACAAATAGAGCTTTCTTTTGATGGTACTTGATCACCTCTGCGGGTTTTATTTTTTGCGCTATAAACAAAAAAAGACCGACAATTTTGAAAAAAAACAATATTTTTATTTTTATATTACTTTCTGCGATAATACATATCCAAAAATATATATATATATAAAAATGTATTCATCAGCTTAGGCCAATATGTATTCTTCTACATATTTTTGGTAAAAAAAGTACGCAATAAGCGTATATTGATTGGTTTGCATAAAAGTTATAGCGTCTACAAAATAGGGGATAGATTTATGGACTATGGATGTTTTTACTGGTAATGGCAGCAATCTGCGATTTTTTGCGGGACTGTACATTGCGGCGGACAGGTATGTCGTTTTGCGCAATAGAGCAGACCTGCCGCAGTATATGTATTGTGGCTGGTTGGCAAGTGGTTAAAACTACATGTAGCAAGGTACATGGCTATGATGAATAAATTATGACAGTTTGCAGCTCTTTACACTATCACTGAACGAATATGCCGATACATCTTACTGTCTGCCTCCTGCCAGCAGGGGGAGGCGGGAAGTCAGGGCATACCATAGAGTTCTATACAGGCCACAGTGGAATGTGGGAAATGAAATTCAGGAAGGGACTTTGGACTTCTATTGACCATTGAACTGCATTTCCCAAAGGGAGATTGCCAGAAGGATGAAAAAGAGCTGCATTTTCTCAGGCTGTACAGGACACAGCTTGCTCTTTCCATGGGAATTTACTATCTGCTTCTAGATAAAGAGACTGAGCCCTTTAGGCAAAGACCATACAGCTATCTAGTAGCCTTATTGCTGCCTGCAATCTTGACTGTGGCTATTCTCATATGAACCAACTGGGCCCCAACACTAGCCGGTTACCTTCTAGGTTACCTTGAACTAGTGATTTGACTGTCTAGCGCAGGGGTCTCCAAACGATGACCTTCCAGTTGTTCAGGAACTACAATTCCCATCATGCCTTTTTCAATGCCGAATGGAACGTGTGGTTTGGCAACAGCGAGAAGGCCGAAATTTGGAGATCCCTGGTCTAGCGAACTGTCTCTGAACCCACCTTTTGTGTTCATTTATGCTTAAACCACCATTTATTCTAACCCATACCAATACAATGAGCTCACTTACTACTAAATGGTCCAGTGTATATTTCCTGGAACTAATTTACTGCCATGTTAAAGGTATCTATACTCATGTTCTTTTAATTCCTTGCAGTAACTTTCATTCAACCAGGTGTGTCAGAGGGGCTGAGGTTGTTCTTGGAGTCAAGGTGCAGAACAGAGAACCCAAATTACCAAGCAGCAACTTTGGGGTAGAGTTACACACATAATGGCTGACATGTCTTTATACATCATTTCACATATCTTGATTCAATAATAAAGTATACACAGAAATGACCCAGAAGGGATCATGTATGAAATTAATGAATGAATTTACATGAATATGTGGTAAAGATGTCATGATTTTGTTATAGAAATTGTACACCCTCACCCCTAAGGAAGACATTTTTCAAAACACCTTGTGTATATGGTTTTGGGAAATATATATAGACATATCAAGCACAAAGTTGTATATACATAATCCCTTCTGGGTCATTTCTGGGTTTATTGTATTATTTCATCAAGATATGTATAATGATGTACAAAAAACATGCCACTATGTGGTTTAATGCATTTATGCTTTATGATGTAATAAATAAAAATGACATATTTTATGATATGTTACAATGTGTAGAATAGACACTAATAAAGTCCTATTGGAAATTGTAGCGGTTTTATGTGTAATAGATTCATATTAAAAACATCTTTAAATTGGAAATTTAAATTGAATTTGTTTTTACAGCATGTGTTCTTAAAACTTTAAATTTAGGCAGGAATAAAGCACAAATAAACATCAATTAATGCATTTATGAATTCATTAAAAATATTTTAAATCGCGCTGGTGCAAGTGCCTTAATTCTATATTTGTTTCAGTCTCCTATCATACCCTGTAAAGTGGCACTCAGACTGGGAGAAGGAGCTCCAGAATTAGCAGCCAGTCAGGCTCTGCTGCGGTGCACATTTATTGAGATCATGATATCACCATCCTTCCTCCGCACCTCTTCCAGTCAGAGAACACCTTCGATTGATTGCAAGAAAATACAAGGCATTCTATAAATGGCAGAGATACTGAATAATCCACTGTATCCACAGTGCAGAGGGGAAGAAGCTCGAACCGAACCCAAGCAGTACCTGGAAGATCATGGCTATCAATGTAGTAGTTCTGACTACTACAGTGATTTTCAACTTCACCAGCGGTCCATCAAGCAGGAGATTTGCATACTGAACCAAGTTGAACCAATGTAACTATGCAATGCAGACCATTCCTGGAGTTCAGATTTAACTAGTAAACTAGTGAAATATGAGTCTGCTTTTCTAATCTGTGCCCGAGAATGCTACTTGCTTGGCTGTCATACGTATTCATTTTCTCTAGTATTTTCACTAAGTTTGAAAAAATGTGCAGATAATCTTCTATAGAAAGACAGCAATAAAAACCTGACAGGTGTTCTAATCCATATCCACTCTATCCAAAGAAAAAAAAGTTTTGCCTGTAGTTATACTTTAATTCATGACTTGTATATCTGCCTGTATTTCAGCTTTAACTAAGTTTATCTGATTATTTTTCACTGTTTCAGAAAAACAGCTAGAAGGCAATACTTTTCAAGGGCACAAAGGGTCTGATAAGAAACTAGCAATGCCAAGCAACAATATGATACTTGTGGGTTCAGCTGTATGTTAAACCTTAAAAGTAAAATTTGTGCTCTTTTTTAGAGGAGGCAGATCTAGTTGTTTCGGCTGGGAATAAATACTGTCATTAATAACTAAAATTTAAATGAGTTTCTTTAAAAAAAAAACTTGTCTGCACGTGGATATCATCTAATTGCAATTCCAACCTGTTACTGTTTGTTGTCCCTCCTTATCAGTGTTCACCAACTTTAGTCCTTGAGGCCTTGGATCCGCACCCATTTTAAGTATCCTAGCCAGAATGCAGCCCTTGAGGACTGAAGCTGGAAACCTTTAACGACATTAGGTATAAGGCCTCGTTCACACGGGGCGTATCAAGGCATATCTTGTGCAATGGCCATGTTTATCTGCACAGGGATATACAGTTGTTCCGTGCTTCCCCAGGTAAGTAGTCTCATCTATGTCATTTGGGACACAGCGGTTGTACATACACAGGTAAACACGGCCCTCACACAGGTTATGCATTGATATGCCCTGTGTAAATGAGGCCTAATGCTTGCATTTGATAAATTAAGCTCAAACACAAATCTAAAGCTGGGTATATGGGATCAGCAGATTGAACGAAAAAACCTGACAGATCCCGCATCAACACAAGCAGGGGCAAACTGACAACGCTCAGGGCCCCTGGACCAAAAAAAGCAAGGGCCCCCTGTCAGGCCCTGTCCATGACCCACCTCCTGACCCCTGCACCCTGTACATTACACACTCCAGACCCCTGCACCCTGTACATTACACACTTCTGACCCCTGCAACTTGTACATTACATACTCCTGACCCCTGAACCCTGTACACTACATACTCTTGACCCCTGCACCCTGTACATTACATACCCCTGACCACTGCACGCTGTACATTACATACTCCTGACCCCTGAACCCTATACATTACATATTTCTGACCCCTGAACCCTGTACTTTACATACTCCTGACCCCTGCACCCTGTACATTACATACTCCTGACCCCTGTACATTACATACTCCTGACCCTTGAATCCCATACATTACATACTCCTGACCCCAATATATTACATACCTCTGAACCCTGAACCCTGTACGTTGCATACTCCTGATCTCTGCACCCTGTACATTACACACTCCTGACCCCTACACCCTGTACATTACATGACCTTACCTTACATCAGAGTCAGCACTGAGCCCCCCTAACATCAGAGTCCACACAGAGCCCCCCTTACATCAGAGTTCGCATAGAGCCCCCCTAACATCTGACAGGGACACCCCCCCTCCCCCAGAATACACTAATCGAACACTGTTTTTCTAGCAAGCCCGTTCAACAAAAGCCAAATGTTAGATCGGCCTCTGTTGAACAGACAGTGGCACACATGTACTGAAAGTCAGCCGGTTCCTGCTGTACCGGCCAAATTGTGGTACGTGTATACAGAGTTTAAGATGACAGGGATTTTTTAAGCTGCATTTGCAGCCAGATTTATCTGGGAAGGATTAAAAAAAAAGTCTGATTTTTATTGCTGCATGTGCTTGTTGGTGAGAATCCCCCTCACTTCCTTCAAGAGCAAATGAGCAATAATCAGCATGAGATGTCTAAAATAATGAAAAACTCCGGATACCATGCCTATTAGACTTTTGCATTTTATATGCTTCCTATTTCCTTTACTGTAATTTATGTACAGATTTGTACATGCTACTTCCAGTAGCTTTATATCAGGGAATGCAGTTAGCAACCTTGCTGAAGTACTGCAACATAAAGAGCCCATTTTTTTTTCATTTAGTCTAATGAATCTGAACATATCACTGCATAAATCACCCTGCCACTGGTGAAAATCTTTTTCAGGCAGGCCCATGAATGTGCTCTGCAATTGTTTTAATTTCTATAAACTTCTGAGTATAAGTAGGAACTCAGAAGCTTAGAACTTTCTAAGCATAAGTAGGGAAACTAGAGCAGGACTTTTACAGCATATCTAAGTAGTTATATCGATGTAAGATGTTAAAAATCCTGGAGCGAAGCTGGATTTTTGCTTCATCATCTCAACAACTTTATCTAAACATCTATAACCTCAAGCATGAAATTAATGCTGTTTCTCCTTTCCTTTATATGTATATGTACTCTCATTTGCAAGAATAAGTTGGAAAGTCAGCCAGCAATTGTAAATTCATTCACATTATAGAACTGTTTTAAAATCTTAAGCAGTCAAAAACAAATTGCAATCTGATAGCACAATCTCTGTGAAGATCAGGCTGAAACTCTTGCTATCTGCTGGCCATTGCTCAGCAATGCAGTTCAGTTTTCTGCAGCGCACACCTGCCCTAATCAAAAGTGCTTATGTAGACTGCTAGACATTGAGCTTGGGCCTAATTCGGGTTAGCTTGTCTACTTAACAAAAAAAACTGGATTCAGGTATGTCTGACTGTCAATGCCCTGCATATTGTTGGAGCTGTGTTTGTACTCTGATCATCATCCTTTTATCTCTGCTATTGTCAGTTATTGTTCTGTTTGTTTGCTCTAGTCTGTCTGAGAACTTACACCATTCTATTAGTATTATTATACAGGTTTCATATAGAGCCAACAGTTTGCGCAGGGCTTTACAATGTAGAGGGGGGACGGTACAATTACAATACAGTTCAATACAGAAGGAATAGGAGGGTCTTGTTCGTGGAGCTTACTAGCATCTGTCTTGTTTGTTAGTTGGTGACACAGTGGGGTCTCCTTTAGATCTATTAGCATCAATGTAGTGTGAAAGCCCACCTCTTTTGATAAAAATGAATGTATGGTTTAGGTAAACCTTTAAAGAACAGATATTATTATACAACTGGATTGTAATGTGTATGGCCAGCTTAAAATGTCAAACTTAAATATGGCCCTGATCATCAATCCATATGATCATAAATCCCTGTATTTCAATTGAATTACATTATTTCATATTCATATGTGTTCTACTTGCATGTATTGTAGTGAAAATGATTAGAGAGCCAAGCTATAGTATGCTGTGAATGGAATCTGGAAAATGAGTTTCCAAGGCCTTTGTCTAGAGAACTTGGATCTCGAAGCAGATTGTTGATAAGGCCTGTTTGTTCTATGACTGCAGAAGGAGGGAATGTTTATTTTTCATACACTACAACATTGGTAGACAATGTGTTTGGCATTTTTCACTTCTATATGATAATATTGCAGATTACTGCTTCTGAATTTTTCTATAATACTTATTTTGTCATCGCCTTGTCATATAGCAGAAAAATAAAATTTAGTATATTTATATGCACAATCAGTATTCTCAAGAAGGAACAATGCATTAAAGAGAAATGCTCATTAAAATTTTTTTAAATTTTTAAATTTTTTTTAAATAAACCAGTCACAGACTTAAACAAAGCCTATAATGAAAACATAAAAAACAGAGGTTACCTCACTGGCAATGTATGTCAAAACCATCAGTAGATGGACGGATCGGCGACTGAATTTATATACCAGCTTTCCTGTAAAAGTCAAGCTTGGCCCTGCCATCTACTTCCTTCCATGCTTTGCTATCGGTCATTTAATGTGATAGGTTTCCTCAATGACTATAAGGGGATCATGGAAGGTGGCAGTATGGGCAAGCTTCAGTTTTATGCGGAAAAGCTAAAATTTGCACTTCCTGTTTCCCATTCGACGCTCCTGACTCCTCCCCCAAGCCGATTGCTCTGGGGATACTCATGCGTGTTAGCTACCGAGGCCCACTCTGTGTGTCCATAGATAC
Source organism: Lithobates clamitans (assembly GCA_037952925.1). Lineage (NCBI taxonomy): Eukaryota > Metazoa > Chordata > Amphibia > Anura > Ranidae > Lithobates > Lithobates clamitans. The sequence continues at coordinate 744,947 of JBBGZY010000780.1, read as the reverse complement.
ACAGAGCGCAGCTCAGGTCTGCTCCCCACTCCCTCCTCACTGACTGTGATTGACAGCAGTGCCAATGGCTCCCACTGCTGTGTCTGAGCCAATGAGGAGGGAGACATGTGTACTCCCTCCTCATTGGTGTGCACTTGTGCACATTGCTGGATCGAGTGTGGGCTCAGGTAATTACAAGGGGCTGCAGAGAGAAGGCTTTTTTACTTTAATGCAGAGGTTTCGAAACTTTCTAAACAAAGGGCCGGTTTACTGTCCTTCAGGCTTTAGGGGGGCTGGAGGGTGGCCAGTGGGGACAGAAAATGTAATGGCGTCGGCGGGAGTAAACAATGCCCCATCTTTGGTATTAGGGGAGGGATAGTGCCCCAATGTTTGTGTCAGTTGGAGAAATAGTGCCCCATCATTGCTGTTGGTGGAAAGAATAGTGCCCTATCATTGGTGTCAGTGGAAGGAATAATGACCCATTGTTGGTGTTTGTGTCAGTTGGAGGAATAGTGCCCCATCATTGCTGTTGGTGGAAAGAATAGTGCCCTATCATTGGTGTCAGTGGAAGGAATAATGACCCATTGTTGGTGTCTGTGGCAGAAATTATGACCCACTGTTGGTGTCAGTGGAGAGAATAGTGCCTTTTATCAGGGGGAGGAAAAGTGCCCCAAGGGCCTGATAAAAATCAGCAAAGGGCCACATCCAGCCCCCTGGCCGCAGTTTTGAGACCACTGCCTTAATGCATAGAATGCATTAGGTTAAAAAACCTTCAGCCTTTACAACCAATTTAACAGTTCTCGCTAGCCATGTAGCACAGTTAACTCTTAACAAATAAGGCACTTTACAAGACATGTGTTCCCAAGGTGGAGATGGGTTGGAAAGTTCTTAAAGTGGAGATGGTGCCAGACTTGTAGTGTCATTACCTAATACTTATTCTCCCAAAGTGGAGACCTATATCTCCAGTTTGCAAGTGTTGGATGAATACAGAAATGCCATCCATGAACAATACTGCCTACAGCAGCCTGAACACCTAGTGCAGAGATGAAATCCAGCATTGTTTTCCAAATTCCTACTCACATAACACAAGAATAAGAGGAAATTGCAGATCCATGAATATATAAGAAATTAGAATGGGAAAAATATAGGTCTTAAACAAAGAAAATGTCTACGAGGTCTCGGTGGGTACAGGTCCTGCATGTGGCAACATCTGTACCCATCCAAGACACCTTAACAGGTTGATTTGCAGCTCTAAGGAAGACATTTCTAAAGACAATTGTTCAGGTGTAGCAAAAGACGGATATACTGTAAAGAGTATTTCTAACCAGAGAAGGGCAGGTCAGACAAGTCTACTACTTAGGCATAATTGTCTTTATAGACAATACTATGCAATAAAACATTACTAAATGCAGGATAACATTAAGAACAGCAATTGAGGACTGCCACAGGTTACACAAGGGGTAAACTTAAACTTACATAAGCTGTATCCCTTAATACCTAAGACCAGGGCTTTTTTTTCAGCGAGAACGTGGGGGGAACACACCTCCGACACTGAATGTATGTAATGGGTCAATGGGTGCTGGGGTGTGCTGCAGGGTATATTGATTCTGGCTGCCGGGAGATCTATTGTTGCTGGAGGAGATCTTTTTTTTTGCGGGGGAGTATTGTTTCTGGTGGGAAACCTATTGTTGTCAGGAGGTCAGTTGTTGCCGGAAGAGTTCTACTGTTGAGGGAGGGGTCTATTGATGCTGGCTGCCAGTAGATTTGTTTTTGCTGCCAGGAGTCTATTGTAGCTGGGTGGGTATTTTGTTGTGGGTGGTCCATTGTTGCTGGGAGATCTACTGTTGCTGGGGAAGTGGGGGTCCATTGTTGCTGGCTGCAGGGGATCTATTTTACTGCTTTTCTTGTTATCGTTAACAAATTTTATACAAATTACTTAGAACCACAAATGTTACTTGATTCTGTATTCTCTAAAAGGGGCAGTACTGGGAGGTGGGTATGGGGTGGAACCAAGCAACGGTGCTTGGAGGTGGGTAGTGGGCGTAAACAAGGGGTTACTCAGAAAGGGGGAGTTCCTGTATCTCTTCTCTGAGATAAAAAGCCCTGCCTAAGTCATAGAGAGCATCAACTCACAAACCTCCACGACACTCAAAGGATCCAGCACTCGTAGCATGTGCTGGCCTATGCTTTGGTCACCTCCTCAGCCTATTGCAGCATCCTGCGCATACCTAACAACCTCTTTACAATGGACTTTACCTCTTTAGAATGAGAACCCAACGGCAGATGCCACACAGCTGTAACAATAATTATAGGCATGTAGCCATAGAAATGATTGCATTATTTGTTGGGAGTCTATACAAAATTCTACATTGGTGACTGGTTCTTTTAAAGACTAAAATGAAAAGAGGCGTATTCATGCGTCCATGCCACCTTGGGTCATCTAGGGTGGATATAGGAAGATAAAATTCTGCTATCTTTCCCGTAATAAGAACTTTGTGAGTCAAACACAAAAACATCTTAGGCGTGGTACAAGTAATTTGATAATGACAGAAACAGATTACTTTTTAGGTGCTGCCTGGCAAAATGACTCATTCTTGATAACTGTATCCAAGTAACTCTGGAAAAAAAAAAAGTGCACGTGTTTTGAATGCTAAGCTGTTGCCACATTTCATACAGTAATTCATTTAGTTTCACATAATGCTAATGTGCATCCAAAAGAATAATGCTGGCTGTGTAAATCATTTACATTAAAAATGTACCTGTTTCTAAGCATTGAGGAGTCAGCCATTTTGTTTTCTGAGGATGTAACGTCAATTCACTAAAAACTATTGATAATACCAAGACACACAGCAATGCTGAATCTTAGAACAATTAAAGAAACTTGAAAAAAAAATTAACAACGATTTACCAAGTTGTTTAGGTAAACCCGTCACAAATCTGGGCATTTAAAACTGAGTATATGAACACAAAAAGTACCTTAGTGAACATCACACCAGAATGTTAAGAAGATACACAGAAATATGTAGTTGTAAGAGCTCATTTACTCTAGCAGTGCCATCTGAAGAGTTATCAGCACTGGATTGCTTTTCAGACAGCATTTGACAGGCGGTCAGGAGGTGTTATTTTACCTCCTCACTGCCGGTTTTAACCCCTAAAAACCCACACCATCGCACAGCAACTACACATATTGTATGCAGTTGTGGGGCATTTATGGTGCCCCACATTCTTTTGCATGGGTTGTACTCTCCTCCAATATGGGGATAATTTTTGCCAAAGCAATGTGCAATGCAAATCCATCATGGCCATGGAATGTGTACTCACCGCCCACTGCTATTGCAGCTCAAGGGAGAGTGATTGGGGGTTGGTAGAAACGCCCAACTGTGTGCTTTTACTGCATCCTCACCACAAGTGTAAGAGGGGCCTGAAGGTTATTTGGCACAAGCCTTCCTAAAGATTGTGGACAAGCTCTAATTTTACAGGAAAAACTGAGATAGGCCTATTATCTCAGCTGCCTTTAGGCATGTGCCTAAAAGGGGAATGTTTTATGTTAGCAAGAAAGCTTAGACTGCCCAGGTTAGGGAAGGTTAAGTTCTAGATTGTCAGTTCCCCAGGCTTTTTGGGTTCTGTCTTCCTTCCCAGTCTATTTATAAAATGGGCTCAAGGATCATCAGAGCAGGACCACATGGAAAGCAAGAGGGTCCCTATCATCTAGAAGTATGTAGCCTGGAGGAGCCTTCGTCTGCCACCACCAATTCATCAGGAGGACTATGTTGCACTATACATTGTGGTGTTCCCAAGTGTTTCAGTAAAGCTTTGTTAACTGTTGCAAGCCTAATCTGAAGTCATTCAAAGGGATGTATGGTGGTAAAGGGAATATGGAAGGAACAGGACCTGTAAAGCACACATGGAGTATGAAAGCAAGGCCAGGGGTTACCAAGAACTGTTGGGAAGTGAACTGCAGCCATTTATAAAGTGTAGTACCTGGCATAGGTGACAAGTCCACAGGTAGCGAGGGGGCTGGTGTTCTGTCTCCCTCCCTAGCGGTCGGTTCCCCCAGAGTAACTGGGAACAAACCCACGGTACAGAGACCCCATATACCTAGCCGCATGGTACAGTAGAACAGAAAGAGTTAAGTAAGTGCACACATGAGGTCTGCACTAGGTGCATAGGGGAAACTATTCTGTCACTGGAAGTGAGGTGGCAGAGGTATGCTGGACTGGTGGAGAGGGCAAAGGCTCAGCAGTGTCCCTCCTAAATGCAATATACAGTATCTCACAAAAGTGAGTACACCCCTCACATTTTTAAAAATATTTTATTATATCTTTTCACATGACAACACTGAAGAAATTACACTTTGCTAACAGTGTAAATTTGCTGTCCCCTCAAAATAACTCAACACACAGCCATTAATGTCTAAACCACGGCAACAAAAGTGAGTATACCCCTAAATGAAAATGTCCAAATTGGGCCCAATTAGCCATTTTCCCTCCTGGGTATCATGTGACTCGTTAGTGTTACAAGGTCTCAGGTGTGAATGGGGAGCAGGTGTGGTAAATTTGGTGTTTCCGTCCTCATTCTCATACTGGTCACTGGAAGTTCAACATGGCACCTAATGGCAAAGAACTCTCTGAGGTTCTGAAAAAAAAGAATTGTTGCTCTACATAAAGATGGCCAAGGCTATAGAAAGATTGCCAAGACCCTGAAACTGAGCTGCAGCACAGTGATCAAGACCATACAGCGGTTTAACAGGACAGGTTGCACTCAGAACAGGCCTCGCCATGGTCAGCCTAAGAAGCTGAGTGCACGTGCTCAGCGTCTTATCCAGAGGTTGTCTTTGGGAAATAGACGCATGAGTGCTGCCAGCATTGCTGCAGAGGTTGAAGGGGTGGGGGGACAGCCTGTCAGTGTTCAGACCATACACCGCACACTGCATCAAATTGGTCTGCATGGCTGTCATCCCAGAAGGAAGCCTCTACTAAAGATGATGCACAAGAAAGCCCGGAAACAGACAAGCAGACTAAGGACCTGGATTACTGGAACCATGTCCTGTGGTCTGATGAGACCAAGATAAACTTATATGGTTCAGAGCATCTGTGTGGCACCCTCAAATGAAAGCTGGAGGAGTGCAAGGCCTCTAACATCCACCAGCTCCGTGATGTCGTCATGGAGGAGTGGAGGAGGACTCCAGTGGCAACCTGTGAAGCTCTGGTGAACTCCATGCCCAAGAGGGTTAAGGCAGTGCTGGAAAATAATGGTGGCCACACAAAATATTAACACGTTGGGCCCAATTTGAACATTTTCACTTAGGGGTGTACTCACTTTTGCTGCCAGCGGTTTAGACATTAATGGCTGTGTGTTGAGTTATTTTGAGGGGACAGCAAACTTACACTGTTACACAAGCTGTACACTCACTACTTTACATTGTAGCAAAGTGTCATTTCTTCAGTGTTGTCTCATGAAAAGATATAACAAAAATATTTACAAAAATGTGAGGAGTGTACTTACTTTTGTGAAATACTGTACATCAAGCTAAGGTGTGCAGTGGCATGGGACAGAATACTTCACAAAGGAACTCTGTATGTGAAATTACTGCGCATGGTATAAGGCTCATCTGTAAGCTGGAGTTCCATCATAGTGTTGACTTTCACATGAATGTGGCCCCGCCTTGTCCTGGGCATTGATGAGACCGCACACAAGAGTAAAAGAGAGGTACCCCCAAACGTGTGCAAGTGTGAGGTGGCCTTGCCACAAGCCTATATCTCTGGAGCTAAGCTGGCCATACACCAGTAAAATTTTGTTTGAAAATTTTCATATTTGGAACATTCATTCAATTTTCTAATGGTCAAAACCAAGACAGTTTTTGACAGTTTTTGACTATAGTGCCAATAAAATTCAAGCATGATGGAAATGTTTTTTTCAATGAATGAAATTCTAACTGTGAATGTAGTTTTGGTCTGGGAAAAATTGTACCTGTTAGACACAAAAGAAACCAATTGAATAGGTCTGGGCCATTGAAGTAGCAGATCTGGACAAATTTTAAGGGCTTTTAAATGAAATTAGTTGACTCAATAACAACAAGATCAAGTGCTTAGAGGAAAAATGTTTCTGAATTTCCATACAAACGTTGGAACACAATTGTAGTGGTGTATGGCCAGTTTTGCAGACGACCTTGTCATATGGAAGATAACACCTAGGTTTGCAGTTTCTCAACCTGTGCTCAGTTTGACTTGCCCATGTTTGTGACAGACCTACCTTGCCTAATCTTATGGGAATTTGTATACTGTTACATGGTGTAAGATGTTCAAAAAACAATCAAAAGAATTATACTTGCAGTGTAAATGAAAACGGCAGAAAAAAGAGTTGAACATTGTTCTTGCAGTATATAACGTATATCTTTCAAGACCTTGTGATCATAGCAGATGCTTTTCCTGAGTTAGCAGTGAGTATCTTCCAGTTAAACTACATCACACATGAGGCCACAGCCAGCTGCTGTATGTTCTGAGCTTTATCCATCTTTGCCTGCATTAGAAAACAAGCCAGTGATCCCAAACTGGGCAGATAGGCTTTGTTAGAGAGTATTCCATTTTCCAAGGACATTGAAATCTCTACCATGCATTGGTGAATGATCACTGCCCCAGACCACTTGCTATAAAGTGCAGGTGGAAGCTTATTAGGATGAAGTCACTACAGGTACACATTCACTTATTCAGGCCCTGGCATTTATCTTCTGTTCCTGTGTGGTAAAACAAAATTCCACAACAGATATATACACTAAAAAAGCCTGCACACCTAAATGTAATGTATGTAGGTGTCCAATACTTTAAAGCAGTATTAAACCCATAACCAAAAATATAATATATTGCAACTTATTGCAACTTATCAATCATTAGATGTGGTGGTTGCATTAGTTTCCCTTTTTTTCATTTTTTTCCCCTCTGTTTTCACCTGGTGATCTGGCCAGTAACACATTTTGGGGTTGATTTACTAAAACTGGTATACTCAGAATCTGGTCCATCTGTGCATGGTAGCCATTCAGCCTTTAAAGTATTACTAAACCCAGGAATATGAAAATAGTTCATCTGCCCCCCACCCCCCACAGTGCCCCCAGCTTATAAATCTTCTTTTTACATTAAAATATTGCCACTATACAGGCATACCCCACTTTTAAGTACACAATGGGGTTTATTTACTAAAGCTGGAAAGTGCAAAATCAGGCTCGCTTCTGCATAGAAACCAATGAGCTTCCAGGTTTTATTACCAAAGCTTAATTGAACAAGCTGGGGTTAGAAGCTGATTGGTTTCTATACAGAAGTGAGCCTGATTTTGCACTTTCCAGCTTTAGTAAATAAACCCCATTGTGTACTTAAAAGTGGGGTATGCCTGTATACCTTTTTGGCTGATCTGTATAACACGGTCAGTGATAAACTACACAGTTTTTCTATTGATAGTTCAGGAAGGTGGAGATTCCCACTGCAGCCTGTATACACGCTCATTCTAAGCAGTTACAGCAATTTTTCCCCTTTTGGGATAAAGGTTGTACATAAATAAATAAAAACTGGTCATTGTAAGCAGCTCCGTCGGTAGTAAATGGTTTGTCTCAGTCCTGTAACTGCTACATCTGCAGAACAGCTTGTTCTGTTGAAACAGACTTACTGACTGGATCACCAAATGAAAATAAAGGCAAGAGAGCCTAAAAAACAAAACAAAACGAATGCAGCCATCATGTTTAAATACCGGTAAACTGCAATATAATAAATGATTTGGTTTGGTACCACAATAAATAAATACTGTGTATTTATGGGGAAAGTGAGAAGTGAGAGAATTCTAGATGTGTACAGCCAGGTATAAAGTATAATTTTCCAGTAAAGTTTCAGGTACAAGAGAATAATTGGTTGCTACAAGCAACCCATCAAATTGTTCTTTGCTCCATTTATAAAATGTGGAAATGAACATTTTCTCTGGCATTTAAATAACTGTTACTAATGGGTCAATAATATTTAAAATATCTATCATCATGATTTCATCTAAAGGGTTTGTGTGAACGTGTTATGCTGAAGATCCGCTCAGGGAAGCAGATTCTATATTTGGTTGCCTAATTGAATATTAGTATAATGCAGGGGTTAAATCTGCAGTATTTCTTCACTGGAGACTGTGGTTTTGCTGTTCTGTATGAGTCAAGGTGACCCTACCACTGCAGTATTATTAATCCCTTCACTGCTGAGGGAGCTACAAAGCAGGACGACCCTACAACCAAGCAATGAGGCAAAAAGGGATTTGCAAGGAATAAGTCAGACAAGGGCCATTTGGTTGACATTGCATAAACCTTGATAACTTTTATATGATTAATAGTCTTGTCTAGTCTTGTACCTTGCTTTCATTAGTTCTGCCTTTCATACTGCGATATAGAACTGTAATTGTTTTCTATCCGGAGTACTTTCTTTTGTAACTTTACTTATGCTATTTGCTATTGCTTATGCCAATTTACATAATTATTACTATATTATGTTGCTGTATAAGAGCACCTGTGCAAATAAAAATGAGACATATTATTTATAAAAACATTTAAGCAGCACAGAGCATGGAGGTTCTTGGTTTGATTTCCAGCCAGGACATGATCTGCATGGAGTTTACACACACAGATCCACGTTCCTGCTCTGTCACGAGTGATCGCAGGTGCCGGACATCGCGGCCGCCGGGCAAGCGCATCAGCACCTTGGTGACGCGGCGCGCGCACGGCCCCTATGCCGGTGGGAAGCGGAGGACGTCATATGATGCCCGCCCGGGATGGGAGATCTCTTCTGCGGACGTCATATGACTATGGGCGGGATGTGAAGTGGTTAATAAGCTCTGGAGCAACTGCTCTTAAGAGTGCAAATGCACTTTGCAAAGTACATAGTCTATTTGCCTTTAGTAAATCAACAAGCAGGCACTCCGCACTATCAACAGAATAATTACATAGTTACATAGTTAAGCAGGGTATACATATTTTTTTTGTTCAACCAGCTGGCTGAATGAAAAAAAACTGACAGATCCCCGCATCCACACAAGCAATGTGGATGTAGGAAATTCTTTTCCTGCACTATTGTGTTTTGACAGTGGGGACTCCTCCTCCGTTAGAATACACTGATAAGCGCTGCATCTACTGGCTACATGCGGCGATCGAATGCTGGTTTTCCAGCAGGACCGTTTGATAGAACAGAGAGGGGAACACGCACTTTAAAATTTGTCTGGTTCCTGCTAAACCAGACAAATTTCGTTGCATGTACTGTATACCTTGCTTTAGTCAGGTTGAAAAAAGACACAAGTCCATCTAGTTCAACCAATAGAAAAACAAATAAATAGAAATCCTCCAAATACAGAATCCTATAACCACAGTTGATCCAGAGGAAGGCAAGCAGGCCACCAGAATAAAGGATGGTCTAATTTGCTCCAGTGGTGGTATAAATATTCCCCCCAAAGGCAATATTCCCTGAATCAACAATCCCTGATGTTATTATCTATACATTTTAATATCCAGTTATATTTTTTTCATTTGGGAATACATCCAACCCTTTTTTAAAACAATCTACTGAGCTGGTTAGAACTAGTTCTTGAGAGAGTCTCTTCCACTTGTTTCCAGCTCTTATTGTGAAGATGTCTTTCTGTATGTGAAAGTTAAATTAGAATTATAGGGAGTGTTTTTTTTCACCATCTGTGTTCCATTGCGAAGATTTCCCTTCACTTCCTGTCCCATAGCCAAACAGGAAGTAAGAGGAAATCCCTGGAAATTAAATGAATTTCTTGGGGACCCCCTGTATTACTTTTCTGGGGACAACTCAAAAGTTGTGATTTTCTTTTACTTTCACTTTCGATGATAATGTTAAACAGGACAATAAGAGAAGGTGAATTTAATTAACAGGGGCACAGACAGCAATAAAATCTGAAAGGTGTTCAAAGTTTTGCCTTTAGTTATACTTTAAATTTGTTTTCGTCCAGACATAAAGAATAACTCCATGTGCTCTGTAATGATCCTAAATTAAATCATATTGCACCACGTTCACTATATGGACCACTTATGTACTTATACATGTTGATCATATCCCCCTTAATCATTTACTTTCCAGAGAGAATAAATGTAGTTCCTCTAATCTATCCTCATAGCTGAGCTCCTCCATGCCTCTTATTAGATTGGTTAATGTATATGCTTTAATTCCTGGGCTTTTTGGATCCAGCCTACTCACCAGTGATATGGAAAGAAAAACTGAAAAATGCCCCTGGGACTTTATAGACAATGGTCAAAGGTATAGTAAAAGTGCAAAATTGTATTAAATGTAAAATATCTGGATGTAAATATCAATAACACAATTTTGAATAAAATCAAAAAATGGTAGTCATGGTGTATACAATACAGGACTGTAAACTTGAAAACACAGTTGATCTCGCGGTGGGAGGCTGAACCGCAACAATTATGTAGATGATCCCAACATGTTTCAGAATATAATAAATTCCTTCTTCTGGGGATGACCAAAACCTACTGTATTTTCTGATGGCATAATAACAAAGTGTCAAAATAGACATATACTATGATATACAGGTTATAAAAAGAGTAATACATGGGTGATGACATAATATATCTGGATGGTAAGTTCTGAAGATGGTGACAACCTTTAACAGATTCAGAAAAATAGCATGGTTCGCTGTATATTTCCACAGTACCCCATTGCATCTAAAATGCACCCCGTATGGGGGATATACATTCCGGAGAAAAATGATGTAGTGTCCCTAGTCCAAGACAAACTCCATGGGAATGAGGGGAAGAGAGAGATGGTAATGCAGCTGCAGTAAAGGAAAGTGCTCACAGGGATCATATATGTGGAAACGGCCCTGGTATAAGGACTAGGATGCAAGGCTGGACAATCAGGATAGCAAAAAAATAAGTATATAGGAAAAATATAAACATAATAGACAGTGATTGCTAAAGTTTAAAAGCAAGTGATAGAAACATGGGAGAAGGCTGGGTTCAGAGTCCTCTCGCCAGTTCAGATGGACCACATTGAAAACGACATGCCGTAGCTGCTTTGGACTACTGCGTCTTACAGTCAGTCAAAGGCACCAGGGTTCCAGAGAACACCTAAGACCTGGAAAACGCCAAAATGGACTACTACCTTTCAGAGGTATGCCTGGGCAGCCAGATAGAGGTAGTTAGGGACATGATGATATTAATGTTCATATTGGACTGTACTAAGAAGCTTTTCAGTAAAGTTGCATTAACTGTTCTGAGCCTGCCCTGGTCTGAAGTTATTAATAGGGGTGCATGTTGGTTCTGGCATATCAAAAGAACCAGGGTCTGTAAAGCACATGTGGGGTCTGAAGCTCAGCTGCTACAAAAGGTCTACTTGGCAAGTCAAGTAGGAGAAGCAGTGTTGTTGCTATGGGTAACCAAGCACTAGTTCAAGACACAAAACAACCAGCCATTAGGCATGGTACGTGGTAAAGGATGCAGGTCCTATGGTAGCAAGGGGGTCGATGTTCTGGCTCCCTCCCTAGCAGTCAGTTTCCAGTAGCAATTGGAACTAAACCCAGGTTACGTTGACCAACAACCTGGTCACATGGTACGAGAAGGAAGGAGTAAACAAGTGCAGCGGCTCTCTCTCTCCTCACTGGATAGAGAGGCAGCAGAGGGAGCCATTGGCTGCTCCTGCTGTCAAATACAGCCAGTAAGTAAAGAGCAGGGTGCGGGGCCCAGACCCTCTCTGTGTGTAAATGTGTGTCAAAGCAAGCAGCTTGCTAGGGGGGCACTCAGGAGGGAGGAGGAGCCAGGAGCACTGAAGGGGGACCTCAGAAGTGGAGGGGCTGCTCTGTGCAAAACCATTGCACTGAGCAGGTAAGTATAAAAATGTTATTTTAAAAAAATGGCTCTATAATCACTTTAAGTCCATGATCTACCATGTAAGCAGGTTAGTTTAATGCTGCCCCAGCTGGGAGGATAAGCGTTAACATGTTTCCTGGGTCTTTTTTAGTGGGCTTTCTTGGGTTGACTCTCTGGTACTGTGCATTATAAAAAGGGAAAGGGGTCCGATCGAGAGATCGAGATGCCGAATCCGGAACACCTATGGATAAAGACCCTTCTACAGTGTATGGGACCACTGGGATTCATAGTCCACCTGAAGATACCAACTCTGGAGATCTGCCATTATGGACTCTTTCTGTGCAGGTACACTGGGGCAGCTATAAAGCCAGAGTTAGGGATTGGTTTAGGGAAAGACCGTTGCCTTTGTTTGATTGCCTTGCAAGAAAATTAAAGGAGAAGTATAGCCAAAGCTATTTTAGCTATACTTCTGTAGGTCACAGGAGTGTGGTTCATTCTGCACTCCTGTGACCCGTTTTCAGGAGACAGCGGGCTGTAGTTCACTGTCGGCCAGGATCCACCCAGATGTCTGGGTCAGCACCTGGCTCAGCCTCTCAGCAATCTGCTGGAAGCCTGAGCCAGCCCCTCCCGCCCCCTCCACAGCCCAGTGCTTTGGTGAGTGACAGTCACAGCTCTCTGCTCAGAGTGGAGGGAGAGAACTGAGCGATCAGCAGTGTTTGAAAAGAGTGTAGGTGTGGCGCTGTTCCAATTAGAAAACACTTTTATATATATGTAAGGTGCTGAATGCCTTTTGAACCTATTAAGGTAGTGCTTTTGTGTTGCACCCTCTGCAGAGTGTAGCACTGAAATGGATATAACTTCAAGGGAAACATTCCTTATAGACAAATATTTAATGGCTTAATTTTTGGTTTGCTAATGTTGGTGTGTTACAACCGCTGCAAGGTGTGGCACCAAAAAAGGTAATTGCCTTTAAGAATGGAGATGATATAGACCAATAAATGTCCAGTAAGCCAAGTTGATAAAAAATGTGACACCTAGAATAGAAATGTGCTGCTGTGTTACACCCTCTGTGGGGTGCACCTCTAGAACAGTTTAATTACCTTTAGTGTAAAAAAACTTGCCCTTGGGTATCAAATAGTTAAATGAAAAAAATGAATGATAGTATATTTGTAGGGGCAGCAGTTCATTTTAAAGTTCATCTGCTTGTACTTTTCCTGTGTGGAATCACACACAAACTTTTTGATCAGCAGGGTTTGATCGCTCAGTTCTCACTGCACAGCCAGTGGGGGACAGATGAAGTATTGGATCGATGCTGCATCCACCTAGTTGAGTATAAATGTTTTTTTGTTTTTTTTATAAGTCTATACTTCTCTTGTAAGTAAAGCTTTTGAAACGTTGTCCTTGCCTGGTCTGAAGTTACTAAAGAGGTGTAATGCAAGTAACCAGCACATATATTTTACAGTTGGGTCAGTTGAAACACATTGGTGTATGAAGACAGCAGTACAAGAGTTAATGCGGTACAGAAAACAGCAAGAGGTTACAAAGAGTAACGGAAGTCTGTAAAAACAGCCTGTCGTACAGTGCGTACATGTGGCAGATGGGACAGCCCCTGCAGTAGGTATTGTTGTCAGCAGTGGGTGCAACGGGAGCAGATCATCAAAGCAGAGGTCTTAAGCTTGTGCACAGGTTTAAAAGAGGAGGAGTTAAGAAAGTGCATGCATGGAGTCCACGCTAGGAGCACGGTGGGACCCTATTCCATTACTGGAAGTGAGGTAGCGGAGATATGCTGGACAGGTGGAGAGAGCATCGTCTCTGTATGTCCCTCCTTAATGAAACAGTGACAGTAGTAGTGTATATTCACATTGAGAGAGTTAAGTAAAGTTCAGTCATCTGTTCATGTGGAGGAGAGTGACCTGAACTAATGGTCTAGCATAGCCAACAAAAAAAAACACTCTGGGGTAGGCCTCCTATGTAACCAACACCCAACTTCCGCCCAACAAGGAGGGGAACATGGAGGCGGTACCACCCGCCTACCCTACAACTAGATAGAGAAAGGAGGAAATCCCAGATGCCGCACATCCATGTGTATGTTCAGTGGTAAAATGACAACCTCAGCCTAGGCTCCTGCCAGGCCATGCCCCAAACAATGCCCTACAACTAGAATGCCCAGATCCTTCTCGACCATTGAGAATCATCCATTCATCTTCCATAAAATGGTTGGTTACAGTGCTGACACCTTCCCCTCTCCCCACAGTTCCTGCCTGAAACAGAGGGCACACTTTACCTTATGGTTGGTATACTATCATACTTACTATGTATAAAACATAGTTACAGCTATATTATCATAATTACAATATATAAATATAGTACGAGCACAGTACTGATGTTCAAATTATTAATATTACCATATTATTTACAACATACAGTACTTCTTCTATTATGCGCAGCTGAGCATATATCCTTGAGTTACCTCAAATATTACAATTAGGCCAGTACTGGGTGTTACTTTGCGTTTACTGCGGTCAGCTGCATCACTCACTGCAATTACTCACATCAGTAATGTTTTCTTTCAAACTACCTGCTGTGATACACTGAGCAAACACAGGCTTTATAATCTGAAAACATCACAGACTTGCAGAAATATTTAAAGTGCACTTACACAGAGTAGCTACATCTGAGGAAAAATAAGCAAACCTTTCATCTACAACAAAGAGCACTAGACTGCATGATATCTACATTTCACCCATTTTCAGTATTTTATTATTTATTTTGCTATCTTAAATAGTTCTCTGTTCAGCCTATTATGAGCAAAATAAACTGCATGTGGAATTGTGGTATGAACTGACTTTTGGCAATCAATTAAGGCTGTTTTGGGGGCAGAGGCCGCCAAAGGCGGCCATTTTTGCCATCCCGTGGCAAAGATGGCCTAATGGGGGGGGGGGTAGCACTGCAAACACACACGCAAAGGCAGGCAACTCAGTGATGCTGAGCCTACTGTATTAAAAGTGCAGGCTCAGCATCACTCAGCAGAGTTTTCCTGCCCGCTCATCGCACCTGTCACATGGGCAGGTGCAGTGACCAGCTGTACAGTACTCATTAATGCTGAACCTGCATTTTTAGGGTAATTTCACAATGGGGCGGCGGATCCGTTAGTGGTAAACCGTCATTTTAACTGCGCTTTTCGACTGCTAACGCCTAAAAAACGTCTCAGTGTGAAAGTATTCTTTAAAGGCGCCACCTCACTGAGGAGGCTGATTCACTGCAAATAGCTGTGTGACAGGTACAGCAGTAACATTGAGCCTCTGGTATTACTAGGTTCAGCGTTACTGAGCTACACTCAGTACCAATGAGCACTCAGTACCGCACTCAGTGTCATCCCCCACAATGCCTTTATGAGTGCCAACTAAGACAGCCACCTCAACTGACCTCAGGGGCGGCACAGCCCAGCAACCAATCATACAGTGGGGACGGAAAGTATTCAGACCCCCTTAAATTTTTCACCCTTTGTTATATTGCAGCCATTTGCTAGAATCATTTAAAGTGGGATTCCGGCTGTAAAAAAAAAAAATTAAAAGTCAGCAGCTACAAACACTGTAGCTGTTGACTTTAAATAAGTACTTACCTGTCCTGGGTGCCCGCGATGTTGGCCGCCCGAGGCCGACCCGTCCCTCAGCTCTCAGGTCCCGGCACCGCCATCCTAGGTAAGGGAAACAGGCAGTGGAGCCTTGCGGCTTCACTGCCAGTTTCCTGCTGCGCACGTGCGAGCGGTGCGGCACTCTGTGAATGGCCCCATGGTGAATATGCAGCGGAAAAGGAAGAGGCAGATTAGGAAGACTGCCTAGCAACAAGGGTTTAGGTAAGTTTAACTATTTTTTTTTTCAAATGTTTTTTATTAATTTTTTTTAGGATTTTTGGTAAAAAAAAATTTTCAGGGTGGCCCTCCACTTTAAGTTCATTTTTTTTCCTCATTAATGTACACACAGCACCCCATATTGACAGAAAAACACAGAATTGTTGACATTTTTGCAGATTTATTAAAAAAGAAAAACTGAAATATCACATGGTACTAAGTATTCAGACCCTTTGCTGTGACACTCATATATTTAACTCAAGTGCTGTCCATTTCTTTTGATCATCCTTGAGATGGTTCTACAACTTCATTTGAGTCCAGCTGTGTTTGATTATACTGATTGGACTTGATTAGGAAAGCCACACACCTGTCTATATAAGACCTTACAGCTCACAGTGGATGTCAGAGCAAATGAGAATCATGAGGTCAAAGGAACTGCCTGAAGAGCTCAGAGACAGAATTGTGGCAAGGCACAGATCTGGCCAAGGTTACAAAAAAATTTCTGCTGCACTTAAGGTTCCTAAGAGCACAGTGGCCTCCATAATCCTTAAATGGAAGACGTTTGGGATGACCAGAATCCTTCCTAGAGCTGGCCGTCCGGCCAAACTGAGCTATCGTAGGAGAAGAGCCTTGGTGAGAGAGGTAAAGAAGAACCCAAAGATCACTGTGGCTGAGCTCCAGAGATGCAGTTGTCAGATGAGAGAAAGTTGTAGAAAGTCAACCATCACTGCAGCCCTCCACCAATTGGGGCTTTATGGCAGAGTGGCCCAACGGAAGCTTCTCCTCAGTGCAAGACACATGAAAGCCTGCATGGAGTTTGCTAATAAACACCTGAAGGACTCCAAGATGGTGAGAAATAAGATTCTCTGGTCTGATGAGACCAAGATAGAACTTTTTGGCCTTAATTCTAAGCGGTATGTGTGGAGAAAACCAGGCTCTGCTCATCACCTGTCCTATACAGTCCCAACAGTGAAGCATGATGGTGGCAGCATCATGCTGTGGGGGTGTTTTTCAGCTGCAGGGACAGGACGACTGGTTGCAATCGAGGGAAAGATGAATGCGGCCAAGTACAGGGATATCCTGGACGAAAACCTTCTCCCGAGTGCTCAGGACCTCAGACTGGGCCGAAGGTTTACCTTCCAACAAGACAATGACCCTAAGTACACAGCTAAAATAACGTGGCTTTACAACAACTCTGTGACTATTGAATGGCCAGAGCCCTGACTTAAACCCAACTGAGCATCTCTGGAGAGACCTAAAAATGGCTGTCCACCAACCTTTACCATCCAACCTGACAGAACTGGAGAGGATCTGCAAGGAGGAATGGCAGAGGATCTCCAAATCCAGGTGTGAAAAACTTGTTGCATCTTTCCCAAAAAGACTCATGGCTGTATTAGATCAAAAGGGTGCTTCTACTAAATACTGAGCAAAGGGTCTGAATACTTAGGACCATGTGATATTTCAGTTTTTCTTTTTTAATAAATCTGCAAAAATGTCAACAATTCTGTGTTTTTCTGTCAATATGGGGTGCTGTGTGTACATTAATGAGGAAAAAAATGAACTTAAATGATTTTAGCAAATGGCTGCAATATAACAAAGAGTGAAAAATTTAAGGGGGTCTGAATACTTTCCGTCCCCACTGTAGTTCATCTTTGCGTTCACATGTGGTGTGTGGTAATTGCAAATGTAGCACTGCCCCCTTGGGGGTTGCTTAGAGTTACCTGTTCATCTGTGCCTCCATGGCCCTGCAAACCTTCCAGCCCACCGGACACTCTGGGTTCAGACATTTTGGTTACACAGTTAAATGACACACCAACACACTGTGAATAAGTGACTTTCTGATTTTACTGGTTCAGAAAGAGAGTTAAATAACAGAATTTAGGTCAGCTGAGTCCTGGTTGAACAGCCAAGGCTCAGGTGAGGAGATCCTTGAAAGCAATTGAATTACAGCTGGAAATCTCAGTTGCAGAATAACAGTTTACATAAAAACAGACAGCAATCAAATGCAGGAATAGTACTGAAGTGGACTAGTAATTACTGTATTTTTATGATACCACTAATAGGCAATCCCGGGCTGGCCTATTTCACCTAGTCCTAATGGGAGACCAAGTTTAATAAGTATCAGGGGGTGGGTCCCTTTAAATAGTAGTAAACAACAATGTGCAGAGTGCAAGGCCTGCAATTGTCTTCACCGGCAGTTGGAGCTCAAGCTAACGGTATCATGAATATAGCAAGTGATGTGTAGGCAGATAAGAACAACTCAATCTGACTAGCAGTAATCTTTAAAGTAATTCCAATGGGGTTAGATGTCTGTATATAGTGTTCGTATGCAATGTATTAGGGTAATTCCAGGAGTAAGATGTCTTTTTGTTTGACGTCTTTTTGTTTGTATGCGATGTATTAGGGCAGGGTGTGTATTTACTGGGCAGAAGCCCTCTCATCCAACTGAAGAACAGTATAGAATCTTCCTGAAGAGCGGTTCCAGACTAGTGGTCCTCTTAATGAACGATCAGAGATGACTGACTGACTGCAGGAACTGTGCGTCATCTGATCCGGCTGATACATTGACTCTACGGTAATGTCCCTTGAGAAGAAAGCAGCGTTGGACCTGCCTGTGCCGGGCTGGTGTCGCTTCTTTGGCCGAGTGGTAGGCCGCAGTCCTCTCACACAGCAGCAGGGATGTGTTGACCTCATGGAACCCGGGAAGAAGAAAGCATGGGTCGGGCTGCTGGCCCTTTTACAGTCTTTCCCAGAATTCTTTCTTGGGTAGTAGTTGGCCTGATAAGAAATGTGGTCCAGGAATGGTTCTATATCCCCAGAAGGTCTGTTTAGGATACTACAATTCCTACAATGCTCTTCACATGGCACAGGGGGATGATGTCAGTTACTCACCCCGAACACTAGAGGGACACAGCAACTGTGTAAAAATGCAAAGGTAGGTCTGCAATGCAGATACTTGTAGTCCCATGTCGGCTTGACGAAGAAGACATTGACTCACAAAGAACATATGGACAGGCTCTGGTAGTAACAGTTCTTTATACAAATAACCAAATACTTCTTGAAAGACTGGTCTACATCCGACTAAGCGACCATCTGACCATGAAAAAACTTCTAGATCCCCTCCAGTCCGGTTTTCGCCCTCAACACGCCACGGAAACTGCTCTCCTTAAACTCTCAAATGACCTACCAATGGCTAAAGCCAATGGACACTATTCGGTACTACTTCTCCTGGATCTCTCTGCTGCCTTTGACACAGTGGACCACCCTCTCCTCCTCAAAAAACTCCACTCCTTTGGTCTCCGTGACTGTACTCTTCGCTGGTTCTCATCCTACCTATCACACCGCTCCTTCAGTGTCACTTACAACTCTACTTCCTCCTCTCCTCTTCCTTTTTCCTTTGGGGTCCCCCAAGGTTCTGTTCTTGGACCTCTCCTTTTTTCAATCTACACCACCTCCTTGGGTCAGTTGATTGCCTCCCATGGCTTTCAATATCATCTCTACGCTGATGACACCCAAATCTATCTCTCCACCCCCCAGCTCTCTCCATCTGTCTCCTCACACATTACCAACTTACTAGCAGACATATCAGCCTGGATGTCACATCACTACCTCAAACTCGACCTATCCAAAACCGAGCTCATGATATTTCCTCCCTCAGGTGCCACTTCCCCTGCTTTCCCTGTCAATATCAACGGCTCAACTATCAACCCATCTCCCCACGCCAGGGTCCTAGGTGTAATCCTGGACTCTGAACTAACCTTTCAACCCCACATTCTATCACTATCCAAAGCTTGCCGCCTCAATCTCCGCAACATCTCCAAGATACGCCCCTTCCTAACCAATGTCACCACAAAGCTTCTAATCCACTCCCTGGTCATCTCCCGCCTCGACTACTGCAACTCCCTCCTCATTGGTTTACCTCTAAATAGGCTATCCCCACTTCAGTCCATCATGAACGCTGCTGCCAGGCTCATCCACCACACAAACTGCTCAGAGTCTGCTACACCCCTCTGCCAATCCCTCCATTGGCTGCCACTCAATCACCGAATAAAATTCAAGATACTAACTATAACTTACAAAGCCATCCACAACCTGGCCCCCAGCTACATCTCTAACCTAGTCACAAAATACCAACCTAATCGTTCTCTTCGCTCCTCCCAAGACCTTCTGCTCTCAAACTCCCTTGTCACCTCATCCCATGCTCGCCTTCAGGACTTCTCCAGAGCCTCCCCCATCCTCTGGAATGCTCTACCCTAATCCGTCCGTTTTTCTCCTACTTTATCCACTTTCAGACGATCCCTGAAAACTCATCTCTTCAGAGAAGCCTATCTGGCCCCCACCTAACAACTGTACATTTATCTTTTCAATCAGCACATCACCCACAGTTATTACCTCTTGTATCTTTTGACCTTCCCTCTTAGATTGTAAGCTCTAAGGAGCAGGGCCCTCTGATTCCTACTGTATCAAAGTGTATTGTATTTGTACTGTCTACCCTCAAGTTGTAAAGCGCTACGTAAACTGTTGGCACTATATAAATCCTGTATAATAATAATAATAAATATACAGCCTCTTAGGATAGTACGGTAACATGAACAGTACAAGTCTTAAGCATCCCATAGATTATGCAAAAATGCCAAGCCACCTAGCTCCTCTGCAAGCCTGCTCTTATCTCCAGATTTTCCAGACCATGGGCTCTTCAGGCTCACTCAACCTTTAGTTGCTGCACTGGCCCACACCTGGCCTCTGGATAGGGGGTTCTCCTGACAACTTGGGCTCTCTCACTCCTCTGAGACTTAGATTTCCTTAGTCCCAAGGCCTAGTTGTCCCACCCTTTTCAATCTCCCAGACCCTCTCTTTGTCCACCAGACTCACATAGCTTCCTCAACTCTCTCAGTACGATGGACAAGGAATCCTCCCATCATGGAGTGCAATCTCTTGGATGGAGAACCTCAGCCTCGACAGGATAACACACTTATCTTCACACAAAGTATCTAAGCTATGGCCAGCTTATAAAGAATATACACTGCTGTGCACTCACATGGCCTGCAATACCATAGCATCACCCAAACACAGAATTGAAGGCTCTGTCCCACCCAAGACACTTTGAAGCCTTCAAGCTCTAGGCCCCAATCAGGAGAATACTAACAAGCCAGTCTTCTCTAATAAAAAACAGTGCTCTGGAGCCTAGCACTCTGCTTTTATGTGAAGAAATGTGTGCATTTTTCTTATACTTACCTTGTGGCAGGGCCTAGCACTTTTTCATAATATATTTACATATATATGTACTCTATACTGGTCCCATCATGTAGATTTATGTATTTTTACATTCATGATTGATAAAAATAGTTCTTCATACTAAACTTAACTTAATTAAAATAGTTCTTCATACTCATTCTTAAATCAAAACACCAATTATGAACTAAAGTAAAAATAATTAAACATGAGAAATTTACAAAATGGATGGGTAGTTTAAAAATCTCTACAAACATGTAGCCAGGGAACTAGAGAGAGAGGATATGACAAGAAATATCCAGGACACTGACCTGATCACACACTTTGCTATAAGTACATGGCAATCTGGCCTGTTTTGACTAAGGGATAAGGCAACAGTTGAGTCCTATCTCTCCCTCATCAACAGAGTCCTGTCCCTATCTGACACTTCCCCACTGTCATGGCCCCTTGGTGACTCAGATCTTGCTATTTATGGCAGCTAAAATATTGAGAAAACTCTGTGTCAAATATAGATTCATGCTCTCCCAAGATGGCATCCAGAGTCCATGGCAGAGGTCATATTAATCCTTGCTGGGTTCCCTCTAGCATTAATAAAAAGCAGCGGTCATGCCTCTGCTTTGTTTACTACCAAGACTAAGGAAGTGATTTAGCAATCACAGGATCATGGCATCACTCCTGAGCACTGCTAGCTTGACATAGCAGCACCATTGCATGTTTAGGGATAGTAGTGGCATCCTAAACCCCCTGCTTACACACATTCGAGGAGCCAAGTCTCTGCTGAGAGGAGGAAGCAGAATGAGCTGAGCTGCTAAAAAATCAAAGTGTTTCTGCTGGAAATGTTTAAATACATTGCTCCACAGTGCCTGCAGCTACAGAGATCAGTAAAGGTTTGCTTAAAACTCATGTATTGCTTGATGGAATTATGTAATTATATGATTGTCCAAAGATTTCCACTGTTCCACTTTAAATTAAACCCGTGTTTTGCCCATCTAAGAACAAAAATGTGTAGCACCCTCTTAGTTACTAGGTGAGGCAAATTTAGTTGGCTCCTCTGTAGGCAGAGGTGTAGGGGTTAATTTGTTTTTACCCGGGCAGTGTTTCAAGGCTGTGGCTCTATTACCTCCCCCTGGCTTTTAAAACTTACTGGATAGTTTTGAAACTTACAGGTGGAGGAACAGAGGCTGCAGACTGAATATTTATGGAGTTCCCACCAATCCCTGAGGAGCCAAAGCTCAGTAGGTGGGGGAGCTGTTCCATAAAAAGTCCACAGCCTGGCAGTCTAGGTGCATAATCCAGGATCCAGTTGTCTGGAGGGGACCCCTGTGCTGAGGTGCTCTGCCCCTGGGCAGAACGAAGCACGGGGGAAGGAGAGCTGGAAGAGCTGGAAGACTAATCCCTTTTGCCGGTTTCAGCTAGGCTTAGCTGGACCCATCCTTACAGACAAGATTTGGTGTACAGCAGACCATTGAATGTCAGGATTCACCAAAAAGGGACTGCGTGAGTAACTTCCACGTCATCCTACCCCAAGCTTGTATAGAGAGGACAGCAAGGGGCAATATTTTGCTTGTCTATGACCAAGGGACAGCTTAGTGCCTGCACAAGTCGCAGTCTCTGGATTACAATGAAACCCATTAGTAATGATCAACTAGCATTTTGCTTTTATATACACGAGGGAAGTACCTTTTAGGGGTACACTTCATTACCAGCTGGTATATGATTTGTATGAGGGTTAAATGAATGAATGTTTGTTTGTTGTGGCCATTTTATAATTAGGTGGTGGAGGTATTTTTCTTACTTTTTTTAATGATATTTTGGTGGAATTGTTTTCAATAAAGATTACTATTTATTACTTGCTATTTCCAGTTTGTTCCTTTTTGAAGAATCCTGTCCGGGCCCCTGGTCCAATTTCTCTTCCCCTTTTTTCTAATACCCTACATCTCTATCTTGGGACAGAAGCAGCCAGGTGCTTTAACATTCCTGCAAGGAGCAGCGCCTGCATTCTTCATTTGGAATTCTTTGTTGCTATTTTAGCTGTGCCATCAATCCCACGGGTGGGCAGCACCTTTGAAGATAGTACTTAGCAGCCAGAGACTTTAACAAGTCCTTGAAGAGTTTGTTCAAGTTCTACAGTTTTGGGCATGCGATACCTCCCCATTTCCCATCCCATTCCAGTTTATCCCCTAGAAAAACAAACTAGAACTGCCTTTACTATAAATGCAGTATTCTTGTAGCATCCTGTGAATTGAATAGAAATTTCAAACAACGTTATCTTCCTTCCAAGCTACTGTCTATAAACTACAACCCATGTAATGGAGATGACGTGAGGAAGATGTTTGTAGTCCAAATCAGGAGAGCACCCTGGGTGATGATGTTGCTCTTCCATAGATACAGCAGAGTGTGTGAGTGTTGCCAACCTAGGATAGGAAATGTGTTGCTGGCAGGATCACCAGGTGAAAATAAAGGAAAAAGAGAAAGAAAACTAAGAAACCCTCCACATGTAAAGACTGGTATGCTGCAATACATTCCATTTTTATTTTGGGGTTTTAAAAAAAAAATTCTAATAGAAGCACTCTAAAGGCCCATTCACACTTTTGAGGTACATTATCGCATTCATATTGATGCGCTTAATGCTATGTGTTGACATATGTTATGCTAAGGCAGCCCGTTCATTTAAATGGCCTAACGCACCAGAACACTTTAAAAGGGTATATTTACCATTTCTGGCAGTGCAGCAAGCTGCATCGCTACTCATGGTGCAAGGTGCATTGGGGTGCCATTCATTCAGAATACACTAATGCAAATAATGTGCGTTGCTGCAATGCAATACTTTGCATGGGCTCTAAGCACGTAAGCTGAATCTTTTCATGATCAATGTATCATTAAATACGATCAGAAATATAGTTAAACTCCCATACATATAAGTGAGTTGATGTCTAAGTCCTTAATTTGCTTATCAAACAACTATAATCTGGTGTCACAGCCCCTGTGGATTCATTGTTTCTCTATTGCAGTAGATTGTCGCAGCAGTGAGAAGGTATGCCGTACACCCATTATGTTATCTTCTATTAGAGAAGCCCTGGAGGCTTGTGATGACAGGAAGGAGTATGGATGGATTAGGAGGTTTGATAATACAACTGGTGCAAGAATGTTCATTTAGCCTGCATCATTGTAAGAACAGTCACCTGAGGGGGTCATTCATGACGTCCTGATAGATGCTAGCTATTAAGTTCCATTTAACCGCTAGCTCAGTTTATTCAAAATCTCTGCTAGGATCTGCAGCTTGAACGTTGATACTGCATAATAAGTAAATGTATATAATATATCATTACAAGCACAACAAAAGTTTTAGCTGTGACTATTTAGTGCGTGGGAATTAAAGCTACAAAACAGGAAAAAAATCAAATTCAAAGTGTACCTGTGGCAGCATTTAAAGCTGACTTCCAAGCATAATCTTTGGAATGCCAATTGCCAAGCAACAATTTTGCCAAGAGCGAAAAAAAGGGCAGTGAGTCATGTGCTCCCCCATATGGGCAAAGCACAAGTTTACTTAAGGGCTGTGGGGGCACTCTGGAAAGAAACCCAACATGCATGCTAGCCCTGAGCCTCAATTCACACTATGAACTGCCCGTGAATTGTACAGGAACTGCACCACATTCCTCTGCAATTCACCTGCAATTCAGTGCGGTGTGATTCGAACCCATGCATTTTGAATGGACTCAGATCGCACCGCATGGCAACCAAGACGTGCATGCACCATTTTTGGAGCCACACCGCAATCAGATCACATGGTCGTTTTGTACGATGCAATCTGATGTGGTGTTTGGGGTGTCGTTAACTTGTATTGACGCCCACAGCGGATCGAAAGGGCAGCATGATTGGAATGCGGCATGGGAAACACACACAGAACATGGCGTTTCCCACACAGCAATAATGTGAACCTAGGCTAAGAGTTGCCTGCTACCTGGTGCAACAGACAGCTTAAAACTGAACTGCAGATATGATCTAAATTGCAAACTTACGTTGGTGCAGACTGGGAAACTGGGGAATCACTGTAAAGGATGACAATCAGTATAGTAGACAGCACTACTACAGTGATTGACACAATCTTCTGGGGGTGCTGTGCCAAGCAGCTGCCCCACCGCATACTGATCACCGGGGGTTGCTCGCTTGGCACCATTGTCATTCACAGAATTCCTTTTTCAATTAATTACCAGGCTTTCTTTGATTGGATGAGGTTACGGTGGGGTGTTTCAACTGGAGAACGCCTTGTATTCATTGAAAAAATATGAATGACAGTGGTCCCAAGTGAGCAACTCCCGGTAGTCAGTGTGCAGAGGGAAAGCCACTCACGCAGAACCCAAGCAGGACCCAGGAGATTGCTGCTATTAATGTAGTAGCGCTGACTTCTACAGTGACTGTCAACTTCCAGATTGACTCCTCAGGTATGAGATATAAATACATTGCGCCAAGCTGAACCATTGTAAGTATGCATTTAGGATCATACTTGGAGTTCAACTTTAAAGCGGTAGTAAACCGCTCGGTGATTTTTTTTTCTTTCTGACCTGAAATGTAATAATGTACTAGTATGCATCGCATGTGAAACTTACCTGAAAACTAAGCATTCCAGCAATGTGCTAGCACCGCTGGAGGCCACTTCCATCTTTACTCGGTCTTCCTTCTGGGTACGCAGACTGGGGCTGCGTGACCGACCGAAGCCGCGAAGACATCGCTCCCATACATGTGCGGGGGAGCCGCCGTTTATGACACAGGACTCTGAAGGAATGGCCCGGGTGGCTGTTCCTTCAGAGCGCATGCACCGGTGATGTCATCGGCTGCATATACAGTAAATATCTCCTAAATGGTGCAAGTTTAGGAGATATTTACAGTTCATAGGTAAGCCTTATTATAGGCTTACCTATAGATACAAGTCATAGATGGGAGTTTACACCCACTTTAAGCTGTTTGCTGCACCAAATAACAGGCACCTCTCAAGGCCAGCATTTGTGTTCAGTTTCTTTCCAGAGTGCCCCAACAGCTGTAAGGTAAACCTGTGCTTTGCCGATATAGGAGAGCATGTGACTCACTCTTTTTTCCCAATTGACAGCATTGTTACTTGGCAATGGACCACTCAGCTACCAGTGCTGCCACATGGGGGAGGGGAGAATATTTAGCCCTATGAAGCTTTGACTAAGGAGACTTACACAGGACTTGACTAATGGATTCGTCAACCTGGGTCCTTACAATTAAAATAAAGACACGGACTGAGTGACATGGTTTTTATATGGCCACAGCAGCCAAATTTGTATTACCAAAGAATAAAATAACATCACGTAAAACATACCAGTAAGTGCAAATTCAACAATGTAATGCCCAACAACAAGAGGTCTTTGGGTGTCTTTAAGGCACAATTTTAACTGGAATGGTCCATGTCCTCATCCGCGCCCCCACCAGCTTGAAGATGTTCTGACATCACACATACTTTCAAATTCTCTTCTCCCAGGGGACCTAGCTCCTGAACCACTGCTAACCAAGTGGAAGCGCCATACCTTAGATGGGCCCCACTAATCCTGTAACCATATAATTCCTCACTGAACCCCAAAGACTCTTTGACCTGCCACATGAGCTTGATTGAAAACCTCATTCATGCGAATCCCTCCACACCTGCAGCGCCCTCAACAACCCCTTCTGAAGGCCCAAAGACCAGATGTCGGTGCCCACCGCATTCAGGTGAACATCATTGTCCCTCCAATAGCGGACGGACTGATCATCTAGCTCTCGGTGTCGAACCACTATGCCCCCGAGCTGGGCCACTAACCTGCCAACCTCCTTGTTCAACTTAATTCTTGCCTTGTTTAGGCGACCAACGGAGCGAGCAAAACACCCAACCTTTCTAGCCATTATATCCGACCATACAATGATGCATCCGAGAAAATCGCGCATCAAGCGATAAATGTCAAATTTGACATCCCTCACCAGGTCCCTGGCGGCCCGGATGCCCAAATCATTACCCCCAACCTGCAGCACTAAGACATCTGGGGGCATGTTGACTCTAGAATAGTAGTGACATTCGGGGAGAACCAGGCCCCACATCATGCTCTGAATCCCCAGTCATTTAAGAATAGCTTCACTCCGTATAATGCTAAGTTGCCTCCACTAGGGCCGAGCATCAGCACACACAGCCCCCCAAAAAACATATGAATCCCCCAAGATCCAGACCAGACCAAGAGGAAGATCTGAAAGAGAAAAGCAAAAGAAAACATAGAACCACACGAAAACACTCAATGTAACTTCAAAGCAAATAAGGGCGAACATAAATTTTGAAATGATCTGACTCCTACTTCCCTATACGTCTCACCACCTGAGAGCCCAAACCCCATCTGGCCACCTCCATAGCGGCCCCCACATGAAAGGAATGAGTATTTAACTGGGAAACCTGCCCGCCCCAGCCAAACAATGGCGGAAAACAGACAAAAACTGAAAACGCAACAAGGACGATCCATCCTCGTGCAGCAAAAAGGAACAAGGTGCGAACCCCCTCACCTCAAGAAACCGTTGAACAGAAGAAACTGGGCAAACCGAGTGCGACAGCACCTGAAACAATGACACAGTAACCCCCTTTCCCAACTGGTCAGTTTTTGATTTCCCAATATAAATCTGGTCACTGTCACATCCGAGAATTGTAGCCCACCCACACCACACCTGTTCTTGCTTACCAACTACCCAATTCGCAACTTCCCAAAAAAAGCCAGCGCAAAAGACACAGTGAACAGCCACACCTTATAAGCAGAGGTGCAAAACCCCCGGGCAACTTCTCCACCAGATCGACACAGATCTTCCAGTTTGTCATTTGGCAAGCGACATTCCATGAGACGCGTGTCAATGACAATACCCAAGAATTGTATGACCGTGGCAGGACCCTCTGTTTTTTCAGGTGCCAGAGGAATCCCCAACCAATATATAGCTTCCAAAGTGTGTAACAGTACAAACTGAGGGGCCCAATGCAAAGGAAATCGTCAAGATAGTGTAGCGCTGATCTCAACTGCGTCTCCTCCCATACCACTTATTCCACGAAGGTGCTAAAGACCTCAAAATATGCGCAGGAAATAGAACAGCCCATCGGGAGACAGCGGTCAAGAAAAAACTGCCCATCCCAAAAACAACCCAGCAAATGTTGGCTCTCCAGATGAACCGGCAGCAGGTGGAAATTAGATTCGATATCTGTCTTCACCAACAACGAACCCTGGCCATAACGTTGCACCCAACCGACTGCGACATCAAAGGAGGTATAAGACATCAAAGCCAGGTCTGGAGAAATGGCATCATTCACTGAAGCACCCTTCAGATACGACAAATGCTGTATTAACGGAAATTAGTTGGGTTCCTTTTTGGGGACAACCCCCAAGGGAGACACTTGCAAAGATGGAATGGGTGGATGGTCGAATGGTCCAGCCATTCTCCCAAGTTACACCTCTTTATCCAACTTGTCAGAAACAACCTGGGGAAATTGTTGATTTCAGATTTTGAGGCTGTGGAGACGGAGCCACCGGCCCAGAACACGGTATACGAAAACCATGTGCAAAACCATCAGCCACGAAACTCGCCGCCTCCCTCCGTGGATATCTACCTAGATACGGCACCATCACGGGAAGGCTTACTGGTATCCTCCCATTTTGAAGCAGACTCCCCGGGTTGGGACTTCCCTTTATTTTGACGTAACTGTGGGAGCCCCCGCAACCAGAGCACTCATGGCGGAAACGACAGGCCGCGCCAAAATGTCATGAGCCCTCATTGAACTGCCAACAAACTCCTCTTTTATGGGTGGCCGACTGTCCAGCGGCACTCAAACCGCTGGCCCCCCCAAGAAAGTGCTGACCCGGAGCCCTCACCTGAGCCATGAGCTTCAGCCAAAGCCCAATGTCCTTATGATGCCAGCACAAGCCAGGCCGCAAGGCCTTGCGCTGGCGGAACTGCTCGTCATATCGCAGCCAAGCAGTACCCCCGTAAACTCTATACGCTTCTCCAATGGCATCAAGATAACAAAAAAGCGGGGAGCAATTCTCCGGTGCTTTTTTACCAATTACGCTGGCCAAGATGGCAAATGCCTGAATCCAATTAGAAAAAGTGCAGGGGATAAGCCGCCAGCGACGCTTCTCTTTCTCTTCTTTCTTGCTTTCGTCTGCCTTACCTTTTTATATATTAAATTTCTCCAACGACAAAAGGGAAAATATTTCAACATATTCCCCCTTCCAGATCTTTTCCCTGACATTCTGCTTAAGATGGACACCCAGCGGTCCCTCAAAGCACACGTAAATCTCGCACTTCGGCGCGTCCGCCAACCTTACCCTATCCTCAGTGGACTCCTTTGCCTTGTGAGACGTCACGCTGGCAATGGAGGACACCGCCGCCCCATTCCCGGGGGGGCCGCCACCCTGCGGCCCTGCAAATCCGGGTCAACCGTGGATGACCCTCCCGCAGAAATCGACCACGCTGAGGGAGGCGGAGTTGGAACCACTAAACCCACACTACCCAATAGAGAAGCAGCAGGGGCCCATGCCCCTGTGCGCCCCTGAGATGGGGAAGAAGACCCAGCTGGGTCACAACGGGCCAATAACTCTCGAAAACCTGCAAAAAATGTGGCCAAACCCGGTGCGGCGCCCGGGGCCCCGACATTAGATCCCAAAGCAAGCTGCAAATCTGTGGGCTCCTGAACCCCCCGCTGTCCTGGCACCCCCGAAAGAACCCCCTGTGAAACCCCTGAACTAACCGCCCCACCCTGACATTAAACATAGATAAAGAAAGTGACTTACCAGGCTGTTGCCTGCCAAAGCAGGGCGCCTCCCCCTGGTACCTTAGAACCCCCAGCCGCAGCAGGGATGTGCTGTCTCTTTAAGGGGGCGGGTCCCCCAGCCCGAGTCACTGGCCGACCTCCACTGTGAGGAACAGGGTCGACCCTCCTGCTGCTCGTGGCTGAGCTATGGCCCTTCCAAGCTCCTCTCTGTGCTGCATCCACAGAGAGAGCCAACTGCTCCGGATCCCTGTGGCGGGGATGGGCAGGGAAAGACAGCAGAACACTCTCAGTGTGGTCCCACACATCTAAGGCAGACCTCCCACTGGGAGCAGCTGAGGGGCCATGACACCCCCCACTGCGTGTTCCATAGCCTCTCTCACGCCAAGCCGCCCCCCCCTTGGCACCTCAGCAGGGGGGGCAGCCACAAGCTCCAGCATCTGATGAGAGAGGGAGGAGGGAGAGTAAGAACAGGATGCCTCCTCCGCCCTCGGGTCCCGCCGGTGACAAGGATTCCTCCGAGGGCCCCCGCCGGGACTGGAAGCAGGAAGCCCAGTAGCAGGCCCTGGAGGGTCCCTATGACAGGGGCTCCTATGTGGACACTGGACCGGGGGGACAGGGGATGGACTGAGGCGCTCAGAAGGGTGACTCTTCCTAGCCCATTTCTGGAACGGCGGAGAAGAGGCAGGTGAGGGAGCCGCTCCCGACCCCCCAGCGCGTCTGATAGCTGCTGCTGCAGCCACTGTGGGCCCCGATCCACCGCTGCAACCCTAACCTGTGACAACAAGGCCTCTAAATCACTCATTTTGTCTCTATCTACCTGCAGGGGGGCGACCAAAGTTGCCACTTCTCCTGACTTCTTGGAATTCTAAAGAAAACACCCCTCTGCAAGACCCTCCCCTCTGGACCCTGCCCCTTTCAACAACTCTGTCCAATCAGGTAAGGTCTCCTCCCATACCCACAACAGTGACGTAGCTGACCGTTCCCTGACCCTGTTTCTCCCATAGTCATGCAGCCCCTCCGTCCATTTTCTCCTCCGGGTCTCACTTTCTTTTCACCTCTAGGGGTGACTGGAGCTGTAGTAAAACAAAGAAGGTATGTATAAGTTGCTTCTTTGCCCTGCATATACCCATCATAAGTTCACTTTAAGGAAGAGCACCAGTTGGAAATATGGGGTTGATTTACTAAAGGCAAACAGATCATTTGGTCCAGAGCTTAGTAAATACGGTGAAGCTTCACTTTACAAAGAATACTCAATCATATGCAAATAAAAAAATAGCATTTTTGCTTGCACATAATTGGACGATGGAAGTAATTAGAGTTTCCCCTTGCTCCTCTGGAGCAAATGCCCTTGCTGAGTGCAACTGCACTTGCAAAGTGTACAGTCTATTTGCCTTAAGTAAATCAATCCCCATGTTTATTAGTTTTAGAGTATGCTCTACTGTATGTGTTCCCACTGAGAAGGGTTTCCCTTACTTGCTCTCTTGGTAAGCAAAAAAGGAAATGAAGGTAAACCTCCTCAGTGGGAATACACAAAGTAATAAAAAGCTGTCAGAGGCTTTAACCCTTCCCTATGAATGTGGTGTGATTATCTGCATCTGCATCTCAGGTGGAAAATTTCTGCTTAGTTTCTGTCTCAGTGACCACCCAGGAAGTAAGGTTATCAGGATAGCAATAAAAACCTGACAGAGGTTCTAATGCTTCTCGATTCTATTCAAAACCAAATGGAGTTCCACTTTAAACTCATGAGATTTATGACAATGTACACAAGGATTCAACAGAAGGGACTCTTTGTAAGGAAACACAAATAAATCAATGTTGAACGGGTTGCGCTTCCAGCTATTTAGAATTGATCTATAGCTATGTTCACAATGATGTGAAATGCTGAGTTCATCACTTGCCAAGACACCCATCTCAGATAAGCAGGGATGTACAGAGCCGCATTGTGTTCATACTCCATTGCACCATGCTGATCTGAATGCTACATGCTGATTTCAAGGGGAGGTGATAGTGGCACAAACTGAACACTGATTAAACCCAAGTGGAGACTGGATGTTTTTACCTTATGTCGTATATGGCCAATGCCAAATTTCCAGTTATCCACACAGTTCTTAGATCTGGTATACATTAAACAGTGATTATCAGTTAAGATCAGTAGTACCCTGAGAACCTTATTTTTATATATCATGAGCCATATTTTATTATCACTATGTCATCTGATATGCTTTTGCCTGCATACACAGAATCAATTGTTTACAGAATGGCCTCTAGTGCAAGGCTGATGAGTGACCTTGGACTGGAGCTTGTGCAATATTGTGTTGTGTTATTGGCTGCAAATTACTATGCACTGGAATGTTCTTACAACACCTGCCAAAAATCCATACAACGCACCTCATTTTTGCTGATATCTTTTGTTGATATAGTATGATATATTAAAAAAAATAAATTTATAATCGTATAAGCAATTAACCAGACCTTGCTTAATAAAATGTTGAGCCTAAGGCGACACACCTGGACCATCATTGGTTTTCGCAATGAAACAAAAATCGAACCGTGAATATAGTTTTAGTTAGAGAAAAATCATGTTTATTGTAATGCAATACAGAGTCTATAATGGAAGTATCAAATGTACCAGCATTCAAACAAAATTTTACTGATGCATGGCCAGTTTAATGCAAATATATCATGTGAGTGCTAGTCTTAAACCTGACATTATCGATTTTAAGGCATGTTGCAGGGTGCTAAAAGCTGGAAAAAGTTAAAAAAACCTGTGTCTCTGGCTTTACAACCAAGGGAGCATTCTATTTGCCCCCCAACAATTTCAGCATGTAGCTAAGCACTTGTCTACATGGGAAGTAATGAAAAATCTCCTACCAGAATGCTAGAACCAAAGTTCTGTAGACTAAAGTTACAGAAAAGTAGAAAATACAAGCTTCATATGATTTCACCTCTTTTTTCTAAAGATATGTTTATTGATTTTAAAGACAAACTAACATACATAAAAAAAACTTTTGATGCCCAATACAGTGCACAGAGAAGGTCTATACACTCAAACAAGCAATAAACAGTAAACAATAATAATCGATTATCACCACACACGTGGTTATTAAATATATAGTTACAAGGAACTGTATAGGTAACAGGGTTTCGAGTCAGGGAAATAGTAATTGAAATCAATAGGGTGGTTAGCATGGCCAAAGAATAATATAGCTAGCATATTTACACTGTGGTGAGGGTCAAAGGGCTAACTATCCTTTAAGACATATGACCTTGATGGTGTGGGTGTGTCATTGCCATCATCCCATATCAATTTGTACAAAATTATATATAAACCTCTGAAGGGATTTTTAAGGCAATGAAATTTTATCAAATTTTGAATAAAAGAATATTTATTTATATCAATAGATTCTTAGAAAATATAAAAATACAAAAATTACAAAAATTACATAAATGGTGCAAAGACAAAATTACATAAATAAGAATTCCTGGGTTCAAGAAAAGCTTGTGTGTACAGCAAATCGCATTGCAGTGTACCATGGACTAAAAAATGAGAGTATATGAAGGAAAGTGATGTATCGCACTACCCGGTAGCCCTACCGGGTAGCGCGATACATCTATTCTGTTTTATTGTTTTTCTATTATTTTCTATTCTATTCTAGTCTTTTCTATTTGAATTCAAATTCATTCTATACGAAATTCGAATTTTGGAAGATGTTTTTTCTATTCTAGTCTTTTCTATTAGAATTCAATTTCATTCTATTTCTATATAACCATTTTTCGAAATTCGAATTTCGTATAGAATGAAGTTGCATTTAAATAGAAAAGATTAGAATAAAATAGAAAATAATAGAGAATAATAGCATAGAAAAACAATATACCAGCATAGAAAAAATATTATATATATATATATATATAAATATATATAAAACATTTTCCAAAATTCGAATTTCGTACAGAATGAATTCGCATTTAAATAGAAAAGAATAGAAAAAACAATAGAAAATATTTTATATATATATACATGTTTATATATATAAACATCTTCCGAAATTCGAATTTCGTATAAAATGAATTCAAATTTGAATAGAAAACATTAGAATAGTAATAGTGTAGAAAAGAATAGGCTAGAAAAACAATAGAACAGAATAGAATAAAATATATATTTTATATTATATTCTGTTCTGTTCTATTGTTTTTCTAGTCTATTCTTTTCTATTATCTTCTATTCTAATCTTTTCTATTCAAATTCGAATCCATTCTATACGAAATTCGAATTTCAGAAGCCATCTTCCGAAATTCGAATTTTGCATAGAATGAATTCAAATTCGTATAGAAAAGTTTAGAATAGAATAGAAAAGAATAGCATAGAAAAACAATGGGACAGAATAGAAAAAAATATTATATATATATATATATATTAGACATGAGCACACTGAAATATTTCATTGCGGAATTTCATTTTCGTCCGAAAAATACATTTATTTAGTTACTCCCGAAATTCGTTTTCATTTATTTCGTTTTTCGTTAAAAATTGCATTCGTCCGAAAATCCAAATTAAGGTCAAATCTGTCATTGAAGGCTTATGGTGTCTGTCGAATGTTCAAAGAAGATTCAACGGAGCAGCTAAACTGTATGATGCCGTATAGTTTACCTGCTCCGTCGAATCTTCTTAGAACTTTCAACAGACACCATAAGCCAAAGTATGTGTGTACTTAGTTCTAGCTATTTTACTGCTCCTCTTCTTTGGTTACAATCAGCCAATAACATTCATCGTCATCATTATTTTTATTTATCTTTTCTCCCCTACGTCAAATCTTTTCTCCCCTACGTCAAATCTTTTCTCCCCTACGTCGAATCTTTTCTCTCTATGTCGAATCTTTTCTCTCTATGTAGAATAATCTTAGACTAATAGAGTTAAAGTTAGGTACATTCGACCACAGGTTCGATGGACACAGATTGTTATTGTCAGCGTCATGTCGAATCTCCTATCTATATCGAACTGTTGTAGCAATGAAAACGAAAATAAAGCATTTGTTTATGTCGGATCTTTCGTTTTTCGGATTCTACACTTTCGTTATCGTTTGTTAAAACGATAACGAAAATACCTGAAATTCGGACGAAAATGCATTCGGATGCACATGTCTAATGTATATTATATTTTATTCTGTTCTATTGTTTTTCTAGTCTATTATATTCTATTATTTTCTATTCTAATCTTTTCTATTCAAATTCGAATTCATTCTATACGAAATTCAAACTTCAGAAGCCATGTTCCGAAATTCGAATAGAAAAGACTTATAGAATAGAAAATAATAGAAAAGAAAAGCATAGAAAAACAATAGAACAGAATAATAAAAAAATATTATTTTATATATATAGATATATCTATATATATCTATAGATATAGATATATCTACAGATATATCTATAGATATAGATATATCTATAGATATATATATATATATATATATATATTCTATTGCTTTATTGTTTCATATTCTATTCTATTGTATTTTTTAGAAAATCATTTTCTATTTTTTTCTAATTCGATTAGAATTTGTTTTAGAATTTGTTTCCGAATTTGTTTTCGAATTCCTTCGTTTTTTTTCGGATTCGTTTAAATTTGTTACTTTTGTAATTCGGAAATTCAGATGCATACGAATTTCCGAATAATGAAAAATTTGTCCGAATTTAGATTCAGAACGAAACGTAATGCACATGTCTACCCCAAATTGTATTAAATGTTTTAGTTCTTTTCCGAGTCTCAAATGTAAGTTTATACAATAATAAAGAGTCGTTGATTAATTTCAACCAAAGAGGTCTCGTTGGGGACTGCGATCCCTTACATAATAATAAAATGGACTTCTTCGCAGAAAAATATAGGATGCAAAATAGTTTCTTAGAGAAAAAAATGTTCCTTAAAGCAAGAATCCTAGTAGGCTAATATAGTGACAGAAAAGTGTGGACAGCTTTTACAAAGAAATGTTTGTTTATTTAGGTCAAAAACATACCAATTCAAACCAATAAAATGCAAAACACCCAGGTTGGGTACACCTAAAAACCACTTATGCATGGCATGACAAGCATGTTCTGTGGACAAAAACAGAGACAATGACACAAAGGACAATCATCCGGATGCTGTCAGAAACCATAAATCAGACTGAGACAGAAGTACAGTTAAATTACACTTGTTTAATGATAATAAAAAAAGGTAAACAGAGTAAACGTAGTCAAAACATAGCCAGAGTTCAGGAACCGGAAGGGATAGTCATACAACCCAAAATGTCAGGGAGCCAGAGATGAGCGTAGTAGAACAGCAAACAGGATCTGGAGCCAGAAGGAATGTCAGCCAAGCAAGTCTTTAACAGACACATAGGAGAGCATCTCTAGAGATGTGACCAAGGCGAAGGCAGAGATCATCTGGACTGGACGGCTTAAGTAGGCAGGACTGACAAGCAGGATATCATCAACACGTGAGTCACGGTGGAGAGATAGGAGCTGGCAATTAGGCAGCAGCTGAGCTGCCAGTTTTGAGAAGAAAGGGCTGAGCCCAGCCCTGAAGTATGGCAAGTATTCTGGCCCATGTAGCACCACCACAGCAATAGACGTATCACGCAGTACCAAGTCAATCAAGGTGGAGCTAGCGTGTGTCAGCCCCCTGGAGGCTCGAGCTTTGGGAGGGTAGGGAAGGGGGGGGCAGTAAGCCAGCTGGTATATATACAACAATGTTATAAGCTGGAACAAGGGATCCACCAGCCAGGTAGAGAGCTAGTCTATCATTGAAGCACAAATCCGATGCATGCAATAAATGGGATGTCTGCTCCTTATTTAAAAGGAAAGTCAATAGTATACAATTGGCCCTTAAGGATGCAGTGGATTGAGTGGATGGAATGGTAGCTGTATATGACAGTGAACTGGTGACTGTCACACAGGCCGTGGATATCTGACTGGAAGGGGTTGCACTCAAGTATCAGTCACCAAAGAGGAACGGATGCAGCGTGGAGATGTAGTGACAATATAGAGGAAGTAAAGGGTTGGGACTGGGTGGTAACAGTGTAGTCATACATGCTATCACTGGGTGAAAGTCATGGCAGTCTCAAATGACATCAGCAGTAGCAGTACTTTACCACTCCTACACATGTCTCCAGCCATCAGCAGGTGTCTCAATGATGAGCAATGCGCTCCGTGTCAATCCCAGAATGGGTGCTGATCAGGTTGCTAAGCTGTAGTAGCAATCCATCAGTGTCCCCAAGACCTGTCACTGTGTTCTCTGCCTGTAGGGGCTGGTCTTGCTGGCAAGCAAGGGATCAGCCGCTCAATCTGCACAGAAATCTGGAAAATCCACCATAATGGGATCTCTGCATTGGTTAGACTGGGTTCCTTCTATCCCCCATGTGATAGGTCAGATCTTTTCACATGAGTCACCTTGACTTTAATTCTTTATCACAAGTCTCATTATGGTGCTGATATAGATGATATGGTA
The DNA here is from genome assembly GCA_037952925.1 of Lithobates clamitans. Taxonomy (NCBI): domain Eukaryota; kingdom Metazoa; phylum Chordata; class Amphibia; order Anura; family Ranidae; genus Lithobates; species Lithobates clamitans. Next base: position 707,770 of record JBBGZY010000780.1, on the reverse strand, counting down.
AAATGGTAAAAGCTTCTTAGGTCGCCCCTGAAATGCATCGGGCATCTGGGCAGATATTTTTCTCTGGGGAGGATGGCTATATCAGTACATAACACTTAGGGGATTATACTTGACATGTTGAGTACAGTTTACAAATATGGCCTGGATATAATAGTTTATGTATTTTTGCAATAAAGTTTTGTAGGATTTTTTTTATCATTCATTTGTGATTTTGTTTTTGTCTATATGTTAAAAAAAATCCCTCATACCCAACACTAAAAGTGCTTTGGTACATTAAACTATATGTATGGGGATGGGCATGATGCAGTTTCCAATGATGCCCATTTCAATTTAAATGGTATTATGGGTGTGATCAAGGGGAAACAGGGGAAACATCTGCCATCTATGGTTGCACTCATTTTACATATACATGCAAATGACTTTTCATACAAAGAAAAGTAATTATTTATTGGTTGCTACAAGCTACACTTTGATCATTGTTCCTTGTGTTATACAAAAGCTTGGATGGCCACAAAATAATTGTTAGGGAAATGGCCAAAGAACTGGCAATGTTAATAGCACCCATCATGGCCGCATCTGGCGAACTTCCGTGTGCAGTGGCACCAGCAGATGCGCAATGGTGCGAACAGGCACGACGTGACACATGCTGGCGCCCAGTGGCCTAAATAAACCTGCTACTGAAACCTCTAGATTGCTGGATTATCGTCAGCTTCCCTGTGTTTCCTGTGCTCCTGTGTATCCTTATTCTTGACCTCCTGCTACCGACATGGCTTGCCTTGACCTGCTTATCGTGATCTCCTGGTTTGACCTCTGGCTTATACTTCTGACTCTGCTCCTCTCTGTCCCATTGTGTTTGACGCCGGCTTGACTCACTGACTCCGCAACTACCAATCTAACCGTGTATGACCCCAGCATGTTCCAGTTCTGCTATCTGAACCTGTTACTGACTGATCCACCATGTATGACCTGTGGCCTGGCTCCTGGTTCTGTTTCCCGTCTGCTCTACTGCTAAGATTGCCTGGTACCACCCAAACACACCTGTCCTACAGTGCATTCTGCCTGTTCCAGCTACCTTCCGGTGATCAGCTCATCAGAGGTGTGCTGCACTTAGCCGCAAGTAGAGTACTCTCAGCACCTCGGCCTCACACCTGGTACGTGACAATAATCAAATACTATAAAATTATAAAAAAAAGAACTACATTTTAGTAAGGTTTATTTATGGACATAGGTGTACAATAAGAAAGATGACAATAAGATTTAAATAAGGTAAAAGTACACTACGCTGAATATCAACAAACAAACAGCTGGGGGTAAAGTGTTGATTGCAGAATAATGGCTAGCCATGCATGAGCTAACACTAAACTACTGAAGATCTCTACAGTTTTTATATAGACTATAAAAGTAAAAAAGTACCTTGCAAACAGTACAGCCTGCCATTCCCACCTATCTCTGCCAAGTTGTGCATTTAATATCATAATTAATATGTGAAATGCTGCAGAGCGGACTACGGGCTTTTGTGCCAAAACCTCAATTTATTCTCAGAACAGATTTAACAAGTAATCAATAATTTCTACCAAAAGAAACATCTCCCCGGGCAGCACTTCAGCTTCTCTTCCCAGCACCAGCAGGTCAGAGGTCAAATCTCAGGAGTCCCTTTCATAAAACTCCTTTGTTTTTATAAAAGAAAACATTTTCAGTTCTTTTATCTGAAGGCAGCTGCCCTGCAGAAAGTGTAATCTAGCATTCCTCTTATCTTCAGGTGCAGCACTCTTTGTAGGTCCCTGCTGCCCAAATACCTTCAGAGCAGCATGGAGTGCTGCTCAATGTATGGCACAACCGATGAATAGAGGTAATTAAATTTCAAGGTTCTTTGTGTGGGAAAACATAGGGTATACCTTGTGTAAAGAGCCAATTATATAATGATTTCTAAAAGTGTTTATAGACAAGGTGATCATCGAGCTGTTTTTGGGGGAAGTATCATAATATGATACTGGCTTGTATCACCGATCAAGAAGCATTTGCTTTGCTTTCCCCTTTATCTCATACCACAGGGCACTTTATTGCCACATATACACTGAGGATGATAGCCATTGTTTACAAAACATGGTCATTGTCTGAACATGAACGCACCTTTGTTCATTAGCGTTTACACCTGTGTTGCACCTGCGCTGAACTTTTCTTGTTTTTGTGCTCGGTGTGTGGCCTTATAAAAAAAGGTCCACCACAGCTTGACTGTTTTATGAAGAATCTACATGATCATGGCATATTTCTAGCATCAAGATAAAAAGAAAGATAGTACTCTTTCAAAAAGAGGTGGGATTTTAAAGGGAGATGGTGCGTCTGTTAGTAGTAGGTCAGTACCACACAGGTTAATAAAATATGAATTTTTTATTGAAAAATAATTAAAATATGCATAGCAGACATAGCATGTAAGAAAATCAACATGACCATCCAGTAGTGTATTCAGAATTCATTTGTGACTGTCAGCCAACATGTTTCGCAAAGAATTTTTCGCTTCATCAGGGCATAGAACGACATCACTAATTCATTTTAACTACTAGTATGGGTCTAAAGAGCAGAGCAACCACCACCATTGCCAGACGTCATCTAATGTACCAACTGGTGCATAGTACCCATGGGTGCCAGGTCCCAACAGGATAATGCCAACAAGGGAACTGGACCGCACAGTTGCAGGGCAAGAATCTATAGAGGAGAGATGTCAGCAATGCAGCTCCTAACCAGGAGAGCCAGTTCCTGCTAGTAACGATGGGTAGCCGCAGGGTGCGTCTGTTTGACCAGTTGGTACATTAGATGACGTCTGGCAATGGTGGTGGTTGCTCTGCTCTTTAGACCTGTACTAGTAGTTAAAATGAATTAGTGATGTCGTTCTATGCCCTGATGAAGCGAAAAATTATTTGCGAAACATGTTGGCTGTCAGTCACGAATGAATTCTGAATACACTACTGGATGGTCATGTTGATTTTCTTACATGCTATGTCTGCTATGCATATTTTAATTATTTTTTAATAAAAAATTCATATTTTTTTAACCTGTGTGGTACTGACCTACTACTAACAGACACACCATCTCCCTTTAAAATCCCACCTCTTTTTGAAAGAGTACTATCTTTCTTTTTATCTTGGTATCTCATATCTAGGGACTGGGAGATCCGTCTCTGCTATTCCCTGCCTATAGTCCAACCACTTATTATTGTAAACATTATATTTCTAGCATCATATTTCCCCCCCAACCCCCCCCCCCCCCATTCTAACCCCCCCATCTGTCCCTCTTTCCTTTCTCCTCTTTCTTTCTTTGTTTTTATTTCTCCTTATTAACCTGTTCTTTGGAATTAGTATGGATGCCACAGTACTGGGTGCAATTTCCCTTTGCTTGGATCATACTATTGTTTCCACCTCCTATTTCCGATTTATAATAGCAGGCAAATGATGACACCACATCAGGGCCATTGATAAGGCGGTACCACCGGTCCTCCAGTACGGGGCCCAGGCAGCTGGGTGAATCGGATATGCACAGGGAGGGTGATCGGCATCGGGGAGGGATAGGCATTACTGGAACCGATCCACTGTATCGCTCTCTCTGCAGCAGGTGAAAGATGGCCTCTTCACTCTTCCCTCCTGCCAGCTTTCAGCTGCTGCAGAGAGAGCCATACAGGGGATCAGTTCCAGTAATGTCCCCCCCCCCCCACTACACCAATCACCCTCCCTGTGCACCATACATTTCCCCCTGCTGCTCAGGCCCTCCTGTTTGACCCACCCCGCAGTGCTTCCAGCTTCCCTCCTCTCCTTCCCATTGGCAGCTGCAAAGACACAATAGGATCATTCAGGATGGAGAGTGAGGAAATGGGTGTGCTAAATATGTCACATTTGCCATTCCTTCCTTTCCTGAATGAACACAATGAGTGATAAGTACTGATCATTGTGTTCATTCATAACTGAAGCATGGTAAACTGTGTTTATTTGGGGGGGCTGTCAGGTTGGCTGTATGGGGCCTCGTGGTTTCTAACAGCAGCCCTGCACCACACTGCTGTACATTTTAACTTTTGTTTCGCTTATTACTTGTTAGTCTTTTACACATTTGTTTTGTAGACATCTTTTGATACGCATGACTTCTTGTCTTTTTATGAAAAAATTAATAAACATATTGAAATGAAATACAGATCCATCACTGAAAGGAGGAGTAAATAACTTGTATCAGTTCTAAGGCTAACAAAAATGTCAACTGTCATCAAGTGTTAAATAAAATCATCAAGAGAAAGTTAATTATCCAATAGCCACCCAGAAGCAATGAAAAATCAGAGTGCTCTATTAAACAAATAAAGACCTGGTTTAAGAAGCTGGTGATTTGGTGCCTAACTGTTGGTCCTTTAATGTAATAGGCTGCCTCGCGTTCCAACATTGGGGCCTGAAATGTGTAAGTGAGTGGGCCAATGTATTGATGGGGTACATTGTGCTGGTTATAAAAATTGAACAAAATGTAAACTGTCATCAGGTGTTAAATAAAGTCATCAAGAGCGAGGTAATTTTTCATCAGCCACCCAAACTGAAAACAAGTGAACCCCGAGGTGCTCTACTAAGCAAATAATGATTTGATTTCAGAAGCTGTTTATTTAGAACATGGGTGCTCATTCAACCTGTGGCCTACACATTCACACACTCAATGCACCACTGTTGGAAATGAGGTAGTCGATCACATTGAAATACCAACAATCAGGTTCAAAATTAGGGTGCTCAACCTGTGACCCTCCAGCTGCTGTAGAACTACAAGTCCCATCATGCCTCTACCTTTTAAAGTCATGCTTGTAACTGTGAGCCTTACAATGCCTCATGGCACGTGTAGTTCTGCAACAGCTGGAGGGCCACATGTTGAGCACTCATGATTTAGAACCCGATTGTTGGTATTTCAATGTGATAGACTACCTCATTTCCAACAGTGGTGCATGGAATGTGTAAGTGGGTAGGTGGGCCAATATATAAGTGTATTTAGAGCACCCTACATTTCAGGGTTTACAGGATGCTCTGCAAGCTAGCTAAAGCTAGGTGCACCTCTTCACCTCTGGGTGCTTGTATTTAAAACCAGATGGCAGTTTACTTTCTTCACTTTAAATAGCTGAGGTGCAGTTCATTAAAATCCTTTGCATTTTACAAGAATTAGACATTTTTAGAAAGCTTACAAATCCAACACCCATGCCAGAGGTTTGGTGCAAGTGCAGTTTCTTTTAGTGAGCTTTTCATCTTTTAACTTACATTTGACAATACATTAAAGCGGAGTTCCACCCAAAAAACGGGACTTCCGCTGTCCGGATTCCTCACCCCTCCGGTGTCACATTTTGCACCTTTCAGGGGGGAGAAGATACCTGTCTAATACAGGTATTTGCTCCCACTTCCGGTGAAAGATCGCCGCAGAACCCTCCTCCGTTCCCACACGGGTCCCAGAAGACAGCAAGGACCACTCAGAACATTCAGCGCTACTCGCGCATGAGCAGTATGGAACCAGGCTGTGAAGCTGCAAGGCTTCACTTCCTGATTCCCTTACGTCCAGATGAAGCTACACACCCCCATATGTGAAACGCGTTGACGTCGCTACCGCCCGGACGCCAGGCCTTGGCGCCATCCCCCATTGGCGTTTGTGAGCCTGTAATCTCGAAGGGAGGATGACGATCGTTTGATCGCACTGCATCAAGGGAGAATTTGGATGGTCGTGTCCACGGATGAGGCTTCATACTTGAGTGCTCTATCTTCCCACTCTTTCCCATATATACCAGCCTCACCTGCACCCCGTATAGAGGGCTTTTGCAATGGATACCGCCTGAATGATTTGAGACCATGTGGAAGCAGGGCACCGACACAGGAATGCACCGCTTCCAGAAACACAAGACGGCTTCTGTCTACTGAATGTACTAATGTACTGTGACAGTTTTGAATTTTGAACAATAGTATATCAGCAGTGTATGTCATAGCAGCCATACCTTCACCTGTGCTTTGAGCATACACCTATTTCAGGACACTGTGGACTTCAGGCAAGTCACAGCAACACTGCTTGACTGTCATACACATTTATATAGCATCGCACTTTGCTATTTTGCCCACACTCTCATGTTGTCCGGTTCCTGTTAGACGGCAGGTGTTAGATGGACACCCCCAGCAGTTGCTATCCATTTTGAGCCCCTAGCTACATCACTGCTTAACCGCCATCCAATCCCTTTTCCCTCCCTCCTGGAGCTCCAATCCACCCTCTTGGGGGATTGGTGTCAGCCTTGGGACCATACCCAGCATTGTGCTGGACAGTCCCACGGAGGACGGCAAGGCTGACACCAATTTTTTTTGCGTCCGGACGCTGTTTTTGTTCATGTTTTTGTTTTATGTTGTCTTGTTCCCCCCTTTCCGTGGTTGCGACAGACCAGCCCACCAGGGTGGTCGGCAATCTGTACCAGGAACAGTTTAGCATGGGGTTTTCACCCTTTTACCTGCAATTTTGTATACATCAATAAAATTCATATTTTTGGTATATTCTACATGTGTTTTGCCCTTCTGTCAGCCCCGCTTTTCTCCGCCCCCTCCTGTTTGGGATACTTTGCTTAGTTTTGTTTTTGGGGTTGAAGTGCAAACATAATATCTTTGAAGGTATACATCTTATGCATGGGAGTCAAGCCTCTTTTGCTTTTTGTACTTTATTCCTTACTAGTGATGCCAGCACCTCCACCCGGAGCTGAGGGATGGGTCGGCTTTGGGTGAGGGCATCGCAGGCGCCCTGGACAGGTAAGTGTCATTAACTTAAAAGTCAGCAGCTGCAGTATTTGTAGCTGCTGACTAATTTTTTAATTTTTTGGGAGGAACTCCGCTTTAATGTGATTGTAAAACAGAACTCTTTTAACATTTGAAAAGCAAAACACTACTATTAATTAGGATCTGTTTAGACAGACAGATACTGTCCACTGATCTGAATGTGGCCAGTATAGGATCTAGCCCTTAACAGAAGGCTGAATGTTTTCAGGAGATCTGTCAGCCCCATATAGATTTGCATCATGTCAGACTGATTGACAGTGTAGTTAGTGGCTTTCCCTTTTTCTTGTTTAAATAAATATTTATTCTTTGAGAAATGCATGTTATTACAGCCATGTAACTGCATTGTTATCAACTAATGGCTGATGACCATGATCCACATATCCTAATACCCAAATGTATTTTACTTTAACTTGCAATCATAGCAAAGTACTATTTTACTTTTGCTTGCAATAGTAGCATTCCATTTGACACTAGAAATACCATTGCTATGCAAATAAAACCTGTATTTTACAGGTATGAGGGTACCATTCTCCAAATGTAAGTATACTGTATTTTTTTGCACAATATAGTTCACATTTTTTTCATGTGACTTACAGACTAGGCAAACAAAAAAATGCAGGCCTAATAGCACACATCAATAGCCCTATTATTATTACAGGTACTTATTTGGCACTGTCAATTTACACAGTGCTTTAAATATATACAGTATCTCACAAAAGTGAGTACACCCCTCACATTTTTGTAAATATTCTATTATATCTTTTCATGTGACAAAACTGAAGAAATGACACTTTGCTACAATGTAAAGTAGTGAGTGTACAGCTTGTATAACAGTGTAAATTTGCTGTCCCCTCAAAACAACTCATCACACAGCCATTAATGTCTAAATTGCTGGCAGCAAATGTGAGTACACCCCTAAGTGAAAATGTCCAAATTGGGCCCAAATTGTCAATATTTTGTGTGGCCACCATTATTTTCCAGCATTGCCTTAGCCCTTTTGGGCCTGGAGTTCACCAGAGCTTCACAGGTTGCCACTGGAGTCCTCTTCCACTCCTCCATGATGACATCACGGAGCTGGTGGATGTTAGAAACCTTGCGCTCCTCCACCTTCCATTTGAGGATGTCCCACAGATGCTCAATAGGGTTTAGGTCTGGAGACATGCTTGGCCAGTCCATCACCTTTAACCTCAGCTTCTTTAGCAAGGCAGTGGTCGTCTTGGAGGTGTGTTTGGGGTCTTTATCATGTTGGAATACTGCTCTGTGGCCCAGTCTCTGAAGGGAGGGGATCATGCTCTGCTTCAGTATGTCACAGTACATGTTGGCATTCATGGTTCTCTCAATGAACTGTAGCTCCCCAGTGACCATGAAGCTCCCACCACCATGCTTGACTGTAGGCAAGACACATTTGTCTTTGTACTCCTCACCTGGTTGCCGCCACACATGCTTGACACCATCTGAACCAAATAAGTTTATCTTGGTCTCATCAGACCACAGGACTTAGTTCCAGTAATCCATGTCCTTAGTCTGCCTTTCTTCAGCAAACTGTTTGCGGGCTTTCTTGTGCATCATCTTTAGAAGGGGCGTCCTTCTGGGACGACAGCATGCACAACAATTTGATGCAGTGTGCGGCGTATGGTCTGAGCACTGACAGGCTGACCCCCCACCCCTTCAAAGTCTGCAGCAATGCTGGCAGCACTCAAACGTCTATTTTCCAAAGGCAACCTCTGAACATGACGCTGAGCACGTGCACACAACTTCTTTGGTTGACCGCGGGGAGGACTGTTTTGAGTGCAACCTGTCCTGTTAAACCACTGTATGGTCTTGGCCACTTTGCTGCAGCTCAGTTTCAGGGTTTTGGCGATCTTCTTTTAGCCTAGGTCATCTTCATTTAGAGCAATAATTCTTTTTTTCAGATCCTTGGAGAGTTCTTTGCCATGAGGTGCCATGTTGAACTTTCAGTGACAAATATGAGAGAGTGAGAGCGATAACACCAAATTTAACACACCTGCTCCCCATTCACACCTGAGACCTTGTAACACTAACGAGTCACATGACACCGGGGGAGGGAAAATGGCTAATTGGGCCCAAGGGGTGTACTCACTTTTATTGCCAGCAGTTTAGACAATAATGGCTGTGTGTTGAGTTATTTTGAGGGGACAACAAATTTACACTGTTATACAAGCTGTACACTCACTACTTTACATTGTAGCAAAGTGTCATTTCTTCAGTGTTGTCACATGGAAAGATATAACAAAATATTTTCAAAAATGTGAGGGGTGTACTCACTTTTGTGAGATACTGTACATTGTACATACACAGTCCCTGCCCTCAAGGAGCTTACAATCTAAGGCCCCTAAGTCACATTCATACATATACTATACTAGGGCCAATTTAGACAGGAGACAATTAACCTACCAGCATGTCTTTGGAGTGTGGGAGGAAACCCACATAGGCACAGGAAGAACATGCAATTCTGTGCAGGTGGTGCCATGATTGGGTTTCAAACCAATGACCCTAGTGTTGCTAGGCAGAAGTGCTAACCACTGTAATTCTTTTTTTAGTTGAGTGGCCAAAAGTAGTTTCCTTCCCCACCAAATCCCTTCTGACCACTCCACTCCCACCCATTCACAATTAAAAAAACTCTCAAATAAACTTTCTTTTATTCACCTGAATCTACCATCATGCAACCATCCGTAGCGCTTCTACTGTAAGAGGGGACTGGTAATTTACCTCTGTAGTTCGGCCTGCAACCAACCATTCTTGCATTGTCGTGTGTCATGACATCATCACACCAGTGCTAGAGTCTTCAGGACTCTGTGAGAACCACGCCAATAAATTGTCAAAAGGAAATATCCATATCAACAGGAAAGGATGTGGCCACTCAAACAAGGTACCTGTATTTTTTATTGCAGATCAGGATTAAGCAAAACATGCCAGAAGAGGGAGTTATGGTCTTTGTTTATATAGAGAGGGAAGGAATATGCTTGTATGCACAGTTGGAACAAAGGTATAGGGGTTACCTTGAGTTTAGTACTTCTACAGTAGCTGACCTATAGACCTATAGACTATGTGAGAGTTTCACAGAAACTTTTGTTCCGTTGATATAAAGGTCTGTATGTGCTGAGGAATTAGCTACACTATTTGTTTGTTATAAGACCCCTTTCATGCTGGGGCCGCGGCCGCGTTTGCGGTAAAGCGCCGCTCGTTTCAGTGGCGCTTTACCGCTGTTTAAGCGGCGTATTTGTGCTGCTTTTCAGCCGCTAGCAGGGTGCTTTTAACCCCAAAGAAAAACTCCTGTGTTGCGGCACTTTGGATGCACTTTTCAGGCACTTCAGAAGCGCTGCCCATTCATTGCAATGGGCAGGGACGTTTTGGGAGCTCTGTATACAGCGCTCCTAGCCCGCCCCAAAGATGCTGCTTGGAGGACTTTTCTGAACGTCCCGCAAGCGCACCAACCAGGTGTGAAAGCACCCATTGCAGAGAATAGGAGGCAATTTTCAGGCGCTTTACAGGCGCTTTTTCTAGCGCTAAAACGCCTGAAAACTGCCTCAGTGTGAAAGGGGTCTAACACAGTTGTTAACCAACTGGATATTTTTCTGATACAAGTTATTTTCCTTTAGAAGATCATTCAAGAAGCAAGGACATCTACACAATGCAGAACACAAAGCAAAAGCCTTGCATTGCTTCAAAGCTCAGAGAATGGGTATGGAAATATCTGCAATATTGGGCACTTCTCGGTACAAACCATGGAATTTATTAAAATACCTGAGTCATGTGCAATTCCTATTTAATACATTGTAAAAAGCTGCTTAGGTGATACACAATTTCCTGTCCTCAATGTATAAAACATTGACAATAGTTATTGTCGACAATAGCGCTATTGTGAGTTTTTGAAATGTACAAATTTTTCTTGTACTTACCATGTAGATTAAAATACTTTAGTGCAATCACATTTGTCTTATATAAATCAAGATCAAATTTTTTTAGAGTAGACTGAGCTTTTATAGAAATTCCCCTTACATTCCTCATTCATTTTGTTTTGTCAAGTAATGTTCAGTGGAAAATTAGCAGTTTTGGCATGTTCTAGAATTTCAATTTTTGGTACATGATTAAGCCTATTAGTATATCCTGTAGCAGAAATAATACAAAGAAAAATACAAGAATATCTGCTGAAACTCATTATTTCCCCACCTCATCCCCTATACATGTTTCGCAGTATCCACCGCTTCTTCAGGAGGGGTCAGTCAAAAACATCTAAAAACATCAGAGTGAATAAAGTTTCATAATTGAACTCTTTTACAAATTTCAAAATTTAGTATTTTGAGTGTAACGGACACTTAGGTAACAACACATAGTAGATTAATCTTGGAGAATCTATGGAATTATAAGTAGCTTACCAAAGACGGCTCTGGAGATGCCACGCAGTACCAAGAGAGGCACCCGATAAGGGGTAGTCCCCTTATCAGGTGGATGCCACGCAGTACCAGGAGAAGCGGTTGATACCGCAAAACATGTAGAGGACTCCGTCAGGATATACATCCAAGTTTTCTTGTATTAGGACCTATGTGTCCATTACTTGTTTTCATTACCGTGCATGATACTATGTGCACAGTGTAATGTACCTTTATACCAACTGTTTTTAACTATGTCTGTTTTTTTCAATAAATTGTTCAACTTTTCTTTTTAACCTGTTCAATCCTTGGGTACCGAGATAGTCCTCGACGTTTTAATGCTATAGAGTATGTTTGAAGCAGCTCCAGGAATTTCCCCACTTTCCAATATCCTTTTTAATATTCAAAGCTCACTCCCCCATCCATCCATGTCTCCATGCTTTATTTTGCTCAGAAATCACTTTGAAAAATGCCCCTAGCATTACTGGCCATAGCCATCTTGAGTAAGGGCAGACAATTCATATAACATTTACTTCCTGGAATCCATCTGCCCTGAGCTAAGGCATCCAGGCAGAGGGGGTTGTTCTTAGCTGAGAAAACCCCTCCTTCTCTCGTGATGATTAGGCATGGACACCAGGAAGTAACTAAAGAAATGTAAAAAATACATTAAAACAAGTAAATATGATATACTTTCCTATCTATTTAAATAATGATAGCAGCATAAGGATTAAAAATAGTCAATGTTGATTTACAGAGTGCAGTTTGGAAAACAGCTGAACTTGTGGCTGAAATTAGCAGAAGAACTAACATTGAGGGCAAAACCAAAATGCTGCAGAATTTAGAACTCTCTTCTGGGTGACAGATTGCTTTAATCTCTAATAGATATAGCTAAGATGGAGATATAATGGAAATGTAATAAACATATATTGAAGACTAGTTAAAAAGATAATTCCATCTTGAAATTTGAAACTATTATGACAGTTCATATCATTATACATTATTCTTTATACAAATGACTTACTTTTTTCTTTGACTTGCTCTCTTGTCTTTATTTGCTCCTCTTGTTAGTCTGTTACAACAGATATAAAGGATTCTGACACCTCCAAATGGACCCTTTGTTCATTCCTTCCTTCCTCCTGCTCTAATATCTTCCTATTTATTAGCTAGCTCATCACATTTACTATCTAGCTAATTTATAGTTATCTATACAGTATATCTGTCTATCTCTTAATCTTTCCTATTAGTCTAATCTATGTTTCCAAATATAACAGGAAGTAGATCCTGTATTTGCAGGATAACATTAACAATTCAGGTTAGAATAAAGTCTTCCGCCATTGGAAGGATGTGCTGTGAGCCTGGGAACCATGGAGGGAGCTAGTTCCTATATTAATACATATCTGAGAAAGATGAGGTAGTGCAGGACTTCACATTGGGTACTATGACCTTGTTGGGCTATCACTTTGCTACCCAGCATCTCCTCTTACTCATTAAGCTACTGAGGTCATTAATAATTCACAGGAGTCAGTGTTGTGTTCAATAGCTTCTCTACTAATTTGCTGTCCTGCCCCATTGTCAGCAGCACCAGTACCGACTTTAATGGATGTAAAGAAGAGAAAGAAGGTAACAGTAGAAGAGTGCCGGATCCCTGTTACTAACCACAGTCGCCAGCTGGTAAGACACATGCAGAGGACAGATCCTAGTCTCAAGCTCCTTCACTCCCAGCACACTGACCTTCCTAATGGATTTATATCACTGCTTCTCCTTACATGTATTAAAATATCTACTAAATAATATGTCAACTCAATGGTGATTGGATAAATTAATTTCCAATTCCAAAATCATTACAACCTTTACAGGTCTGTATTCTATTTCCATATTGCAGATCACAGAACATCGCTCGTGTTCAGTATGTTGAGGTCATGTCATTGTCAAACTAGTATTTTACTTTTAATTTATAAATGGTAAAAATTGTAAATATATATAATTAGTACAAAGGAAAAAGGGATACAGCCCCTAACAAGAAATTATAATGGTTTTGGGTTCATATTTATTATGGTTGTTTTAGCGTAACTCCAGGTCTAATTGTTTTATATTGCATATTGGACAGAGTTTAACCCTCCATCAAGTTTTTGTTGCAGTTGATGTCCCCACTGGGGGGGGATATTCTTGAACTTCCCCTAGAGACACAGGAACATTTTACCCTTGACAGCTGTCACCAGAGCAATTGTCCTTACTAGAACATTCTTCCACAGCTCCAGTTCCAGTGACAACTCTAAAATTTTGGATTCCTTCTTATATAAGAAGTGCTATGGTAAGACCACCCCAAAAATGACACAGACAACAAAAAAAAACAGATAGAGGTTCTAACATTTCATTTTCTTTGCAATCGTTTTTTTTTTTGCTTTTTTTTTCTGCTTATCGGATCATTCGTTATGATCAGCATTCGTTACTTCGGATTACAGGCAGTCCGCAAGTTACAAACAAGATAGGGTCTGTAGGTTTGTTCTTAAATTGAATTTGTTTGTAAGTCAGAACAAGTACATTTTTTAAGTGTAGCTCCAGCCAAAAAAATAATTTTTAAGCTTTTTGGATAGCATAGGGAAGGGTTAACAGCCCTGTAACATTTGTTTTGCTGTCTGTGCCCCTATTCCGAAGATTTCACCTCACTTTCTGTCCCAGTGACATTTGGATTTTGAAAATTTTGGGTTGTTGAGGAAACAAGGATTGGTGATAAAGCTTCAGTGGAGACTCCTTTTTCCCATAATAACTCTTACAGGAGTGAATTTCCCTGGAATACAGTCTGATGCAGAAAAACACAAAAGGGAATAAGGCATAAGCTCATTAGCCAGAGAAAATACACTAACACTGCCCATCCAGAAATCAAATGAATCAGAATAGATCCAAAAGAAATACGAATGCATTCATTATTTCTTTATATTCAGCGATAACGAATAGTCGGAAAGAAAAAAAATACGAAAAATGAAATTATCCGAATGTAATAGATTCGTTAAACTCGTAGGTTGAATCGTTTTTTTGTTCTTTCGTATTTTTGTTCTTTCGTATTTTTGTTCTTTTGTATTTTCGTTCTTTCTGACAATCTGTTTTTGTACTCATTCATCAAAGAGTCTTTCGTTCATTCGGATGCATCCATGTCTAATGAATACTTTACCTAATAATTTACTTACTTAATGAATACTACTTACTTAAGGCCCCTTTCACGCAGGCCTTCTGATCGGGTGCGCCTATCAGTTATTCAGGCAGACCTGATCAGACCCTCCAGTCTCCCCTATGGAGCGGCGGATGTCATGTCTACTGCTATCCGATCCTGTCCGTGAAATCCAGATGGATGGTGGACCTATTTTCCTCCCGTCTGGCAAATCGGATCAGATCAGATGAAAATGGACAGGCGGTCTTTTTTCAACCAATCTCCCCATAGATCATCTCAGCACAGTGATCAAAAACGGACCTGACATCTGCACGCTCAGTGGGGACCAGCGGGTCTATCCCCGCTGAGCAAAGCGGGGATAGCCAAGCCTGACAAGCCCATGTGAAAGGACCCTGTCAGGGCAGTAAGGTTGTGGAACTTTCTTCCACAATCAGTGGTGTCAGAGGGAAGTGGCAATAGTTTCAAAAAAATCTTAGATGGGCATCTTAGCAAACACAATATACAGGGATATGGGAAACGGTATTGACATAAACACACACATCCACACCCACACAGGTTCAACTGGAGGGACTATGTCTGTATTCAACCCTACCAACTATGTAACTATGTAATATTTACTATTTCCAACCAGCAGGTGGAGCTCTGTGCGAAAAAAAAATTGTGAAGGCAGAATTGTATTTTGACACTATTACACAAAACTTCAGATTATACCAAATGCAATCAACATTTGCATGATCATGCTGTAATTACATGCAAATATAGTGAAGTAGGAAAAAAATTGTGCTGAGATCTTCCCAAGCTTTCAATATGCAAATAGGCTCCCCTGTCAAGTCCAACAAACAGAACAGGTAATTGGTATATGAGTTATGGCTGCTGTCTGGGAACATGAAGGATTGGTGTTATATATGTTCTGACTCCCCTGTATCTCTATCAGGTGGTGTTTTCTTATTAGTGTTGCTGATCGTATACTATATGCATAGCGCCACCTAGTGGTTGAAGAGGAGATTTATTGGTAGGGAACCAAGGGATGCCTTATTTCATCCATTTGACTTATTTATCTTATTTTATCTATTTTTTCTTTACTGAGACATCTCGGCAGAGGAAAGGTTACAGAGGCATACTGCATGTTTTATAATTTTCTGTACCCCAGTGACTTATGCAAAACCCAAAAAATTGTTGTTTCTCAGAAACTGCAGCGAGATTTTGCTATTTAGTGCAGTTTAGCTATAAATAGACTATCCTGGAGCTTTTTTCTGGAAGCCATGAGATGTGATTTCTTCATTCACAGAATGGGTTTTTACAGTTTTGGATGATGTGGAAGGTCACCAGAGTGAGGAGACCCGATAGAATCCACATTTATCTGTGCTGAATCAAGAATTGAGGCAGTAAGAACTCTGTGAACATTCATAGAGCAGGGACAATGTTATTTTATTTACAATGGCTTGGTGTGTTTAAATATGTATGATACAGCGGACAGAGCTGAGACACAAACATTAAAGGAGATTTTAAGATCTTTTTTTTTTTTTTAAATAGTCATCCAGCCATATTCCACAGGTAAGAGTGTCTAAGCTCTTTTGAAGAACAGTATCAATTATTTATACATCTGGATTATGAATATATTTTGTGAACACCAGGATTGTGTTGTGATGTTATCATGAGGCATGTCTGCACACCACCCCTACATGTTTGTATCTTCCTTCTGTCTGGGGTATATTTATATATATATATAGTACTGACAGAGAACACCCTGGGAACTAATTAAAAGTCCTGCCATGGATTTACACATACAGCATTGCCTTTGTCTATTAAAATGCATTATACAGATGGTGGAATGAGGAAATGGCACGTTTCCAAATTATAAATTACTTTTTTTGTGAACTGGCCATTCACAGGTCCAGTTTTTATAGCTTATAACCTATTTAAAGCTCTGATTATTTTTATATATTATCATCATTATTATTATTATGATTATTATTATCATTATTGTTATTATTATACAGAATTGATACAGTGCCAACAGCTTGCCATTTACAAGTCCATTTTTACAACTTATAACCCCAATAAAGATTTGATTATTAATTATTATTATTATTACCATTATTACACAGGATCCTGAGGAAGAGGAGCTTGTGCCTCGTCGAATTAAATCGCCATTGTGCGTTCATCTTTTCGAGACCCGTGAGTGCCGCTCTCTTTTTTGGTTTATTATACAGGATCTATATAGTGCCAACCCTTTGCACAGTACTTTACACAATAATTGGAGCCGGACAGATTTTTTTGTTAACTGGCTATTTACAGGTCCATTTGTGCAGCTTATAACCCGATTAAAAATCTGATATTTATTATTATTACTATTATTATTATTATACAAAGTTTATATAGTGCCAACGGTTTGCACAGCACTTTACAAAATAAAGGGAGCCAAACAGATTGGTGTAGGGAGTTCTAGAGGAAGGGAGAGTATTTAGGAATTTTTTAAGCAATCACTGAACCCATGTTTTAAGGATATCTAAAGCCAAGATGAAGAAAATGTAATATACAGTAAAACCTTGGATTGCGAGCATAAATAGTTCCAGAAACATGCTTGTAATCCAAAGCAGAAATAATGGAAACTCATATGATTCATTCCACAACCTTTTTTTCATAGGTCCTTCAGTTTATAATCCATATAAAAAGATTATAGCAATGTGACCAGGTTGTGTAACCATAAAATGTCTATCCACAAATGGAAGCCTCCACAAGGGAATTAGAAGCAAAATCCAGCAGGAGCTACAGAGTATAAAAGAGAAGAGAGGCACTTCTAAGTGTAGCAATATGTTGCTAATTGTTGTACCTTCATTAAATGTAACCATATTGCTAAACTTATGTCGCGTACACACAGTTGGACTTCCCGACAGAAAAAGTCTGACGGGACCGATGTATTTGGTCGGAGATTCTGACCGTGTGTATGCCCCATCGGACTTTTTCTGTCGGCGTTTCCAACGGACTCAGATATAGAACATGTTCTAAATCTTTCCGTCGGAAATGCTGACGGAGTTTAGCCCATTGGCAAGTCTGCTCGTGTGTACGCGGCATTAGAGGCGCCTCTCTTCTCTTTATACTCAGTTTTGACATCACGCTACTTGTATATCAAGACATTGCTTGCACAGTATCTCACAAAAGTGAGTACACCCCTCAGATTTTTGTAAATATTTTATTATATCTTTTTTATGTGACAACACTGAAGGAATGACACTTTGCTACAATGGAAAGTAGTGTGTACAGCTTGTATAACAGTGTACATTTTCTGTCCCCTCAAAATAACTCAACACACAACCATTAATGTATAAACTCAACAAAAGTGAGTAGGTTTTGGCATGTTGGATTGCAACCCTTAGCATTTTTTTTATATCCCACTAGGGAGATTTCCTTTTGCTACCTGTCTGTTAGAACCAACATAACGTGGGAGTAGATCTATGCAAAGTGTTGGAAATCCTCTCTAATGCCGCGTACGGTTTTGCAGTCGAAATAAACTCCGAAGGTTTCTCTGACGGAACTCCAACGGAATTCCATTCAAGCGGTCTTGCCTACATACAGTCCGACCAAAGTCCGACTGTCCAGAACATGGTGACGTACAGCACGTACGACGGGACTAGAAAAAGGAAGTGCAATAGCCAGTAGCCAATATCTCGTACTTGTGTTGTTTTTGGTCTGTCGGAACAGCATACAGACGAGCGGTTTTCCTGATAAGAATTGGTTAAGTTGGAAATATTTAGAACATGTTCTATTTCTAGGTCCGTCAGAATTTTTTAAAAAAAAGTCCGATGAGACACACACACGATCGGAATATACGATGAAAAGCTTCTGTTGGACTTTTTCTGTCGGACATTCCGCTTGTGTGTACGTGGCTTTAGACATTTATCACCAGAACAGGTGTTCCCAATCCCATTAGATGATTTTCCCTCCTGGTCCGGTGATATTTCGGATTTTCCCTCACTTTCAGTACCTTTGACAATAGCCACTAAGACAAAAATAAAGGGTAAACCTCCCCATCGAGATTCAGTCACCAATAATAGCCTTTCTAACCCATCCACACCCTATCCAAAACTATAAGAAAATGTTTGCATTTGCAGGCTTCGAATAAAGTGAGAATATGGCTTCAAGGGTGATATTGTGTTAGGGATTAAGTTATGGATTTGGGTAGGTTAGCAAATCTTTTGTTATTTTTACTTTAAAGGGTTACTAAACCCACAGCATTGTGTAAAAAGGTTTGATCCTGTCTTCTCTGATCATCTCTTTCTTCCACTGTCCTTAATCCATCTCCTGATAGAACAGAGCCTTGGGGGCACTCTGCACATGCTTAGTTTGGTATGTATTGCTAGAGAGTTTTTATTTTTTTGGGAGGGTGCATATGATGAGCACATGGCCAATTAGCACTGTCCAGACAGAGGGTCAAGGGTCCTACAGTCTCATAGGACAATCAGAGGAGAATGAAAACTCCTCCTATAAGCTTTAACCAGACATTGATAGAAGTCACAAGACTGCTATTTACAGTATTGCTGATGAGAAAGGGTATTTACCAGTTTATATTGACTAAAATAATTGCATTTCCATGTTCTGTGTACTGTGGGAGACCAGATAAAGTGAATGCAGGGTGCTGGGTTTAGTAACACTTTAAGCACTGAGAGCCTCATGTTGAGAACTAACCTGTCATGTTACCAGTACACAAGATATGTTTACAATGGGGCAGAAATGTTGCATAGTTTGAATATCCACTCCACGGTCCTTCTTCCTCTTACATTGCATCATCGGTGCCCCTGCACTTATCCCCAATTATCATAGTGGAATTACTCTTCTCAGAACATCTAAAATGCCAGGTTACATTTGAGCACTTGCAGAATTTCCAGGGATGATCATCAGATCAGACTTTCTCTTTCTTGGACTGGCAGCCATTGTTCTAAAATATATATTTGTTTGAACCTCATGTTGGTGTAATGGACTGAACACTGTACCACTGATATATTTTATTGCAGTGATGAAACTTGCTCATCAGTTAATTTGTGTTAACGTTCATTGATAACAACTTCACAATCATTGTGGATATCAGGAAAATGTTGATGTTCTTACATACTTTTCCTCTATTCCCCTTTTTGTTTTAGCAGTGACTGTAGATGTAGAATGCACTATTAATATTATATTGTTGTTATTATTAGTATTAACAATAATGTATAAAAAGACAACAAATTACAAAAGCAAACCACATTTACTACCTGTACATTCCTCGATGCATAGTAAAGGACTACTGGTGCCCTCTAGCAGCCATTTGTAAAAAATACACAATCCTTCAGCACCAAAATCCCTTTTAAATTAAGCCTGGCAGGAGAAAAGCATGAAGCCAGGCTATCTCAATATGCTAGCTGCTTGACTGATTTGCCCATCCATTGGTTTGATTACTTTTGGAGTAACTAACCTGGAAAATGCATCCAATCAGTAAAGTAAAAAATGCTGCAATTCTTTCTATGCATACTTTTTCTCAGTCTTTTCAGTCTTATGCCCTGTACACACAGTCGGACATTGATCGGACATTCCGACAACAAAATCCTAGGATTTTTTCCGACGGATGTTGGCTCGAACTTGTCTTGCATATACACGGTCACACAAAGTTGTCGGAAAATCCGATCGTTCTGAACGTGGTGACGTAAAACACGTACATCGGGACTATAAACGGGGCAGTAGCCAATAGCTTTAGTTTCTTAATTTATTCTGAGAATGCGTGGCACTTTGTGTGCCGGATTTGTGTACACACGATCGGAATTTCTGACAACGGATTTTGTTGTCGGAAAAATTTATAGCAAGCTCTCAAACTTTGTGTGTCGGAAATCTTGATGGAAAATGTGTGATGGAGCCCACACACGGTCGGAATTTCCGACAACAAGGTCCTATCGCACATTTTCCATCAGAAAATCCTATCGTGTGTACGGGGCATTATGGTGATCACACAAGTATCAGTCATATGATCATTCAATGGAAATAAACTGATCAAACTAAATAAAGATCCTAAATCTATAACCCTCCATTTCCTGGATTTAGTGAGCTGTCGATTGTTGATTGATCGAACAAATAACTGCATGTGTGTCAGAGAACCATTCCTAATTCAGATTGATTAAATAAGCATTTTTAATAGCTTGTTTTCATTTATAACTATTAGATTGTACTTTCAATCAATATTTTCAGTCGATTGGAAAGTGCAGAACAATATCGTGTGCTGCTTCATTTAATATTTTAATCACTATTTTGAATCACTTGTTCGCTGATACCCAAAATAAATTTAAATCACTAAGGGCCGACTTATAAAAAATACACTTTACGAATGTCTCAACATTAATGCAAGCATAATAAATAATTCCCATAATGTTTGTCCAATAGTTTTCTTGTAGCCTTTTGCCAGATGAATGTAACAAGATCCCAATTATTTGATCCCAAGAGAAAAATAGCTTAAAGTGATACTAAAGTCTCATCTTTTTTTGTTAAAAATAACATACATGTTATACTTACCTGCCCTGTGCAGTGGATTTGCACAGAGCAGCCCCGATCCTCCTATTGTTCGGCTCTCCTGGCCGCTCCCTCCTGTTGAGTGCCCCCCACAGTAAGTAGCTTACTATGGGGGCACCCAAGCCAAGTTAAAGCTCCCTGTGTCCATTCAGACACGGAGCCGTGGCCCAACCCGCCCCTTTTTCTCTCCTCATTGGCTGACTGACTTTGATTGACAATGGCCAATGGCGCCGCACTGCTGTCTCAGCCAATGAGAAGGCAGAGGCCCGGGCACTCTTACAAAATCGCTGAATCAAGATGGGGCTCAGGTGGGTATTAGAGGGGCTGAAGGGGGATGGTGCACACAGAAGGATTTTTATCTACTTAATGCATAGAATGCATAGAATGCATTAAGATAAAAAAACCTTCTGCCTTTACATAACATTCGACCATAAGAGTTATTAGGCTAAGAACATTTGACCAGTATTGGAGAATGAGTGAGACTTCTGCATTGTGTGCAGGCATTTGAGAGTTTTTTGCAAATGTCCAAACAGGTGTTCGACCAACAAAGCATTTATTGGTGGTATTATTACTACAGCTAAATGTGACAGCTTCTTCCTGGTTGTTAGGGAGCTGGCACCAACAACCAATGACTTACCCCTGTCAGCTGGGGATTCCCGACTGACAGGTGAATGTAAACAAACAGCAGGGATTGTGTATAAGAAAAAAAAAAACAGTGTGAGCACCCTCAGCCACCCACCCACCCTGAATTCATACCAGGCCTTTTTAGGTTTGGGCTAAACAGAGCCTGCATTAAATCAGATGCAAGGACTTTTGGTATTCCAACACCCATTGGCACTCGCTGTTATTGAGAATGGAGAAATCTGTTAACCTGGCCATAGATAGAATTTCAAAAGAAAATTCTTAGGAGAAGTCTTATGCCACGTACAGACGGTCGCAAATTCGACCAGCAAAAGACCGATGAGAGCTTTTGGTCAGAAAAAGGGGCCATGTGTATGCTCCATCGGACTTTTGCTGGCGGAATTCCCGCCAGCAAAAGATTGAGAGCAGGTTCTCAATTTTTTTGGTCGGAAAAAGTTCCTATCCGAAAATGCGTTAGTGTGTATGCAATTCCGACAAAAACTCACGCATGCTCGGAAACAATTTGACGCATGCTCAGAAGCATTGAACTTCATTTTCTCGGCTCGTCGTAGTGTTGTACGTCACCGCGTTCTTGACGGTCGAAAGTTCAGAGAACGTTTGTGTGACCGTGTGTATGCAAGGCAAGCTTGAGCAGAATTCCGTCGGAAAAACCATCCAAGTTTTTTCTGACGGAAATTCCAATCGTGTGTACGCGGCATTAGAAAAATGTGTATGAAACTTCTCAGAACATTTGTTTGTTGTTTGAAAGATTTTGTTTGCTTTTAACATTTGATTTTGGAATGAATGGACTTTACCAAATCAAAACCATTTACACTGTTAGAAATTAATTCGTTTGAAAAAAAATTTGTAACCTGCTCCTTCGAATTTTTTTGTCACTGCGGTCGAAAATGAATGTCAATTTGACCAAATAATGGTTAGAAAAATTAACAAACTTTCTTAAAAACCTTCTTTGCCCAAGAATTTCTGTTCAAAATTCTACCCATTTATGGGCAGCTTTAAATTTCTGTAAGGATAGAAATCTATACATATATGGCCAGCATTTGGCTTTCTGGGTGCTCTGAGACAACGCTGACCCTGCTTGCAGGTGCCTGGAAGTGCCTCCTTCAGTGAATGTTTATTAAAGCTGGCCATACCTAGATTGATATTTGGCCAGTTCAGCAGGGACTGGCCGAAGTTCTATCCATGTATTGTCACACAGGTTGTACACAAGTCCATCTATCGATGGACTTGTGTACAACCAGCTTGCCCGGTGTTTTCCGAATGATTAGTGCCATAGCTGGCAACACTAATCCTTGTGTACTGCCAGCAGGGAACGCTAAAGGCTCCCTGCAGGTAGAACACAATAGCGCTGTGGGAGAGATTCCCCCATCAACGCTGACTGTGCTGATGGGGGAATCAAGCAATTTTCCTTCCAAAAATTGCATAATTTATGGCCTGCCTTAGGCCATACATGGTTCAGATGGAACCAGCCAAGATTCGAACCATGTATGGGCAGACTGAATATACCAAGTTGATCGATCAATAAACTTGGGTACAACCAGCATAACGGGTGTTACCGATGTAGCAATATGGACAATTGCAATTAATACAATTGCAACGAACAGTTATTCCCTGCCCTATCTGTATAATATATTATCCCTCTAGTGCCCGGTGTTACTAAACTGACATCATATTTGTGAGCCCAACCAAAGGAATTGTGGGATTAGTAGTTCCACCAGATGGCTATTCCCCTGTATGGCTATACGCCAGGACCACATATCCCAGGGATCTTTGCTACCATCAGGGAGATTGCTGGGAAGGTCTATAAAAGAAACCAGAGACCCACCCCAGACTCAGCTCTTACCAGGCCTCGTGTGTGATGGATCCCTCCGTGCAGGGAGAGTGAGATTGCGGCCTACCATGCGGGTGTACAACATTCCTGCCCAACTGAGAAGGTGTTCAGCGCTGTATGCTGTTCATCGGACATCTGACCAGCACAAATATACAGCAACCCACGCTTCGTATTCCGAAATTGGGTGATCATCACAAGCGGGTCCGCAGTCAGGACATCTATTCGGGGGTCGCTGTCTGGAAGGCGCTTAATCGGCCTGGTCATTGGCGAGAGGGCAATTGCCCACCTTTGCAAGTCTTTCATTGGTTGTTTTACTGGAACACTGTGTACAGACAGCTTTACTTTGGGAACACTTCATTGCACTTCTATTCGAACACTGTACATAGGCATCTTTAGCTGTAGTAAGCACAAGTTATACTACCACTCTGTTACTACACCGTATTGGATACAGTTAATGAGCTCTGACTGCCGGCAAAGACCATCAGATCTGCAATGGGGACATTCTGTCATTGCTACTTAAAGGGCCCTTATACCATCCTTCTTTAGCATCATCTCTCATTAGGAAAAAGGTTGAACAGGCGGGCCTGGGTTTCTCTTTCTAGAAGTATTGTCAGAATCTATGCTTAATTTTTCTTTTCCTTTCGGGTTATGTTCAAGTGATATTCCATTGTACATACAGTATGTATATATAGTATCCTGTTGTTGCCAACTGTCTTAACTGTTTTACTGGGGGAATCATTCTACTAAGCTGGTGCTGTTATCCAAAGCTCAGTTGAACCATTACCCCTCTTGTACAACTAAGCATAGATTCTGACAATACTTCTAGAAAGAGAAACCCAGGCCAGCCTGTTCAACCTTTTTCCTAATGAGAGATGAAGCTAAACAAGGATGGTATAAGGGCCCTTTAAGTAGCAATGACAGAATGTAGCTTTCCATCAAACATTAACAGAGTGTAAACATATTGAGTGCTGTCTTATTACTTAAAGGTGTTGCAAGGATGTCTGAACACAGAGTGTGAGTTGGGTTGGAATGTTCACAGGGTCATGGCGATGCAGATGAGCAGAAAATCTAAGCAGTCCCCAAGGGGGCCATGCTACACCTGCGATTATCACTAGCGGCTGCTATAGCCACTAGCAATAATCACTGTCTTCTCCCGGCGGGGTCAGCTTTTCCTACCCTTCCCCGCCATACTGTTGAGAGAAGAAAATGGCCCAACAGGAGTGATTCCTGCAACAAAACTGTCTGTGTTAATGGGGGAATCAAGCAAATTTCTTTCCTGCAACCCGTGGTTGCAGGAAAGAATTTTTTCCCGTGTCTGGCTACTCTAATGCCACGTATACACGATCGGACTTTCCGACAACAAAACCATGGACTTTTAATTGAAGGTTGTTGGCTCCAACTTGTCTTGCATACACATGGTCACACAAATGTTGGCCAACAATTACGAACGTAGTGACGTACAAGACGTACGTGATATCTCCATTACGAACGCTACATTTGTTGGCGGAAAATTTGAGAACCTGCTAGCCAACATTTGTTGGCGGAAAGTTCGACAACAAGTATCCTATGGAGCATACACATGGTCGGACTTACCGCCAACAAGCTCACATACAACATTTCCCATAGGAAAATCCGATTGTGTGTACGCGGCATTAGTGTTAAGACCAGCAGGCATTTCAGGTGCCTATGTACAGTATAATTTCTTTCTTAGTTCAAATGCCAAAACAGGGTGTATTCTATTGTGCAAATACCAATAAGAGCTTAAGAGATTGACAGCTTGCCAGACACCTTTAGTGTCCAATAGAGAGAGGTGGTGCTGGTTCCAGTGCAGAGGCTACCTGGGCAAGGTTATGGAAAGTGATGTGCCTGCTCTGAAACTAGAACTGTTCCTATGAGTTAGTAATAGATGAATCAGTGCTGGATAGCAGCTTTGGTTGTAAATAAGTTATCCTGACAGGCTTTCTATAATAATAATTAAACATATTAGATGTATATATTGAACTGCAATATAAGATACAGACAGTATGCAAAAAAAGTCATTTGGGTCTTCTCTATGGAGTTCAGATTGCTGACTTCTATGATATCACTTCCCGCTTTGTGCACAGGCCTATCATTACAAATAGCGGATGTTTGGGAAAATGAGCCAGAACTAATGCTTGTCAACACATCCCATTTACTGAGCCAGCAAACATCAGGAAGTCACATACCATCATTTAAAGCACATCTAAATATGCTATTGTTATACATGATACCAACATGGGATAAGTCCCTCATAGCTCTCATTCTACCACTGATCTATGCAATTAAAACCATTCTCCATGAAGTGTTGAGAGATGCCATTAACGAGGCTGAGGAGGGCCCGGTCGGGCTCATTAGATGCATTCAAATAACAGGGGATTCTAAGTATCTCAAGTTTGTCTACTCTGAAGTATTATATGTGGTTGGCTTCTAGTCTATGATCTGGATTGAGCTGGTGATGTAGCTGTACATTCTTTGCATTGATAGTGTGAAATGTGTCTTAGGGGAGGCCTGTGTATTAATGACCTGAACACACTAATGCAGTACTGAATGCAACAAAAACAGGCTTGCATGGCTTTTGGTATATTTTATTTAGTTTTATATATATGTTTTCATATTTTCCAAATAGGAAAATACTATTGATGTTCAGTAAAATTGGCTGATGTATGGGAAATTTAACACCAAATGGCAAATGCACAGAAAATACGCTGAAAATCTTAGGCAGAATATTTGGTGCACGTCTGAAGTCTTGTTATTTAAAGCGATTGTAAAAACAAACATTTTAAACTAACAAACTTGTTTTACTTACAGGCTCTGTGTAATGGTTTTGCACAGAGGAGCCCTGATCTTCTTCTTCTGGAGTCCCCCACCAGCGCTCCTGGCTCCTCCTGACTTCTGAGTGCTTCTATAGCAAGCTGTTTGTTATGGGGGCACTCATAGACATATTGTAATGTCTCCCTCTTTCACCCATGCTGGTTGTCCAGTCTGGTGCCTTGTGTCTTACATCTGCCAGTGTCCTGTTACCTCTTGTACCCACGTTGAATGGCCTACTTTTTAACCACACTGCTGCCCACAGTGACCAACCTGCTTCCCGGGACAACCCTGCTGTCAACCATGTTTCAGGTTATCATGCTCTGTGCTGCTCGGCATCTTGTTTTTCTGGCAACCTGGCTGGAAGCCCTGACTCCTCCTCCTTGCTTTGCACTGCACCTTGCCCTACAGGCACCTGTTTTAAACCTCTCAATGACCCTGGGCTTGTGATAGGTTTCTCCACAGTCTCTAAACGATTGCCTGTTGGATTCTCAGTGCTACTTGACTTGTGATTTGTCCTGACTGTTTCGCTAGCCGCCCGTTTTGACCACTGTTTATGTACCAGTTATGCCTTTTCCTGCCCCAGGACCGACCCATCTACTGACTATGCTTTGCCTGCCACCTGGACTGACCCCTTGCACTTTGTACTGACTACACCTTTGCTTAATACCTGAACCTAACCCTTTGCCTGTTACTCTGGCGAAGCATGGCCAACCACCTGGACAGGTCCTTTTCCCGTTTACCTAGCCTTATCATTGTCTCTTGCCTTCAGTAGCTGTTGTTACTACACATCAGCCCCTAATTGCTGGAATCACCTCCATGAGCTGCTAACACCTTGCCATTGACTATGCACCTGTTGTGGTGCCTTCGTTTTCTCCATCCTCTGCAGATATGTGTTATCTCCGGCAGTTACACAGATACATTTCTTCTTTACTTTTTGCTCTTCCTCTTTATGTTAGTTGGCCAGAGAATACAGTATCATGTAATAAGTCCTGGGGGCAACAAAATACCCTTATGCCCGCTTGCCTTAAGGGAACAGGAACTGCTAGAAGTGAAGCTACACTAGTCCGCCACATTCCCTGTCCACCAGCATAGGAGAAAACATAACACATATATACTGTTAGAAATGTGCAATTAGCTTTTGGCCTGAAATTCTTATTTAAGGATTCTTAGCAGCAACTAAAGATGCACTACTTCTGTACTTCTAAGCAAACTTAGGTAATAAATTGGAGTGGTGTTTGAGGTCTAAGGGACATAAGTATGCCTAAGAAATACCAGTGGTGTCTAAGTAAGTATGCGCACAAATTAGTTTTCATCCTTATAAAACACAACAAGGACTATTATATACTGACAGGAGGTAGGATTGTTGGAAACCAGTGACGGTTGGACCAATACTAGTAGATATTCACCTAACTATAACCACTTGCAAAGGAGCATCTGTTAGTATCATTCATAGTGCTCTATTGCAAATGTTGCTTTATGCAAAAGATATACCTCCTGAGATCCAGTCTATGCAAATAGTATGGCAACTTTCTAACTCAACTAGATCCATAGGTAGCTTCATCTCACTAAGAAGACTCAAAGTGAAATTAAATGTAGTTTAACCCAGGCTGGCAGGTTACAAGGGGTGAGCAATTCTTTCAGATAAAAAAAAAAAAAAAACATTTTAGGATCATAGCTTTGTGACTCACTAGAGGGACCTTTAAACACAATGGGGGTAAAAATTAAAACTAGTGTGCCCGGGGAGGCTAGGAGTGTCTAACTAGGGACCTTCGTAACTGAGACCAAAAGCAAACAAGATGGGAAAACATGTGAACATACCAAAAGCTCAAAACATTAATATTTTTAAATTAATTACTAATATTATTTTAAAAAGACTGTTGTGGCAGCACAGGGAGCAATTGAATAGTGCTTCCTGAGTCATGCAACTCAGCCATAGTTTATATAATTGTAGCACCCTCCTAGTATAAGATGCTTAGCAAATTTAATTTGACCTGCTCTGTAATCAGAGAAGTTGAGATTGATTGCCTGGGTCTGTGTATGGTTCCACAAGCTGTGGATTTGATTGTTTCCCCCTGCCTCTATATAAAACATTCCAGAGCATACAAAATGGGGGGACAGAAACGGGACTTTGTATGAGGCATGTGGGTGAGTATGTTGGGCCAAATGGTAAAAATTAGGGTGAGAAAAAATAGAATGTATATAATCTACATAGATGATGGTAAAAAATAGTAATGGTAAAAAAGTTTATTGGCATAGGTATTAGGACCAAATACATTCGAAGAGAAAGAGAACACAATTGAGGCCATAGTAAAACATGTTAGCAGCAATATATGGACAAGCAGGGTTCGTAAATAGTTGTACAGTTACAGGAACACATTTACATTGTGCAATCAGTGAATACATCAGTAGATCTGAACTCTAAAACATGTTAACAGCGATATATGGACGAGCAGGGTTCATGAATTGGTGGTACAGTTACAGGAACACATATACATTGTACAGTCAATGAATGCATCAATAGATCTAAACTCAACGCGTTTCTTGGCTTTAAACCAATCGTCAGGAGTCCGATGCGATTAAACTATATCAAAAACAATAGAGTGTCTATTAATGTGTGAATAAGTATTTGTAGAGAAAATATGCTGAAAATGTAGTTTTCTGCATACTCACAAGTTTATGCAATGGTTGGTTTGTGATGACCTATATGTTGCAATGTGATGTTGGTCTGGGTCCATAGAGTCTCCCCCGGGGTTGAGGCAGAGAGCGCACCCCATTATCGTCAGCCACGGTGGCCGAAGTGACGCAAGCACCCACAAAAACCGGCAGGCAGGGACGTCTGGCGAGGACAGGTAGTGTGAATGAGCTGGGGAGAAAGGGTAAAAATGAGAAAGGTGTGTGAACTGGTAGAACAGTGGTGTTTAGGATTGAGTGGGGTGGGAACGGCATAGCATAGCCATAAGTGTGTGGAAGGGAGCTGAAGCACAACAGGTGTGAGAGTGATAGGAGAGATAGAAGGCGTGTGCGGTAAAAACATTTTAGGATCATAGCTTTGTGACTCACTAGAGGGACCTTTAAACACAATGGGGGTAAAAATTAAAACTAGTAAGCCCGGGGAGGCTAGGAGTGTCTAACTAGGGACCTTCGTAACTGAGACCAAAAGCAAACAAGATGGGAAAACATGTGAACATACCAAAAGCTCAAAACATTAATATTTTTAAATTAATTACTAATATTATTTTAAAAAGACTGTTGTGGCAGCACAGGGAGCAATTGAATAGTGCTTCCTGAGTCATGCAACTCAGCCATAGTTTATATAATTGTAGCACCCTCCTAGTATAAGATGCTTAGCAAATTTAATTTGACCTGCTCTGTAATCAGAGAAGCTGAGATTGATTGCCTGGGTCTGTGTATGGTTCCACAAGCTGTGGATTTGATTGTTTCCCCCTGCCTCTATATAAAACATTCCAGAGCATAGGGTGGAAAATTCAAATGCCCAGTCGGAATTTTTACCATGCTTTGGCCATTCCCTGTGGATGTATGCCCAGTAGGTGGTCAGAGAGGTGGTAAATAGGCTGGAGTCTGTGCAGACTTGTCTTCCCCTGTGGGGGAATGGATCAGTGAGCTTCAGGGGGCTGTTTGCTCCCGGGCACTTCTGGACTGGATGCTGCACTACTCTCCAAAGGGCTGCATCTAGAGACTGATCCTGTTCCAGGATTTTGTGAGCAGAGCCTCTATTTTGTGCTGCAATTTAATTCATGGTCCCCAGCTGTGAATATACAGACTGTTACAGTCTTCCACTACCTGTGCCACAAACTACCTTGTGGTCCCCAGCCGTAATGATTCAGACTGTTACAGTCTGCAGCTACTTGAGGTAAAAACTACCTCATGGGCCCCAGCTGTGAGAATTAAGCCAGCCATACAAGGATGGAAATTGAGCCAGTTCAACAGGGACTGGCCGATATTTGATCCATGTATGAGCAGGCTGATTGTACCCAAGTTGATCCATCAATTGACTTGGACACAACCAGCCTGTTGGATTTTTCTACATGCCATTACTGCCAGTAAATATAGCCATTGGCAGTAATCATTTTATTCTGCTGGCCAGGAAAGCTCCCTGTGCCCCTCCGCAGACAGAAGGAAAAGCAAAAGGTGGAAGGAAAGAAAATTGAGTGATCTAAGGACTGCTTTAGACTGTGCTGCTGTTACTGAGAGAGAAGTGTCCTCTGTGGAATTGTGCTCAAGTGTTTTGAAGTATCCCATTCCCCATTGTTCTCCTCCTGTTCCATGTTTCTTCAGCAACAAATGCCAAAAAAGACATCCCTTAGATTCCGGTTTACTGAGCCGCAGTGAATGGACTGTTGCTGTGTGACTGGTTGCCTCTGCATGGTTTTGGGAATAAACCTGTTAAATCTACAGTGCCCCCTTCAGGGGTAGCACTGCATAGTGATTACCTTTACCTCAGAAAAGAAGAAAAGGAGGTGCAGTTATTCTTTAGAGCTGTGAACATCACATGGTGTAGTGGGCATGGAGTAATGGCCTTTTTAACTTTTTTATTGCAACTATTGCTTTTTCATGAACATTGTCTATTTTCTGACTAATTTAAGAGGTTTTCTGAAGGGTTTTCATTTGTTTTGATTGAATAGAGGAGTGCACTGGGTACCAGTAAAC
Source organism: Lithobates clamitans (assembly GCA_037952925.1). Taxonomy (NCBI): domain Eukaryota; kingdom Metazoa; phylum Chordata; class Amphibia; order Anura; family Ranidae; genus Lithobates; species Lithobates clamitans. Next base: position 676,906 of record JBBGZY010000780.1, on the reverse strand, counting down.
AATATTCATTTTTTTGTTCAGAAAAAAGCTACCAGTAATGGTGGTTCGAGGCTGCTTTTTAGCATTGGAGACACAAAATAGTGATAGGAAAACAGCCATGTAGCAAGGTCACACAGTATATGCTTTTCAAATCTTTTCAAAAACAGGCAGGTAAAATTATTAGTGAATTCTTTAGAGGTTTTTTGGAATAAACTGACCTGGGAGTAAAAAAGACATACATTGTTAGCAATCCTTCAGCATAGGTAAACAACTGACTAGATATGAACACTGCAAAGGAGACCTGTCTAGTTAGACATGTGGGTGCTGGAATTGTTTACTGCCTTCTGAAAGTGCTAGTTGCCTGGCTGTGTTAGTAAATCACTAACCCAAACCAAGTATGCAGTGAGTGAAATCAGAACGCCTGATCTGTATACATTTTCCAGGTCAGTGACTCGGAAAGCACTGATGCCAAGCTCAGCATGGCAGCCAGACAACTAGTATTTTTAGTAGGAATTCACGTGATGTCACCACCCTGCCTCTCCCCCTCATCCAATCAATGAATGGCTCCTGCACCGAGCGACTGACCTCCTGTGTTCAGAATGCAGCAGGACGGTCGCTTGGTAGAGAACCCAGAAGCAAGTGTAGCTCACTGGAGGTATGGTGTCTACTTCAGTAATTTCCAGCTGCCAGTGGTATCAGTTAGGTATGGTATATACATAGTTACATTGGTCCAAGCTGGACCAATGTAACAATGTATAAAATATCCATACCTGGAATTATTCTTATAGGGAATGCTGCTTCTCCACCTACCTAGGAGACAGTCTCCCTCACTGGCTACTCATGCTCATCTTCATGTAGAGAAGCCAGGACTAGCAGAGAGAACGTGCCCCAGCCAGGGATGTGAGTGTGTCTCTTTCCCCATTCCCCTTATGGATAGACTAACATTTAGATAATGCTGACTGTCTAGCACCCCTGACACAGATACCCACCTATACACTGACCACGCAGAATGATTTAGAATATTACAATTCGGGCCTGATCACACCATGGTTTTATAGTAATGCGTGCATTATTGCACACTTTACTGCAATGTGTGTTAAGTGTGCTAATGCTACGTGGTGCTATTGTTTTTGATTCATTGATTGCATTCCCAAAGCATGTTTCAATGGGCAACATAATGACACATGTACCACCAAAAACGCAATCCACAGCAATGCAATAAAGTACAATGCACTGCCAGGAAATGGGGCATGCAAGCACCATTTGTTTTGCAAAGCACCACAATGCATGTTATGCCTCATACACACGAGCGGACTTTTCAGCATCAAAGGTCCGATGGTCTTTCCGATGGACTTTCGACAGAGTTACGACGGACTTTGGAATGACCGGACTTGCCCACACACAAATGGAGTAAAGTCTGTTCGAAAGTCCGTTGGTTTGAACGTGATGACGTACGAAGGGACTAGAATAAGGAAGTTCATAGCCAGTAGCCAATAGCTGCCCTTGCATCCTTTTTTGTCCGTTGGACTAGCAGACAAACAGATTTTTCGACCGGACTCAAGTCCGTCAGAAAGATTTGAAACATGTTCCAAATCTAAAGTCCGTCTGATTTTCGACAGAAAAAGTCTGCTGAAGGTCCGATGAAGCCCACACACAGTCAGATTGTCCGACGGATTCATTCCGACGGACCAGTCCGGTCGAAAAGTCAGGTCGTGTGTACGCGGCTTTAGTGTGTTGTGCGACAATGCACACCTGTCAGAAGTTGTGTTGGAATGCCATTTAGCAATCTTTAAATAATATATTTTTATTAAGATTTTCATCATAAGAATAAAAAAAAAAGGGGAGAAAATAAACTTAAACCTAAGTAAAAGTTAAGGCCATGAGTACTAAAAAAAATACAGTTGACAACATAGGTATGGCTCTTGGTATAGCTTGGTATAGATTAAAACAACATTGCAAATTTAAAAGAAGTAAGCAAGTTGTGACATATAAGACTAAAAAGAGAAATGAAAACCTTGTATAATTGGGATGTTAAATAGCAAAAACCAAAGTTGAATATAAAGGGACAAAGGCTCCAAAAAAAAGGAAAGAAAAAAAAGGGGGTGGGGAATAGACCTACTGGCAAGATATCCAATATTATGTGAAAAAAATTGGCATCAGCAAACATAACATGCATTGCAGGCAAGCGAGCAGTCCGCATGCGTTACTGCAAAAAAGATGGTGTGAACAGGCCCCCAAGCCAAAAATAGATGTGCAAACAAAACACAGAAGTGTAGCCCAACACTTTCATTCTCTGGTAATCATCATAACTAGGGATGAGCCGAACACCCCCCAGTTCAGTTCGCACCAGAACTTGCAAACAGACAAAAAATTTGTGCGAACATGAGAACACCACTTGCCTACCAGGCACATACACCCCCTTCCTGCCCAAGCCATTTTTCAGCTTTCAGCGCTGTCACACTTTGAATGACAATTGCGTGGTCATGCTACACTGTATCCAAACAATTTTTTATAATTTTCTTCACACAAATAGAGCTTTCTTTTGGTGGTATTTAATCACTGCTGGGTTTTTTATTTTTTACAAAAAGAAAACTTGAAGAAAAAAAGTTTTTTACTTTTTTTCTGTCAGTAAATTTTGTAACTAAGTAATTTTTCGCCTTCATTGATGTGCGCTGATGAGGCTGCACTGATGGGCACCGATAGGCTGAACTGGTGGGCATTGATGAGTTTCCACTTATGGGCACTGATGAGGCGGCACTTATGGGCACTGATTAGGTTCAGTGAACGGGCGAACACCCGATGATCGACTCGAACTCGACGCTCATCCCTACTCATTACCATATAGGCGCTACGGTAGGCTTTACGGGCCCCATGATTTCCAGTGATGGCCATGATTGTGCAGCTGCAGACTATTCTAATACCCTAGATCAGGGTCTTCAAACTACGGCCCTCCAGTTGTTCAGGAACTACAGTTCCCATCATGCCTAGTTATGTCTGTGAATGTCAGAGTTTTACAATGCCTCATGGGATGTGTAGTTCCGCAACAGCTGGAGGGCCGTAGTTTGAGGATCCCTGCCCTAGATACTACTGTGGCGGAGTGTCCCTATATCTACAGTCAGGTACATGTCCCTTTAATTAAAATTTCCACAATCCTCTGGGCTCCCAGCATCCCCTGAGCTCTTGGACACACCCAGGGGATATAAATTCCATCTCCTCCCTGCTTCCTGTGCTCACAGAAACCCTGCTTGATGGGACAGCAGTGACTGGGCAAGTGATCTGTCACCTGGTGCGGGCCACCAGCAGTGGGCACAAGAGCATGCAGCATCTATCTAAGCCCCAGTCACTGGAGAGGACTTTGCTACAGTACATTTGGAGAGGCTGCCCATGCAGTGGGGTGGCCCTATCTTCACCCACCAGAACCTCCTGACTGAAGACAACAGCAGCAGTGCTAGTGTGAAGCCTGTGCCAACCCAGGTGCACACAGCCATGAGCTTCCTAGGACCTCCCTTCATAAGGTGGACATGTGAGAAACAATTGTCTTCTTTCTCTCAGAAACTGAACTGAAATCAGGAACTATAATGCCATCTATTGACCAGTTGTAGAATTGTTCTTATATGTTCCATTGTTGTGTTCCCTACTGTTCTATACTATACTCCCCTGCTCATATGATATCCCCTGTGCAATGTTATGTTGATTACCATTGTTTAGTAAAGTAGAATTTGCATATCGCCACTGGTCTGATCATTTGGCTGATACCCCTACACAACACTACTGTATATTGTTGGTTATTTTGAACCCCAAAACTAATTTCTGAGAGAGTGTCCTATTTGGATGCAGAGGCCCTTGCAGGAAGCTCCAAGAGGCACAGGGATCTCTTGTTGAACTTTGGAATAGCTATTAATAAGTGAGGAGGGATGAGACACGCATCCAGCTCTGCAAGTAAATCAGGGGCGAAAAAAAACACCCCCAAGTAACGTGCCTCAACTGCAGAGGGGAAAGAAAGAAATCCTCTAGAAAATATGATTCCAGAATTTCAAACTATGGACCAGTGTACCCTCCTCCTGAGAAAGAAAAGACCACTATGTCACATATTGGATCACAAATAATGGACACCAGCCTTCAACCAGGATTGGGGGTATTTAACATCCCCTTACCAGGACTGTATTCAGACATTGTGCTCCCCTCACCTCAGGCACAACTGAATCATGGCATTAATGCTCATTTTCATACAAACTTTGCACTTGTTTCATACTGTATATGCAGACTTACTTTTCAACTGTTCCGACCACCAGATAAGAGAGATTGTTTCATGTTTCCTGAACTCTAAAGAGCCTTATGGCCCCACTCAGTTGCTGACACGCACAGTTTCCTTGCAAAGTTAGGCCACAAATATTAAAAGATAGCCAAAAGAAAAAAAAATTTTGCAAAATTGTTTCCACAGGCACTGATTCATAAGTAACATTATGGTAAGAGTGCTATTAAGGCAAATATAGCCCTACCACATACAGTTTATTAGCACAGCCTCCACCCCTTTGCTTCCCTTCAGCGGCTTGTTGCAGTGAGCACAGTATCACGGCTCCCCAAGAAGTTATAACATCACTTGGGTCAGCCTAGTGTTCCCATACTTTCTGCAACGAAAGCAAGATTGACATTTTTTTTCTGATTCAAGGTTTGTTAGGATGATCCCGTTGCACAAAATAATAACAAAACTGTAATTTTTAGCCTGTTTGTTAGAAGTTTGAGTCTATTCTACTGTAAAATACAATAAGATGACGCAAAACTTTTGATAGATGAATACATTTTATGTTTCACCATAATGTGCCACAGCCTGAAGAAGGATGAAAACCTCTTCTCTAATGCCGCGTACACATGAGCAAAATTTCCGACAGAAAGAGTGCGATGGGAGCTTTTCATCGTATATTGCGACCGTGTGTATGCCCCATCGGACTTTCTCTGTTGAAAATTCAGACGGACTTGAACAAATTATGATCGGAAAAACCGCTCGTCTGTATGCTGTTCTGACGCACCAAAAACGGCGCATGCTCTGAAGCAAGTACGAGACGGAAGCTATTGGCTACTGGCTATTGAGCTTCCGTTTTCTAGTCCCGTCGTACGTGTTGTACGCCACCGGGTTCTGGACGGTCAGAATTTGGTGTGACCGTGTGTATGCAAGACAGCTTGAGCAGAATTCTGTCGGAACTCCATCAGAAAAACCTTCAGAGCTTATTCCGACGGGAAAACCGGTCGTGTGTACAGGGCATTAGAAATGTTCTGCATTAGGAAAGGTCTGTCTAGTTGCCCCTTTATACAAGATATTAACAGTTTTCATCATGCTATATTTTCCACCTGTTTGTTGTATTATTACTTCTTCTATTGTAGAATGTTAGATTCTCCCTATATTTTATTGCCGCTAAATGTCAAGAATATTTTAAAATTTCACCATGTTTCACAATGTTGGAAACTTCTGGGAATTGTTTTTCAACAAGAAAGGCCTATGTTGTAGCTCACAGTCTTCCAGTAACATCAAGTATCTTTAACAGACCAAGAAAAGCAAATAAGAGAGAAAGTAAAAGGGTCCTCTCATCTCTCAGTATTTCCTGGCTAGCATTAGCAATTTGTTGACTGGTTTTTCAAGTTGCCTGCTATTATTCTTTCTGAAATCCAACTCTTGCTTTTCATACCTGAGATTACAGACTCTTAGAAACATTAGCACTACTTAATTCTTCAAATATACAGAGCTTCCACTGACCACACCTACCTAATGTTTGAAATTCGCAGGCACTGTTTACTTCTACCTTCAATCACACATTTTGTGAAATAAGCAGTATTTTGCAACAAAGCCTTGCTTTTTTTTCCATTGTGAATACAGTGCCCAAGCAGAAATTAGAGATAAACATAACGATTTGTTCTGTGAGCCTTCAAATAGCCTTTAATCACTTTATTTTGAACAGGTTGCACGATTGCAAATCTGCTACTATGAACGTTATTGAATCTTTCCAAAGCAGCCAATTACATGGGCAAAATGGAGCTTTTTTCTCAATCGGCTCACTGGGGTTCTGTGTGTGCACCACGAGATGTGCCTGATATAGCACGCCTTGTCTTCGCTCTCACATTACACTCATCCGCTGTTCTTCCATTCCTAGTCAATATCTTGATTGATTTTCTCTGCTTAGATCCGTAAAGCAAAACCATTCATGCTGACCTTCAGGCATATTGCCGTCTCTAACAGCGTCATCACTACATGAAAAAAATCTCTTCCTTCAAAAAGCCTTATTAGATTACTTAATAAGGCTGTCCTACTTCAGATAATTGTAAGGGTCCTATGCAACTAGTATACAAAAACAATATATGTGTCTTTATATATATATATATATATATATATATATATATATATATATATATATATATATATATATATATATATATATATTTGATGATCTCGCTAGTTAATCACGCCAACCATGCAAAATTTCATGTATTTCATTATTATGCCTTCATACACTGCTTTAATTGCGCCACCACCATAACTGCAGCAGCCTAAACAGGCTTCCTATATTTAATAAAGCTGAGAGAGTCATTACTGTAAAGCCAAATAAAGGGACAATCATCATTAGAGAAGATTACCCACAAACTGACAAAGATATAAATTCTGGTTTCGCCATGACTCTTAACAAAAACATTTCAAGCATTCTTACTGATTCCCATTCAAAATTTTCTAAAAGTTTGGGAACTCTGCTATACCTTACCTACCTTAGACTCAGTTATCCTTAGCTACCCATAGGCACTCATAGAATGTTTGGGACTGAGCCCCAGAGGGAAAACTCCACTGCCCTTACCTTCTTTCTCCACACTTTTCTCCTATCATCTTCTGACTCTCATTCTCCCCTTTTACAACTCCTTTGCCTTTCTTTTTTTTTTTTACTTTCCTTTCTGTTTCTAGTTTTCCTTTAGAGCCTTGATACTTGGCTAGCCTCAGTTTAGGGAACTCTAACTGGGATGCCTGACCTACTTGTTTGGGCTTACAATATGCCAAAGCTTGCCTATTCTGTCTGGTTTCATGGTGACAACTGGTGTATGGTTATGTTACTGTCGTTTAGCTCCTGAACGGTCAACATTCCTGTTCTCCCATTTTCCTTGAACACAAAAATAAGAAAATTGCAATCGAAAACTGGCCATGACTCCTTATGCCAGATGATGCCAAGGATTTTGGCAACAGTATTTGTAGGAAAGGGCAGTCGGTAAGCAGCTTAGCAAGAATACTGAGCTTCAGCTCTCAATAGACCAAAATCTTCAGATCAATGATACAAAAAATGGACATCAATAGCCTAAAAAACATTTTTTTTTACATTTTGAATTTGGCAGAGAACATTTAGGTTCTATCTCAGGTTTTTACTATTCTCTGTGTCCTCTTTGAAGAGATTTGCCCTCTCAGTTTGTTCTGGTGACTGTCTCTCTGAGACAGAAAGTGATAGAAGATCCAAAATATTAAGCTTGTGAGTGGAACAGGAATAATGGGGCAATCTTCCATCTTTTGGTGAAAACTGTCTGAAAACTACCATACACTGAGCAAAATGTGATAAGTGGGTGGCCCTGTTAGCACCAGTCAAAGGAGCTGGGTGGAAAATTGTCAGCCAAACAGCTAGATATAGGCAATTTTAGATGCAGGCAATGTTAGGGTATTTTGACAATTGGCGCAGCGGAAGATTCGTCCATCTGCCGTGTTTAGTGTGGGTAGAGTAATCTGTAAGAATCTTTTCCTTCAGCCTGTGAAAGAAATTTATCAGTGTATGGTCATTTTAAGTGGAGATTTCTCATTACTTTTTGAGTGATTTTTGCCCCTTGCCTGTTATGTATTTAGGACAGGAAGTGAGGGAGAAAGCTGCCCAATGGGACACAAAAAGTAAAAAGCTAACAGCTGTTTAGTCCCTACTCAATCTATCTAAACCAAGTATTCCATGTTTCCATTTAAACAAGAATATCCCAGGCAAAAAATAGGAGAAACTCTGTGCCTAGGATCAAGCAAGGGTTGCAGCCTCCCCTAATAGGCTATGATAAATGGTAAAAAAAAGAGAGAAAGGGGTAAATGTCGCTACCCTAGAAAGGAGAGGGGTGTCCCAATCCCTTAATTTATAACAGTGGTGCACCACCCAAAAACTGATGTGCTCTGGTAGTAATAGTGTTATTTGTTAAGATCACATATACCGCTGTATAATATGATAAATTGATACAAAGTGCAATAATACACACACAAAAAAAACCCTTTCCTTAGAACATCGATTAAGATGAATATCCTAAATGTCCACAGTATAACTAAAATCCATATGTGAAAAACAGCACCAAAAAAACCCAAAATAAATGTGTATACTGTAAATAAAAATGTGAAGTTTCTTAAAGAATATATATATATAAAAAAACAGCAGTTCATCAATATGTGTATTGTCAAAAATTATATATATATTAATATATATATAATAATAGTCCCAAACAAGTGGTATGCAAGGTTGCTGTAAAAATTGCCAGGAACTCCAAAGTGACCAAGTGCTCAGCAGATCAGATGACTCTTGTGCTCCCTCTTAAGGGTTCCCACTCACCAGCTCCTGTTACCCCTACAGGGGTGATCGGCATATATGGATAACCATGGATGATGTCCCTTTGGTGGCTCCTCCAGCTGATTCACCAGTACTTGGCATGATGTCCCTTAATGGTTCCTCCAGCCGATCCACCAAACCAGGATATCGAAAACGATCTCTTATTCAACAATCCCCAGTCACGGTTTCCAGAGAATATTCAGTGAAATCCCAGGGATAGGTCCTCATAAGGAAGAAATAGGGCTCCAATAGTGTGGTAAATGGTAATTTATTTAAAAAATCAGAGTAAAAAAAACAAAAAAACAAACTTCCCAACAAGTGGGTTAAAAACCCTTAGAAACTGCTACAATCTAAGGTCGATACAATGTATACAGGGGCTGGCTCCGCCTTACGCGTTTCGTCATTGACATTTTCAATGACGCATGTCAGGCACCATTGTTATAAATTAAGGGATTGGGACACCCCTCTCCTTTTTACCATTAAGAATATCCCAGGATCACACTGATAAACATCCCAATTCTCCAATTCAACATTGTTCTCTTTGTCTATTTACGGTATTAAAATAGTACTGTCCATGGTGACCACCTCTATAGTTCCATGCTCTTGTACTCATCTCTATATGCTCTGCCAGAATTCTGCAGACCTGAAATAATAAATCACTTTTAGAGGCCCTTGTTTTTGTCTGTTCTCCATGCCTACTGTGTTTTTCACACTCTACCAGTGGGGCAGGAAATGGGGCAAAAACCTCAAGCAGTAGAAAAACTTGACAGAAGATGTAACTCCTCATTTATTCTATCCAAAAGTAGAAAAAAAGTGTGGCTGGAGTTCGGCTTTATCATGGCTAATGGGGCATACATGGATATTCTTGTGACCCTTTTCCTCCTAAGGGCTTGACAGTCTGCACACCTTCTTACACAATAAGTGTAGCCAGGTGCTGGGCTACAGCAATATGGAGAAGGAGACATTGGGGGAGATTTACTAAAACTGGAGAGTGCAAAGTCTGGTGCACCTCTGCATAGAAACCAAGCAGCTTCCAGGTTTTTTGTCAAAGCTTAATTGAACAAGCTGAAGTTAGAAACTGGCTGGCTACCATGCACAGTTGCACCAGATTTTGTACTCCAGTTTTAGTAAATCAACCCTGCTGCCTTTTATTCTTCTCTCCCTCTACTGAGATACTGATGGTATGCTGCACTATTCTCCCCTGGCCAGCAGGTGGAGAGCCAAACTCAAGAAAGCCCATAGACTTCTTTGCTGAGCACTGAGAATCCTGGGAGTTGTTGTTTGTGATGGCAGCCATATAATGGGACAAATAGACTCCTTACAATACAAATCCAAATAGGCACTGCGCAGTTGTAGTGGAGGGATGATTTTTATTAAACCGCCTGGGAAAGCTCTTACTCTTGGCACAGAGGGACTTAGAGAGTAAGCATGTCTGGCGGAATATTTGTCTACCAGCGGGAGAACTTATCAGTGGAGATCTGAGGCTGAAACTGGGAGTGAAGACACCCGGGGACAGTGCACCCGGGGACAGATGCCTGCAGATTTTGGGTTGTCCAAATAAAGAGGATTTTGGTTTACAGTGGTGTGAGGCCATTTCTTCTAATTTCATTGTGTGCAGAGGCGAGCTGAGGCGAGCACCTACTGGATCATTAGGATTCCTGGTCTTACCTGGAGCGGTGGGTTTTCTTTTATCTATTCCAGACCTAGACTGCACCCATACCAACCATATACCACATTATACTGAACCCATAACCACATCTCAACCATATCTACCTTGCACATGTGCCAAGATTATACTGTACCTATACTGCATGCAGGTTAACTGGGATTGTTGTTAAATGCAAAGAGCCTCTAAAAGGGCCCTAAAGATAGCCGGGAGAAGAACATATAGTTACATAGTAGGTGAAGTTGAAAAAAAAGTCCATCAAGTCCAACCTATGTGTGTGATTATATGTCAGTATTACATTGGACACTCCTGTATGTTGTGGTCGTTCAGGTACTTATCTAATAGTTTTGTGAAACTATCGATGCTCCCCGCTGAAACTTCCGCCTGTGGAAGGGAATTCCACATCCTTGCCACTCTAATGCCCCGTACACACGGTCGGACTTTGTTCGGACATTCCGACAACAAAATCCTAGGATTTTTTCCGACGGATGTTGGCTCAAACTTGTCTTGCATACACACCATCACACAAAGTTGTCGGAAAATCCGATCGTTCTAAACGCGGTGACGTAAAACACGTACGTCGGGACTATAAACGGGGCAGTGGCCAATAGCTTTCATCTCTTTATTTATTCTGAGCATGCGTGGCACTTTGTCCGTCGGATTTGTGTACACACGATCGGAATTTCCGACAACGGATTTTGTTGTCGGAAAATTTTATATCCCGCTCTCAAACTTTGTGTGTCGGAAAATCCGATGGAAAATGTGTGATGGAGCCTACACACGGTCGGAATTTCCGACAACAAGGTCCTATCACACATTTTCCGTCGGAAAATCCGACCGTGTGTACGGGGCATGACAGTTAAGTACCTCTATGCAGTCTAAGGTTAAACCTCTTTTCTTCTAATTTTAGCCACTTCAGCCCCGGACCATTTGGCTGGGAAAAGACCAGAGCACTTTTTGCGATTCGCCACTGTGTCGCTTTAACTGACAATTACGCGGTCCTGCGATGTGGCTTCCAAACAAAATTGATGTCCTTTTTTCCCCACAAATAGAGCTTTCTTTTGGTGCCTTTTTGATCACCTCTGCTGTTTTTATTTTTTGCGCTATAAACAAAAAAAGAGCGTCAATTTTGAAAAAAAAACATTATTTTTTACTTTTTGCTATAATAAATATCCACAAAAAATATATAAAAATTTTTTTTCCTCAGTTTAGGCCAATACATACCGTATTTATCGGCGTATAACACGCACCGGCGTATAACACGCACCCCAATTTAGGAGGGAATTTTAAGGAAAAAAAACTTTTAGGAGAGAAGTTGAAGGGAAAAAAACTTACATTTAAATGCCCATCATTGCAGCCTTCTCAGTGCAGCCTTGTCAGTGCAGCCTTGTCAGTGCAGCCATGTCAGTGCAGCCATGTCAGTGCAGCCATGTCAGTGCAGCCTTCCCCAGTGCAGCCTTCCCCAGTGCAGCCTTCCCCAGTGCAGCCTTCCCCAGTGCAGCCTTCCCCAGTGCAGACTTCCCCAGTGCAGACTTCCCCAGTGCAGACTTCCCCAGTGCAGACTTCCCCAGTGCAGCCTTGTCAGTGCAGACTTCCCCAGTGCAGCCTTGTCAGTGCAGACTTCCCCAGTGCAGCCTTGCCCCAGTGATCCCTGACATTCTGGGTTTCAAAATCGCCGACCGCGATTTGAAAATGGCGCCGCTGGCGCCGAAATACACAGAGCCGGTCCTCGGCTCTTCCCGGCGGCTCTCGTTCGCTTTTGGCTCCACTCGTAGTCCCGAGCGGAGCTATCCGAACCTAGCCGAGTAGGTTCGGATAGCTCCGCTCGGGACTACGAGTGGAGCCGAAAGTGAACGAGAGCCACCGGGAAGAGCCGAGGACCGGCTCTGTGTATTTCGGCGCCGGCGGCGCCATTTTCAAATCGCGGTCGGCGATTTTGAAAATGTGACAGCTCGCGATCGCAGGGGATCGGTGTATAACACGCACCTGCGATTTTCCCCTGATTTTAAGGGGAAAAAAGTGCGTGTTATACGCCGATAAATACGGTATTCTTCTACATATTTTTGGTAAAAAAAATTGCAATAAGCGTTTATTGTTTGGTTTGCACAAAAGTTATAACGTCTACAAAATAGGGGATAGTTTTATGGCATTTTTATTGATAATTTGACTGTGACATTATGGCGGACAGATCGGACACTTTTGGCGCTATTTTGGGACCATTCACATTTATACAGCGATCAGTGTGATTAAAATGCATTTATTACTGTGTAAATGTGACTAGCAGTGAAGGGGTTAACCAGGAGGGGGCGCTGCAGGGGTTAAGTGTGTCCTAGGGATGTGTTCTAACTGTGGGAGGGTTGGGCTATGTGTGACATGACACTGATCACCGCTCCCGATTACAGGGAGCTGTGATCAGTGTCAGTGTCTCTAGGCAGAACGGGGAAATGCTTGTTTACATCAGCATTTCTCCGCTCTTCCTCTCCGTGAGATAATCATGGGTATCCCCGTGGACATCGAGTCCGGGGGACCCGCGATCACACTCACGGAGGTACATTAATATGTCTGTACGTGCCCTTCCGCCGACGTATAGCGGTGTGAGCCGGTCGGCGAGCAGTTAATGAGTGGCCATGTGTCTTATTAAACTCTCTTCCACTGAAAGGTTTTATGCCTATTGTGGGGTCACCACCAGTATGGTATTTGTAAATTGAAATCATATTCCCTCTCAAGTGTCTCTTCTCCAGAAAGAATAAGTTCAGTGCTTGCAACCTTTCTTCATAACTAATAACCACCAGTCCCTTTATTAGTTTTGATGCCCTTCTCTGTACTCGCTCTATTTCCAGTACATCCTTCCTGAGGACTGGTGCCCAGAACTGGACAGCATACTCCAGGTGAGGCCGGACCAGAGTCTTGTAGAGTGGGAGAATTATTGCTTTATCTTTTGCATTAATCCCCTTTTTAATGCATGCCAATATTCTGTTTGCTTTGTTAGCAGCAGCTTGGCATTGCATGCCATTGCTGAGCATACCATCTACTAGAACCGCCAGGTCCTTTTCCATCCGAGATTCCTCCAGAGATTCTCCCCCCCAGTGAGTAGATTGTATTCATATTTTTGCCACCCAAATGCATTATTTTACATTTTTCCACATTAAACCTCATTTGCCATGTAGTTGCCCACCCCACTAATTTGTTCAGATCTACATGCAAGGTTTCCACATCCTGCCGAGAAGTTATTGTCCTGCTTAGCTTAGTATCATCCGCAAATACAGAGATGGAACTGTTTACCCCATCCTCCAGGTCGTTAATGAATACATTAAATAGGATTGGGAGAAGTGGGGAGGGTGCTACTAGAGTAACCAAAAGTCGGATTTTGAAGGCAAGGAAACAATGGGGAGATGACCAAGATTAATATTCATCACATTTATTGAAAAAAGTACAAAATATATACATAATGTTCAAAAAGGATAAAAAGCACATAATGCATGCATATGATAAAGTTTGTACAGTGAGCCCTTGTGCGTCTGCGCGTCTCGCCGTTAGGCTTCTTCAGGACATGACCAGGGTTTAGAGACTTAACAAAAAAGGGACAAGAGAGTGAATCTCACTATCTTGAATTGAAATACTTCTTATGTACAGAGCCCAAATAGGCAAAGAGTTTTCAAAACTATGGGTGATAAATAAATTTCAGATAACAAAGACAGGGACGGATGCAGACCTTCACTCAGAGCATACACAGGTCCAGCAGAGCAATAATATTATTATCAGGTGGTCCAATATTCACAGGAAGAACAGACCCATAGTGGGGTTGAGCAATGCTAGCAGCAAACATAGAGCCTGGACTAGCATGCTGTGCATGGAGGATCAAATATGTAACTGTGCCCCTGGGAGACAGCCGGGTGCTGCACACAAGTTCTCACTGTACAAACCAGTGCACCCTTACATTACAATGTGATGATGATCCCTCAGCCTTGTATTTTTTGAAGGCCTTCTCTTTTGCTTTTATATGCATTTGTACATTGGAGTTAAGTCATCTGGGACTTTTGTTCGCTCTTTTAAATGTGATTCCCAACGGGATGCACTGGCTAATGCCCTTATTTAATATGTTCTTAAAGCAAACCCATCTCTCCTCCGTGTTCTTTGTGCCTAAGATTTTATTCCAATTGATATCTTCTAGCAAGGTTCGTAGTTTAGGGAAGTTGTCTCTTTTGAAATTCAGTGTCTTTGTATTCCCCTTATGTTTCCTATTTGTGTGCTTCATACTGAAGCTAAATGACCTGTGATCGCTCTTTTCCTAAATTGCCCCTTATTTCCACATCCGTGATCAGGTCTGTATTGTTGGTAATCAGTAGGTCTAGTAACACTTTGTTTCTAGTTGGTGCTACCATTTGACCCATGAAATTGTCCTGCAAGGCATTTAGGAACATCTCAAAGGTCTGCCCCTCCTGTAATAATTATTCTGCAAGCCCCCTTTGTACCCTGCCCCCTCTGCTACCATCCTCCTCTTCTTTTGGAAAGTGCATACCCAGTCAGTTTAGGACTGGAATCGCTCCCATAAATGCACTCTGGCAGTATAGTTCCAGCACTAGGTAGATTAAACATTACTACTGTTCACTGCTGCACTTGAGGTGGCCTTGCTACTATTTATTCTGATCTGCACGCCAAATGTCATCTTATGCCGATTTCTTACTGTTAATCACTTTATATGCTAAATTGTGTTATTACCATTATTAATCCATTTTATGCTTGCCTAGTTACCAATCATATTGGGTGACAATATATTAGGTTTGCCATTACTATCTGGTTTGGTGCCTGTTTTCTTTGAAATAGCACTACTATTGGGTACTAAGTATTACTTCCAGTGATTTCCTGTGATCATGTTTGCAACCTCGTGTGTCAGACGGGCTGAGATTCTTGAGAAGTTTGAGGCAAAAAAACAGAGGACCCATCCTATCCAATGGCTCTTACGGGGGTAGTGCTACATAAGCACCTTCTGAATGGAACCAAATGTGATTGATGTGCAGTGTACTGATATAAGTGCAATGTGAAGAAACTGTGGCTGTGTATACTTTTGGCTAAATTATTTTGTAATGTTGCAGACTGATCCTTAAAGGGGTTGTAAAGGTAATTTTTTTATTTTTTAAAAATAACAAACATGTTATACTTACCTTCACTGTGCAGCTCGTTCTGCACAGAGTGGCCCCGAACCTGCTTTTCTGGGGTCCCTCGGCGGCTGTTTCAGCTCCTCCCCGCAAGAACTAACCACCTCAATGCGAGCTCCCTCGCATGGTGGTTAGTTATTGCGGGCGCGCTCCCGTGATACAGCGAGCAGCTATAGCCGCTCGCTGTATCACTCTGCCCTGCCCCCCAGCGTGCCGCGTCATTGGATGTGATTGACAGCAGCGCGAGCCAATGGCTGCGCTGCTTCCAATCCATCCACTGTAGCCAATCAGCGGCCAGGCTGAGCAGCGGAATGGAGGTCGGGAACGAGCAGCCGAATTTCGAGGGGTCAGGTAAGTAAAACGGGGGGGCTGGGGATGGCGGTATTGTTCGTAGTTTTTTCACCTTAATGCATAGAATGCATTAAGGTGAAAAAATTTTTACCTTTACAACCCCTTTAAATATGGCTGAGAAATAGTCCTAAGGTCATATTGTGCTTGCACTTCTTGGGGTGACCACATCATTTGCACTAGTCTCCTGCATTTAGCTTTTCTAAATGCAGGAGAAGTTATCTGGGAAGTATATTGAACTTTCATGCTTCCAAGATCCCTTTTTATTCAGTTTTGAATGTGTTTTTTAATGTCTCTTGTAGCAAAATTTACATGCATTATTCTATTGGGCATCACTGCCCATAAAAAAAGCACAGAAAAACCAGACCTGCCTCTACTAACAGTTACATCAGTTCTCAAGCCACCAAAGGTCTGGTCTCCTCAAAATAAGTGCTGGACTGCTGGGGCGCAGCAGGAGAAGCCAGGCAGAGGGAGCTTCAAACATTAAAATATCTCTTTTACTAGGACAACATGATAAATATAATAATGTGTGGGCAAAAGTAGAAGCGGTTCATGCAAGGTGAATTTAAAATCCCAAAACAAAGACGGCATACCAGATAAACACTTATAGGCCATAGAATATAATATGGCTTTTGTGCATCTTTATTCATGCAGTCTCGCCATATGATGTCAGACCAAGCTGTGCAACCAGCTTGTTGAATTTTCCCTGCTCGATCAGGGATGCAGGCTGCAGCCTGCAGTGCTGATCAGTGTATTCTGAGGGCAGGGAAGACCCTGCTGTTAGAATACTATACCTCAGTGGGGAGGATTCCCAATATACATCAAGTATGTGGATGGTGGAATCAAGTCCGTTTTTTTTGGTTAAAACAGCTCATCAATTACTCATCTATGGGCTGCTTTAGGCCTCATTCACTCTCAAGCCATGACTTTAAGCTAATCTACTGATGATACTTGTGTATGCACTGTACTATACTGCAATATGTGGATATTTTGGAACCAGGCAGAAAACTGCTTAAAAAAAATGTGAGAATCTGAAGCCATAAACTGTCTTCTGAGACACTTGTAGATTTGTGGTTCACAGATGTAGTGAGAAGCACATGACATGTGATTCTCCCCTGCATCACAAATAACTCTTAGCTATTTAAAGCCTCTGAAAGCGCCTATTTACAAATCTGCTAATGAGTTTACAATACTACAGCTGCTGGTGGTAATCGAATCATCCGATACCGAGGCTCTTCCCTGCCTGAGAGGCTGCACTGCAGCACTGTGGCTGTGTAAAGTTCGCTGCGCTGCAGTAGGCCCACTTTAATGCTCTCACTATTTTTATTTGTATATATTAAATGTCACTTTTATCCTAGCACTAAGACTAAGTGTATACCAGTACTGACTTCAGATACACACCCAGTGCCTGTTTACTAATGCAAATTTGTCCCAGTGTCAACAAGAGGTCTAAAGAAGCATAAAGCACAGTTTTTGAAAATGATTATCTTTTATTCAATACACAGAATAAAAAAAAAATATCAGAAAAACATATGGCAGCATAAGTGAACCATTTCAAAACCCTCAGTCCATATAGCCAACATACACCACCACCTACACGTTACAGAAAAATTCTGAAAAAAATTGCATAACCTGTATACATGATATACTATATACTATGCTATACTAGTATAGATTATTTCAAGCAGGCAGTAATATGGAGGAGCTATAGACATTCCTTCTTCAGGAGAATAGATGAGGTCCATGATAAGTGCAATTAGTGGTTACGTCAGTTTTCAAGCTACCAAAGATCTCCCCATGATCAATACGGGGACACACCAGGAGGAGATGTACAGGGGGAAGTTCACATGTGAATATTCTCTTGATTGGAATAATATTGTATTAGGTACAAAAAAATATAATAATGTAAGGTTAAAAGTGAAAGTGAGATATCTTGGGTGAATTAAGAATCTCACCCCAGGGGCGGCATCTGGAACAAATGCTTACAGGCCATAGAATATAATAAGGCTTATTATATAAAGTGCTTCTTTATTTATGGAGACTTGTCAGAGATCATTGTAATATCAACTTCCAGCTTAGACGTAAAGTGGTTGTAAACCCCCACATATACAGTACCAAGCAAAGTGACTGGTCTCAGGTGATACACAGATATTAAACAAATCCTCCAACAAATGTTGTACCTGTCTATCTGCAGTCTTCTCTTCTCTACATCCGTTCAAAAGCCTTTTTTTTTTTTTTAAAGCTTGTGTGAGCGTACAGAAAAAGGGATGGACAGGAGAGCTCTAAGAGCTAATTGGATGGAAGAGACCCCCCTCCCTTCCACACAGCTCACAGGAACAGAGCCGAGGCTGTCAATCAGCTAGAGCTCCCTCCCGTCACCATTTTTCTCTTGGTGTCGGGAAAACTTGTCAGAAGTGACTCGTGCTGATAGCAGAGCAACGAAGCAGCAGACACAAGTACACACGGAGTGGAATTTGAAATTTTATATGCTCGCCGCTAAACTTTGATATCTCTGGCATCCTACATGATACCAATGTGATCTTTTCACCACCTTCTGGTAAGTGCACGACCAATAGGCCGGTGATGTAAGATATGTTTGTGAAATAAAACTTTTCAAACGATATCACACTATTTGGAGTTTATTTTCTCTGCATATTACGATCATCTTTGGATCATCATCTATGGGGATATCGCTGTAATTTGATTTGTTGACTCCTCTTTTTGCCAAAACACGAGAGTGTGAGGCAATACTAGCTGGTGAGTGTACATCTGACTGGGGAAGTGGAACCACGTACATTCACACAGTGTGGTGACAGCTGGATACTCGATAACATAAAGTCTGAATGTGAAGTTATTTATGGACTATTAATGGACTAGCAATTATTTCTTTGCATCTCTGTGCACCCTTTCACTGAGGGGTCTTTTCTCTTTTTGAGCATTTTTATCATTCCTTAGCGCTACTTTTTATCTTTCTATATTAAATAGGGATGCACCGATACCATTTTTTTTACGAGTACGAGTGCCGATACTTTTGTTTTAGTACTCGCTGATACCAATTACCGATACCTACCGCAACTGTTTTGTTTACACTTCAGCTGTCAGCAATGGTACAAAGCATTGAAAAGGCATTTACAAATTAAATAAATTGTTGGGTTTTTTTTGCGCTTTTTTTTTCTTTTTTTTTGTGAAATGTGTAAATATATGTTAATATATATGTGTGAAAATATTCACTAACAAAGCAAACAAAAAAAAAAGTTTTAACTGTTTATCGTTTATAATATAGACGTAAAAAAAAAAAAGCAGAAAAATAATAATTAAATGGAGGAGAATAGGGAGTTAATTAAGGCTGATTAGAGTAAATTAAGGGTTAATAAGGGGTTAAACAGAGGAATATTTGTTCATCCTCACTACAGCTTAAAGAACCGAGCCTGAAAGTATCGGTTTCAGGTATCGACGCATTTACACGAGTACCGATAATTGTGCAAATACTCGATATCGGCACCGATACCGATACTGATACTAGTATCGGTGCAACCCTAATATTAACCGCTTTCCGACTGCCTTACGCAGATATACTGCGGCAGAAGGGCACGTACATGCAGATTAATGCCCTTTAAGAGGCGGTTCACACGCGACCGCCGGAAGCTCCGTGACTGGGATCGTGGGTCCCGCGGACCCGATGTCCGCGGGGATACCCGCGATCGTCTCACGGAGAGGAAGAACGGGGAGATGCTAATGTAAACAAGCATCTCCCCGTTCTGCCTAATGACACTGATAAAGCTCCTTGTAATCGGGAGCGGTGATCAGTGATGTGTCACACACAGCCCCTCCAACCCACAGTTAGAATCACTCCCTAGGACACACTTAACCCCTACAGCGCCACCTAGTGGTTAACCCCTTCACTGCCAGTGACATTTTTACAGTAATCAATGCAATTTTATAGCATTGATCGCTGTATTAATGCCAATGGTCCCAAAAATATGTCAAAATTGTCCCATGTGTCCGCCATGTCGTCGCAGTACTGATAAAAATCGCTGATCGCCGCCATTACGACTACGTAGCATTGGAGTTATTGCTTGTTACCATTTAACAGAGTAAAAAAAAACATTGGGAAGCGTTGTTACAATGCAGCAGTTGTGCGTTATACACAGCGAACACATGAATGGACACTAAGTATTTAATGGTAAGGAAGGTTAAGTGTAAAGGACTCTTTTGAGGGGATGGTGTGTTCAAGCAGGGAAAGGTTAAGTGTAATACTTTGTATAAAATTTAAATAAATGAATTACATGCTACAAACTTGCATTTCTTAGTGAAATCTACTCAATATCCCCTTCAAAGTTAATACTGTTACATACATACACGTACAGTAGGTTAAGGTCATTTTACCATATATGCTTTTTTAATTTAATAAAACAAAATTCTTACTAGTAGACTGAACCCATTACATATAGACCCAAATACATGATATTACACAATGCCTGCTAAGCTCCCAATCTCAATTTCACCCTTTCGTTCCCCGGAATGCAACCATGCTTCAGACCTGGTATAAAAATGAGTCCATTGACCTGTTTCCTTGAAGAGAAAGTATGGTATTTTCAATGAGCACAACTATTATTGCACAGTTTTGCATTACGATTACTCCTTATATCAGTTTTACATGCATGCTTCGCACTTCCGTTGCTATTATATATATACCGCATTTATCGGCGTATAACACGCACTTTTTTCCCCTTAAAATCAGGGGAAAATCCCGGGTGCGTGTTATACGCCGATCCCCTGCGATCCGGAGCTGTCAGATTTTCCAAATCACCGACCGCGATTTGAAAATGGCGCCGCCAGCACCGAAATACACAGTGCCGGTCCTCGGCTCTTCTCGGCCACTTTCGTCTTCACTCGAGCGCCGCCCGAACCTAGCCGAGTGTACTCGGCGGCTGCAAACTTCGGCGGCTGCGGCTGCAAACCTCCTCTTTTCGGGTCCCTCGCCTGTGCTCCTGGCCCCTCCCCTCTGTCCAGTGCCAATGGCTCCTGGTGCCCCATCAAAGCCAGCAAAACCCGGAAGTGAGGGGAGAGAAAAGCTGCAGACATGCATGGTGCTGGGTCCAATGAAGGCTCAGGTAAGTAAAAGGGGAGGTGAGGGGGCTGCTAACACGTAAACATTTTTTACCTTAATGCAAGGAATGCATTAAGGTAAAATATGTTTGGGCGTCTTTCACACTTGTGCGACCTGATGCAACTTGAAGCAATGCCTGTGTGATCTTGAGGTCTATAGACCTCAAGTCGCATCAAAGTTGGATCAAAGTAGTGCAGGGACAACTTTGAAATCGCACAGATATGAACGGTACTCATTGGAAATCATGGGGTACGACTTGTCTTGCTACTTTGCAGTCCAAAGTCACACAAGTGTGAAAGAGGCCTCATCACGGACTGTGGAAAATTTAGCATTTTATTTGGAAATCAAGGTCCTAGAGTCTGGAGGTAGAGTGGAAAGGCACAGAAACCAAGTTGCATGAGGTCCAGTGTAAAGTTTCCACAGTCAATGATGATTTAATCTGCTGGTGTTGGTCCACTGTGTTTTAAGTCCAAAGCCAGCGCAGCCCTCTACCGGGAAATTCTAGAGCACTTCATGCTTCCCTCTGCTGACCAGCTTTATGGAGATGCTACTTTCATTTTACAGCAGTAAAAGCACCTGCCCACACTGCCAAAAGTACCAATACCTGGTTTAACCACTTCAGCCCCGGAAGGTTTTACCCACTTCCTGACCAGGCCATTTTTTGCGATACGGCACTATGTCGATTTAACTGACAATTGCGCGGCCGTGCGACTCTGTACCCAAACAAAATTGACGTCCTTTTTTTCCCAAAATAGAGCTTTCTTTTTGTGGTATCTGATCACCTCTGCGGTTTTTATTTCTTGACCGATGAAAAAAGTGCAACAATTTTGAAAAGAAAAAAAAGAATATTTTTTACTTTTTGCTATAATTAATATCCAAAAAAAAAAATTCTTCATCAGTTTAGGCCAATATGTATTCTTCTACATAATTTTTGGTATAAAAAAAAAATCGCGCAAAAGTTATAGCGTCTAAAAAATAGGTATATTTAGATATATTTATGGTATTTTTATTATTACAATTTTTTTTTACTAGTAATGGCAGTGATCAGCGATTTTTAGCGGGACTGCGACCTTGCGGCACACAGATCGGACACATTTGACACTTTTTTGGCACCATTGACATTTATACAGCAATCAGAGCTAAAAATAGCCACTGATTACTGTATAAATGTCACTGGCAGGGAAGGGGGTAACTCTAGGGGGGCGATCAAGGGGTTAAGTATTCCCTAGGGAGGTGTTTCTAACTGTGGGGGGAGTGGACTGGCAGGTAGTAGAGAGAGATTGCTGTTCCCGATTACTAGGAACAGCAGATTTCTCTCTACTTCCCTGACAGAACGGGGATCTGTCTGTTTACATTGACAGAACCCTGTTCTGGCTCTTTGAGGAGCGATCGCCGGCGGACATCGCGGCCGCCTGCTACGCGTATCAGCTCTGGCGTCATGCTACGGGCGCACGTCCCCTATGGCCCTTAAAGCGCCCACCGTACAGCTACGCCAATTTCCGAAGGGGAGCCAACCTGCCGCCGTATAACGACGGCGGCTGGTCAACAAGTAGTTAATGATCATGGTATCACTGTGCTTGATTGGCCAGAAAACTTGCCTGACCTAAACCCCAAAGAGAATCTGTGGGGTATTGTCAAGAGGAAGATGAGAGACACCAGACCCAACAATGCAGATGAGCTGAAAGCCACTATCAAAGCAACCTGGACTTCCATAACACCTCAGCAGTGCCACAGGCTGATTGCCTCCATGCCACGCCACATTGATGCAGTAATTCATGCAAAAGGTGCCTCGACCAAGTATTGAGTGCATATTATACTCTACATGGACATACTTTGCAGTAAGCCAACATTTATGTATTAAAAATCTTTTTTTTTATTGGTCCTATGTAATATTCTAATGTTCTGAGATACTGAATTTTGGGTTTTCACTAGTTGTAAGCCGTATTCATCAAAATTAAAAGAAAGAAATGCTTGAAATAAATCACTCTGCGTGTAACACATCTATATAAAATTTACGAGTTTCACTTTTTGAATTGAATTACTGAAATAAATAAACTTTTTGATGATATTCTAATTTTTGAGACGCATATATAGTATAAGTACTAAGTTTTCCTTTTTTTTCTAGTTCCTATTTGTTCCATTTAGTGAAACTGATTGACCTGTGCTATCCAGTTGCTGTTATATCTCAGGTATAGGTGGCAAAGGCTTTTTGCTATGTTTAGGAGAAGGGGGTGAGTAAAAAATACTTCCCAATGTAATGTGGGTTACAGTAGAAAAAAGATTTCAGGTGTCAAGGAGGAACCTGTTAATATTTTGCAAAGATCTGATGAGATTAAAAATCAAATGACAAAGCAACAGTTACTCACACCTCTTCTGTTACATACTGTACGTTCTGTGTGTTCCACCACCAACCTGTCCACCTGCTAGTGTCCTGTGTAAAAATCCCTCTTTAAGCTGTGTTGTTCTGTGTCAAACCTTAAACAGGGCTATAGAACTTCCCCATGTGACAGTGCTCAGTTCTGGTGATGGACCACTCAGGCATGGAACACAGCGTTGTGACATGCCTGAGCGTTGAGGTCACATGCCCCCCCCCATATCTGAAAGTATTGGGTATTTCACAAGGCTGTGTGGGAGCACCAGGAACGTTGACCTCTTAAAGCGGGGGTCCACCTATCTATCGTTTTTTTTTTTTTGAGTTCATTCACAAACTTTTCTTCTCAGCATTACATACTCACATATTGTGTGTAATATGTCCGCCTGTGTCAGATATCGTCGGAAAGAATAACTTATATTATTCACTGCAGGCGGTTTCCATCTTCATTGTGGGCATTTGAAGCCCACAAGCATTTATTTCCTGGATGCGGTGAATGCTGTGCTCCTAGCATTCACCGCTCATTCCCGCACATGCTCAGTGGCATCCTGGGAAGCCTGAGACTAGCTCCCAGGAGTCTGGGAGAGGCTAGAAACACGTCTACTCCCACGGGAGGAGAACCAGGAAGTGCAAAGAAGAATAGAAAAATAAAAGGTAATTACGGCGATTTAAATTTTTTTAAACGGCATGTCAGCATCTAGGCAAGGAAGAGAATACATACAGGTATTGTTCAAAATTTGGGTGGAATCCCGCTTTAAAAAAGAAGAAAGTCACTTCAAAGTCCTGGCTGGTAGAGATAATAAGCCATAGCTCCCATGCCTCTAAAATAATGATGTTTTTTCTGTCAAGAAGGATTGACGTTAATTTTTCTTTAGTGCCATTTAATGGATTTACATTCTTGAAAGCAGAGTGTTGGGGACTTGTATGTTTTGTTGTATTAAATATGTGCATAATCTATGCAAGTTTCTAGGGCTGTATGCTTCACTGTTTGCACATAACATTCAAAATATACTTTTCAAAATCGTGCAATTGATTTCCTGGAAAATTGTGACAGGCCTCTATTATTCACTTGTGCCATGGACATCATAAAATCTAAATATGGCTCTGTCCTTGTTGGCAGATGGTCCATTAAGTCTACTCATTTATTATTCCTATTATTTACTGCTTTTATCAAAGAACATACGTTACATTTGATTTCTGTTGAATTTCCCTCCACATCTGCTGGCAGTCAGATGCATGCTTGTAGCACTCTTTCAGGAAAAGTACACTTTCTAAATGACTGCACTGTTTGGCATTGCATGTGTTACTGGAGAGACAGAGCCATAGAGTAATAGAAAGTTATGTGTGGCGGTATCTCAGATTTCTTGTTAGGAGGAAGACGTAATAACTGAAATGGAGCTGTGACACCTCTGAATAATGTCAACAACCTGCATATGTTATTATGAGGCGTGGTAAACATACATGATGGGAATGGTGGAGAACAGGAAACAGTGATGGAAGGACAGGAGCAGTGTAAATAAGGTGTCATCTACTCTATTCAACGTAAATGTCAGCTATGTCTGAAGCTTATTCTCTGGTGACTTTGTGGCTTTCTAAGTTGATACTTTTCTGCTTATACTTGTAACAAATTACCATTCTACAATATGGTCCAAAAAGGAAAGGGGAAATGGTGAGGAGTACCGGGGCTTTGTGACACCCAGATATTTTTTAAATAGTCATACACAGTAATGAAAATATAAAACAAACATTTATTGAAAAAGCTAAAATGTCACCTCTATCAGATTACAGGGCATCACTGAACATTAAAAATACAAATAGTATTAAACATGTACAAGGTATATATAATACAGTGAATCCAATACAATATAGTGAATTCAAATAGATTCTCTATTATGCATTTTGCCAAGCGGCTACAACGCGTTTCGACCAGTATGCATGTAGACTTGCATAGCTGATAAAATGTACGCAAATTGATTGGTGATGCCAGAGATCATCCAGAGTGGAGGTGGAGCATAGGAAGATCTCGATGGTTACACTGCATCTTATTTCAAAAAAGTTTCGGACCTCCTCTCACCTATCTTAACTAATGCCTGCAATCATATTCTAAAAGGCCACAGCTTTCACAGGGAAACCCTATTAGCCTCCATTTCCTTGATCCCTAATCTTCAGACGGACCATACCACTTGGTCCAATTACAGTTAATCTCTTGATCTTAGAAACCAGACTTATGACTGTAATACTTGCTTCTAGGCTAAATCAGAGCATTAAACGCTTGGTTAGTAAACCAAGTATGCTTAGGTGTGGTTCATTCCATTTCGCCAGGCCAGCGACAACATACAAGCACCAACCATCTAGCCTAAAACGCATATAGCCAAAACGCATAATATCCTTTTTTTCTGCTCTCATTGGATTTCTGTACGGCCTTTGACTCTGGCCCTACCTCTTTCACCTCTTGTGCCTATGGGACTTGCTTTCAACATTGGGGGAGGATGCCCCACCCTACATCACTGTTAATAAGTCACCAGTGGAATAAAAGCAGGAACGGGACAGCTTCAAAGTTGACCCCCACCCTGGCAGACCTGCAGATATGACCACACTGGAAAATGTTAACCATGTGAGGTATTGGCAGATTGCTGAGTTGACATTCAGACAATTTCTAAGGTAACAGGCATATCAAAAACTGCAGTTTAGCACATCTTGACCCAAAATCTTGATGTGCACAAGGTTTCTCCCCAATGGGCCCCACGATTGCTGATGTCAGGAACAAATACAACTCATGACATCCAGAGACAATCTTCAGCTATTCAGAAGAGATCCAGGGAACTCTTGTGCTAGGTTTGTGACCGTAGATTAAACTTAGTTTCACCACTTCCAACCTGAACAATTGAAACAGTGGAAACACACTTCCTCCCCTGCGCCAAAGAATGCTCAGAGTGTTCCATCGGCAGGCAAAGTTATGGCGACAGTCAGATTCCAAGGGTATGCTGCTCAATGATTACCTTCAGAAAGGACAGACTATCACCAAGGACTATTATGCAACCTAGATTCATTGTTTGCATAATTCTTTCAAGGTGAAAAGTCGTGGTATGCTCCAGAAGGGAGTCTTGTTCCATCAGAGCAATGTGCCTCCAAATCCATCTACTGTGGCAATTGCTGCTATCCATTCATGTGGCTTTTCTCCGCTTCACCATCCACCATATTCACCAGATCTCACACAACTGGACTACCACCTATTCCCAAAACTGAAAAAAGAACTGTCTGGTGTTTGTTTCACCAGTGACAATGAAGTAATTGATGTCATGACTCCTTTTTTGGATAACCAAACTTCAGATTTTTTTTCAACAGGGATTCGAGGACTGTAGCACTGTTGGGCTAAGTGTGTAGACACTGAAGAAATGTATGTAGAAAAATAATATTACTTCATTGACATCAGACACTTTCTTCAAAGTCAGGCTGAGAACTTTTAGGATGCCCTTCTTAGAGGAAAAGGGTATGTCACTTTGCTTCCATGAACAAACAGTGTATCTAGGGAGTGAAGGAAATGTAAGTATTTTTAAAGCTTTAAGTGATTGTAAAGTCTCGTGTTTTTTTAGTTAAAAATAACCAACATGCCATACATACCTCTTCTGTGCAGTAGTTTTGCACAGAGTAGCCCCGATCCTCCTCTTCTCGGGTCCCTCTTAGGAGCTCCTGGCCCCTCCCTCCTGT
This sequence comes from Lithobates clamitans, assembly GCA_037952925.1. NCBI lineage: Eukaryota > Metazoa > Chordata > Amphibia > Anura > Ranidae > Lithobates > Lithobates clamitans. The sequence goes on along the minus strand of JBBGZY010000780.1, from coordinate 649,980 downwards.
TGAGTGCCCCCACACCAAGCAGCTTGCTATGAGGGCACCGGAGCCGAGTCACAGCTCCCTGTGTCCATTCAGACATGGAGCCGCAGCCTGGCACCGCCCCCTTTCTCTCCTCATTCGCTGACTGATTTTGAATGACAGCAGTGAGAGCTAATGGAACCGCGCTGCTGTCTCAGCCAATGAGGTGGAGAGTCCTGGGCAGCCGAGACACTCCTGCAGCATCGCTGGATCTAGATGGACCTGAGGTAAGTATTAAGGGGGCTGAGGGGGGCTGCTGCACACAGAAGGCTTTTTACCTTAATGCATAGAATGCATTAAGATAAAAAACATTCTGCTTTTACAACCACTTTAAGTTTAGTTACACCAATTTTATTCAGTACAAGGGATGGTATTTACATTGAATAAGAAGTGACCTTTGTACTGGTGGCTGCCCTGTTTGGTGAAAAGTTCCTGCCCCCAAATGATGTGATCTTCTGGTTCATAAAAGGTATATTATAGCTTCTTGCAGTGTAAAGCACTATATGACTGGAGAACAGGCTGATGGAGGAAAGGTCCACCTCCTCCATACATAGAGCGCTCCTGATTGCGAGAAGCTATAGTACAACTTTTATGAATGGAACAGGGGTGAAAAGGGTGGGCACTTTTGACGAGTGTTCTGTGTTTGTAACAGGTCCAACAGAACAGAGCAGTCACCAGCACAAGGAACACTTCTCATTCCGTATAAGTACCCTCTTTTGTGCTGATTTAAAAACAAATAACTCGACTTAAGCTTTAAGGGTATTCTTACACAGCCACCAGATTGGGGAATTTGGCAGCTACTATGATTCAAAGCCAGGTGCCCCCTCCTCACAATCTTCAAGTAAGAAAGGGTGAGCCTAAGGCCACATGCATTAAATGCTTCCACACTTGATAAACATGCTTTGCAACATGTGTGTCATACTACTCCATTGACTTCATTTACTACTAGCAGGCCCCGATCTGGGAGAACATTAGCATCACAGGACGAACAGAGCCTGACCTATTCTGCATCCAGAACCAGCGTGACTTTAATCTTATGCCATATCAGATGGATAATAGAACACCCAGCTCTTCTCTTAAAATATCTGGATTGCATTAGCAGTGTATTAATTTATTGTACTTGATGTCTAAAGGTAATCTTCGTTTTTCATGCTGAATGACGTCTGGTCCCTATAATGGCCCCATGTTTAATCATGACAACCCAAGCATCCTTTGTACTTCCTTAGGATCAATCCTTGGATTAGGCTCTTTGAGAAGATAATACATTTGTTGGTGCGTAGCATAAAGCAACACTAACAACTTTACAACTTAAATGTATTGCCGGGCGAAAACACATTCTAATAAACATATGCTTATGTAGAGCACATTTTGTTCCTCATCCGTACAATAATTATTATTAATGAGTGGAGAAAGACATATTCTGCTGTCACCAAGATGTGGATCAGGAGGTCAAACTGTATAATCGGTGCTGATGTTCCAGACACAGCTCAGAATGACCTCTAGTGGATTTTAGCAAGCACTGCATCTGAACATGCTCTGCATGTTAGCTCTGTGCTCTGTATGTCACTCATATAGACATTGAAGAGCTGGCCATGTGCACGGGTCATGGAAACAACTATAGAAAAATATTTTATACCCTCATATATACACTGCATTGTGAATATGTAAAAAGTAATATAGGTTGTTGGCAGTGTCACTGTAGACATCCAACAGCGAACAGTGGGGGCTCAGAACAAATGTTCCCACTCAGACAGCTTTGGTAGCTCACAGTTATCTGATAGCATAGTTCATACATTAAACACTGCCAGTTATTGCCTGATACTAGCAGTTTCAGTATGTTCTAAAGATATCATACATACAGGCATACCGTAAGTAAGTAAGGACTATCAGTCAATGCTGGGATTTGTTGTTCCACTGCCAATGGTTAGCAACAGTTTGTCTACACAAAATCTAAATAAGAACTACCATGAGGTAAATCATATATGTTTAACTATAAATCATTACCCAGAGTACATATAGGGGTTGATTTACTAAAACTGGGGAGTGAAAAATCTGGTGCACCTCTGCATAGAAACCAATCAGCTTCCCTGTTTTTTTGTTAAAGCCTAATTGAACAAGCTGAAGTTAGAAGCTGATTGGCTACCATACACTGCTGCACCAGATTTTGCACTCTCCAGTGTTAGTAAATCAACCCCATAATGTTTAGACCAACTAAATGACCAACTAAATAAAACTGTATTTAAAACAAACTTTCAATTGATGCTTTAATGGTTTCCACTTCCCATCCGGGCCAATTCTGGCACTTCACACCTACATGTAAAAATCATCATTTTTTCTAGAAATTTACTCAGAACCCCCAAACATCATATATGTTTTTTAGCAGAGACCCTAGTAAATAAAATGGCGGGCGTTGCAAATTTTTATGTCACACGGTATTTGCGCAGTGATTTTTCAAACATGGGGGGTTTTTTTGGGAAAAAAAAGCAGTTTAATGAATTTAAAAAAACTAAAAAAAAAAACAGTAAAGTTAGCCCAATTTTTTTGTATAATGTGAAAGATGATATTACGCCGAATAAATAGATAGCTAACATGTCACGCTTTAAAATTGCGTACACTTGTGGAATGGCGCCAAACTTACTTACTTTTAAAATCTCCATAGACGATGCTTTAAAAATTTCTAAAGGTTACCTGTTTAGAGTTACAGAGGATGTCTTGGGCTATAATTCTTGCTCTTGCTCTAACGCACGTGGCGATACCTCACATGTGTGATTTGAATGTCATTTACATATGTGGGCGCGACTTACATATGCATTCGCTTCTGTGCGCGAGCATGCGGGGACAGGGGGCGCTTTAAATATATTTATTTTTGTTCTTTATTTTACTTTTATAAATTTTTTTTTACACTTTCTTTTTAAAAAAAAAAAAAAATTATATCACTTTTATTCCTAATTCAAGGAATTTAATTAGTAAACACCCCCTATAATAGGAATAGTGCGTGACAGGTCTTCTTTATGGAGAGAAGTGGGGTCTATAAGACCCCACATCTCTCCTTCAGGCTGGAAAGATCAAAAAATAAATAAACTGTCTCGGCCTTTCCAGCCACGTCCCCGGCACTGTTTACTTTCCCCGACCCGGACATGATGTCATAACGTCGTGCCCGGGCCTCCAAGGGTCATAGAGATGACTGGGGACCATATGGTCACCAGAAATCTATATGCTCAACTTCCGGGGGTGATCGATTTGTTCTCCGGCTTGCCGATCGCACAAGCGAGCTAGTAGAAGCACCGGAGGTTCAGCCACTTGATCGTTCTTACAGGTGGCGGGAGGGTACGTCCCCTTCCCCCCCCTCCTGCCGCCTGTCAAAACGATCAAGCGGCTGAACTGCCGTTATGATTGTTCTTATGGTGCAGGGAATCACCGGCCAAAAAAGATGATATCTGGATGATACCTGGCATCATTCCCACTCAAAAGTCCAGGACGTCATATGACGTACCTTGGGCGGGAAGTGGTTAAAGTTGATAAGGTTTAAAAACTGTTTTATATCTTCTTTTCTTACTATTTATATGACATCTTTGTTTTACAAACATTTAACCCAGGATGCACTTATGATATTGAAGCCAGAGAATTAGCATTTTCAAAGAAGGTCTTATGCCATCCATGATGCTCCCTTTAAGATCAAACATTGTTACAGATAAAGCATTTAGGAAAGCCACAAATACTTACACTAGTTTATGACATACGGTATTTATTATCTAAATGTGGTCATTGTCCTGCTTACTAGGCTTCTTCTGCTAAACAATCCTGTGTGCTCTGAATTTACCAACAATTAAGGCTGCCCATACACATGGCATTTTAATCAATTTTCATCCACTGGGAATTGCACACACAATGGCAAGTAATTCCTAGAAACTAGGCAATCAAAACATGTTCGATCGACCCCCAGAATATGGTCAATTGTGAAGTCAAAACAGGGAAATAAATTGCCAGCTTCAATAAAGTTTATTGGAAGATCAATTTAAAAATGGAAAAAGACCTACAACAATTTTGTCAAAAGCAGTTTTTGCACTTTGAGTTTAAATTGCCTGTTGCCAGTCACCTTATTAGGCTAGAAGTACACAGGATATGTTTGTTAGCTCAAACCTGTTTCTAAAATTGCTGGCAAATAATTGATGAGAGTAGCAATTACTAAGCAGATGGCACAAATGACTTCTCATGGAGTAAACTACACAAGTAGCAAATCCGCCTCATGTGCTTTCCCCATACAGAGCCATTTGTCACATCTGTTAAGTAGTCAGTTGCTACTCCCAGTGATTAATTGCTGATGATTTTAGCCCCTTTTACATGGGCCGGACTGCGGCTGCGATCTGCTTGCTCAGCAGGGGATCTGTTCGCTGATCCATGCTGAGCAGGTGGATGACAGGTCCGTGTCCTCTCTCCTCTTATGCAGAGCAGACACGGACACAACCCGCTCTGGGCTATGGGATGTGAATGGATCACCTGTCTACTTACACCCGACTGCCATCCCATCCGATCTACTGGATGAAAGGGGAACTAATCCCCATCCATCTCTTTTTGGCAGATCAGACACATGTCCATTTACACCTGTTACACCCACCGCTCCATTGAGAAAAATGGAGGTTCTGATCGGGTCCGCCCGTCACTTTTTAAGGTGGACCCGATCAGGGACATCCATGTAAAAGGGACCTTAACCTCCCTGGCGGTATGATTATTTCAGATTTTTACGTCTCAAAAGTACAATTATTTTGCATAGAAATTTGGCGTTTTATATTGTAGGCCTGTAATTCTTAGCAATAACACACTTAGATCTGTCCACCAAGTGTCTAGTAGATATCCCGGTTATGATGTAGTTTGAAACACAAAATCATAAATTATACTATAATAAATATAAATAATTAAAAAAATATATATAATAATAATAAAATACATTTCCCCACGCTTCACTATCGCTCAATTCTGCAAGTGTTCTAATTTATTATCGCTGTTTTCTAGCTGGTCTAAAGCCACTTTTGACGTAAAGGGACACTTTTTGGTTGCTATGGACAATCTCAAGTTTCGAGGAAGAAAGAACAGTATATATAATATAAAACTGCATGCAGGGCATTGGACAAAGCACTGGGGACAAAAGGGAAGTAAAATGATTTCATACAGTACTGTAATCTGCAAGATTACAGTACTGCATGTGTTATGATTTTTACATTTTTTGAATTTGCTGCCAGGCTCCGCCCCTGTGCATCGCGACGCTCGCAGGGAACGGAGCCTGGCACAGAGAGGCTTCGGGCAGAGGACGGAGCCCACAGACAGCGCGGGGGGACATTGCATGATGCTGGGGACAAGATAAGTATACCGCTCCAGGATCCTGAGATGTAATCCCGAGTGTGGTTCGGGGTTACCGCTAATGGGACTGAAATTTAACCCCGAGCCACACTCAGGAATACCATCAGGGAGGTTAAGGAGCACAATTGAGCTACTAAATACATACCTTACAACTTTTTGAGATGGGAATGAGGGACACCTATCAGCAAAAGTATGTAGGCATAGGACACACCCCTGGCCACGCCCCTTAAAGGAGAATTGTACAAATAAACAGGTTGGTTAAACCCACAATTTCTTTTTTTACCACTACTAATCCTTTATATTGGGTTTTGGAATTTACAAATGCAGCAATTTAAGAATCAGATGAAAGGTTTAGTGCTGGAACACACTTTTTGATAGCTAAAAAGTGCATTTTATATACATCTATATAGATCAGACCAAAATGAGGGACAAATGAGGAGGAATGAGGGACAGAGGGACATTGCTTCAAATCAGGAACAGTCCCTCGAAATCAGGGACAGTTGGGAGCTATGTAAATATCCTATGTGTAGCTCTAGCTTAATGAGGCAATTGGTTACATTTCTGCATTTGTGTAGATTTAGACCCCTTGCACATAGGCAGACCAAGCGGGCCCACCTGTCAGTCTTTTAGGTGAACCTGATCGGACCACCCATTGCCCTCTATGGAGCAGTGGATGTCAATGGACATGCAATCCGATCCTATACCCTAAAACAGACGGATGGGGATCCGATCAGGTGACAAATGCATGGAAATGGATAGGCAGTCCGTTTCCATCCGACAGTCCATCGAGGATATTGGGCTGTGTCTGATGACCTGTCATCTGCCTGTTCAGCAGGGATCAGCAGAGAGATTCCCCGCTGCACACAAGATGTTTTGGAAACTCTCCTAAAAGCCTTTCCTCCTGGCAGCAGCATTTTGGCAGAAAAAAAGCCCGGCGCTTGAAAAAGTGTGTAACGCGTTAAGGCTCATTTAGGCACTTTTAGAGGCATCAATTGTTAGGGCGTTAATTATTTTACTGGCCATTGAAATCAATTAACTATAAACGTGTCTAGCATTAACAGGTGTCGAAAGTTTTTTCTGCTAAAAGGCCACTTCTGAACGCACTAGCAGTGGCTTTTCTTTCCTGCCTCTAAACGCTTGGACACATAGACTAACATACAGGGGAGTTTATAGGCAGGCCAAAAAAAAATAAACAAAAACACCTGACTCTCCTAGGAGCATGTCATGATTCTTTCCAACAAGTGCAGAGAGTTCTCACAGCTGGGGGAAAAGAAAAAAATCCAGGCAGCCTGCCACAACATGCGAATAAGTAGAAACAACGTATCTTTTCATTCTTTTATCAACGGAGTTCGGCGTGTAAAGGAAGGAAGTTTAACCATTTAAAGACCAAACCTTTTCTGACATTTGTTGATTACAAGTAAAAATCAGTATTTTCTGCTAGAAAATTGCTCGGAGCACCCAAACATGATATATATTTTTTTTTTAGCGGAGACCCTATAGAATAAAATGGTGGTTGTTGCAATATTTTATGTCACACCGTACTTGCGCAGTGGTCTTTCAAACGTGAATTTAAAAAAAAAAAAATACTTTAATGAATTAAAAAAAAACTAAACTGTAAAGTTAGCCCAATTGTTTTGTATAATCTGAAAGATGTTACACCGCGAGAATCGAGATCTTTATTGTAAGCAAAAAAAACGTGATTCTGATTTTAGCCAAAATAGTGCAGCTCTACTTCATTCTAAGGTAATTTTCCCATAATGTGCTAGTATGCGATGCACATTATGGCTTTACCTTGCAGGTTAAAAAAAAATAAGAAAAAAATTGGTGGTTTACTACCACTTTAAATTATTGCAATAATATAAGTTTATCCCTTCTAACTGCCAAATATTAGAACAAGGCACAGAGAAGTAATATTACATGTGGTAGTACTAGGCACAGTACCTGTAGGTGGCTTCTACTCCCTTGATTAAATGCACAAGTAATCCAGCTCAATGATCTCCATTAATTAGCAGAGACACTCCAGCTCCATGTGGTGGGCACTACCGGATGAACTCTGGCTATGCAAAGTATTAAGCCCTGAATGAATCCTTGTGATTTCTCTGTCCTGCACACCCTTCCAGGACACAGGCTTAGTGTCATACGCTCTCAGGATCCCCCTCCTGCTGTAGTTTCTTCACAGCATGTGTGTTGGAGCAATCGATATCTAGAAGGGTCAGAGGCTTCGAGGAGAATTTTTGGTTCCAGCTGACATGGCAGTTGTGAGGGCAAAGTAGTCAGAGTGAAGCAGCCCTGGACTCAGTAGGGCAGGCTCTCCCTTTGGCTGTTTAAGCATATTCCACAACGACTTTCGCTGACAGCTGTAAAAGTATCCCTGTCCCCAGAGCACAGGTTCCTACAGAGGCCTTGGGACTGCAAGGAGGGGGAAAGAGTGGGCTTAATGGGAAGAACATTTAAACAGTAGATCATAGGTGGACTTCTGCTACTATTCTCCATATGGCTACTACATAGCTCCCAACTGTCCCCGATTTCAAGGGACTGTCCCTGATTTGGAGCAATGTCCCTCTGTCCCTCTTTCCTCACCATTTGTCCCTCATTTTGGTCTGATATAGTTGTATATAAAATGCACTTTTTATCTTTAAAAAAAGTGTTTCCCAGTGCTAAATCTTTCGTCCAATTTCTAAATTGCTGCATTTGTAAATTTTAAAAGCCAATATAAAGGAATAGTAGTGGTAAAAAAAAAGCCCTTGTGGATTTAATTAACCTTTTTTTTTGCTTAATTCTCCTTTAAGGGGGTGTGGCAGGAGGCGTGTCCTATGCCTACATATGTTTGCTGGTAGGTGTTCCTCATTCCCATCTCAAAATGTTGGGAGGTATGCTATTAGTATGGAGCTGTAGCCTCTGAAAACATATAACGTTTACTTCAAAATTCAAAATCACCAATAAGAGCAAAAGTCTAATGAACCCCTTTGGCTGTAGGGGATGTGTACCCCTTATGGCCCTGGGCAACTTTTCTATTTTAGCTATAGGCTTATTGCTTTAGCCAAAACGTATGATAAACTAATACATGCATTCTTTTTCTATGGGGTGAGGGTTAAAGTGTATCTAAATGTAAGGCTTACCCCCAAAGGAGCTTCTGTTTTCTCAGGTCTTCTGTTCTCAATGTCCACGACTCTCCAGGCAGCACCATGCTCTCCGACACATCAGGGCTGAAGGGTGGATATTTAGTGCAACAATATACACAATATTACAATAACCAAAGAAATGGAAAACGGTAATAATCACTTAAACAAATATGTGAAATAGGGGGAAAATATAGAATTGGTAAAAAAAAAAAAAAAAAAGGGGGGGGGGTACCAGAGAATGACCCTTAATCCCTATACTGGGGTAGGTTCTGTTTAACAGCTTGCTGCCCGTATAACTTACATATACGGCGGCAAGGCAGCTCTGCTGTGCAAGATCACGTACCTAGTACGTGTTCCTGCTCTTCCGGGTGTGGGGCGCACATGCGTGCCACCGGCGACCCGCTCCTGCTGTGATTATACACAGCACAGCGCGAGCTGATCTGCGGGGACCGCGGACTCTATTTCCTCCGGCACCCACAGATCATTAGGCAGAGAGTCAGAACGGTGATCTACCTAGGTCAATAAGCCAGATCGCTGTTCTGTCAGTAGGGAAGGCATTGATCCAGTGTTCCTGCAAAGCATGCACAGCATCTGATTGTTCCCGCAGCTTTCTGGGACCTGTGATGTGTCCCAGAAGGCTGTGAGGGAAGGAGGGGAGCCAAACGTGCAACTGTGCAAAAGTAGGGAGAGCGAGTACCTGTCAAAACTGGGTCCCCCCCCCCTCCCCCCTCCCCCCCTGAAGAAAATGTTGTCCCAAATATTAAGGAGGAGGAGAGGAGGAAGGAAGAGCTTTGAGTGGTGTATTGTATGGTGTATCCAAAGAATAGTACTTGTACCATGGGGATTGTATGTTAGATAGGTAGGTAGATACAGTACATTTTGGTCCAGCATGTAGTTTGCTGTCTAGTGTAGGCTATATTACCATTGCTAAAAAAGATACTAAAGTATCAGTTTTTTTTTTTAACAATACTTACCTTCCCTGTGTAATGGCTTTGCACAGAGCAGCCCCGATCCTTCTCTTCTCGGGTCCCTCGCTGTCGCTCCTGGCCCCTCCCTCCTGCCGAGTGCCCCCACAGCAAGCAGCTGGGGTTAGCCTGGAGTAACTGTGCTCATTGTGGCTCGCTCCTAAGTCTGGAGTTATGCCTTAATGCTGATTTTCGCATGGACGCAGCATACTCCTGCATAGAACCTAGGCAAGTAGTGAGTGCAGTTCTAGTGTCCCCCTCTCAGGTGCCAAAGCCCCATCCACAAGCAGCCTCTCACTGACTCCTAGGGTGTTGACTTGGCTCCTCCCACTCTCTGTCCAGGGTTCAGCAGTGTCAGCTGCAGTTTCATCCTCCCCGCCATCAGGCAGCGACATTAGGCTCAACAGTGGCATTCCCACATAATAGGGTATGCCTGTTACTCAGCCTCCCTGCATCCCCAACACTGTGGCAAACTGACCTGACAGCAGCTTTACACCATGTGTCTCCCACCACATCTTCACTGTCGGCTGCCCATAGCCCAGGAACTTTCTTTCCTTTTACTCTCTCCAGAGTTCTGTTAATGCAGAGGTCTGTAGTTCCAGAGCTAATCTGTAGTAGAGGCTCAGTCATCCTGGGACTACATTCACCACAAGTAATAGTCCCTACCAGTAGGCTCTGTCCTTCCCACAATCCACAGCAGCGCAGTTTCCTTTTCCTTATCCTCTCTGTCATCTCGGGTGGTGGGCGGGGCTTACATGGACTACACACACAGCCCAGAATTGACAGTAATAATAGCCTGGTCCTGGCTCCTAGACAGTGCAGTGGAGGGTTTAACATTATACGGGCAGGAGGGGAAGGGGTAAAACAAGAAATCCAAAACATGCAGAGTATAAAAATATGCCATAGTAAGATGTGTTATCACCAGCATCATAATAAAGGATATAAATTCCTTCTATATCTGATACCTTTAAAAGTGTTATATTATTTTATCAATATTAAATGTAGATCATAAGTCGACTTGTGTACAACCAGTTAGCCATACATGGATCAAAATGTGTCCAGTCCCTGCTGAACCATCCAAATTTCAATCCATATATGGCTGGTTGAAGAGATTTCAGTATAGGAGAGGAGCCAGTACAACGGTGTAAGGCTGAAGGGAAGGCTGAAGTTCGGCTTTAACATCGTTAGGGCTGCCTCAGGCTTAGCCTCTTGTTTAGATTGAAAATAGCAGTGTGCAAATTCCCTACTGGGCTAATGATGGCTTTATTATCTCAATCTGGAGGTCAGTGGGAAAGGCTCAGATCTCTTCAGATGTGATGGCCTTGTGCCCCAATGAAAGTATGCTAATTAGCTTTCCAATAAGTGCTTCCTTATCAAGTACACATTAAATGTACTTACAGGTTGGAGAATGTAAGGAGATGGTTGGGATTACATTCTTAAGTGTAAGTGTCGGTTCACACAGGGGCGACTTGTCAGGCGACCTAGCCGCCTGACAAGTCGCCTCCCGTTCTGTACAATGGAACCGTTCTAATAGGTGCAACGCAAGTCGCTCCGACTTAGAAAAAGGTTCCTGTACTACTTTGGGGGCCACTTGCATAGACTTCTATACAGAAGTCGTTTTGCAAGTCGCTGTGGAAGTCGTGTGCAGGTCGCCTCGGTGAGGCGACCTGCAAGTCGTGCCGCCCCTGTGTGAACCGGGGCTAACCGTCACAGATATGTGTAGATCAGCCAGAGGTTGTCAATCCACGCTAGTCAGAGAATCCATCTTCCACACCATAGGTGTGTGCACCCTAAGCTCAAACACACATGCATGTGTTTGTATGTGTATATACAGTTTCTCACAAAAGTCAGTACACTCCTCACATTTTTGTAAATAGCTCATTATATCTTTTCATGTGACAACACTGAAGAAATGACACTTTACTACAATGTAAAGAAGTGAGTGTACAGCTTGTATAACAGTGTAAATTTGCTGTCCCCTCAAAATAACTCAACTTACAGCCATTAATGTCTTAACCGCTGGCAACAAAAGTCAGTACACCCCTAAGGCTACTTTCACACTGGGGTGTCGGTGGTAAAGAGCCACTATTTTTAGCTGCGCTTTATAGTCATTTTTGCAGAGGTTTTCGGCCGCTAGCTGAAAAAGGGTTAAAACGACCCGGAAAGCGGCGCTTTGCCGGCGCTGCCCATTCATTTCAATGGGTAGGGGCAGTTTAGGAGTGGTGTATACACCGCTCCAAAGATGCTGCTTGCAGGAGTTTTTTTAAACGTCCTGCCAGTGCATCGCCTCAGTGTGAAAGCCCTCGGGCTTTCACACAGACTTCAGGGAAGCCGTTTTTCAGGCGCTATTTTTAGCCCAAAATGCACCTGAAAAACGCCTCAGTGTGAAAGGGGTCTTAGTGAAAATGTCCAAATTAGGATCCAATTAGCCATTTTCCCTCCCCGGTGTCATGTGACTCGTTAGTGTTACAAGGTCTCAGGTGTGAATGGGGAGCAGGTGTGTTAAATTGGGTGTTATTGCTCTCACTCTCTCATACTGGTCACTGGAAGTTCAACATGGCACCTCAGGGCAAAGAACTCTCTGAGGAGCTGAAAAAAAAAAAAGAATTGTTGCTTTACATAAAGATGGCCTAGGCCAGTGTTTCTCAACTCCAGTCCTCAAGGCGCCCCAACAGGTCATGTTTTCAGGTTTTCCATTATTTTGCACAGGTGAATTGATCAGTTTCACTGCCTTAGTAATGACCACAGCTGTTTCATCTGAGGGAAATCCTGAAAACATGACCTGTTGGGGCGCCTTGAGGACTGGAGTTGAGAAACACTGGCCTAGGCTATAAGAAGATTGCCAAGACCCTGAAACTGAGCTGCAGCACGGTGGCTTAGGGGTGTACTGACTTTTTTGCCAGCGGTTTAGACATTAATGGCTGTGTGTCGAGTTATTTTGAGGGGACATCAAATTTACACTGTGATACAAGTTGTACACTCACTACTTTGCATTAAGTGTCATTTCTTTAGTGTTGTCACATGAAAGATATAATAAAACATTTACAAAAATGTGAGGGGTGTACTCACTTTTGTGAGACTATATACATGCACACACTTGTAGGTGCGTTGCAGCGTGGTGCAGAAACAATAACTCTCGCAGGCAGGTGTAAGGGAAACTAAGTAATGACAGCATCTGCTGAGAGGGGCAGAATGTGGCCTGGCAGTCCAGCACCCAATCTGGAAGATGTAAAGAGAAGCACAGTCCCTACTCTTTCCCTCCTTGTTAGGAACCTTTCCATAATGCTAGCACTGTCCCTAACCTGTCAATTTGCAAAAAGTGCACCAAGCCCAGAAGCGAGGGCCTTAAATAGGCTCTGCTTGACCCAAGAGGACTGCTTGAGTCACATGGGGTGGCAGCATCCAATAGAATAGCTCCTCCAGTGAGCCAGGAAACCAGAGAGGAACCTCGTTCCTCCTGACTTCCTCTCCAGCAACAGTGCCACTGTGGTGAGCGCCACCTGCTGTGGAGAAAACAGACTGCACCTGCCTACTCACTCTTATCAATAAATGTAAATAAACATTTTAAAATGTATTAAAATATGGATGGTGTCAGTACTTTTACCAGTACAGATCACTCACCATTTTCATTCAGAAATGATATATATAACGGGCCTTCCACCGCTACCCATCCTGAAACATCCCTGTGTGCCTGCAGCAGCAGCCGGAAGGAGAGGAGGGGACAGGCCTTTATACTGACCTTTTTAACACTTGTGTTTGGAGGTGCCTCCCTGCCTTAAAAGCTAAGTTTACCATATTTAAGGTGTAACATGTTACTATTATACAACACCCCCGATCCACCACTGTGACAGTGAGCAGGGGTTCTTCTCTCCACTGCCACAGCTACAAGTCCCATCTGCCACTGGGGCTAATAAGTGTCCTCATAGTCCACTCAGCCTTCCTACTGTCCGAATGCTAGCCCCGCTCTTTTTACTGGGTGGCCTTCTGCCTTTAATTTTATTTTGCGATTTATTTTAGGTCAGCAGTAACTCCTAGCTGTTGTCCTGGTTTTTGTATTCTGCTACAGTCGTAAAAAGTGGGTGTTTGTTTTAGGGGCGGCAGTTTGGGGTTTGCCTTAATTCTGGGTGTTTTCTTGAATTCTGTTTTATATTGCTAGGGCCTTTTTTTAAAGTTTGGGTGCTCAAAGTACAACATTGTCATGTTAGTGACCATCTTTTCCTAGAGTTGCCTTTTCTCAATAGCACACTGCTTCATTTGAAAGAAAAATAAAAAGTATAACAGTGTGTACTTCAACCATCTCAAATTTTATCTCTTATGTTCACCAAACCCCCCCTCCCCCCAATCTCCCTAGTAGAAATAAAAAGGTTAGGCATGTACTGGTTAAGCCTGTTATCCCTGATTAAAACGGTTCTGGCTACTGGTCAATTTTTCACTGCTGTACCCTCTGCAGTATCTTAATTCTTGTAGGAAAAATACAAGCTCACGCGGATTGTCATTTTTAACGACCGTGCTATAGGTAAAAGACTGCTACAGCTCGGTCGCACAGTTCTGGGAGGGCATCCTTCCAGAACCATACCACTTGTGACACACATATGGCATGCTTTGTATTTTCGAACACAGCCAATCACAGATCACAGTAAAGGGCCAATCGCAGCAGCCCTTTACTATGTGATTAGCTATGTCCAATCACAGTTGATCACATGTAAACAGACTTGCCGGTTATCAGCAGTCTTTTCCTCACCTACTTTGTCTTCAAAATGTTCAGCCTTTTTTCATTTATTTAGCAATTAAATAAGCACCAAAAGAAAGCTCTGTCTCAAAAAAAACACAACATTTTAATTTGGGTATAATGTTGCATGACTGCTCAATTGTCATACAAAGTGGGACAGCTCTGAAAGCTGAAAATTGGCCTGGGCAGGAAGAGGGTGGAAATGCCCAGTATTGAAGAGGTTAAAAGTGGACCAGTGTGCGGGCATACACTGTTTATTTTAAAAGGAACAGCTCTTGCACCCTTTAAAAGCCTTTGACCTTGAGGTTGGAGCAGACGTGCGCCTGCAAACCAGTGTGGTTGGTGTGCGTTAGGAGGACCACATTAAAGTCAAATCATGCCCTAAGCACAGCACAACAGTGATGCCCCCTAAGATCCCTCCCTGCACAAAAGTATACTTACTGGAGGTCTTTTTTTTTTTTTTTACATCCAGCACTGCACATATTACTCTACTGGCCACCCTGGTGCATTACAGTCTCAGACATCTATGCACCTGCATGGCCAGGACAAAAGGGGACTTGAATGCTTACACAGATCTGAGCGCCACATCTGTGCAGATGGAGTGTGGGATCAGTTAGCCAAAGGACAAAAAGGTTAAAGAGGAGTTTCCAGTCTGTTTAAAAAAATAAATAAAAATTAAGAGTTAGCAGCTACAAATACTGCACTGTAGCTGCTGGCTTTTAAAGTGGTTGTAAACCCTTACAACACTTTTTGCCACAGGTAAGCCTATAATAAGGCTTACCTGTAGCTATCCT